>CM075981.1:50634725-50740996 GCA_038087875.1 Malacoraja senta
ATCCCATTCTCCTGCCTTCTCCCCATAACCGCTGACACCCTTGCTAATCAAGAATCTGTCAATCTCTACCTTAAAACTTTCCATTGACGGCTTCCACAGCTGGCTGTGGCAATGAATTCCACAGATTCACCACCCTCTGAGTAAAGAGGTTCCTTCTCATCTCCTTTCTAAAGGTACAAACTTTTATTCTAAGGCTATGGCCTAGACTTTCCCATTAGTGGAAATAGCCTCTCCACATTCACTCTATCCAGGCTTTTCACTATTCAGTAACTATTCAGTCAATTTTGGATGCAATTTGCCTTGCTTTTTTTTTAATGAATCTCCCATGTAACACCTTGGTAAAGGCCTTATGAAATCCATGTAGACTACATCAACTGCACTCCTTCATCAAAACATGTTGTTATCTATTTAAAAATTATTCAAATTGGTCTACAGAAGGGTCTTAACCAGAAACATCACCCATTCCTTCTCTGCAGAGATGCTGCCTGTCCTGCTCAGTTACTCCAACATTTTGTGTCTATCTTCAAATTGGTCAGGCAGGATGTATCCATCTAACAAACCCTACTGATTATCAATGATTAATCCCTACCTTTCCAAGCATAATTTAATCTTGTCCTTCAGTAGTTTTTCCAATAATTTCCCTAGATCCACAGGCCTATAGCATCATACAGCAAGAACACAGGCCCTGCAGCCCTTCTTGTCCATGCTGATCAAGGTGTCCCATCTAATCTAGTCCCAATTTCCCGCATTTGGTCCATGTCCCAATAAACCTGATCTATCCATGTACCTATCCAAGTGTCTTTTAAATGTTATTTTACCTGCCTCGACTACCTCCTCTGGCAGTTCACTCCATATACCCACCACCCTCTGAGTTAAAAGATTGCCCCTCAGAATCCTATTAAATCTTTCCCCTCTCATCCTAAATCTATGTCTTCCGGTTCGTGCTTCCTCTACCCCAGGTAAAGGACTCTGTACATTCACTCTATCAATTCCCCTCATGATTTTAAACACCTCTATACGGTCTGGTTACCAGGAATCTATTCCTGCTGCCCTTCTTGAATAAAGAGATTAAATTTGCTGTCCTCCAGTCATTCTGACACCTCGCTATGGAGCAGCAAAGATGTACAATATCTCAGTCACAGCAGCAACAATTGTTTCCCTTGCCTCCTACAGCAACCTAGCACATATCGAATCATGCCCCGCTAATTTATCCATCTTTAAGATCACTAAAACATGTCATACAGAAAACCCTCATTTTAACGGACCCCTTTATAACAGATTTTGGTTATATCAATTCAATTTATTTGTCTTTTGGACAAATTTGTCATTTGGACCCCTTGAGGTCCAAACGAAATGTCGTTTCTGCAGCCATACAATACAAAACGAAGAAGACCCGAGACACAACACAATTTACACATACATCCATCACAACGCTGTGATGGAAGGCAAAAAACGTATCTCTCCACTGCACTCCCCCCCCCCCCCGATGTCAGAGTCAAAGTCAAAGCCCCCGGCGGGCGATGGTGATTATCCCGCGGCCATTAAAGCCACGCCGGGTGATGCAATGTCGCGCACCGGGTCTTGGTGTTAGAGCCCCGGCGCGCGCCCGCAAAGTCCGGTGGCCATTCCAAGCCGCGCGGTGGTATAAAGCCTCGCTCCAGGTGCTCTTCAACCCCGCAACTCGGGCGGGAGAAGTCGCCGTTGCGGAAGCCCCGAAAAGCGGTCTCCCACCAGGGGACCCGCGGGCTTCCAGTGTTGCCGTCCGCTAGACCCGCGGTTGTAGCCTCCGAATCTCCGGGGGTCGGGTCGCAGCAGCGCTCCACCACAGCTCCACCCGCTCCGGACTCGGCCAGCCCCGTGACGGTGAGTAGTCCGCAGCTCCACAACTGGAGCCCCAGGTCGTTCCTGCTGGAGGCCGCTCCACGTTGCCCAGCCCCAACGACAACGGAGACCCGACAAAGAAAAGGTCGGGTCTCCCGTGCAGGGGAAAGATTTCAAAGTTTCTCCCCCCCCCACCCCCCCACACACATACCCCGACAAAAAAAATAATAAAAAACTACATAAAAACGAGACAAAAATAATAAAAAGACAGACGGACTGCAGAGGCCGCTGCAGACGTGGACTGACCTGCCAAACCAACCCCTACTCATACTGCCAACCCAGCCCCAGCTTCTGATACCATCCCCAGCTAACGAGATGCACCGACTAGCCCTTCTGCTTGCGATCGTTTCGCCGAACACCTCCGGTCGGTCCGCAATAACCAACCTGAACTCCCGGTGGCTCAGCACTTCAACTCCCCCTCCCATTCCGTATCTGACCTCTCTGTCCTGGGTCTCCTCCATGGCCACAGCGATCAACACCGTAAATTGGAGGAAATGCACCTCATATTCCGCTTGGGCAGTCTACATCCTGGTGGCCTGAACATTGAATTCTCCCAATTCTGCTAGCCCTTGCTGTCCCCTCCCCTTCATCAGCCATCTGGCTGTCTCCTCCCCTCCCCCAGCCCTCGGGCTCCTCCTCCGCCTTTTTCCTTTTTTCCTTTCTTCTCCCCACCCCCTATCAGTCTGAAGAAGGGTTTCGGCCCGAAACGTTACCTATTTCCTTCGCTCCATAGATGCTGCTGCACCCGCTGAGTTTCTCCAGCATTTTTGTGTAGCCCTTCTACATCCATTGCACAGACCGGTTGATGTGGCTGTTGTTGCAGTTTGCGTTGCAGCCCCTAGGGACAACACTTTCTTCAGGCCGCTACCACCAGCAGGACACCCTCGGCCACCATGGAGCATCCTCCCCTCTTGCCGACTGCTGCTTCTTTCAATTGGCCATAGCTTTGCCCACTCGACCTCATCCTACCCTCCCCTTCTCCCGTTGCTCTGTCCATTCCGCTGGTCCCTCCTCCTTCTCCCATCACTCTGACCATTCGGCCCCTCTCCCCATTCACCACCACCTCCTCCTCCCCACCCCGGAGTGGCTGAAATACTCCACCTTGAAAGCGTGGAGCGGACGGTGATGGTGAACAGGAAGAAGGGGTGGTTGTTGAGAGGAAAGGGAACGTGATCAAGCACGTCAGTCGATGGCAGTGGCCTGAAGGAGGAACTAATGGCTACAACATGAACCGCAACAACAGCCATCTCAACCAGACTGTGCAGCACCTGGGTCACTGGTGCAGACCAGCGCATCTACGCCTAGTTTTAAGGTGAAACGACACAAAGTACTGGAGTAACTCAGCAGACTGAATCAGTCTAAAGAAGGGTCCCGACATTACCTAACCATGTTCTCCAGATGTGCCTGAGCTGCTGAGTTCTTCATGCTCTTTGTGTCATTTTGTGTATCAACCATCATCTGTAGTTCTGTTTCAAATACATACCACGATAACACCTTACTTGGTTATAGCAGACAATCAATAATTGACTCAACCCTCCCCTCCACCCCCCCCCAATTCTGTCCATTATAACATCTCCTTTTCCAATTCTAATGTGTTATGCAATTTCATCTTTCCTTTCACTAAATTCGCCAGCTTCAACATCCTTCTCTTTAGTAAATACAAAGTATTCATTTAACATGTCACCAACACATTGCAATACCATGCATCAATTACCGTTTTAGCCCCGAATGGGTCCTTCTCTTTCCTGGTTATCCCCTTGCCTTTAACATACTTATAAAAAGCTTTAGTTTTCTTTTATCCAGTCCATCAGTGATATTTCATGCTCCTCTTTAAACCCCCCTCCCAAGACTCTATATTTTTGGTCAGTGTCCCCAGTTTTCAGCTCTATAACTGTCACATAATTCCTTTTTTGCCTTTATCCACCCTTCACTGGAATTTAGAAGGATGAGAGGGGATCTTAAAGAAACATATAAAATTATAAAAGGACTAGACAAGCTAGATGCAGTAAAAATGTTCCCAAGGTTGGGGGAGTCCAGAATCAGGGGCCACAGTCTAAGAATAAAGGGGAGGCGATTTAAAACTGAGATGAGGAAAAAACTTTTTCACCCAGATAGTTGTGAATTTGTGGAATTCTCAACCTCACAATGCAGTAGAGGCCAATTCACTGGATGAATTTAAAAGAGAGTTAGATAGAGCTCCAGGGGCTAGCTGAATCAAGGGATATGGGGAGAAGGCAGGCATGGTTTACTGATTGTGGATGATCACAATGAATGGTGGTGCTGGCTCGAAGGGCCAAATGGCCTCCTCCTGCACCTATTTTCTATGTTTCTATTGATTGACCTTGATATCCAGCGTACCTTTTCCTTTCATTCTGAGGGGAACACCTTGGTCCTGAACTCTCACAATTACACATTTTAATCATCAAACTTTCCCTCCCATTCAGGATCTTAACTTGCATGGTTACCTTGAAGCATGAGAGTTAAGGCCATTATCCCTGGAATGTTCTCCCAGTGAAACTCCATCTATGTTTGGGTGGGCGGCGCGACTCACGTCGCAGCGGCCTCTGCAGTCCGTCTGTCTTTTTTTTATTTTTTTGTCTCGTTTGAGTGTAGTTATAGTGGGTTTTTTAAACTGGGTATGTGCGTGGGGGGCGGGGGGGGTGGGGAAACTTTTTTAATATTTTCCCTGTACGGAGGACCCGACCTTTTCCCTGTCGGGTCTCCGTTGTCGTTGGGGCCTTGCACCGTGGAGCGGCCTCCAACCGGAACGACCTGGGGCTCCAGTCGCGGAGCCTGCGGACTACTCACCATCGCGGAGCTGGCCGAGTTCGGAACGGGAGGAGCTGTGGTGGCGCGCGGCTGCAACCCGACCCCGGAGATTCGGAGGCTCCAGCCGCAGGTCTGGTGGACGGTGACATCGGGAGCTCGCGGGTCCCTGGTGGGAGCCCGCTTTTCGGAGCTCCCGCAACGGCAACTTCTCCTGCCCGAGTTGCGGGGTTGAAAATGACCTGGAGCGGGGCCTAACATCGCCCGGCGCGGCTTTAATGGCCGTGGGACTTGCTAGCGCCCGCCGGGGGCTCCAACATCAAGACCCGGAGCGTGGCCTTGCATCGCCCGGCGCGGCTTTAATGGCCGCGGGACCTATTTACCATCGCCCGCCGGGGGCTTTGACTCAGACATCGGGAGAATGTGGAGTGCAGGGGAGAGATAAGACTTTGCCTTCCATCACAGCGAGGAGGAGATTCGCTGTGATGGATGTTTGTGTAAATTGTGTTGTGTCTTGGTTCTTCTACTTGTTTGTATGACTGCAGAAACCAAATTTCGTTTGAACCTCAATGAGGTTCAAATGACAACAAATAAATTGTATCATTGCTAGTTGCCCAACAACATTCCTTAAAGTTTAGGTCATGTATTGCCCCTTAGCCAGTATGTACTGGTTCAAAAACTCCCCTGAATGCACTTTAGAAATCTCATTGCTCAATGCTTTTCACACTAAAACTGTCCCAGTTAATATTGGGGCAAGTTGAAAACTTCTGATGTAATAACCTTATCACTCTTACATCGCTCTGTATTTTATCCATATATCTGTTCGTCTATCTATTCATATGGCCTTATTTGAGGAGTCTTCAAGGATATCTCTCCCATTATTGCATTAATCAATATTGCAATGCCACCTTCTCCTTTATATCCCTCCTTTCCGCATGTCACACTCATGGTAGTTGTAAGTACTACCCTCCCTTCAATCATTTTACCATGTGCTGGTCAAAGCTCTAGGTTTGCCTTACTAGTCAGATTCCTTGCATTCAAAATAAATACAATTTAACCTTGCATTGGTTACTGCTTCCCCCCCCCCCCCACCCTGAGCCCATCCCCACTCTTATGTGTCCGAGAGGGGCATGGCCATGGATAATTCTTGCACTATCTACTCTTCTGCTCTGCTCGATAGTCGCCAATTGCTTTTCTGCCTATGTAGCAATTGCAGGACGACCAGCTCACTAAACATATCCATTATGCTCTCAATATCCCTTAAGCTTTATAGTGAATCCAGTTATCCAGTATGGTCAGTCAAGTGTTACAGCTGGCCATACTTCCCAAATACGGGAGTTCCCCTCCTCCACCATAGATGAGGCTCGCACCAGGGTCTCTGCCATACCTCGCAACACTGCTCTCTCTCCCCATCCCCCACTCACAACAAGGGCAGAGTCCCCCTAGTCCTCACCTTTCATCCCACCAGCCGTCACATACAACAAGTGATCCTCCGTCAGTTTCGCCACCTCCAACGTGACCCCACCACTCGCCACATCTTCCCATTTCCCCCATGTCTGCCTTCCGCAAAGACCGCTCCCTCCGTAACTCCCTTGTCAATTCTTCCCTTCCCTCCCGTACCACCCCCTCCCCGGGTTCTTTCCCTTGCAACCGCAAGAGATGCAACACTTGTCCCTTCAACTCCCCCCTCGATTCCATTCAAGGACCCAAGCAGTCGTTCCAGGTGCGACAGAGGTTCACCTGCATCTCCTCCAACCTCATCTATTTCATCCGCTGCTCTAGATGTCAGCTGATCTACATCGGTGAGACCAAGCGGAGGCTTGGCGATCGTTTCGCCGAACACCTCCGGTCGGTCCGCAATAACCTACCTGACCTCCCGGTGGCTCAGCACTTCAACTCCCCCTCCCATTCCATATCTGACCTCTCTGTCCTGGGTCTCCTCCATGGCCACAGCGAGCAACACCGGAAATTGGAGGAAATGCACCTCATATTCCGCTTGGGCAGTCTACACCCTGGGGGCATGAACATTGAATTCTCCCAACTCTGCTAGCCCTTGCTGTCCCCTCCCCTTCATCAGCCCTCTGGTTGTCTCCTCCCATCCACCAGCCCTCGGGCTCCTCCTCCGCCTTTTTTCCTTTCTTCTCCCCACCCCCTATCAGTCTGAAGAAGGGTTTCGGCCCGAAACGTTGCCTATTTCCTTCGCTCCATAGATGCTGCTGCACCCGCTGAGTTTCTCCAGCATTTTTGTGTACCTTCCCAAATACATGTTTGCCGAGAATATTTCCAGTATCCCTAATTTCTCTCAGAGCACCATGTGGTCGAGTTCTCCATGGATTACTATTGAATGACCATAGTTCTCCAAATTGTGAGGGTAATTAATTATGAAAGAGCTTTATTCCACTCTAAGTACACCTATTACAAACTAGATTCACTATCTTTACTTAGTCCTTTGCAATGTCAAAACAATTTTAAATTATGATGACAGTAAAAGAACTAAGAATATAAAACCTTAAGATCTTTGAAATACTTCACATTTATCTTGAAATTAAATTAACAGTGTTTCTAACCTGTTTTATGTGGGCTTGTGTGTCCCTTCTGAATTGAGTCGTATGGCATTTTAACTCCATCTGAAGGAAATCTAAAGATAAACATAGAAATGAAATTACATCTAGTTGCAGCACCATAAAGCCAAATGGATTAGGTCAGAATTTACTTCTTTTTTTAAAGTTTAGATTTCCTGCAATTTGTGTTGGGATTTTTTTGCATGCACTATGTGGAATAAGATATAATTAATCCTTTTTACACAGATGTACTTTAGAGTTAAGTGAACTGTAGAGTTTCTGTGAAGAAAATCTTTTAGAGTCAGCCAAGAAGGCAATGGCAAGATTAAATTGTTCCTCTTGTCAATTGTTTGACTTTTTTTGTTACTATCAAGCTCCAGAAACAGAGTAAACCACGACATTCAGTTAAATTAACAAATTCACATTAATGTAATTAAATAGTAACCAGCAAATCACGACTCATTGCTCAAGTTGAATCTCAAGTTAATTGTGAAAATCACTGGGTTAGAGTGGACTGCCCAATGCACTTGCCTATTTGGCAAATTTAACCACCATAGCAACCAACCCCCATTCCTAAATGCACATGCAACAAAAAATAATATCCTGTTATACACCCCTGTGAACTCCTGCAGCCCAACAGCTTTGGTGAATTGTATGTTTCCGTGATTCCCCTGAAGATATCTTTGAGCTCTGCCTCTTCCCTAACTATACCAGGGTGTATTAAGAACAGAAATTGCTGGAGATACGCAGCAAGCCTGGCAACAACTGTGGAGAGAGAAACACATTTCAGATTTTCAGCAACTGAATTGTTTTGCATCCCACAATTCCAGTTTTGTTGCTTTATTTCCTCTCTGTCCTAATTCATGAACATTTACTTATATCTCTTCCAGACAAATCCACTATGATTAGCAAACATTGGCCATCCTCTCTTAGATGGTGCCAACTAGTGTGTCATCTAGCTCTCCGAGTCTCCAATGTTTCACATTCCCATTATTATCTCAATAATGAAAAAAATAGCAACTGCAGATGCTAGAAATCTGAAATGAAACAGAAAATGATGGAAACACTCAGCTGGTTCACAGCATCTGTGAAAAGAAAAACAGATTTATTGTTTCATGATGAAAACTCTTTGTCAGAATCATTTATATTCTCTTCGGTCCTCACCCTTCTTAAAACATATTTGTTTTATTTTACTTTTCCAGTTCTGATGAAATGTCACCAACTTGGGAACACTAACTCTTTTTCTTCCATAACAGGTGCTGCCTGACTTCCTAAGTCCTGAAAGCTACAATTTCATTTTTACTTTTAGAGAAAGTCATTGTCCTGTTAGCGACTCTGGTCTCAAGTTTTAGATTGCCTTAATAAGTTTCACTTAATCCCTACCTACACCTTCACCACCCTTCATGAAGTTAATTTGCCTAATTTCTGGGTTAATCCTCCTAATAAATCATTTTTTTTAAGATCAGCATTGCAGTACTTGGGACAGCTTTCTGTATTAAAGGCTTCATATTTGATGCAAATTTCAAATTGCAGATCCAAAGATGGCACGTGGAAATTCATGGTCACATTCTCAGATACCAAACTTCAGTCATCCTCACTCAGTACTCCATCCTTACTCAATACCTTTTTTAAAATACCAGTCGGCTGAGACAGTCACATACCACTACAATGAAAGAGGAACTAGACAGGAGTAGCACGGTTTGGTTGCAAGTAGTAGATTTTCCGATATTTTTAAATATAAAACATCACGTGACCACAGTATTCCCTCTTAATGCACAGTGAAGCTGACCTGATATAATCATAAATATCGTGCCAGTTTTCTCCTTTGGGCACAAGAAAAGCCATTTCTCTTGGCATTGGAGATACGTCATGCAGTCCTGCCCGCTTTGCCTCATGGACTGTTACACCTGAAATGTATAAATGAAGAATTATATGCAGAAGTGGCACATACTGACACAGTTCGGATGTCTTTCATCAGTTACCATTGACCTTTACTTTCAGAAGCTACAAATGAGAACCCAAGACTTGTTTCAAAAGGAACTGAATACTGTCATGTTTATTTTTGGTCCACCTAAATGTAACATCTCCAAATCTTCAAGTTTGTGGATGACACAAAGCTTGGTAGCAGTATGAGCCGCGAGGAGGATGTTTTGAGGTTGCAGGGTGACTTGGATAGGTTGGTTGAGTGGGCAGATGCATGGCAGATGCAGTATAATGTGGATAAATATGAGGTTATCTACTTTGGTGGCAAGAACAAGAAAGCACATTATTATCTGAATGGTTAGAAGAACTGTAGATACTGGTTTAAATCGACGGTAGACTCAAAATGCTGGAGTAACTCAATGGAACAGGCAGCATCTTGGAGAGAAGAAAAAACATCACCCATTCCTTCTCTCCAGAGATGCTGCCTGTCCCGCTGAGTTACTCCAGCATTTTGTATCTACCTATTATCTGAACTGTGTCAAATTAAGAAAAGGGCGAGACATGGGTGTCCTTGTACATCAGTCTCTGAAAGTAAGCATGCAGGAACAGCAGACAGTGAAGAAAGCAAATGGCACGTTGGCCTTCATAGCGAGAGGATTTGAGTATAGGAGCAAGGAGGTCCTACTGCAATTTTACAGGGTCCTGCTGAGACCACACCTGGAGTAATATGTGCAGCTTTGGTCTCCTAATTTGAGGAAGGACATTCTTGCTATTGAGGGAGTACTGCGTAGGTTCACCAGGTTAATTCCCGGGATGGCAGGACTGACATATGATAAAAGAATGGGTTGACTGGGCTTATATTCGCTGGAATTTAGATGGATGATAGAATAGGATAGGATAGGATAGCCCTTTATTGTCATTCAGACTGAAGTCTGAACGAAATTGCAACAGTCATACATAAAACAACAATAAACACACATTAACATCCACCACAGTGAGTCCACCGAACATCTCCTCACTGTGATGGAGGCAAAAGTCTTAGGTCTGCAGTCTCTTCCCTCCTCTTCTACCTCTGCGCTGAAGCGATACCCCCCCGGGCGATGTTACAAATCAGTCCCGCAGCTCAAACGCCGCGGCCCGGGGTGGTCGAAGCTGCCGCCCACCAGAGGGGATCTTATAGAAACATATACAATTCTTAAGGAATTGGACAGGCTAGATGCCGGAAAAATGTTCCCGATGTTGGGGGAAATCCAAAACCAGGGGTCACAGATTAAGATTAAGTGGTAGGCCATTTAGGACTGAGATGAGGAAAAACGTTTTCACCCAAAGAGTTGTGAATCTGTGGAATTCTCTCCCACAGAAGGCAGTGGAGGCCAATTCACTGGATGTTATCAAGAGAGAGTTAGATATAACTCTTAGGGCTAATGGAATCAAGGGATATGGGGAGAAAGCAGGAACGGGATACTGATTTAGGATGATCAGTCATGATTATATTGAATGGCTCGAAGGGCTGAATGGCCTACTCCTGCATTTATTTTCTATGTTTCAATGAATCCAAAAACACATTTTTTTAAAAATAACCAGCACACTGGAATGGTGTCTCCAATTCTTGCGCGATTCATGATTCTGACCTTCCTTGACCTAAAATTAAAATTACCTGGACACAAACAAGGATATCAATCAATCAATCAATCAGTTTTATTCATAAAGTGCAAGTGAAATGAATTTGCCAGCAGCGGTAGAATGATAAAGAACACACAAAAACACAATAAAAATGTAACATAAACATCCACCACAGCATTCATCACTGTGGTGGAAGGCACAAAATTTGGCTAGTCCTCCTCCATTTTCCCCCGTGGTAGGGACCTCAACCCTCCGCAGCCGCCACTGCGGGCGTCCAGATGAGTAGACAAGGTAAAGTCCAGGTAAGTCCTGAATCGGTGCCTCCCCACCGGAGACTGCGGCTTCAGGTTGGTGTAGGCCGCAGGCCGGCGGTCAAAGATCTGGCAAATGTGGATATGTCAAGGTGGCTGTCGTTTATGGCTCTGCCTTACCCCTCATTCTATTATTGTGTTATTTGACTGATTTTCTCAGCTTGCTGAGTGAAAGATAATTGCAGAAAACAAAAGCCCATTGTATAAGAGATAACATATATGGATAGAACTGGCTGACTAACACGAAACAGAAGATTTGCATGAATGGATCTTTTGTAATGTACGGAATGTCATTTGGATTATATTTGAATGACATGGATAAAGGTAACGAATGCAAGGTTGATAAATTTGCTAATGTTACAAAGAGAAGCAGGGAAGTAAGTTTTGAGGAACACATAAAAATACAATAAAGATACTGGTTAAGTGAGTGGGCAAAGATCTGGCAAATGTGAATATAATGGAGGAAAATCTGGAAGAAAATCCGGGCTCACTCTCTCTGCTCCCGCAATCGGAAGCACGCCACATAGCATCAGCGCACTGGGTGACCTGGCAGAAGCAGAGGGTGCAACGGGAGCCTCCCACCGTTATCAGGCGACGAGGCATGTGTACAGAGGCAAATGCTGTGTCTGCATCCAATACCCTGGGATCTCGCTGTGCTGTCACTACTGCAAACCTGTGCCCAATGATGTCAGGAAATTCCTGCATCTAGCTTGATCAGACTGTACTTAAACTACTGAAGGAAAAATCCATAAATTATTAAAGAATAATTGGATACAGAACTGGGGGCTAATTTACGATCTTTTGATCTAAGACGTCAAATGACTGTTCATCAGCAATTATCTCACAATATTGTGCACAACCACAATTTAATTTTCTTATGCACCTCACAACATCACCAAATATCAACCATCACACAGTCACTGTAATATCACAGAACTGCCATTGTATTCCTCGCTCAGTCCACGAGAATAATGTGATTACTTACTTGGCTCAAATAACAAGTCACTGGTGAAGATGTTCTTTACATACATATTAGAGCAAAGTTTAATGCTTTTCAGGTGGCTGTAGTGTCTCTTTAGATAAAACAACAAAATATAATGAAGGTCCATGATCAGACATGTCCACTTCACACCAACAGGAGCAAGGCCAACCAGGTCTATTGAAAGGAAAAGGGAAAAATTACAAGCTTATCAACAAGCAATAAATCAATACAGCTAGCTGATTTGTATCCTGTAATAACTAACCCTATTTCCTCTAAAATTACTACTTATGATTAATAGAATAGCTATAACAATGTTTTTTTATGTGGCACATTTAATATATTAAAATGTCAGAAGGCAATTCACATCAAATAACTGCTGCCAGAAGGAGAGATATAGGGGCCTAAAACGTAGTCAAGGAATTTAACACGGAATTTTAAAGAAGTTGAGGGGAAAAGAGAGAAGGGTTTTGGAGTATGAATTCCAGAGCTCAAGGCAATGGCAATTGAAGGTATTGGGGTGATGGTGGAACAATAAAAAACCAGGAAACCTCAGAAGCCCATTGGCGGGCAAGTGATAACATGGAGGATATTAAAGATGGGGGTTGAGAGGAAGATTTGACAACAAATGCAAAATGTATTTTTAAATGCAATGTGTTGCATGATCTGCAAAAATAAAATTCAGATCTGAAATTCATCTTATAATCAAATAAGCTTCTGTACAGTTTGGATGAGTTAATTGCGGAGGGAAGGAACATGCCATGAGTTAATCATGATCAATCATGCTTGTTCAAACCAAACACAATGTCTTCTGGATGTAGGCAGTGCAGAGAGAGCTGCATTTATTGTCGAAATCCATTAATTTAAGGCACTGTCTTTTTTTAACCGACAATTGGGTCAATTGAATCAACTGCTAGACTATTTCAGAGGGCAGTAAGTCCAAGACCAGGTTGGAATACAAGGTCCCCTTTTCTGAACAAGTTGAATTAATAGAATATATTCTTTGATCAGTTGATAATATTATTGCCAACTCACTAAGCTTATCCATATCCCCTTGAAGCTTCTGCACATCATCATCATCACTGCTCACATTCCCATTTATTTGTGCATCATTCGCAAATTTAGAAATGTTATATAATAATAATAATAATATCTTTTATTGTCATTGCACGTCAGTGCAACGAGATTTAGTATGCAGCTCCACCGATGTACAGGAAAAGTAAAATAAATAAATAAACAATTTTGGGTCTCCATATTTGGTTTCCACAGCAAAAATGTTGATACAGATTGTGAATGGCAGGTAGCTAAACACTGCCCCCTGTGTAACCCTTCAAGTCACAGTCTGTTACTTGTGCTGAACCCAATTAATCCCACTTCGCTCTCCGTTTTCTATCTGAAAACAAACTTTCAATCGATACCAGTATATTACACTCTTAACAAAAGCCTTCAGAAAATCAAACCACACCTTGTCATCTACTTGATAGGATACATCCTCAGAGAACACTAACAGATTCATCAAATGCAATTTCAGGATCCATGCTGAATCTGCTCAAACATATTATTTTCAGTGTCTTCACTTTACTTTCGAGCAGCTTGTCTGTTTTCTCCCATCTTTCCTAAATAGGAGGATAACATTTGCTATCCTCCAATCTGTAGGAATTATTCCAGAATCTGTATAACTTAGGAAGTTGATGATGCCCTTTACTTACCACATAGAAATTAGCAGTCTTGAGAGGCATTTAAGATTTTGGTTTTTTTTAGAAAATATGTAGAATTAACTCATGTATCCACACAAGGAAACAATAAAGATTTTATCGCTCCATTTCAAAGAACAGCATGTAAATACTTAACTGCCACCAAAACACTTCAAAGCATCTTCAAATTCATAAAGCACTGTCCTCCTGATTAATTTTGTATTCCTCGTTGTCACCTTCCCCTCAGCCAACAATTAACCATTCTACATTTCCCTGATCACACCTGCTTTGATCTGTTGTTTTCACTTAAATTTTCTTTGAAACCATTCCATCTCTAGTTTCCCTCTCCCATGACTCAGTCTAAAGGAGGGGCTCGACCCCAAACGTCACCCATTCCTTCTCTCGAGACGCTGTCTGTCCCGCTGAGTTACTCCAGCATTTTGTGTCTGGTGTAAACCAGCATCTGCAGTTCCTTCCTATACTATATAAATACGTCTTTATATTCTTATCAAAATATAACCTTGGATAATGAAGTCAAAAATCTTTGCCAAATGTTATCAGAAAACGAAATACAAATTCGTACTATTCTTTCTGAATAGGAGCAACTGAGAAATTTATAAAATAATAAAATCAAACATGTTATGAAAACCTACCTTGCTTTGCAGATTTTGCAGTGGTGTTATACACAGAGCCTTTCACAGCACCACAAACAAATGGAAACTGGAGCCACGTGACCGTGCATTTAAACTCTTTAAATAGGTTGGAGAATGAAATCCGAATGACTTGACTATCCTGGAGAAAAATTATTCACAGAAAGAGTGCATGAAATAATTCCTTTGAGAACAAAAAGTACCAATGCCCAGATTCCCTGCCCTGAGACAGCCAGTCACTCACGCTCAGATCAAACCTCAAATTAACTGAATACATTTTATTCGCCAAGTATTTATACATGCAAGGAATTTGCCTTGGTGCTTTGCTCACAAGTAACAACACAATATACAATAAACAATTAAGAATAAAACATTATAATTTAAACATGTGAAAATTGAAATAAAATACCAGAGCAAAAGGAGGCTACAGACTTTTGGTTGTTGAGTAGAGCTGTTTTTATGTCTGGCTGTGGCGGCTTTGACAGTCCGGAGTCGCCTTGCAGAGGGAAGTGCTTCAAAGAGTTTGTGGCCATGGTGAGAGGGGTCAAAGATTATCTTACCCGCTCGCTTCCTGGCCCTTGCAGTGTACAGTTCGTCGATGGGGGGAAGGTTGCAGCCAATAACCTTCTCAGCTGATCGAACGATGCGTTGCACCTTCTGGATGTCATGCTTGGTGGCTGAGCCAAACCAGACCATGATGGAGAAGGTGAGGACAGATTCTATGATGGCAGTATAAAACTGGACCATCATTGCCTGTGGCAGATTGTGCTTTCTCAGCTGCCACAGGAAGTACATCCCCTGTTGGGTCTTTTTGACTGTGGAGTCGATGGTGGCCTCCCATTTAAGGTACCTGGAGATGATGGTTCCAAGGAACTTAAATGACTCCACAGAGTGAGTGGGGGGAGCTCTCCTAAAGTCTACAATCAATTCCACTGTCTTAACAGCATTGAGCTCCAGGTTGTTGCGATGCACCAGGACGCCAGCTGTGTCACTTCCTGTCTGTAGGCAGATTCCTCCCCAATCAGGGTTGTGTCGTCTGCAAACTTGAGAAGCTTGTCAGAGGAGTCTGTGGAGGTACAGTTACTCCAACACGTTGTGTCTTTTTTTCCATAAACCAACATCTGCAGTTCATTATTTCAGCACGAAGCAAGAACTGAATGCTCAAAAAGTCAAGTCAGATCAATCCTCTAATTCAATTAAAACGAATTGATCAGGTTTTACAATAGTTGCTGTATTTTGGGAGGTTCTTAAGTAATTCCATGTCAATCTACAGCTTTCAACCAACAATGAATTCTGATGAGAAAATGTGCTCCCATCAGATCTTATTGCCTATTTTGCTTTATTACACCTGAAACATCTATGAAAACAAGAAATTAACATTTTGAACATATTACTAAGGCTCTACAGTTTGGCAAATGATCTTGGCAATGATGGTAGCATTGAACTATTAATCTTAATATAGACTTTTCAATAACTACATCTAATTCCAACATTAGATTCAAGCAAACAAATGCACAATGTCCAGACGGTACTAATCAACACATACCTCAGTAACTGCATCAAAATGAACCACAAAGTATTTGGATACAATTGGTTTGAAGAGGATGTACAGGTAACGGCCAACAAGTCCGAGGGATTGAGTAGTAGTTTTTGGTAGCTGAATGTAGTTGCCAGCAGGGATGGAGCCTCGGATACGATAAACTGTACACTTCAGAGTTTTATCCTTATAACAAAAAAATCCAGATTAAACAGTCATCAGTTAACTCTGCAAAATAAACAAAAATCACTTGATATGGTAACCATATCATTATAGTATTATAATGCATGATTTCAAAAGCATACAAGACTGATAAGAACAATGACCAAAAGTGGGGAAAGAAATGCCATTCATAAGAAACAATTGAATATATGCATTGCTTCCAGAAGTCAAGCACAATCTTGTTTGTCTGGTTGACATTGAGGGAGAGGTTGTTGTCTTAGCACCAGGTTATGAGGTTCTCAATCTTCTTCCTATACTCCACCTTGTTGTTATTTGAAATCGGGCCAATAAACAGTGGTGCCATCTGCAATCATGTAAATTATGTTGGATTGGTATTTTGCTGCACTGTCATGAGTGTATAAGAAGTATAGTAGGGGGCTGAGAATGCATCCTTGTGGGACACCAGTGTTGAGGATTATCGTAGAGGATGATTTGTCACCGATCCTCACTGATTGTGGTCTGCTGGTTAGGAATTCGAGGATTCAGATGCAGACTGCTGAATCCAAGGTCCACAAGCTTGGAGATGAGCTTGATTGGTATAATGGTATTAAAAGCAAAGCTCTAGTCTAAGACGGACTGTGCAGAATAATCCTGTATCCAGAAATTGGTGTAATCCCCATTTCTACTCCTCTAACGCTATTTCAGACATAAAATAGGCATAGTTGTCGTAAAATACGGGCACCAATACTGAATCAAAAAGGGAATACTTGACAAGGTAAACCAGGGGTGTCTCAACAAGCCCACTAGCAATGAGCTATAGATTAATCATGTGCACACATTTCTAAGCAGCAACAGAAATTAAAAAGGGAAAACCTTTAAAGCATGCATACTCTGCATTTTTCTCATAATAACCAACTTCAAGGATGACTAAATAGATGTTTACAATTAAATCCCTATGTTGATTGCCACTATTGAAGATCCAATTAAATTGAGGGCAGACACTTGTTTCTTGCTTCCATCATAATCTAATTTTAGATTGTGAAGTCTTGTAAGCAGGTGAACAAAAAAACTTGCAGGAAGAGTTTAACTTATTAAATATCAGGTGAAAACTCAAATTATGTCATGGATCGGATCTGCAATTTTGGTAGAAACTCTGAATGATAAAACAAATACTTTGCTTTCAAACAGAGAATGGAAACAGCATGGAAATTGTTATTTTCTTTTTCTTTTCTGGACCAAGGACAGGAGAGTTCTTCCTAGCTTCACAAGGAAGGAGTAGAAACAAGGATTACATCTATTTTCTGGATACAAGAAAGCTAGACCCTCCCTTGCACTGGGGCCCCTGCTGATCTCTGATCTCCACCCAAAATGATGCTACTGCAACCATCAAAAGCCATTCCAGAACAATTCCTACAGGTCCCAGATAATGGTCCTGTAGTTCTGGATCAGTAAAGGCAACTTTATTCAAATACAGATCACAAAGGCCCACAAACTTCCAGATGCACATCCCATACTAACCTGTTCCTTCCTGTAAAACCGCAACAATGTCACAGTACATGTACATATATAAAATATAATGTTTTGGATGCACCGACAGAATAGAGCAGAAATATAAAAAATTGGAGGAAAAAGTCTCCAAAAGGTAAACAACTATACCATAACAGGTGCAATGTCTCCTTCTTTTGTTGATTTTTTCCATTCTTCCAATTTGAAATGTTTGAAGACGTTCACATATGGACGCTGCCACACAGACTCTAAAATTGAAAAACAATCACGTCAAAATAAAGTCAATTGCAAAGAGCATAAATTTAGATGTAGAAATCTGCCAATATTAAAAAATAGGGGGGAGGGAGTAAGAAAAGTTAGTAGGTTAGTACAGTTAGTAGGTTAGTTCTCTAAAATTGGAGAATTTGATGTTCATACTGTTGGGTGTTAAGTGACCCAGGTGGAATATGAGTTGCTGTTCATCCAGTTTGCCTGTGGCCTCTCTGGCAATGGAGGTGGCCCAGAACAGAAGAGTCAACATGGAATGGGAAGAAGACTTAAAATCGTTAGCAACCGGAAAATCCAGCGGGCCTTAGCGGACCAAGTACAAGTGTTCGGCGAAATGGTCGTCCCACCTATACTTGATCTTGCCGATGTAAAGGAAGCCACATCTGGAGCTATGAATGCTGTAGATGAGGTTATAGCAGGTGTACATGTACCTCTGTCTCACCTGGAAGGGCTGCTGGGGTCCCTGGGCGGATGTGAGTGAGGAAGCGTAGGGGCAGTGAGTGAACCAAGGATTTGCAGACGGAGTGGTCTCTGCGGAAAGTGGAAAGGGGTGGAGATGGGAAAATGTAACTGGGGGTGGCATCATTTCACATTTAGCCTACCTGTAGTCTTACATTGCAGTATTCGGTACACGTGGTACTCCTGGCACTCAACACACCTCGTTGAATCAGGATGAATGTTTTGCCATTATGGTACCGATAACACAAAGGATATGCAGAGCCAAGCGATGGAATACAGTCCTGCGGTTTTCTGAACACACACTGCCTACGCTTGGGCCTGCCACATCTATTCTGAATTCATCTTATTTAGGATTGTGATACCGCTGTGGATTCTGTGTAAGAAGATATGACTTTATCTCCATGTGTGGTTGTCACTTCTGCCATTGTTGCAATGCATAGATCCATCTGTCACAAGTAGATTGTTAAAGATAATTTCATCAACCATTTCGTTTCTCACCTATCTTTGGCTTCTCCATGTTGGTCAAAGTATCATTCGCCAAATACTCTTATTTCTTTGGTCCTTGAAGATCAATTTTAGTAAATGTGGTCATCAAATTTAATTCCAGAGAAAATGTGCATACAAGACATCACCTGAAAGAAAAATACCCATGAGCAAAGCCAACCAAGTAAAAATCTGAAAGGTGTAGTTCAATAATTTACCTTCAGCATGTACTAAGTTTATGAGAATGGCCTTTTTGATTGTCAATATCAGTCAAAAAAAAAGAAAATGCTAGAATCACCCAGTGGAAAGAACAGGCAAGCATAAATTAGGATAGACACAAAAAGCTGGAGTAACTCTGCGGGACAGGCAGCATCTCTGGAGAGGTAATGGGTGACGTTTCGGGTCGAGACCCTTCTTCAGACTTCTCGACCCAAAACGTCACCCATTCTTTCTCCCCAGAGATGCTGCCTGTCCCGCTGAGTTACTCCAGCTTTTTGTGTTTATCTTCGGTTTAAACCAGCACCTGCAGTTTCTTCCTACACATAAAAATTAGGAGATCACCCCACTCAGTGCCTCAAACAAGTCCACTATTTAGTACAATCATGACAGATCTAATTCTAACCTCAGCTCTGCTTTTCTGTCAATTCATTGTAGCTTTTTACCTCCCTGTTTATCAAATATCAATCTACTTTTGCCTTTAAAACATTTAACAATTATGCTTCCACCACCTTTTAAAGAAGAGTTCCAAATACTCTCAAACCTCAGAAATAACTTCACTTCATCTTTTAAGCTAATAACCCTTCATTTTCAAACAGTCGCCCTTATTCTAGATCATCCCCTAAAAGAAAATATCATTCTAGACCCATCCTGTCAAGATCTCTCAGGATCTTGTATGTTTCAATCGTCACATTTTGCTCTCATATACTCCAAAGGAGGAAAAGTAGAGAAGAGAGATGAAGAAAATAATTCTCGTGTTTAGAACCATGGCTTCCAATACCTGAAACTAACATGGTCTATATTAGCTGTCCATGGGGCCTGGATTGAACCTTCTTCGTCATTGTCTTTTTTCATTTTAATATGATATTTGACTGCAAGGCCAACATTTATCATTCTTCATTAATCCCTTGAGAAAGTGGTGATTAGTCACTTTTTCAAACTAAATCAGTCCACAGGATGAAAATACTTTCAAATTGGAAAGGAAGTTTCAGGGTTTCAACCCGGAGACATTAAAGAAATTATGATACATTTAAAAAAGGACCGTGACTTAAAAGACAATTTATAGATAGTGATTAGAATCTTCCAGGGGGCAGAGGTTGCAGATTTAGGAAGTATTATTGAAGAAGCCTTGAAAGTTTGCACTTGTATTTCCTGTAGATGGTGCTCACTGAAGTATAATCTGCACCTAATGGAGGGAGTAAAAGTATACCATGGTGGATAGGACAAGCATGCTGTTGTCAAGTTTCTTTAATATTATTGCAGTTGCATCCATTCAGACAGGAGGAGAGTTTTCCATGATACTCGTTATATAGCCTGGAGATGGTAAAAAAAGGGATTGTGGAGTGAATCATTCGCTGTAACATCTGATGTGAGGCTAGGTCTCTCTTTTCTCTCGCTCTCCTTTCATGAAATGCATTTAACTTCCAAACCATTCTCACAGACATGGAAACAAGGACGGAAACCCATACATGCACATGACACCCCCACACCATATTAGAGGACCTCAGACCACTTGACAGAGAGGTTCTGTTTACATTAAATAATGGTAATTTTTAATATTGATTATTTGAAGTTCTTCACTCTCATAGACCTATGTTTCACCACTATTTCTTGTATATTCTTTGGGTCAACCCTTAAAGATAGGCATGACTTTATTAATATCTCAGCCATTGTTTTATACCCTTTTATAATTGCTTCTGACTTGTAGAAATCAATGTATATTTCTACCAATCCTTAATTCATTTATTGCTCTCAAATTTTCTTTTCTACATTTCTTATTAATCTTCTTTAATTATTTTTGGCCATCCATTTTTTCCAAAACTCCCTAGTCTTCAATCATAGGATTTTTCTTGACAACTAGTTCTATTGTCATACTCTTCGGCAAATGTTCTTGTATAACTTTCTTCGCACACTTTTAACAGGATTGTTTTAGTTGATGGCTCTACTGTTTACAGTATACACGCACGACGATAGGACAAATTCAGCACTAATCTCATCTGCAAGTTTACAGATGACACTAGAGATAAACACAAAATGCTGGAGTAACTCAGCGGGACAGGCAGCGTCTCTGGAGTGATGTTTCGGATCGAGACCCTTCTTCAGACGTCTCGACCCAAAACGTCACCCATTCCTTCTCTCCAGAGATGCTGCCTGTCCCGCTGAGTTACTCCAGCATTTTGTGTTTATCTTCGGTTTAAACCAGCGGCTACAGTTCCTTCTTACAGATGACACTACTGTGGTGGGATGAACCACAAACCATGGCAAGACAGAGTACAGGAAAGGGCCTGTCCCACGGGCATGCGACTCCATGCGGCAAGCGCGACCTAACCGCAAGCGGGGGCTGTGCGGAGGTCGCGGGGCCGGTCCCACTTCGATCGCCGGAGCCGTATGGAGTTGTGCGGAGCTGGTCCCGACATCGGGCTCCAAAAAACTGACACTGTTCAAAAATTCCGTGCGGCAATGGCCTGCAGCCCCGCAGCCGCATTGAGGCCATGCACGGCCGTGCACACCGCCTCGAGGCCGTGCGCACCCGCCTCGAGGCCGTGCGCATCGCCTCGACGCCGGACGCAGCCGCCTCAACGGCCGTGCGCACCGCCTCGCCGCCTTACGCACCGTCTTGACGTCACTCGACCTCCGCGCGGCCCCCGCTTCCAGTTTGGTAGCGCTTGCCGCGTGCAGCTGCATGCTGGTGGGACCGGCCCTGTGCGGGGATCACTCGACCTCCGCGCGGCCCCCGCTTGCAGTTAGGTCGCGCTTGCCGCATGGAGTCGCATGCCCGTGGGACAGGCCCTGAAGAAGATAGAGAATCTAATGACATGATGTTGCGACTATATCAGCAAAGTGAAAGAGCTAGTTATTGACTTCAGGCGGAGTACCTGCCCCAATCTGCATTAATGGAAGTTTAAATGACTGGGAGCTTCACATTCCTATGCGTCAATATTACCAATGGTCTGTCGTGGGCCAATCGCATAGGTGCAACAGCCAGGAAGGCACCAAAGCCTCTGCTTCCTGAGGGGACTGAGGAAATTCAGCATGTCTTCATTAATTCTTGAAATCTTCTACATGTAGGTATGTCACAAAACTTACCTTCAGTCGCGCTGTAATTCTGCCACTGGCCGTGTGCGCGATTTTGGCGCCTTTAAGGGGGGGCGAGGTTAAAACGCGGGTTTCTCCTACCTTGTCCTGAATTATATTTCGTTGGAGTACAAGCATTTGCTCAAAATCGTTCCTAGGGGCGTTTTGTGAATTTATTATTTTTTATTAAATCGTCAATGTCAGCGCTGGAGTAATTTTAAAAGCAGCTCCTGAAGCGTCAACGCCGATAACGGGGTCGGATTTCACACACGGGACAGGTAAACGAAAGTGGTTTCTTTAAATGTATAAAAGTGCTTCTTAAGAAGCCTTTAATTCACATTTTTTCATGCGAAACGGTGATTTTATTCCCCGAACTAACGGCAGTATTTTTTATGCCAATACGGGGTTAAATTCACCGCAAATGAACGTTCCAAAAGATCGCGTTCCAGAAATCCTCACTCACAAGATGAATTAAATGCCCATTAATTTACAGGTATTAAACATTCAATTCCTTCCATTTGGCCTGTAAATTCATGAAAATTAGATTTAAAAATTATGTTATATTGTGAATTATTGTGTGAATGTTATTTGGACACTTAGGCTATTTAAAAATGTTAATCTATTCTTAAGAAATTGATAGATGTTTAGATCTAGTAATTGAATTTTGTAATTAGCTACAATTAGGTAACTAACTAATTATATGTTTTACTTTCATGTCTTCTAAGTAAGATTGTTTCATATTTGTTTCAGAATGCTTCAATCTATAATAACTGAAAATTTCTTTCCGTTATCTTAATTTTTAAGAAAGTTATAATAATAATAATAATAATAATAGATTTTATTTATATAGCGCTTTTCAGGACTCAAAGTCGCTTTACAATTGAGAGTCAGGAATAAACAAAACAAAATAGAGCAGTAAGACAGAGGTGAGGGGAACATGGGACTAAGGGTACGCAGAGGTGAAGAGATGGGTCTTGAGGCGGGACTGGAAGATGGTGAGCGACTCAGAATTTCGGACCAGTTGTGGGAGGGAATTCCAGAGCCTGGGAGCTGCCCTGGAGAAGGCTCTGCCTCCAAAAGTGCAGAGGTTTGATTTCGGAGTTATGGGCTTTTAACTGTCCTCGATCACAGCTTTTGTGTTAAGTCAATGGAAAAGCAATAGGGAACAAGATGCTAATTTCCGAGTATGAAAATGGCTTTTAACTGTCCTCGATCACAGCTTTTGTGTTAAGTCAATGGAAAAGCAATAGGGAACAAGATGCTAATTTCCGAGCATGAAAATGGCCATAACTTCTTTAATACTGAAGATATGAAAGTGAATTAGGTGTCAAATTAAACTTATTTTTATGCTTTATCTGATGGGATAAATTGCAGACTTTATTTTTAAAATCTCAAAATGTTGTAACATTGCTACTACATGTACCATAGAAAGTATACTGTCGGGCTGCATCACGTGTTGGTTTGGGAACAGGTTTGCCCAAGACCAAAATAAATTTCAGTTTTGTGGATGTACTGTATCACTCAGATCAGACTTTCCACCATTGACTATCCATACTTTAAGCTGCCTCTGAAAAGCAGCCATCATAATCAAATACTTGTCCCCCACCCCTGCTAATTCCTTCTCTCTGCACCCGGCATAAGATACAGAAGCATGAAAGCACACACCACCAGACTCAGGGACAGATTCTTCCCCTATGTTATCAGGCTTTGGAATGGTCTCGGACAGGGGTCGGCAACCTACGGCCCATGGGCCTGATCCGCCCCGTAACCCAAAATCATCCGGCCCGCAGGCATATTTATTTTCAATTAGTTTTCGCGACCTGGAAACAGTAGCCAGTCCCGGGAACGCGGGCTGATCTGGGAACTGCAGCCAGTCCCGGGGCACGCAGACGACCTGCAGCAGGTCCAGGGGCATGCAGAAGACCTGCAGCCAGTCCCGAGGGACGCGAGCTGATCTGGGAACTGCAGCTAGTCCCGGGGACGAAGGCGACCTGGGCGCTACAGCCAGTCCCGGGGCAGGCGAGCCGACATGAGAACTGCAGCCAGTTCCTGGGCATGCGAGGGACCGATTTGAAAAACATGAAAACTAATGCCAAAAACACCAAATTTCACACTATGGCGATAGATGTGGCCCGCCATCTGCTCACAGACATTAGGTATGTTACAAAACTTACCTTCAGTCGCGCTGTAATTCTGCCACTGGCCGTGTGCGCGATTTTGGCGCCTTTAAGGGGGGGGCGGGGTTAAAACGCGGTTTCTTCTCCCTTGTCCTGGAAATATTTTGTTGGAGTACAAAACTTCGCTGACAAAATCGTTCCTACCCGCGTTTTGTGATTTTTTTTTATTTATTAAATCGTCAATGTCAGCGCTACAGTCATTTTAAAATCAGCTCCTGAAGCGTCAACGCCAATAACGGGGACGGATTTCACACAATGGACAGGTAAACGAAAGTGCTTTCTTTAAATGTATAAAAGTGCTTCTTAAGAAGCCTTTAATTCACATTTTGTCATGCGACACGGTGATTTTATTCCCCGAATTAACGGCAGTATTTTTCATGCCAATACGGGGTTAAATTCACCGCAAATGAACGTTCCAAAAGATCGCGTTCCAGAAATTCTCACTCGCAAGATGAATTAAATCCCCATTAATTTACAGGTATTAAACATTCAATTCCTTCCATTTGGCCTGTAAATTCATGAAAATTAGATTAAAAAATTATGTTATATTGTGAATTATTGTGTGAATGTTATTTGGACACTTAGGCTATTTAAAAATGTTAATCTATTCTTAAGAAATTGATAGATGTTTAGATCTAGTAATTGAATTTTGTAATTAGCTACAATTAGGTAACTAACTAATTATATGCTTTACTTTCATGTCTTCGAAGTAAGATTGTTTCATATTTGTTTCAGAATGCTTCAATCTATAATACCTGAAAATTTCTTTCAGTTACCATAATTTTTAAGAAAGTTATGGGCTTTTAACTGTCCTCGATCACAGCTTTTGTGTTAAGTCAATGGAAAAGCAATAGGGAACTAGATGCTAATTTCTGAGTATGATAATGGCCATAACTTTTTTAATACTGAAGATATGAAAGTGAATTAAGTGTCAAATTAAACTTCTTTTTATGCTTTATCTGATGGGATAAATTGCAGACTTTATTTTTTAAATCTCAAAATTTTGTAACATTGCTACAGACATGGGTCCTGGCCCCCATGCAGAACAAGGTTGCCGACTCCTGGTCTAGGAGCTAGGATACTGTCTGATTCACCTCCACCTCATTGACAATATTGAACTTTGTCTATGGAACTGATGCACTACAATGCTGAGAACTGCAATGTGCCTTCTTCCCTTTTGATCTATCTATTTTACTTGAGTCTGACTCGATTGTTTATATGTACGGTATATCTGATCTGTTTGGATAACATACAAAACAAAGATTTTCACTGTACAAGTGACAATAATTAACAAACCTATTACCAAAAAAAAAGGCAATTTAATGTAAAATTCTACAATATTACAGCTTTTCTTAGACTTCGATATGCCCTCAATACACCCCCATCACCAACACTCCTCCTGGCCCTCAAACCTGTTCATAACCAACCCGCCCCCCTACGCCCCCACTCCCACCTTTAAGCCCCAACACCTACCCTGTGTGCCCCCCAAGCAACCACTAACCATCCAGTTCAACTTCGACCGCGTCTCACAGACATCTCCGGCCATCTCCTCTCGCTCCGGAGCCCATAACTGTCCCGCTGAGTTACTTTCCCTGCATTCACCGTCCTACCGTTCCTCCCGCCGCTGCCGGTGCGGAGCCGCCTGGTCACGGACACCCCGGACCGCTGCTGTTGCTCCCGCTCCGGCTCCCGCCCCCGCTGCCGCGCGCAGCGTTTACCCAACGGCAACGGCTGCTCGCTCCGGCACGTCATCACGTCGCCGTGCCTCGGCCTCGATCCACGATCCACGATCGACTGCAGCCAGGAACATTCCCGATTCCCGGCCGCGGCGCGGGTCGAGGGGCGGTGGTGGGAGGAACTGCAGATGCTGGTTTCCACCGAACATAGACACAAAATGCTGCAGTAACTCAGCGGGACAGGCAGCATCTCTGGAGAGAAGGAATGGGTGACGTTTCGGATCGAGACCCTCCATCCAAATGAATGGACAGCCGGCAACCACTTTTGTCGTCAAAGAGAGGGACAGGGGGCCATCCTCTCAATACATCCTATACCCCAACACCCACCTCCACTTCATCATCAACACTCGTCCTGGCCCTCAACTCTCAGTGGTTCAGACTGAAGAAGGGTTTCAACCCGAAACCTCACCCATTCCTTCTCTCCAGAGATCCCACTTGAGAACCATGGGTGATTTAAAAATTTTACAGCCAGATTTATCACTTCTGAAAATTTTTAGATACCAAAGGAATCAAGAAAAACCATTGATAATGCCTTACTGTTGATGAAATGCAGTGAGCAAACGCGATATTTCCCAATATTTTCAATCTTGATATCTGCACGGCCAATGTTCGCCAAGCACTTTAGCTGTTGTTGCCCCTTCAGCTCTCGCTTCTCTCTACCATCATTTCCCTTCACTTTTGGAATTCTGAAGTAGGATAAATGTCTCACGGTTACCCCAATTTCCACAATTATTTACAGCGCAAAAATTGACCATTTTGGTGGTTTTTTAACAGGTAAGAAAGTACGCGTTTTGTGTATAGGGGGGTTGCACGTAAGGTCACCGGGTCATAGGGCTTGACGCACGGAGCCGCTCAATCCATCTGGAAGACATCCGTCACTTCCGGTATATGTTATTAATACAAGAAACGCGTACTTTCCTACCTGTTAAAAACCGCCAAAATGTTGAATTTTTTCGCTGTAAATAATTGTGGAAGTCGGGGTAAGTGTGAGAGACATGTACCCAACTTCAGAATTCCAAAAGTGAAGCGAAATGAAGGTAAAGAGAAGCGAGAGCTGAAGGGACAACAACAGCTAAAATGCTTGGAGAACATTGGCCGTGCAGATATCGGAATTGAAAATATCGGGATTTATCGCGTTTGTTCACTGCATTTCATTAACGGTAAGGCATTATTTTTTAATTTTTTTATTTCTTTGGTATCTAAAAAGTCTCAGAAGTGGTAAATCTGGTTGTAAATTTTGCTTCAGAGGCGTTTTATTTTTGTATGTAAAAACCCACGAGAACCAGGGGCGATTATTCCTTCTGAAACTTTTTAGATGCCAAAGGAATCAAGAAAAAACACAAATAATGCCTTAGTTGATGAAATGCAGTGAGCAAACGGCCAATGTTCGCCAAGCACTCTGGCTGTTGTTGTTCCTTTCAGCTCTCGCTTCAATCTACCGTCATTTCTCCTCACTTTTTGAATTCTGAAGTTGGCTAAATGTCTCTCACGCTTATCCCGATTTCCATAATTATTTACAGCGCAAAAATTGACCATTTCAGCAGGTTCTAACGGGCCCGCTACGCTGGAAACAATGGTAAGTGCCTGCCTGCAGTTCATCGCGTGTAATCCACTTGGCGTAGCGTTGCAACAGTACGGGTCATGGGGTCGTGACCCGACTGCCGTGAAACCTCCCTATTAACAGTGTATGCCATAGGCTGCCATGTCCTCCACATGGATTGAGCTGCTACGTGCATCATGCCCTTTGACCCGATGACCTTATGTGCAACCTCCCCCCTATTCCACTTAAGTGTTGGATTTGTAAGAAGGACTGCAGATGCTGGTTTAAACTGAAGATAGACACATAAAACTGGAGTAACAGCGGGACAGGCAGCATCTCTGGAGAGAAGGAATGGGTGGCGTTTCGGGTCGAGACCCTTCAGACTGGTCAGGTATAAGGGAAACGAGAGATATAGACTGATGTGGAGAGATAAAGAACAATGAATGAAAGATATGCAAAAAAGTAATTATGACAAAGGAAACATGCCTTGTAAGCTGTTTGCAGGGTGAAAATTAGAAGCTCCTGCGACTTGGGTGGGGGAGGGATGGAGAGAGAGGAAATGCTGGGGCTACCCGGAAGTGGAGTGAAATCAATATTCATACTACTGGGCTTTAGGCTGCCCCATCAAAATATGAGATGCTGTACCTCCAATTTGCATTTAGCCTAACTCTGACAATGGAGGAGACCGAGGACAGAAAGGTCTGTGCAGGGATGGGAAGGAGAATTAAAGTGTCTAGCAACCGGGAGATCAGTTGGTTCACACGGACTGAGCAAAGGTGTTCCGCAAAACGATCGCCCAGTCTGCATTTGTTCTCACCGACGTATAAGAGTCCACATCTTGAACAACGGATACAGTAGATGAGTTTGGAGGAGGTGCAAGTAAACCTCTGCATAACAACACATAATCCTCCAAAATGTCCACCTCCAACGGGATCCCACCACTCGCCACATTTTCCCATCTCCACCTCTTTCCGCCTTCCGGAGAGACCGTTCCCTCTGCAACTCCCTGGTTAACATCCCTTCCCAGAAGCTGCAACACCTGTCACTATACTTCCTCCCTCGACTCTGTCCAGGGACCCCGACAGTTTCAGGTTAGGCAGAGGTTCACTTCCACCTCCTCCAACCTCATCTACTGTGTCCATTGTTCAAGATGTGGACTCTTATACATCGGCAAGACCAAATGCAGACTGGGGGATCATTTCGCGGAACACCTTCGCTCAGCCCGCGTGAACCAACCTGATCTCCCAGTTGCTGGACACTTTAATTCTCCTTCCCATTCCCACACAGATCTTTCTGCCCTCGGTCTCCTCCATTGTCAGAGTGAGGCTAAACGCAAATTGGAGGAACAGCATATATTTTGCTTGGGCAGCTTACAGCCCAGTGGTATGAATATTGATTTATCTCACTTCAGGTAGCCCCGGCATTCCTTCTCTCTCTATTCCTTCCCCACCCTAGTCGCACGAGCTTCTTATTTTCACCCTACGAACAGCTTAAATGGCCTGTTTCATTTATCATCGTTACTTTTTTTTGCATATCTTTCATTCATTGTTCTTTATCCCTCCATATCACCATCTATATCTCTCGTTTTCCTTATCCCTAACCAGTTTGAAGAAGACCCTAGACACGAAACGTCATCCATTCCTTCACTCCAGAGACGCTCCCTGTCCCGTTGAGTTACTCCAGCTTTTTGTGTCTATCTTAGGTGTTTGATGTAATTATTTACTCTGAGTTCAGACAATTTAGAGCTCCTCTGTGGTTTTGTTCTATTTGAAGAGCAACAAAATGTGTTGGGCAATGAAAAAAAGATGCTTTGAAGTAAGATAAAAAATAGTTGACTTCATTTAAACTAGTGGTGTTAATTTTGTACAACTCCAGTCCTATTATTAGTGGATTCTCATAGCAGTTTTCTATGTATATAGTATCTCACCTTTTGCACAACTAAGAGATAACCTTGAATGCTTCCAATGCCTGGTGTATACAGGGTTGAATTTCAGGCTGCTGTGACAAAAAAAACCCTCAAAACTGAAAATTCACGGGCCTGTTAACTCTTCTGATTACTACTTGTTCACATATTTCGTGTAGTTCTCTTTAATGGTGCTCCCATTACCAATGGCATTACCCCTTTTTTATCATGGTTCTTTAACAACAGTAATGTTATGAAATATCCACTACCAAGCTAGAATTTATTCATTCACATGGACATGTTGTTCATAAGATAAATACAATCGTCAAATTCAAGTACAACAGAGCAAAGTGCAAGATATAGAGTGCAGAATACAATTCTCAGCATTTTAGTGCATTAGTTCCATAGACAAAGTCCAATAGCATCAATGGGGTAGAGATGAATCGGACAGAACCCTAGCTTATGAAAGGACCACTGATAACAGGAGGAGAAGTTGTTCCTGAGTCTGGGGGTGTTTCGAGCATCTGTAACATCTGCTGGATGGGAGCTGTGAGAAGGAGGAATGACCGGGATGGGACAAGTCTTTGATTGGCTGCTTTTCCAAGCCAGAGTGAACTTTAGATCGAGTCAATTGTGGGAGGTCTGGGTTGTGCGATGGATTGGACTACGTTACTACTCACTGCAATTTGTTGCGATGTTGGGCAGAGCAGTTCCAAAAGCAAGCTGTGATAAAACCCAACAGTGTGGTTTCAATGGTGCATCTGCAGACATTTGTAAGAGCCATTGGAGATGTGCTGAACTTCTTCAGTCTCTGGAGGAAGTGTGGTTGGTCCATGACAGATTGTAGGTAATAAGGATAGGATCTTGAAGCCCTCAACCATTTCCACTTCTGCACCATTAATGCTGATGGGGACATGTTCTCCACCACGTTTTCTGAACTCGGTAACTAGCTCGTTCGTCTTGCTGACATGGAGGGAGAGATTATTGGTCTGACATCATGTTCCTAAGTTCTCTGTCCCCTTTTTCTCCATCTCGCTGTTGTTCGTGATCCGGTCCACCATCTGCAAATAATAGACGTAGGGAGTATCGAACACCCTCACCCAGGATCCCCAAAGGGTTGCGTCCTCAGCCCCCTACTGTACTCCCTGTACACACATGACTGTGTGGCCAGGTTCAGCTCCAACTCCATAATCAAGTTTGCTGATGACACTGTGGTGGTGGGCCTGATCTCTGATAACAATGAGAAGGCCTACCGGGAGGAAGTGGCTGATCTGGCACTCTGGTGTCAGGACAACAGCCTCCTCTTGAATGTCATAAAAACTAAGGAGCTGATCGTGGACTTTAGAAGGGCACAACATCCGAGGACGTGTACGCCACTGGAGATAAATGGGGCTACTGTGGACATGGTGAGCTGCTTTAAATACCTGGGAGTCCACATCACAGAGGATCTGACGGACATCTCACGCTGCCGCACTGGTGAGTAAGGCAAGACAGCGCCTTTACCACCTCAGGCAGCTGAGGAAATTCAGAGTCTCTCTGAGGATCCTTCAGTGCTTCTACTCTGGGCTGTAGAAAGCATCCAGCTGCTCCGGTCAGGCAAACACCTCCGCTGTCATGCTGTGAAAACAGAGAGGATGAGACGGAGTTTCTTCCCACGGGCCATTAGGACTGTAAACTCTTATCTCACCAGGGACTAATTTACTGTACCAATTTAGTTTTGTTGTGTCTTTTTAAAATTGCAGTTTTTTTTCCTAATATGTAAATACTGATTCTGTTCAATTCTGTTCTGTAGTTTTTCGCACAATCCGCAGGCATTGCCACTTTCATTTCACTGCACATTTTGTGACAAATAAACTTGACTTGACTTATAGTAGGGGACTGACAATTCATCCTTGTGGGGAACCGGTGTTGAGAATTGTTGTGGAGGAGCTGTTGTGACTATCCTCATTGATTGTCATCTGTGGGTCAGATTCCAAGGATCCAGTGGCAGAGGGGAATGCTAATTCCTAGTTCCATGAGTTTAGAAGGGGTTATGGCATTGAAGTCGGAGCTTTTGTCAATAAAGAAGATGGATTACTGGGAGAAATTGGGAAATTGTAGAGCTAGCAATGACTGCAAAAGTAGAGAAGGACTTAAGAAGAAGGAAAGGCAGAGAAATTTAAAACAAATTGAATTCCAGATCTTAGTGCCTTGAAAGTTGAAAATCCAAACGGTGGACAATTAAAAATGATCAGGATTGAAGCATAAGAGAGAATGTATGAATGGGGATTGTAGAAATAGAGTGGGTGGAGGCCATTGAGGTATTACATACAAAGATGAGAATTCAAAATTTGAGGGATGGTTTACCTGGAATTAATGCGAGTCATTGAACGTCAGAGGAACAATTGAGGGAGACATGGTGCAAGTTGGACAGCTGCGGCAGGGGAATGTGGAAATCTGTTCAGAAATTTGTTGGGATAATCAAGTGATCATGTTATAAATAAAGCAATAGTGAAGGACACACAATAGTGAAGGATGACTGAGATAGGAATAAAGTCAGGTAATGATATGAAGTTAAAATAAAAATACAACATGAAAATTAATGTTGAACAGGCACAATATTGACTATTATCTATTGTCTATTAATAACAGCACCGTGATTACCCATATTGATAGGATTATGGTAATAGAATTCCACTCTTTTTATTTAAAATGTCACTTATGTTCGATGTAACAAATAAGGGTTGACGGGTACTTCTACATATTTATGGAACCATCATTAATGAAATTCTAAGAAGCAATGGGGATATATTGTTCAATGTGTCTTCCTCACAAAGAGGTCCATTTGTCCCAAGTAGCTAAAGTTGGTAAATCTATAGTTTGATATAAAATGCAAGAATCCTCACCTCCACTAAATGCTTCAAGGGCATTGCGTTGTACATTGAGTAACCAATGAAGAATCAATGAATATGTTAGAAGAAAGCAAAATAATTTTATTGATGGCAAAATTTATTGCTGTGTTATGTGAATTACAATCTAGCATTCCGATGGTGGAATACTGACGGTTTAACCAAAGCTTAAGAGAAACACGTGTAATGAAATTTAACATACATGTACCAAACAACAAAACAACAAAGTAGCGGAAAGACTACAAAAAGTTAAGGTCATCATAAATAGCAGAAGACTTGAGTAACATTTTCAAAATCTGTTTAATTTAACTTTTATGCCTGAATACAATTATTCATTTTTAGGATATACTTTAGTATATATATGTAAGTCAGGCTATATATGAACCAAAATCACAACTTTTAACGTATTATAAAAGTAATAGGTACAAAAAAATGTATTGATTATCATACAGTGTTGAAGTACAGGGCCATTCCAGGTCTGAATGATATCAACGGATTCAGAATGTAGGGTTTCCAAAACCAAGAGTTTGCTGCAGCTGATGAATCTCATCAAGAAGCTGTTTATCTTCAAGGTGTAACTATGTAAAACAGAATAGATTACAAATTATCTTATAAGTCAATTTTCTGCCCAATCCTCATGAACTGATTTAAGCTATTCTTCAGTTTAATGTGGGTTAATCCTAAATCTGTGTGTCTTATTAAAGATCTGGCCTGATTGGTGCAGCAATCAGGTCAACCCTTTAATTCTCCTCTGGAAATCCTCCTCTTGGAAATAGAATTACTGCTTTTGGTGGGGATATTTGGAAATATCGCAAGCCCTAATAACAGAAATTAAGTTCATTGGAAAGTCAAAATGGGAGTCTACCACAGCAACTCAGAGCATTTTGGATCCATTCTCATAGTTTTATCAATGGCAAAATCTTCAATATACAAACTCTTCAGAAATACACAATTCCAAGATATGATGAGACTAAATGAAATTTGATTTCAATAGTTCAGTGGTACTTTATTGCCACATGTTCCCAAGTACAGTGAAATTCTTTTTTTGCAGATGGTTCAGTGACAATCCTACTATATCCCTTGACAATCCCCTGAATTTAATAGCTTCCACAACCTTCCCCATATCTATGCTAATCATCATGCCTTTATCTACTAATACCCCTCAATGCTCAATTAAGTACCTATCCAGAGATCTTTTAAATGTTATTGTTCCAGCCTCCTCTGGAAGCTCAATCCAAATACCAATTACTCTTCCTGTGAAATATTTATCCCTCAGATCCCCTTTAAACCTCTTCCCTCTCACCTTAAACTCTTGACATCTAGATTTAAAAACAAACTCTGACAATCTACCCTATTTATACCATTCATAATGTTATATACCTCTGCATGCCACCTGTCAGCTTCCATTTCTCCAGGGAAAACAGATCAAGACTAGCTAATCTCACATAACTCAAGCCTCCCAATCCAGATAACATCCTTGTGAAGGAAGTAAATGCAGATGCTGGTTAATATCGAAGGTAGACACAAAAAGTTGGAGTAAGTCAGTGGGTCAGGCAGCATCTCTGGAGAAAAGAATAGGTGACGTTTCAGGTCCAGACCCTTTGTTCAGACTGAGTCAGAGGTAGGGAAACGACAGATATAGAAAGTACACTCAAGTGCAGGATGAAAATTGGTAGTGAAGTTAATAAAGTCTATGAGTTCTGCATGGGTGCAGAAGGTAGGCCCTATCCCCGAACTATATCTCTGCTACATTGACGACTGCATCAAGGCAGATAATGCAACATTAGTTAACATTAACCTTCAGTATTTTTCATATCTCACATATGAATCACGATTTCCTGCTATGGCCCCAGAAATCTCCTCCTTTACTGAACATTCTAGGTTACACCTCTTTAGACCCCATGGATTTAACCATCTTTATGTGTCTGAAGACCTCGGACAGCTCCTCCTTTGTTATGTTGATATGCTCCAGGATATCATCACTCCCTCCCCTGAACTTAATAGCTTCCACAACCTTCTCCATGTTAAATATAGACGAGATGTATTCACTAAGCCCTCGCCCATTTGTTAGAGCTCCACAAATAGATTTCACAGAAAGCAACATGAATTTCTATCCCAAAAGTCTCAAGTTCTTCAGACTAACATCCGCTTCTGCCAAACGGCCTTCGACATCTTCACACCATCCCATGTGAAACCACCCTTCTTACCATCCTTTGTTTTTACATAATAAACTTGTATTGAAGGGGAAAATCCAAACAAATTCAATGGTGAAACTAACCTTTATTGCATATTTATAGGTTTGTTCTGCTTCCAGTTTTCTCCCTGTCTGAAATAATGAAAATGTAATTAAATTAATGAAATCATACTCAGGACACAGATGTTTGCACTTTGGACTGCAACTGAATGTTTCCATTACCTTATTTCCAAATAAATTAGAGCACTGGGTACAACACAGAATAATTTATCTGAATTAAAAAATCATGGTTATGTCCTGTCTTTAATCAAAAATAAATCACTACAAAAAAGTGAAATTTAGAGAAACCAATATGTATTCATATTTGATTTTTCTTTAAAAAAGCAAGAACTGCTCAGTACTCTATCAAAAACCTCAGACAGGAATTGAGGTATATTTAAAAACGGGCCAATTTTTGCTTCCATTGCGTGCTGTAGACAGAGCCTGTTTAATATTGATTTCTATTAATTTCAATGGAAATTGGACTTCCAGCTGAAGAATTATCAGAATTTATCTTCAATTGTTTCCTGAGAAGTAGAAATACTCTCTGCTGAATATGAATAATTAGTATTGTCAAAACAGAATAAAACCTTAAATAAACCTTAAATGAAATGGTGTCTCTTTCTTAAACAGCCTATTTCACCTGAACATTAGAAAAATATAACACTAATAAAGATTTTGATCTTCAATAAAATCAGAACTTGTAAAGCTGCTGCCTGATAATGCCAAAGTCCTGGGTTTGTATCTAACCTCAGGTGCTGTCTGTGTGGAGTTATGCGTGTTCTCAGTGTGATCTCGTGGGTTTCCTCCGGGTGCTCCGGTTTCCTTCCACATCGCAAAGACTAATTGGTCCAGGAAATTGCCCTCCGTGTGTAGGGAGTGGACGCGAAAGTGGGACAACGTAGAACTAATGTAAATGGGGGATCAATGGTTGGCGTGGATTCGATGGGCTGAAATGCCCATTTCCATGGTACACAAAAATGCTGGAGAAACTCAGCGGGTGCAGCAGCATCTATGGAGCGAAGGAAATAGGCAACGTTTCGGGCCAAAATCCTTCCTCAGACTGATGTAGGGTGGGAAGAAGAAAGGAAAAAGGAAGAGGAGGAGCCCGAGGGCTGAGGGAGAGCTGAGAAGGGGAGGAGACAGCAAGGGCTACCGGAAATTGGAGAATTCAATGTTTACGCCACTAGGGCGCAGACTGCCCAAGCGGAATATGAGGTGCTGCTCCTCCAATTTCCGGTGGTGCTCACTCTGGCCATGGATGAGGCCCAGGACAGAGAGGTCGGATTCGGAATGGGAGTGTGAGTTGAAGTGCTGAGCCACCGGGAGATCAGGTTGGTTAATGCGGACCGAGCAGAGGTGTTCGGCGAAATGATCGCCAAGTCTACGCTTGGTCTCACCGATGTAGATCAGCTGACATCTAGAGCAGCGGATGCAATTGATGAGGTTGGCGGAGATGCAGGTGAACCTCTGTCGCACCTGGAATGACTGCTTGGGTCCTTGAATGGAGTCGAGGGGGGAGGTAAAGCGACAAGTGTAGCATCTTTTGCGGTTGCAAGGGAAAGTGCCCGGGGAGGGGGTGGTGCGGGAGGGAAGGGAAGAATTGACCAGGGAGTTACGGAGGGAGCGGTCTTTGCAGAAAGCAGACAGGGGGGGAGATGGGAAGATGTGGCGAGTGGTGGGGTCACGTTGGAGGTGGCGAAAATGACGGAGGACTATCTGTTGTATGTGATGGCTAGTGGGGTGAAAGGTGAGAACTAATATGCTTCCAGATGCCCATTTGCATGCTGTACCTCTAAAACTAAAAACTAGATCATTTTTATTTCTTCTTCTAAGAACATTCCTTCAAATACATTTCCAAGGAAGGCTTACCCCATACCTTTTGATAAGTAACCAATCATGTGAAAGTCTGGCTGATGTGTGCTTTCTGAACAGATTATTGTACCAATGCCAACATGGTCCTACCCGATGCTGACAAAAAAGATGAGGCAGATATCCCTCTCTTGGGGATGTTCAAGTGTAATAAGTCAATATACTTAGTTAATTTAATTAACATGTTTATTTAGCATATTTATGAAGGAAATCAGAGGAGCAAAAAGTGGACATGAGATAGTTCTGGCAGATGATTGAGAATCCAAAGAGATGTTATGTACACTAGACCAAGTGCACACCTATTGGGTTTGCTCCCCCAACGCAATATTCCATAACTCACCATTTCCCCCAACGCAACCCATTCTCCCAACGCAATATTCCACCACTTTGTCTCCTCTCCCCCCCCCCTCTCCTCTCCCCTACCCTCTCCTCCCCCCCCCCCCTCTCCTCCCTCTGATCCTCGGCACAATGAAATAATGTGGGGTCGGGGGTGGGCTACCGGAAATTGGAGAATTCAATGTTTACGCCACTAGGGTGCAGACTGCCCAAGCGGAATATGAGGTGCTGCTCCTCCAATTTCCGGTGGTGCTCACTCTGGCCATGGATGAGGCCCAGGACAGAGAGGTCGGATTCGGAATGGGAGTGTGAGTTGAAGTGCTGAGCCACCGGGAGATCAGGTTGGTTAATGCGGACCGAGCAGAGGTGTTCGGCGAAATGATCGCCAAGTCTACGCTTGGTCTCACCGATGTAGATCAGCTGACATCTAGAGCAGCGGATGCAATAGATGAGGTTGGCGGAGATGCAGGTGAACCTCTGTCGCACCTGGAATGACTGCTTGGGTCCTTGAATGGAGTCGAGGGGGGAGGTAAAGCGACAAGTGTAGCATCTTTTGCGGTTGCAAGGGAAAGTGCCCGGGGAGGGGGTGGTGCGGGAGGGAAGGGAAGAATTGACCAGGGAGTTACGGAGGGAGCGGTCTTTGCAGAAAGCAGACAGGGGGGGAGATGGGAAGATGTGGCGAGTGGTGGGGTCACGTTGGAGGTGGCGAAAATGACGGAGGACTATCTGTTGTATGTGATGGCTAGTGGGGTGAAAGGTGAGAACTAATATGCTTCCAGATGCCCATTTGCATGCTGTACCTCTAAAACTAAAAACTAGATCATTTTTTTTTCTTCTTCTAAGAACATTCCTTCAAATACATTTCCAAGGAAGGCTTACCCCATACCTTTTGATAAGTAACCAATCATGTGAAAGTCTGGCTGATGTGTGCTTTCTGAACAGATTATTGTACCAATCGGGAAAAGCTTATCCACGACATATTATAGTGAAATTTTGAGATACTGCAGAACTGGAATACGTTATGACTAAAATCAAATATGGTGTACAATTACGGCTGGACAAAGACACTATTAAGATATTCAGGGACTACCCACATGAAATTGTGCAAAAAAGAAATAAATTTGATAAGGTTAAAGATCTTTTAAGAGGGAGAGAAGGGGTCAGATTTGGGGTTTTTTATCCCGCGAAAATGCGTATTTCTTTTAATGGTCTTGAAAAGTCATTTGTTAAGCCTGAAGACGCTTTCAAATATGCCCAAACAATTGTTGAAAAACAGAAATAAAAGGGAGCTTTGGCAGATCCGAATAATTCTCAGCTATGTTTTGTCTGGGGATAGTTACATTGTTATCTCTGGAATGTTGAAGCAAGGACATTTTCTGTTCAAAACGTGTAAACAACTTTATAGCTGGATATGAATTAGAAAATAATTGCTTATTGATTAAAATGTTATAACCAATTGTAAGAACTTATCCTATTAACAACTTTAAAAGTTATGCAGGTTAGATTAGAATACTAACAAAAAAAACAAAAAAATAATGAACTAACATACTAATATGAATTTTTAATAAATTGTAACCTTGTCTATAAGCGGGAGGAGGGGATGAGAAACGAGCTCCTGGCTTATGTCCAGGAGCACGTCTCGTTAACCCCTTCAACCAACAGCTGATTCTTATTGAAATCAAAAATATTGGTTTAATAATTAAACTCTGATATATATATATGTTATAAGGAAATATCAGGGTAAAATTGTATTATATATCTGAATGTGAGGCCTCGTTTTAATATTTTAATATGTTATGATTAACTAAGAGAGCGGAGCGAGTTGAGCAACAACGCAATGGAAGTCAAAATAAGGTTTTTTCCCACCTACAGGTGGGTCACTCGCTACAGTGCCGACTATAGACACTGTAGCCTCACTTTTTTAGTTTTTTTTTTATCACATAAAATCACTTGTTTGTGTTTTGTGTTTAGTGATAAGAATAATATGGACATACCAACAAAAGTTAATAATTCAAAAACTCCCCCAATACCTAAAGACCTGGGATATGGACGCACCACAAGATTCAAAGGTACTATAATTATTCAAAATGCATGACACCACACAAAAGAACCTAGGAGGAATCTCATTTTGTAGTTGGAATATAAGAGGTATTAACGAACCTATCAAAAGGGGTAAGATATTAGCTCAGCTAAAAATGTATAATTCTGACATTACCTTCCTACAAGAAACACACCTAAAACCTCAGGACCAAGTTAGGCTGAGGGCGAAATGGATAGGTCAAACATACCACTCTTCATTCACTTCAAAATCTAGAGGCACGTCAATTATCATAAGAAAAGGTATACCATTTAAAGCAAAGAATATTATAACAGATATAGAAGGGAGATACCTAATAGTTAATGGAGAAATCCATGACACTCCACTTACTTTGGTAAATATATATGCCCCTAACTTTGATAACCCCCACTTTTTCAATAAAATCTTCAATATAATTGCAGAGTCAAACTATCAAAATGTTATAATAGGCGGAGACTTTAACTGTGTTTTAGATCCGTACTTAGATAAATCAAGTCAAAAACAGAGAGGGAATATGAAATCGAAAACTGGGGAACTCCTCAATACCCACATAAATAACACTAATATAGCAGATGTTTGGAGAATTGTGAATCCAACTGGCAGGGAATATTCGTTTTACTCAATGGTACATAAGACATACTCACGTATAGACTACTTTCTGCTGGATACAAAATTAATTCCCCAAACATCTAATGCAATATATCATACAAATTCAATTTCAGACCATTCTCCACTAACTTTCTTTTTAAAACTGGAAGGATTGTCTAAGAATAATTCATTCTGGAGATTTAACTCTCAAATTTTAAAAGATCCACAAGCGAGTATATATTTAAAAGAACAAATGGAGGTCTTTTTTCAAACAAATGATACTTCAGATATATCGCCTACTTTACTTTGGGAATCTTTTAAAGCATACATTAGGGGTATTATAATTTCATATCAAGCTTTTCAAAATAAAAAGAATAAGAATGAACAAAGACAGTTAGAAGAACTTATTAGACAAATGGATATAGATAATGCTAAAGATCCATCAATAGATAAACATAATAAAATAATAATTTTAAAATTTAAATAAAATAAATTATTATCTGCCAAACTTATAAGACTTTTTCAAATTACAAAACAAGAGCACTTTGAATTTGGGGATAAACCGCATAAACTTTTGGCTCGCCAGCTAAAAAAACGAGAAAAGGAACATACTATACCAAAGATCAAATCAGATAAAGGGGAATTATTAACAACACCGAAGGATATTAATAAAAGATTTGCGCAATTTTACGAGAATTTGTATACATCTAAAACGATAATTGATTCCAATAATATCACAAAGTTCTTGGATACCTGTAATCTTCCAAAGTTAGAGCTGAAGGAACAAGAGGAACTGGGTGCACAAATCTCAATTAAGGAATTAGAAGATACAATAAACTCACTAAAAAATGGAAAAACACCAGGCCCTGATGGATTTACTAATGAATTTTATAAAAGCTTTTATGATAAAATAATACCAAGATTACAAAAAATGTACCAATACGCTTTTAAAAAACGAATACTACCTGATACATTAGCGGAATCAACGATTACATTAATACCTAAGAAAAATAAGGATTTAGAAGAACCTGGCTCATATAGAGCTATAGCATTGTTAAACACAGATCAAAAAGTATTAGCGAAAACATTAGCCAGAAGATTAAGTAAATACATTAGTAAATTAATAAACCCAGATCAGACAGGGTTTATCCCTAAGAGATACTCCTCTAATAATATGAGACGTCTACTCAACATAATGCACTCACACAAATCTGAAGATCAAGAATTATCAATTATTTCGCTGGATGCTGAAAAAGCATTTGATCAAGTAGAATGGAATTATATGGATAAAGTATTACAAAAATTTCAACTGGGAGAGAATTTTATTTTATGGATTAAGTTACTATATAACAAACCTACAGCTAGAATACTTACTAATAACATATTATCCTCGAAATTTCAACTATCAAGGGGAAATAGACAAGGATGCTCATTATCACCACAGCTGTTTGCTCTCATTATTGAACCGCTAGCAGAAAAAATTAGAATACACCCTGATATTCATGGATATAATACTAAAGACTCATATAATAAAATATCTTTATACGCGGATGATATATTATTGTATATTACAAAACCTCAAATCACTATACCAAATATATTAAATTTAATTGAAGACTTCGGATCTTTTTCTGGATATAGAATAAATTGGAATAAAAGTGAAATTATGTCAATAAAACCGAAAGATTCAACACATCTTTTAAAATTCCCTTTTAAAATAGCTACAGAAAAATTTAAATATTTGGGAATCGAAATTACCAGAGCATATCAAGGTATGCTCAGGGCAAATTTTGACCCCCTACTTAATAAACTGAATACATTAATTAAATTCTGGAAAACGCTTCCGATGTCTTTAATAGGCCGAATAAACGCAATAAAAATGATCTTTTTACCACAAATTTTATACCTATTTCAATCAATTCCTATATACTTACCTAAGAAGTTTTTTAAAAAACTCGACTCAGATATCACTAATTTTATATGGGACTATAAATCACATAGAATACAAAAAACCCATCTGAATAAATCTAAAGTATTGGGGGGTCTAGCACTACCTAATTTTATGTATTATTATTGGTCAGTAAATATTAAAAACATGATTCAACTGATGGATAACTCCGCCCAGCAAGTAGACTGGATTGTAATGGAGAAAGAGGATTGCTCCTCTAGAAACATTGGAGCGATCCTCCTCTCTCCAATGAAATTGAATAACATAAACTATAATAAGAACCCAATTATTCATAGTACAATCCGTATTTGGAAACAAATAAAACAAAATTTAAAATTAAGAAACTTATCACTTTTATTACCTATAGTCAATAACCCTTCGTTTAGTCCTTCTATTATAGATAAAGCTTATACACAATGGGATAGACTAGGAATTAAAACGCTTGGTGACTTGTATGAAACTGGAAAATTACTTTCATTTCAACAATTACAAATAAAATATAAACTCGGAAATAATCAATATTTTAAATACTTTCAAATATGCGACTATTTGAAAAAATATATAAAAGATCATCATAATAACCCAGCAGATGTACTGGACGAGGCAAAGCAGATAAAAGCGGAATCAGCAAACTTAATATCATATTTGTACAATATTATCTTAAATGCACAAATACCATCTACGGAGGGTATCAGAAGAGACTGGGAACAAGAGTTAGCTATTAAAATTTCAAAGGAAAGTTGGAATGAATACTTATTAAAATGCATAAATGCTCGATTAATGTAAGACACACTTTAATACAATTTAAAATTTTACATAGATTATATTATTCGAAAACTAAAATTCATAAAATTTTCCCAAACGTATCATCTATTTGTGATAAATGTCAATCCCAAGAAGCAACTATAGCGCACTCATTTGTCTTCTGTACAAAAATTCAAAAATTTTGGAATGAAATTTTTGAAATCTTTACAAAGTTATTTAAAACAAGACTGATACCCAAAGCAGAATGGATTATCTTCGGAATAACGGAAGATGATCCAGAATTAAATGTGTTTCAAAAGAAATTAATGGATTATGGGTTAATAACTGGAAAAAAGCTAATTCTAAAATTTTGGAAGAAGGCTCCAATACCAACTATAAATATGTGGATTTCAAATATGTTTGAAACATTACACCTTGAAGAGATAAGACTCCTCCTAGCAGGTAAACCAGATCACTTCCACCTGACGTGGTCTGCATTTATAGAATTATTACAAACATAGGGTGCAAAAGTACTTTAAAAAAAATAAAAAATTGAGGTCGGGTAAGGGGGGATGATAGTTGAAGAGTTGGTATGTCCTATTTACGTGATGCTCAAAAAAAAAACATTTGTTTCTCTTTTTTTCTCTTTCTCTTTTCTTTTCTTAGGGCCTATTTCTTAACTCTTTTTCTTTTTGTTTTTAATTTTGCTCTTATAGGGTCTTCGTCCTTTTTTGTTGTTACATTTTCTACACTTTTCTACACTTGCACTTTTTCCTTCACTTTCTTCTCTCTTCCAATCTTTTCTTTCTCTAGTGTAAAAAAATAAATAAAGGGAGTACATTAATTGTAAGAAGATATAAATGACGAGTATTAATGTATGTGGTTGTAATGTAATGTACTTCTAATAAATAAAAATTAAAAAAAAAAAAAAAAAAAAAAAAAAAAGATTATTGTACCAATGCCAACATGGTCCTACCCGATGCTGACAAAAAAGATGAGGCAGATATCCCTCTCTTGGGGATGTTCAAGTGTAATAAGTCAATATACTTAGTTAACTTAATTAACATGTTTATTTAGCATATTTATGAAGGAAATCAGAGGAGCAAAAAGTGGACATGAGATAGTTCTGGCAGATGATTGAGAATCCAAAGAGATGTTATGTACACTAGACCAAGTGCACACCTATTGGGTCTGCTCCCCCAACGCAATATTCCATCACTCACCATTTCCCCCAACGCAACCCATTCTCCCAACGCAATATTCCACCACTTTGTCTCCTCTCCCCCCCCTCTCCTCTCCCCTACCCTCTCCTCCCCCCCCCCCTCTCCTCCCTCTGATCCTCAGCACAATGAAATAATTTGGGGTCGGGGGTGGGTGAATCACCCCGTGTGGGAGTCGGGGTCGGGGGGGTGGGTGAAAGTACCCCGTGTCGGGGTCGGGCGGGTGAATCACCCCGGTGTGGCGGTCGGGGTCTGGGGGTCGAGGGGGGTGAATATGTGGGGGTCGGGGTCCAGTGCAGCGTGGTCAGTGACTCTGGATGGGCGGAGGGACCAGATTGTCCCCAACTCTGCTGCAGCTGACAGGGACGTTGCCGGGTTTGTGTCCCTGTGTGTCCGCTGCCCTGAGCCGCGGCCCCGCTCCACCCGGCCCTGTGTGTGGGCGCTGCCGACCCACAGCCCGTCAGAGTGCGGCCACACAGGGGAGACGGGACGGAGGAGGGGGAGTGGGGAGGGGGGGGTTAGAGCTCGGGAGTGCCCCTCGCTCCCGGAGTGGCCCGTCCTGCCTTGCGAGTGCATTATGACGTCACTTGGATTTTTTTTCCCAAAATGGGTGAGTTTGAAGAAATCGGTCTATTTTTCAAATTTCAACGATTAATAACTGGAAATATAGGTGGAAATGCAACGGGAAGATGTTTATCGCCGCCACGGTAAAAATGTGTGTAGGATGTGTGAAACTGGGAAAATTGTGGTCTAGCTTTTGGAAGAAGATAGGAATTACCCAGATTGACACACACATACACAGACACAAGCAAGACAAAGACTTCTATTTATATAGAGAAATAGATTAAGGGGGAAAGAGTAACTAGAGGGAGAATAGGGATCCCCAGGATCCAAATTTTATGCATGGAGCTGCAGGAAATGAGTCAGGTCCTCAATGAAAATTTCTCCTCTCTTTTTACAGCGGTGAAGTACATGAAGACCAGGAGACTTGGAAAAGTTAATGGAGATGTCTTGAGGACAATCTATTCTACAATCGAGGAAGTGTTGTACATCCTAGAATGTACTAGGTTGATAAATCTCCTGAATATATCCCAGGAAAATCATGGGAATTTACAGAAAAATTATAGAAATCCTGGCTGAGATATAGGAATCATTACTAAGACATTCATGACGTGCCGGGAGTGAACATAGTTATCAAGAATTAGTGTGATCTTGATCAGCTGGGCAAGTGCATTGAGGAATAGCTAATGGAGATTAATTTGGTTGTGTTTTTTGCTAATAACCTACATTGAAGGATAATTTACAATAACCGTTATATGTGGGAGGTCACTGGATCACCTGAGGATACGCGCCAAAGCACAGAGGGAATGTGCAAACTTGGCACAATTAACACTTGACAAGCACTTTCTACTGCACCAGAATGTCACATTAAGTTTTCAAAATTGGAGCTAGGAATGGAAATCGTAATCTTCTTACCTTGTATTAAACCGATTTGAAACTATAGAGTATTTGTTCCCACATGAAATTAACCCACTCAGTACAAACCTGAACTTTATGAGAATACTTGACTCAGTATAGTACAAGAGCCAGTGCTTCATTGATCAATTATTATGAAGTGAAATTCCAAGATTTATGGGATGTACGTAAACTAAAATTAATTCTGCTACAATACAAAATTATTGCCATTTCCAATAATAACTTTCTCCCATACCTTTAGGCATACCAATGTAAGATAGCCCCAGACATCTGCATTAGAATTATTGAGGATATTTGCCTCACACAGAGCATCTTCAGCATCCCTCAATTCACCAAGCTGAGTAAATGTAAGAAAGAACAGAATTAATCTCTTACTTGATCATAAGAAACATCTAAAATTGAGGTAACTGATCTCAATTCTGATCCATTGGAACATATTTTTAAAATGTGCTTTCCCAATTCTTTTAAAAGGTTACTTAATTTTATTTTATCTCAATTTTAATTTCAAAAATCTAATTTAATTTGTAATAGTTCCTTCCAATATTTGTCTCCTATATATAATGTATCACAGTGTGAGAAACTTCAAATACAAATTAATGTAATTAGATTATATTATATTTCAGTCACAAGGTGTGGCCTTCTAGACCCCATCCTCTGATTCATTTTGTAAGTCCTTTTATAATTGTAAAATATTGTGAGTAACCTAGCAACATATTTAGAACATTGTCAAACTGACCAAAATTGAATTCTCATAACTTTTCATTGAACCTGGATAGAAAAACAGAAAACCTTTATATGTGAACATTCCTTTATTGTGGATGTTTATTTTATTAAATAGTTTAGATATTTGCAAAGTAATTATGAACAAAAAAGACAAAACAAATGTAAAGGACCCAACCATAACAGATGGAAATTAGTTTAGTTTTGAAAAATTAATATAGGAACATTTGAGATTATCGACCTTAAAACTGAAAAATAAAAATATTTTCTTAATAGTCAGATTAGCTCCACCTATCAACTCCATTCTCATTTTTGTCCATCCGACGAGATAGAATGGACAAAGATGAAGAATCATCTTTGATTCCACTGCTCTCATCTCAGAATTAAAGGGAAATTTAACCAACGTGAGATGAGTTTCTGAATCATGTTCAGTGTGTGAATCAAGGATGACAACACTCCCTAACACTCAGCCTGGGCAGCTCACTGAGCATTTCCTCCCATTCCAAAATAATTCACAAACAGGTACTTTTACCCTATAGCAGGCAATGCCAACTCCAAGCCAAGTCAAGCAGGATGGTGCTCTCTCACTAGCAAAGAGGTAGACCGATTTGGCTGATTTATACTGAAAAACAAATCAGAAACAATAATTAAATGACTTACAAATCTATTTAAACAATAAAAGTAAATGAGACCTCATTATAATATTGGTAGTATGTAATCTCCATGCAGACTCTCCCCAGCCGAATGCTGACCTACAGTATGTATGGCTTGTACACGCGCATGAACATTTCGGAATCAGTGGGGGATGGATCGGCGGCATTTTCTGCTTTGGGGTATCAAAGGTTCGCAGCCGCCTGTGCCTGGTCATGCTCCCAAACCTCAACATTTGCAGCTGCATTTCTGACTTGCAAATCGGTTGGGTTATGAACAGTTCACAGGAAAGTAACCCTTCCATAACTAGGAATGACTTGCAACATCTCTTGTCATCATTTTGTTGGGCAGTATTTAATGTAGTTGTGAGCCTCAGATGCTGAAAAGGTAGCCATCCCGGTTACAGAGGCAAATTCAAAATAGAGGGAATATTTGAGGTAAATAAAGTTTACAATAAATTTCCATTTATCTACAGATTTAAGGTTGAGTGACAGATTATTAAAATATTCTTAGCTCTACTCAAGGTATTAGGTACCTCAAACTTTAAATATATGAAAGTGATCCTTGATGAGAATACAAATTATTTAATAATCAATCTATTTCAATAGATGAGAGATGAAGGACTGAAAATTGTTATGTGAAGCATGTGGATACATCTGAAGGATTTTTTGGGATGGAAAATTGTTTAAGTTCAAGTTCAAGTCACATTTATTGTCACATGCACCAATTGGTACAGTGAGATTTGAAATACCATACAGTCATACGAATAAAAAAAGAACACAATACACGATAGAGGTTAACATAAACATCCCCACACAGCTGAGGGAACATTCCCCCTGTGAGGGCAGGCAATAAAGTTCAGTCATCTTCCTCATTGTTCACCCATGTTCGGGGCCTTAGAGCATTCCGCAGTCACCGTTACCAATGTTTCAGGCCCTCTCATAGATACATAGATACATAGTAAATAGGTGCAGGAGTAGGCCATTCGGCCCTTCGAGCCTGCACCACCATTCAATATGATCATGGCTGATCATCCAACTCAGTATCCCGTACCTGCCTTCTCGCCATACCCCCTGATCCCCTTAGCCACAAGGGCCACATCTAACTCCCTCTTAAATATAGCCAATGAACTGGCCTCAACTACCCTCGGTGGCAGAGAGTTCCAGAGATTCACCACTCTCTGTGTGAAAAAGTTTTTCCTCATCTCGGTCTTAAAGGATTTCCCCCTTATCCTTAAGCTGTGACCCCTTGTCCTGGACTTCCCCAACATCGGGAACAATCTTCCTGCATCTAGCCTGTCCAACCCCATAAGAATTTTGTACGTTTCTATAAGATCCCCTCTCAATCTCCTAAATTCTAGCGAGTATAAGCCAAGTCTATCCAGTCTTTCTTCATATGAAAGTCCTGACATCCCAGGAATCAGTCTGGTGAACCTTCTCTGCACTCCCTCTATGGCTATAATGTCCTTCCTCAGATTTGGAGACCAAAACTGTACGCAATACTCCAGGTGTGGTCTCACCAAGACCCTGTACAACTGCAGCAGAACCTCCCTGCTCCTATACTCAAATCCTTTTGCTATGAAAGCTAACATACCATTCGCTTTCTTCACTGCCTGCTGCACCTGCATGCCTACTTTCAATGACTGGTGTACCATGACACCCAGGTCTCGCTGCATCTCCCCATTTCCTAATCGGCCACCATTTAGATAATAGTCTGCTTTCCTGTTTTTGCCACCAAAGTGGATAACCTCACATTTATCCACATTATACTGCATCTGCCAAACATTTGCCCACTCACCCAGCCTATCCAAGTCACCTTGCAGTCTCCTAGCATCCTCCTCACAGCTAACACTGCCCCCCAGCTTAGTGTCATCCGCAAACTTGGAGATGTTGCCTTCAATTCCCTCATCCAGTTCATTAGTATAAATTGTAAATAGCTGGGGTCCCAGCACTGAGCCTTGCGGTACCCCACTAGTCACTGCCTGCCATTCTGAAAAGGACCCGTTTACTCCTACTCTTTGCTTCCTGTTTGCTAGGTAGTTCTCTATCCACATCAATACTGAACCCCCAATACCGTGTGCTTTAAGTGTGTGTACTAATCTCTTATGTGGTACCTTGTCGAAAGCCTTCTGAAAGTCCAGATACAACACATCCACTGGTTCTCCCCTATCCACTCTACTAGTTACATCCTCGAAAAATTCTATAAGATTCGTCAGACATGATTTACCTTTCGTAAATCCATGCTGACTTTGTCCAATGATTTCACCACTTTCCAAATGTGCTGCTATCCCATCTTTAATAAGTGACTCTAGCAGTTTCCCCACTACCGATGTTAGACTAACTGGTCTGTAATTCCCCGTTTTCTCTCTCCCTCCCTTCTTAAAAAGTGGGGTTACGTTTGCTACCCTCCAATCCTCAGGAACTACTCCAGAATCTAAAGAGTTTTGAAAAATTATCACTAATGCATCCACTATTTCTGGAGCTACTTCCTTAAGTACTCTGGGATGCAGCCTATCTGGCCCTGGTGATTTATCGGCCTTTAATCCATTCAATTTACCCAACACCACTTCCCGACTAACCTGGATTTCACTCAGTTCCTCCATCTCCTTTGACCCGCGGCACCCTGCTATTTCCGGCAGATTATTTATGTCTTCCTTAGTGAAGACGGAACCAAAGTAGTTATTCAATTGGTCCGCCATATCCTTGTTCCCCATGATCAATTCACCCGTTTCTGACTGCAAGGGACCTACATTTGTTTTAACTAATCTCTTTCTCTTCACATATCTATAAAAACTTTTGCAGTCAGTTTTTATGTTCCCTGCCAGTTTCCTTTCATAATCTATTTTCCCTTTCCTAATTAAGCCCTTTGTCCTCCTCTGCTGGTCTCTGAATTTCTCCCAGTCCTCTGGTATGCTGCTTTTTCTGGCTAATTTGTACGCATCATCTTTTGCTTTGATACTATCCCTGATTTCCCTTGTTATCCACGGATGCACTACCTTCCCTGATTTATTCTTTTGCCAAACTGGGATGAACAATTTTTGTAGTTCATCCATGCAGTCTTTAAATGCCTTCCATTGCATATCCACCGTCAACCCTTTTAGAACTAATTGCCAGTCAATCTTGGCCAATTCACGTCTCATACCCTCAAAGTTACCTTTCTTTAAGTTCAGAACCGTTGTTTCTGAATAACAATGTCACTCTCCATCCTAATGAAGAACTCAACCATATTATGGTCACTCTTGCCCAAGGGGGCACGCACAAGTCTGCTAACTAACCCTTCCTCATTACTCAATACCCAGTCTAGAATAGCCTGCTCTCTCGTTGGTTCCTCTACATGTTGGTTTAGATAACTATCCCTCATACATTCCAAGAAATCTTCCTCAGCACCCCTGCCAATTTGATTCACCCAATCTATATGTAGATTGAAGTCACCCATTATAACTGTTTTGCCTTTGTTGCACGCATTTCTAATTTCCTGTTTGATGCCATCCCCAACTTCACTACAACAAAAAGGACAAAGGACATTTATTGTCACATACACCAATTGGTGTAGTGAAATTCGACTTGCCAATGCAGCACATGAATAAAGATAATACACAACATTAAAGAATTTAACAGAATTTAACAATAAACATAAAAACATCCCCCCACAATGGTTCCCACTGTGGGGGAAGGCAGCAAAGTCCAGTCCCATCCCCAGTACACCAGTACTACTGCTAGGTGGCCTGTACACAACACCCACCAGCGTTTTCTGCCCCTTAGTGTTTCGCAGCTCTACCCATACCGATTCCACATCCTCCATGCTAATGTCCTTCCTTTCCACTGCGTTAATTTCCTCTCTAACCAGCAACGCTACCCCACCTCCTTTTCCTTTCTCGCTCGCTGGGAAGATCGGAGCACCAGCGTCGGAACGGAAGAACACACTCAGCGGCTTGAAGTTTCTGAATCGGCCACTTCCTACCGGAGACCGTGGCTCCCGAAGTTTACAGGCCGAGCTGGGCGGAGATTCAACGCTGATGACCCCGGGTAAGAGGTCCCAAGACTCCGCAATGTTAAAGTCAGCGCCACCCGTGGCTGGAAGCTCCACAGACCACAGCTCCACGATGTTAAACAGCTGGCACAACACTTCGGAGCTCCACAAGGTGATCCCCAATAAGGCATCCCCCGATCCGCGATGGAATCCAGTGCTGCGCCGCCGCTGAAGCTCTGGCTGGTCTCCGGTAGGAAAGGGCGCGCCAATCCAGATGGTAGGCCGCGAGGGGAAGGGGGGGGGGCGAAGATGTGGCTTGGAGAAAAGACGCATCCTCGACCAGGTATTGACTGAGAAATTTACTTGTTGTAAGTCTGCTCACTCGGAGCAGTCTTACACTCCTCTCATATAGCCGGCAGGAACTTCTGAACTTTGGTTCCTGCGGCTACAACGACTTTCTGGACGAACTCCGGCTCCCTCCGGAACTTGCCGGCACAGCGGAGCTGCGGGGCAGCGGATCAGCGGAGCTGCAGGGCGGCGGATCTGCGGAGCTGCGGGGCGGCGGATCAACGGAGCGCACCAAGTCGACGCGGCCGACCGGAAACACCCACAGACGGCGACGAGTCCGCAACCACCGGCGAGGATGCCGAGGTGGGTTAAAGGCTAGGTTGGAGTGAGCCCCACAGGCCATCGATTCCTAGCCTTTTCCTCGCCAACGTTCGCTCACTGGCAAACAAGATGGACGAACTCCGGCTACTGATGACCTCCCACAACAGGATCAAAGACTGCAGCATCCTGATCTTCACTGAAACCTGGCTCAACACCAATGTTCCTGACAGCGCCATCGAGCTAACGGGGCGACATATACTCCGAGCGGACAGAACAACAGACTCCGGTAAGACCAGAGGTGGGGGTCTGTGCATCTATGTAAATAAAACATGGTGCACGGACACCACCATCATCGAGAGTCACTGCTCAGCTAACCTAGAGTTCCTCCTAGAGTTCCTCTTGGTTAGATGCAGACCGTTCTATCTGCCCAGAGAGTTTACCTCCACTGTTGTGACTGCAGCCTATATTCCTCCGGATGCTAATGCTAAGCTTGCAATGAAAGAACTGCATTCTGCCATTAGCAAACAACAGACTCACAACCCCGAGGCAGCCTTCATTGTTGCGGGTGACTTCAATCATTCCAACCTGAAGTCTGTGCTCCCCAAATTCCACCAACATGTCTCCTTTGCCACTAGAGAGGACAAGATACTGGACAAAGTCTACACAAACATGGCTGAAGCTTACAAAGCCATCCCCCTCCCCACCTTGGTCAGTCTGATCACCTCTCATTGTTCCTGCTCCCTAAGTACTCCCCACTCATCAGACGTGTTAAACCCACAGTGAGGACAGTTAAAGTTTGGTCAGAGGAGGCGGACTCCGCACTCCAGCAGCGTTTTGGAAACACTGACTGGAATGTGTTTGCAGCTCAGGCCACCCTTGACTCCCACACGGACATTGACTCCTATACATCCTCTGTTTTGGACTTTATCAACTCCACCATCAACAGTGTCACCACTCTCAAACGGATCACCACATTCCCAAATCAGAAGCCATGGATGAACAGCGAGGTCAGGCTACTGCTGAAAGCACGGGACACCGCTTTCAGGTCAGGCGATGCTCGTGCCTATAGTTCATCCAGGGCCAACCTGAAGAGGGGCATCAAGAAGGCCAAGCATAGCTACAAGCTTAGGATTGAGGAGCACTTCAATAACAACTCCGACCCCCGACGCATGTGGCAAGGCATCCAGGCCATCACGGACTATAGATCCACCAACACCACCCCCACATCGAGCGACGCATCCTTCCTTGAGGAGCTCAACCACTTTTATGGCCGCTTTGACAGGGACAATCAAGAGATGGCCATCAAGGCTGTGCTCCCTGCTGATCACCAGCCCCTCACACTCACCCCCTACGACGTGTATGTAGCACTGAGTAGGATTAATGCACGTAAGGCTGCTGGCCCTGACGGCATCCCCGGGCGCGTCCTCAGGACCTGTGCTGCGCAGCTGACAGACGTCTGGACTGACATCTTCAACCTGTCACTTGCCCAAGCAGTTGTCCCCACGTGACTTAAAACCACCTCCATCGTGCCGGTGCCAAAACACTCCACTGCGGCGAGCCTTAATGACTTCCGCCCAGTTGCACTTACTCCCATCATCACCAAGTGCTTCGAGAGGCTGGTCCTGGCACACCTCAAAGGCTGCCTACCTCCCACACTGGACCCCCATCAGTTTGCCTACCGCAAGAACAGGAGTACGGAGGATGCCATCTCAACGGCACTCCACTCTGCCCTCCCCCACCTCGACAACACAAACACCTACGTGAGAATGCTGTTCATCGACTATAGCTCAGCATTCAACACCATTATCCCCTCAAAACTGATCACCAAACTCAGCGACCTGGGCATCAACCCCTCCCTCTGCAACTGGTTACTGGACTTCCTAACTAACAGACCCCAGTCTGTTAGGTTGGACAACCACACCTCTTCAACCCTCACCCTGAACACCGGCGTTCCACAGGGCTGTGTGCTGAGCCCCCTCCTCTACTCCCTCTTCACCTACGACTGCACACCTGTACATGGTTCTAACACCATCATCAAGTATGCAGATGATACAACGGTGATTGGCCTCATCAGCGACAACGATGAGTCGGCCTATAGGAAGGAGGTTCAGCTCCTAGCAGCATGGTGCGCTGACAACAACCTGGCCCTTAACTCCAAGAAGACCAAGGAGCTCATTGTGGACTACAGGAGGTCTAGGGGCTGCACGCACACCCCCATCCATATTAACGGGACGGAGGTGGAACGTGTTTCCAGCTTCAGGTTTCTGGGGGTCAATATCTCTGATGACCTCTCTTGGACCCACAATACATCAACACTGGTCAAGAAGGCTCACCAGCGTCTCTTCTTCCTGAGGAGACTAAAGAAGGTCCATCTGTCTCCTCAGATTCTGGTGAACTTCTACCGCTGCACCATCGAGAGCATCCTTACTAACTGTATCACAGTATTGTATGGCAACTGCTCTGTCTCTGATCGGAAAGCACTGCAGAGGGTGGTGAAAACTGCCCAACGCATCACCGGTTCCTCACTCCCCTCCATTGAGTCTGTCCAAAGCAAGTGATGTCTGCGAAGGGCGCGCAGCATCGTCATGGACTGCTCTCACCCCAGCCACAGACTGTTTACCCTCCTCCCATCCGGGAGGTGCTACAGGTCCCTCCGTTGCCGAACCAGCAGGTTCAGGAACAGCTTCTTCCCTGCGGCTGTTACATTACTGATTGCCAGTCACCCCGCCCCTCCCCCCACCCCGGACACTCCTTCCCCCAGAAAAATTGCACTACTGATATTGCTGTACATATATATATTTTAATGCTCATTATTCCTAGGTTCGCTCTTCTGGGTGAGATGCTAACTGCATTTCATTGTCTCTGTACTGTACACTGCACAATGACAATTAAAGATTGAATTGAATTGAACAGTTTCCCCTCTTGCCCCTCCCACCCCCTGCATAAAAAAGACTAAAAGACCTCCAGGAACATACTTTTAGACAGACTAAAAATAACAAAAAGGAATGAAGGACGGACAGCTACTGGCGAGGCTGCCGCACGCGGCGCCACCCGATGACGATGGTTTATATGGGAGAAGGCGGCGAATGGGATTGGCAATGATACTGGAGTTTGAACAATAGATTGCATCAAGAGTCGAGAAGTTCTAAGAAGTTAGGAGACACAAGTGTAAGCAGATGCTGAAATTTGTAGCATAAATTATCACTGCACGGTGAGACCAAATGCAGACTCGGGTCTAGATTTGCCACATATCTGCGCTCTGTCCACTCAGAATATCTGGATTTCCTGGTGGCCAGCCATTTTAATTATTTTCCCCATTCCATATTGACCAATCTATTCTTGGCCTGCTCCAGTGACAGGGTAAGGCTAAATACAAACTTAAGGAACAGCATCTCATGTTCTGCCTTGGTAGTCTACAACCCAATGGCATGAACATCGAATTCTCCAATTTCAGGTAACTCTCACCCCTTCGGCTCCTCCCTTATTTCTCCTATCCATACTGGTCCTCACACACACCACCTTCTTTGCACAAGCCCCCCCCCCCTCCACCCACCCCCTTATCACACTTTATTTCCCCTCTCCCCACCTTCTCTATCTGACCATCATGCACTTAATCTCACTGGATCCCCTTCTCCCTATCAAACTGCTCACCCTTCTCTGTTATTCCAGATTCTGTTGCCTTTTGTGCTCCCACCCTCTGTTGCTATCGCCATCCAACCGCCATACGTGACTGTTATCTGCACATCAACCCTTCCTCACCTGTATCCACCTGTTGCTTGCTGGCTCCTGCCCCACCTATTTATATTGGCAGTCGAAACAAAGAACTGCAGATGCTAGTTTACAAAAAAGACACAAAGGACTGAAGAAGGGTCCTGACTCAAAATGTCACCTATTCATGCTCTCAAGAGATGTCCTGGGCTTCCTCCACTGTCAGCGTGAGACCCAACGCAAATTGGAAGAACATCACCTCATACTTGGCTTCAACAGCAACAACCCAGCAGTATGTTTGATTTTTCTAACTTCAAGTAACCCTTGATTTCCCTCCCCCATCCTAAATCTCTGATTAGTTTCACTGTCCTCCTGATTGAATTTTACTGAGAGTATACAATGAACCATTCTACGTTTTCCTTGATAATCGTCTGCTTTGATCTGTTATTTTCACACCTTACCCTTCCATGTCTGCCATCTCCGTCTCCCCTGACTCTCATTCTGAAGAAGGGTCAAGACCTAAAACATCACCCCATTCCTTCTCTCCAGAGATGCTGCCTGTTCCACTGAGTTACTGCAGCATTTTGTGTCTACTCAAGAGATGCTGTGACCTGCTGAGATACTGAGCAATTTTTGTCCTTATTTATACTGGTTACTTTCCTTCTATTCTTCTCGTCTCGATGAAGGATCTCAACACAAGACATTGACTATCTATTTCCCTCCCAGATGTTGTCAGTTCCTCCAGCAGCTATCATTTCCACCCCCCCCCCCCCCCCCCAAGTCGTAAAAGTAGTATTTATATTGAAACCAATATGTGTCAGTGGCAGACACCAAGAAATAATCAGAAAAATCTGACAGTTTACATCAAGAATATAGTAATGGTAAGTTCCATTGATTGCACCATACAGTTCAGGAAGACTGATGGAATTGTAGGAAAATCAATACATTTGGTGTTGGGGAAATCTGTATCACCAAAGAAAGTCTATGTGTATAGTGATAGTGCAGTGTCGAATCCAATTTTATTTTTCATATCAATAGTGGTCAATGTCTGCAGTAAGATGCAGTAAGCTGTATCTATCACTGGTGGTGCTGTCGTGTGCTGGGGTAGCAGGGCGAAGGTCGTGGACGGCAACAGAATCAACGAGCTCATCAGGAAGGCTGCCTCCGTCCTGGGAGTGGATTTGGATTCATTGGAGGTGTTTCAGAAAGGAGGATGCTCATCAAACTGCAGAGCAACCCAGACAATACATCTCACCCCCTCCATGACACACTGGTCAACCTAGGGAGCATCTTTGATAAAGCTGAATTATGTTAAAAATATAAGAAAAGCTTACAGCTTATATTTAGTCTCAAATCAGGCTTTTCCCCTGATATTCATGGATATAATACTAAAGACTCATATAATAAAATATCTTTATACACGGATGATATATTACTGTATATTACAAAACCTCAAATCACTATACCAAATATATTAAATTTAATTGAAGACTGTGGATCTTTTTCTGGATATAGAATAAATTGGAATAAAAGTGAAATTATGTCAATAAAACCAAAAGATTCAACACATCTTTTAAAATTCCCTTTTAAAATAGCTACAGAAAAATTTAAATATTTGGGAATCGAAATTACCAGAACATATCAAGGTATGTTCAGGGCAAATTTTGACCCCCTACTTAATAAATTAAATACACGAATTAAATTCTGGAAAACGCTCCCGATGTCTTTAATAGGCCGAATAAACGCAATAAAAATGATCTTTTTACCACAAATTTTATACCTATTTCAATCAATTCCTATATACTTACCTAAGAAGGTTTAAAAAAAACTCGACTCAGATATCACTAATTTTATATGGGACTATAAATCACAAAGAATACAAAAAACTCATCTGAATAAACCTAAAGTATTGGGGGGTTTAGCACTACCTAATTTTATGTATTATTATTGGTCAGTAAATATTAAAAACATGATTCAACTGATGGATAACTCCGCCCAGCAAGTAGACTGGATTGTAATGGAGAAAGAGGATTGCTCCTCTAGAAACATTGGAGCGATCCTCCTCTCTCCAATGAAACTGAATAACATAAATTATAATAAGAACCCAATTATTCATAGTACAATCCGTATTTGGAAACAAATAAAACAAAATTTAAAATTAAGAAATTTATCACTTTTATTACCTATAGTCAATAACCCTTCGTTTAGTCCTTCTATTATAGATAAAGCTTATACACAATGGGATAGACTAGGAATTAAAACGCTTGGTGACTTGTATGAAACTGGAAAATTACTTTCATTTCAACAATTACAAATAAAATATAAACTCGGAAATAATCAATATTTTAAATATTTTCAAATATGCGACTATTTGAAAAAATATACAAAAGATCATTATAATAACCCAGTAGATGTATTGGACGAGGCAATGCAGATAAAAGCGGAATCAGCAAACTTAATATCATATTTGTATAATATTATTTTAAATGTACAAATACCACCTACGGAGGGTATCAGAAGAGACTGGGAACAAGAGTTAGCTATTAAAATTTCAAAGGAAAGTTGGAATGAATACTTATTAAACGTGCATAAATGCTCGATTAATGTAAGACACACTTTAATACAATTTAAAATTTTACATAGATTATATTATTCGAAAACTAAAATTCATAAAATTTTCCCAAATGTATCATCTATTTGTGATAAATGTCAATCCCAAGAAGCTACTATAGCGCACTCATTCGTCTTCTGTACAAAAATTCAAAAATTTTGGAATGAAATTTTTGAAATCTTTACAAAGTTATTTAAAACAAGACTGATACCCAAAGCAGAATGGATTATCTTCGGAATAACGGAAGATGATCCAGAACTAAATGTGTTTCAAAAGAAATTAATGGACTATGGGTTAATAACTGGAAAAAAGCTAATTCTAAAATTTTGGAAGAAGGCTCCAATACCAACTATAAATATGTGGATTTCAAATATGTTTGAAACATTACACCTAGAAGAGATAAGACTCCTCCTAGCAGGTAAACCAGATCACTTCCACCTGACGTGGTCTGCATTTATAGAATTATTACAAACATAGGGTGCAAAAGTACTTAAAAAAAAATAAAAAATTGAGGTCAGGTAAGGGGGGATGATAGTTGAAGAGTTGGTATGTCCTATTTACGTAATGCTCAAAAAAATATATTTTTTTCTTTTTTTTTCCTCTCTCTCTTTCTGTTTTTTTTCCTAGGGCCTATTTCTTAACTCTTTTTCTTTTGTTTTTAATTTCGCTCTTATAGGGTCTTCGTCCTTTTTTGTTGTTACATTTTCTACACTTTTCTACACTTTCACTTTTTCCTTCACTTTCTTCTTTCTTTCAATCTTTTCCTTTTCTAGTGTAAAAAAATAAATAAAGGGAGTACATTAATTGTAAGAAGATATAAATGACGAGTATTAATGTATGTGGTTGTAATGTAATGTACTTCTAATAAATAAAAATTTAAAAAAATAAAATAAAAAAAAAATCAGGCTTTTCTCCAGTAGAATAATACAGAAAGGCAAGTTAAGTTGCCTCAGGTTGCGGGGTATTGAGATAATGAATACTATAACATTTGTCTCCCAAGTGATGAGAGATGAAGCAGAGAAGAAGCTAGATTGATCTATTTGATATGTAAAATGCCTTGCACCAAATGTCCGATGTTTATGAGGGAGGAGGTGACGAGAGAGGGAACTAGTTTCATTAAGGGGCAATAACAAATGTCCGAGGCCTTTGAGATGAAATGTCCTTGTACCATATGACAAGATGCCTTTGATGTGACGAGACCACTCGGGCGCATCCTGTAGTAACCTTTTATTCTCTGTATCTCTGACCATGACTAATGTTTGTGGAATGTGCTAAGGTGACAAAGAAACACTATATAATACAATGTAATTCTGTTGTTCGTAGAAGGGGATGAGGACAGTGAAGTGTCTGCATTGCTCACTTGACTAGAGTTCTCGCTTCCTTCCATCGGCCGATAATAAGTAAAGTTTTAAACTAGTCTACCAAACGTTTGTGTTGTCTGTTTATTAAGAAGCGAACCTGTTTAAGTATAATAAATAGTAACCTTTTTTCATCTTCAGCAAAACAGACTGGTCCCACAAAGGTGCAGCACCGAACAACCCAGGAGATTATTTTCCCCTGTGGCTTTCAAACTGTACAACTCCTCCCCCTTCTGTCGTGGCGTAGACTGACTCCCCATCTTTCCACATCCCTCATCCTGGACTTTTCCACTCGATAATTTAATTTCATGTTTGTGCATATATTACATATGTGCTGTGCAATAACTGGTCACTTTAATGTCATTATTATTGTTATGCACATGACACTTTCAATGCCTTGTAACTATCTTTTGACTATTGTATAAAAAATATTTGCTGGTTCACCTATAGAGGATGAATGTGAACAAACTGAAGGCCCTATAGAAGGAACAGTGCATTATTTTCATTTTTCAACTGGAAGATGCTTTTGGGTCACAAATAACAAAATCAAAATACATATTTTCTTCCACACAGACCTTACTCATCATGACTTATGCAAATTCCGGAGCACTATGGAAATGTTGTAGAGTTCAAGCACCAAATGTATACTGCTGCAAAAGCCAGTACTCATTGTTTGGAAATAATGTTAAAAGTCTTAAAGACAATAAAAATGTCAAATACGCCATAGAGCGATACTGTGTGGAAACAGGCCCTTCGGCCCAACTTGCCCACGCTGGCCAACATATCCCAACTACACTAGTCCCACCTGCCTGTGTTTGGTCCATATCCCTCCAAACTTGTCCTATCCATGTATGTATGATCATTTTAAAATTTCCTAGAATCAACCTAATGAAAATGCTTTCAACATATTTTGAATTGTGCAGATACACCATCGATTTTCCGGCAACTGATGGTCCAGAAACTGGGAAGTTGAGGGTTGGGAGCATGACTAGGGACAGGGTGACAGAGATACGCAGAGAGAAATGAAAGGAATTCTAAGTAGTGAGGAGACAAATGCTTCGGAAGAGAGAATTTTATAGTGGCACTGCAATAACTTTCATCGTGCCTCTGCTATAGTCCGTTTACTGTAAACCCTTATTATAACGGACCATAGTAGAAGGAATGGTGGCCATTGACTGCTTGAGTTTTAATGACAAAAATAAAGAAAAATAAAAACAAAGATGTCATATGAGCCTATTCTATGAAATAATTTACTTTTGATGATTCTCGTTCATTTATATTTTCCACAAAATTGGGAATTTAATTAAAATGTCCTTACTGACTCCTCCTCGCCTTCTTGGAGATAGATGGATCCTAGTCTCAAGCAGATGCAATGCATGTCAAATGCATCATCGACATAACACAGTGTGCGTGCATAATGTTCCTTAGCCTCAGCATAGTCTTCTTTCATGTAGCTTAAATGTCCCAGTAAAGCCCATAGATCTGAATTCTGAAATAAGACATTTATAATTGTTGAGAAAAATGTTGATTTTCTATAAACAGTAAAGAAATGTTAGAAGCACAGTTTAACACAAAGGCTTGCAAATTATTTGCAACCATCACAGTGTAGTTAATTTATATCAAAATTTGGTTTTCGGTGATGCTGTTATATCAAGAAGCTTGGTTACACTTGAGAAAATGTGCTAGATTAACTATACAGTGCAAACAATATAATGATTCCAAAGCAGCATAAAATAAAATAAAATATTCTTTTAACAAGGTAATGGCTCTACAGACAAAACTGGAATAAAATGTTTACGTATAATATCTGAAAATATGGACACTGAGAACGAGGAATAATCCAATTGTATTGAAATTATTGAATGTTGGAGATATTTTCAAAGTTTACCTCGAGATCGAGGAGAAAGGCAATATTGACAAAAGTAAACATTACTGACAAATAAATTACAAGATTGTCTCAATGCTGTAATGCTGAAGGGAGGCAAAATCTGAGAACATTTTCAGTGCAACCAATAGTCAAGTAGACAAGTTGAGATTGTTGCTTTATGCACAAGTATGATGAGTTACTGGTATTACGAAAATCATGGACACAGTCTCAGACAACACAGAAAATCATAAAGTACACATGAATTCTGCGAGCCATGAAAAGAAAAAGTGTGCAAAAAAATGAGACAATTGTGCAAAGCACAATTAGAAAACAAGAGGTGTGTTAGTGTTCCATTGTAGGATTCAGGTCGGGTCAGAAACCTGATGGTTATGGTGTATCAAAACATTTTAAACTGTCTTTATTTCTCCTTGTTTCACCCAGCTTGTTTCACATTCACTTACATGATGCAAGGGGGAGATTTCAGGATTCCAGGACTGCAGAAAGTTGGAAAGATCTTTAAAAAGAGCACAGCAGGGCTAAGAAGTTGGGTGGACAGATGGTAGAAAAAAAATAATAATAATGAATGCAAAGGATTTCTATAAGTAGTATGAGATAAACAAGATTTATATCATGTTCAGAAAATAGCAAATCAAAATAAAAATATGACAAAAGAAATAAAAAAGTGATAAAGATATGTTAAAATTTGTATTAACACATCAAGGGACGAGGGTAGAATTATGTCACTCCCCACTTAAGTTCTATACATCCATGTAGAATGAGAAATAAAATGAATGGATCAGCAGCTCTACTTGAGGTAGGTAGATAGAAAGAAATTTGGATGTGTAGTGCACAGTTATGAAGGCATTAAGAGACTTCAAGAAGACACAGAGCAGCTGGCAAATTGGGTAAATATACAGATAAAACTTAATCTGAAAAATGTATGATGATAGAGTTTGGTACAAAGAATTACAAGAGACAATACACACAAAATAGAACAATTTAGCATATGGATTGCATATCACTGTGGCAGAAAATATTTGGACCAATCGGTTCACTCAATAACCAAAAGTCTGTTTCCTCCTTTTGCTCTGGTATTTTATTTCATTCACATGTTTAAACTATAATGTTTTATTCTTAATGTTTTATTGCTTTATGTGTTATTCTCAATGGTTTGCTGTATGACGTGTTGTTACTTGCGAGCAGAGCAGCAAGACAATTTCCTTTTATGTGCATATACTTGGCCAATAAATTTATTCATTCATTCATTCATGTGGACATTCATGCTGTTCTCAAGCCTCCTTCCATTATTACTATCCAAAGTTTCATCATCTAAATCTATAAACCATGACCCTCTATTCTAAAGGGCCTGTCCCACTTGGGCGTCATTTACGCGACATCATTTACGCGTCACGACGTACGACACGCGCATGGCGTGCATTACGCGCGCATGGCGCATGGTGAGGCATGCAGTGACGCGCGGTAGCGCGCGGCGCCCCAGGATTTGGGGATTCTCAAAATCCTCGCACGCCACCTGCGTGACGCGCAAATGACGGTCAAGTGAGACAGGCCCTTAACAATTGCTTGTTCAGCTTCCATAGAAATATGTCCATTCTATTCATTTCAACCATGTTCTGTGCATGGCAAGTTTCATAATCTTGTTTCTTGTTGGGTTAAGATGTTTCTTCTAAATTCCTCACAGGATTTCTTGGGGCCCATCTTATTGATGGTGTGTAGTTATGCTCTTTCTCATGAGGGGAAATATTCTCTCTGAACATTCCCGCAGGACATTTATTAATTTTAATACCACTATTAGGTCATCTCTCAGCTCTTTCCCTGCAGGGAGAAGATACCTGGTCTGTTCACCCTTTCTTCAAATATATATGCTTGTATTTCTGTTATCATCCTGGTTAATCTTTTCTGCACCCATTCTAATGCTTTGATATCCTTTTTGCGAAATGGCAGCCAGAATTGTGCGAAGTGTGGGCTGTCCAAGATTCTACACAGCCACAGCACCACTTCCATATTTTTCAATTTTATTCTTCAAAATAATCATTGTGTTTGGTTGACTTTTTAAAGCCTTGCCAGTTGTGGCACAACTTTTAATGATGAGCATATTTGTATTTTAAGATCCTTTTGTTTCTCGATCTCACTTAGACATAGCCTTTTCTAGTGATGTGATCTCCTTATTCATTCTTCCAAAACATTATTTAATAACGAATCTTCCCATATCAAGTTTTTTACTTGGTTTGGAAGTATCCTATATACTTTCTAGAAATGACATTCTTACCTTCTTTCGTGACCTCTTTTTTCCAAATAATATTCAGAGCAATTGAAATTCCAATGATTACTATTCTAGATTTCATTATTCATTTTGCTAATTTGTCTGTATATTTCCTTCACCACATCCCTTTGACAATAAGATTGTCCATGGACTCCACCTTTACGTATATAGATATTAATATAGATCCAATATTTGTCTTCCTTTAAGTATGTCTTTTTTCTAATGCTGTTTTGTTCTCCTTAGTAAGTTCTGATATTTCACTTCCCCTTTTCTCCTTCCTTAAATATGCAATATCCTTCAATATTCAATTCCCAGTGAAATGGAGGAACTTGTAAGCAAATTTTTGAATCAATTATTAAAGCAAAAGGGATTCTAGACTTTATAAAGGCATAGTACAGAACAGTCGGGAAGTTATACTGAACCTAGTTGTATTTCAAATGATCTAGTGTGCCTAGAATTAACATGACAAATTAGGAGGCCTTTAAGCACTTAGAAGGTACAGAAAAGATTTACTAATATGGTTCTAGGAAAAAAAAGGATTATAGTTATATGGAGTCCAGAGCATCTGGGATTGTTATCCTTAGGTGAAACTATGATAAAATTATTTAAATCTTGAAAGTATCACAGAAGAAATGCTTAAGATAACAAATTGAAATTGTTGCTGGAACTTCTGTGCATGAGACATACAAATGCACAAAGGCCCCTGAACGTATGCATACACATACACAAGAAGGGAATAGGGAGGATGAATGTGCAGAGTCGTTTGGCCAGGGTAGGGAGATCAAAAACAAGAGGTCGAAATTTAATATGAACTGGAGCGGATATTTTTTCACTCAGAGGGTGGTGGGTATATGGAATAAGCTGCCAGACAAGGTAGTTGAGGCAGATACTATAACAGCATTTACAAAACACTTGGACAGGTACATGAACAGGAAAGGTTGAGTGGGATATGGGCCAAACATGGGAAAATTAGATTAGCTTAGATGTGGCATCATGGTCGGCATGGATGAGTTGGGTTGAAATGCATGTTTCCTTGCTGTATGACACTATAACACCAGGAGTATCGGATGCAATAAGAGAATGCAGCAACAAGATTAATTAACATATTTCAAATAGGAAAGGGATTTTATATTATATAAGATTAAATACTCATTTGGGATAACTCCACCAGTTCATGCAAGTCTCCTGCATTTAACAAATACTGCTCTGGCATAGTTACATGGAAAATAATTATGTACAGTATAAGTCTAAGTTTCTGAATTGTATCTAGTCTCAGTGCACTCAGTTTTTGGGCTAACGACTTACTCCTGTGATTGGAAAATGTAATTAGCTGTGTTGGCCCTTGAATGACCATGCTTCTGTCCTAGAAAATAGTATAATAGGACGAGGAGTAAGAAAGATAAAGCATTGGATTATGCTGAAGCCAACCCAATGCCAGGGCTAGCCATCCAAAGTGCTTGCCAGTCAGATTTATATTTTCTGTTGCAGAGAGCTAAATGAACTAAGCCTCCACATCTGAGAGGTCCTGCGAGGCCAAGTACTGCCTAAAATGTGAGTGGATGTCAGGCATTATTTATCTCAAATGTTAGCATTTGCCAAGTTTGCATAAAAGTCTGAGATGAACTGAACTACAAATGGAACCACAAAACTATCAGTAAAATCAGATTAGTCCATTACATCCGAAGAGTCAGTTTTCATGACGAAGGACAGCAGTCCACGCTAATGGTGACGTTGCAATAGTGAGTGAGGGAGAGGACGCAAGATGCAGATAAATTCAGGCAATTCTTATTCAACTAATTATTCAATTCCATCGACAAATTTATATGGATTGGTTGAAAATTTCAGTACCATTTGACTTAAAAGGAAATTCAAGACCTTTTATCTGACAAATTGTCAGGATTTCACTCTGCTTTCTTTTAATTGACTGACTTACCTGATGATTGATTCGTCCTGCTTCTGAAATACATTCCTCTGCTTTTCCTAATTCCCCCTGCTGTACATAAAGTCGAGCCAGAACCACGTGATATTCACAGCTTAACCCACCTTCTGTGCAAATCACCTCATGTGCCAAAGCTCTGGATACAAACTAACAAGAAGAAGAAAAGTTTTCATGAGTTGCTGTGGACATATCTTAATTTGGCAGACTTATAATGCAGAGTGAAAAAGAGAGAAAGAGAATGAGTCAGAAAGAATGAGAGAGGGAGAGAAAACAAGCTTGTAAAAGAGAGAGAGAGAATGAGAGGGAGAGAAACATAGTGCTTATGAGAGAGAGAGAAAATAAATTCATTGAAAATAATGTGTTAGTGAAGCATTACTAGGAATTCATAGCTAGTGAAACCATTTTGTTGGTCCACTAGAATGAGTGGTAAGTCAGAGATCACAGACTTTTAAGCAACACTTCCCTAAATATAGACTTGGACATTCATACAATATTGAAGGGAAGTAGGGGGTGATTAAAGTTGGGGGTCCTTCAAATCCTACTTTGTAAAAGTCTTTGGCTACAAGGAAGCCTTTGAAGAACAGTAACAGTAACCAATGTGAGCATTTAAAAAGTGGGAAAAGTAAATAGGTAAATATAGCTAAAAAAATACAATGTGCTGAGTATCTATAGGGCTCCAACATTTTCATTCTGATGGAACCACCTCATAAAATATGATGTTGGAAATTCACAGAATGTCTGCTGTACACTTACAGAGCAAATGAAAACAAGTATCCCAACTCTTAAGGATGTATTATTATGGATTATTGTTAGTTCTCCAAATTTCCAAACAATTGTTTACTTTTAAAAATGAATACTTGCTATGTTTACACATCATCTGATAGGTATGTACATTTGAGGACATAAGCTAAATTACTTGAACTTTCATCTTAAGAAAACAGAAACTGTTCATCATCAAGTATGGGAATCTGCAGCTCCTCATAACCATCTCATTGATACAATCTCATGGAACCAATTTTACCCAATTATGAATAGCAAGCTTTCTCCTTATACTTATTGACTTAGTTCTAAGTCAATAAGCATAAGCTCGTCATAAATCATTGACTTTTTCTGGAGTGTCCCCCAGTATCGATACTAACAGAGATGTGGCACTGCACAGGGCGTGGTTTGGATTCTCGGAATTAAACAATGCCACAGTGGAAGTTTGATCAGTGAGAGAGGGCCAGCAAATACAATGCATTTCAATGAAATTGTGTAACAAAACCTTAGGGTTTCCTGGAGACCTGCCAAGCTTCCTCTCTCATTCTAGGTAAGTTCTTTCTTTGTTTTGATTGCCTCTGTAGCCCAAACCATTCTCTCTCTGTAACAGTGACAAATTAATATACTCCTATTTCCAAAATGTAATAGGTTGCCATATAACAAGAAAGCTTTCTGAAAGAACAATTAGAACTAACCTGCAATGCATTAACGTCCAATAGAAACCTTGCTGTTTGCATGTAAATACTTCTTGTTAATACAAGAGTAGTCTCTTTTCGTGGCTGCACAGCATTTGGAACAGGTACTGGCTCTTCTTGTTGCTTTGGTGATATGGGACTTTCAACGGCATCAATAACTTTTTTTGCTTCTACTAAAAGTAGAACATTAACAATTATGTAATATTTGACAGTTTGTCATGAAGTATTTGATTTGAAACTGGAGCAACATCTATTAATTTTTTAATTATTTGGACTTCACAAAACAGCTTTTAACTAACTGCTAGAGGAAGTCAGTGGGTGGGACAGCATCTGTGGAGGGAAATGCTCAGATGACAAGACTGGAGTGTAGGAGAAATAGCTGGGAGAATATGCTCCTTTATTCCCACAATTATGTTTCTTCTTTGCTTACATAAACTGTCTATCCCACATGAGGTCACTTCTTGCCAAAGTGCCAAGAGAAAGAGCACACAGTGTCCATTGATTCATTCAAGGTCTCCAAGACTGGTGGGTACACTAAGAGTTAGAGTGCTTCCTGGGGACAACATATTAATTTAAGTTTTGTTTTAATGTTGTAAATAAAGTTATACTTTTAAGTTTATAGAAATAACAATATAAGGCTTGTGGATTAAAGCCAAAGGAAATAGTAAATTAAAAATATTCCAATGCATGGTATCATCCTAATTGCCAGGTAGTGCTGATTCTGCAATTAGAAGGAGCCAACTATTCCAGCCAGGCTGATGCTTGTGATTAGACTGGCGACCTGGCTCAAGCTTGATGGGATCAACCTGTGTGTGTCAGGTCCACATCAGGACAGACATAAACAAATCTAAGTACTCAGATGCAGGCCATATTCAAATTGCATGCCCTTGGATTATATTTGAATTTTACACCAAAGATCGTACATTCTTAAATTCTGGTTGAATACACAATGCAATTCCATAAAAGGGCATAATTCCCATCTCTCAAAAGGCGAGGTATTAAAGATAAGAAATGAGAGAATGGGAAAGAGCTAAAGGAAAGAGAAATAGAATATCTTCAGACCTATCTCAAAAGATGTCTTCCTTATCTGGCTGAATGTAGATTCAGAGTCTGGAATTGTTTCTGGAGGCACCTCAGCTGCAGTTGAAGCAGACTGTATGCTAACGGTGTCAGGAACTACAGGTTTAATTTCCTCTGTAACAGCTTGAGAATCTAATGGAGGTGCAAACAAGATTATATTCATAACCTGTAACAAAATGCATGTTACGAAAATGGCATCAAAAACAGTAGCAACAAATCAGACTGTTCTCTGATCCTGTTCATCACTCATAATAATTATTGCAGAATATTAATGTCAACGACACTTTCCCAGTATATCTCCAAATTCCTTGATTCACAAGTTATCGTGGTCATAAATATACTCATGAACTGAACAGCCAGAACACCCTTGCTAAGATCAGTCATCTGAAAGTATATATTTTTTCCAGTTGGGAAAACAGTGTCAATCCTTCAAAAGATTTTTTACATTTCATTGACATTATCTTAATTGTTCTAATCTTCCTATAGTTAGGCCCTCGAGTCCGGGCAATATCCTTATAAATCTTCTCTGCACCATTTCAAGCTTGACAACATCTTTCCTACATTTGGTAATCAAAACTGAACATAATACTCTAAGTGTGGATTCGCCAATGTCTTATACTATTGTAACATGACCTCCCAACTTCTTTCCTCAATACTCTGACCGATGAAAGTCAATGTGCTGAAAGCCTTTTTCACCACCCTACTTGTGACACCACTTTCAAGGAACTGCACACCTAGATCCCTCTGCTCTCCAACACTCTCTAGATCCCGACCATTCACTCTTTAGGTTCTGCCCTTGTTAGACTTTCCAAAATGCAACACCTCACATTTCACTGTATTAAATTTCATCAAACATTCCTCAACCCACCTGCCAAACCGATCAAGATCCTGCTGCAATTTTGTCAATCATCTTCAGTATCTACAATATCACCCACTTTAGTGTCATCTGCAAACATGCTAATCATGCCTTGTACGTTCTCTTCCAAATCACTGATATAGATGACAAATAGCACCAGGTCAAGCACCAAACCCCGAGGCACACCACTAGTCACAGGCCTCCAATCTGAGAAGTAACCTTCCATCATCACTCTTTGCTTCCTCCCACGAAGCCAATCTTTTATCCATTCAGCTATCTGTCTATGGATCCTATGCGATTTAACTTTTCATAACAGCCTATGCTGCAGAACTTTGTCAAATACCTTGCTGAAATCCATAGATACAGCATCTACAGCTCTGCCCTCATCAACTTTTTGGTCACATCTTCTTAAAACTCATTTTTCTGAGACATGACCTCCCACATACAAAACCATGCTCACTATCCCTAATCAGCCCTTGTCTATCTAAATGCATGTATATCTTATCCCTCAACATACTCTCTAGTAACGTTCTGACTGCAGACGTTAGGCTCACTGGCCTGTAGTCCCCAGGCTTTTACCTGCAGCCCTTCTTAAATAGAGGCACTACATTTGCCACCCTCCAGTCTTCCAGTACCTCCTCGACTGTAATAGTAACTACTCTCACTTCCATTGACTGCCCCAAGTTCCTTAGTCCTCATGTCTTTCTCCACAGTAAAAACAAAGGAGAAATATTCATTGTGGACCTTACCCATCTCCTGTGGTTCCAAACAAAGTTAACCTCTTTGATCCTTAAGGGGTCCCACTCTCTCTCTCTGGTTACCCTTTTCCCCTTTATGTAGCAATGTAACAAAATTTTGAGGTTTAAAAAATAAAGTCTGCAATTTATCCCATCAGATAAAGCATAAAAAGAAGTTTGATTTGACACTTAATTCACTTTCATATCTTCAGTATTAAAAAGGTTATGACCATTATCATACTCAGAAATTATCATCTAGTTCCCTATTGCTTTTCCATTGACTTAACACAAAAGCTGTGATCGAGGACAGTTAAAAGCCCATAACTTTCTTAAAAATTATGATAACTGAAAGAAATTTTCAGTTATTATAGATTGAAGCATTCTGAAACAAATATGAAACAATCTTACTTCGAAGACATGAAAGTAAAGCATATAATTCGTTAGTTACCTAATTGTAGCTAATTACAAAATTCAATTACTAGATCTAAACATCTATCATTTTCTTAAGAATAGATTAACATTTTTAAATAGCCTAAGTGTCCAAATAACATTCACACAATAATTCACAATATAACATAATTTTTAAATCTAATTTTCATGAATTTACAGGCCAAATGGAAGGAATTGAATGTTTAATACCTGTAAATTAATGGGGATTTAATTCATCTTGCGAGTGAGGTTTTCTGGAACGCGATCTTTTGGAACGTTCATTTGCGGTGAATTTAACCCCGTATTGGCATGAAAAATACTGCCGTTAATTTGGGGAATAAAATCACCGTGTCGCATGTAAAAACGTGAATTAAAGGCCTCTTAAGGAGAACGTTTATACATTAAAATAAAGCACTTTCGTTTACCTTTCCCTTGTGTGAAATCAGTCCCCGTTGTTGGCGTTGACGCTTCAGAAGATGATTTTAAAATGATTCCAACGCTGAACTTGTTGGGAGATTTTTAAAACAAACTACGCAAAACAGCACTCGGAACGCTTCTTCCACAGAAGCTGGTACTCCAACAAAGTATAATTCAGGACAAGGGAGGAGAAACCCGCGCTTTAACCCCGCCCCCCCTTAAAGGCGCCAAAATCGCGCACACGGCCAGTGACAGAATTACAGCGCTGCTGAAGGCAAGTATTGTAACATACCTACTTTATGTACTGATGAACTCACTTGGGATTATCCTTAATGTTATCTGTCAGTGCCATCTCCGGTCTCCTTTTTGCCCTCCTGTTTTCCTTTTTTTAGGTTGCTCCTCCATTCCTGAAACTCCGACAGGGATATATGAACCCAACTGCTTATATCTGCCCCTTACTTCCTTTTTACTCTTGACCAGATCCTCAATTTCCCACATCTTCCTTACGTCCACCTGCCTTGCTCTTCACTCAAACGGGAACATGCATGTCCTGGACTTTTGTCAGCACACTTTTCAAATATCCCACTTTCCTGATGTTCCTTTTACATCAAACAACCTGCTCCAATCAACTTGAGCGATTGCCTGTCTAATACCCTAAAAATTTGGCCTTCCTCCAATGTAGAATTTTAACCGCCCTGTATCTATCTATAACTATCTTAAAGTTATAATGTCAAAACCATACAGCGTGGAAACAGGCCCTTTGATGCAACTTGCCCACACAGGCCAACATGTCCCAGTTACACTAGTCCTACCTGGCAGCGTTTGGCCCATATCCCTCTAAACCTGACCTATCCATGCTCCTGTCCAACTGTTTCTTAAATGTTGCGAGTCACTGCCTCAACTACCTCCTCTGGCAGCTTGTTCCATACATCCACCACCCTATAGGTGTAAAAGTCACTCCTCAGATTCCTATTAAATCTATTCCCCTTCTCCTTAAACCTTTGTCCTCTGGTCTTCGTTTCCACTACTCTGGAAAAGGGACTTTGTGCATCTACCTGGTCTATTCCTCTCATGATTTTATGCACCTCTATAAGTTTACCCCTCATCCTCCTGCGCTCCAAGGAATGGAGTGTTATATGAGAATTTCATCAAATCTGTGACCCATAGTGCTGTGGCCATAGCGCTATGTTTAAAGCCCATAGCCCTGTGGCCATTAACGCTATATTTAAAGCCCATTGCGCTGCGGCTGGTAGCGCTATATTTAGAACCTATAGTGCTGTAGCGGACAGCTCTTTGTTTAAATTCACATGCACTAAGCCGACAGTGCTTTGTTTAAACCTTTGCGCGCCAAACTGGCATGGTTGTGTGTATTTCTTTATGCGCCAGTCTGCAGCTGATAGCGCTTTGCTCCTGGGGTGGGGGGGGGGGGTGTATCGCTCGGAGCAGCGCTATTGGCCAGGGCTTACCGGTGGTTATTTCAACAGCTGATTTCTCGCCTGTATAAAGGAAGGCGATAGTAAGCCATAAATTAGTTCATGTACGAGAGGGGTTCACCGAAGGGCTGAGTCGTGATCAGCGCTGTGGAACGGAGGCAGAGAGAGAGAGGGAGGTGTGCTGCTGTAAAACGGACCCCACGCATACCAAGACAAGTATTGTTTTTATTCTCTTTCTTGCCAATAAAACTGATTTGTAACTAAACATACGAGTGAGCCTTTTTCTGTTCTACTAGTCAGATCCTTGAACCTATTTAAGAAAAAAAAATCGAAGGTAGACACAAAATGCTAGAGAAACTCAGCGGATGAGACAGCATCTCTGGAGAGAAGGAATTGGCGACGTTTCGGGAAGGAATTGGCGACTCTTCTTCGGACTGATGTCAGGGGAGGGGATAGGGCAAAGAAAGAAGGTATGCGGAGACAGTGGGACTAGTGGGAGAACTGGGAAGGGGGGGGGGAGGAATGAAGAGAGAGAGCAAGGGCTACCTGAAATTAGAGAAGTCAATGTTCATACCGCTGGGATGTAAACTACCCAAGCGAAATATGAGGTGGTGTTCCTCCAATTTACACTGGGCCTAACTGACAATGAAGGAGGTCCAGGACAGAAAGGTCAGATTGGGAATGGGAGGAGGAGTTGAAGTGCTGAGCCACCGGGAGATCAGCTTGGTTAAGACAGACTGAGCGGAGATGTTCTGCGAAACGATCGCCGAGCCTTCACTTGGTCGTAGTGGGCTAGTGGGCGTAACTACAAAAGCATGACACTGATCTACACCGATGTACAGGAGTTGACACCTGGAACAGCGGATGCAGTAGATGGGGTTGGAGAAGGTGCAAGTGAACCTCTGCCTCACCTGGAAAGACTGTTTGGGTCCTTGGATGGAATCGAGGGGGGAGTTAAAGGGACAGGTGTTGCATCTCCTGCAGTTGCAGGGGAAAGTACCTGGGGAGGGGGTGGTTTGGGTGGGAAGGGACGAGTTGACTAGGGAGTTACGGAGGGAACGGTCTCTGCGGAAAGCAGAAAGGGGTAGAGATGGGAAGATATGGCCAGTAGTGGTATCCCTTTGGAGGTGTCCAAAATTAGGAGGATTATATGTTGTGTACGACGGCTGATGGGGTGGAACATGAGGACAAGGGGGACTCTTTCCTTGTTACAAGAGGGGGGAGGGGGGGTGAGAGCGGAGCTGCGGGATATCGAGGAGCTCCGATCTCACTCCCACTCCCCCTTTTCGTAATGACAGAGTCCTCACCTTCCAACACATCAGCAAATTGGAGGAACAGCACCTCATATTTCACTTGGGTAGTTTACAACCCAGCGGTATGAACATTGACCTCTAACTTCAGGTAGGCCTTGCTCTCTCTCATCATTACCCTCCCCCCCCCCCCGGTCTGGCCCCCCTCCCTCCCAGTTCTCCCACTAGTCCCACTGTCTCCGTCTACATTCTTTCATCACCCTACCTCCTCCCCGGACATCATTCTGAAGGGTCTCGACCCGAAACATCGGCAATTCTTTCTCTACATAGATGCTGCCTCACCTGCTGAGATCCTTGAACCTGCTCCCTTGTAACAATTGGTGTAGTTGACAGGATCTGACGAATGGAATAGAAAATGTTTGGTAAAAAGAAATTCCAAACGAGATGGCGCTGGTGCAAACCAAGCACCCCCGCATCGAGCTGCTGCCCTCAGTGCAGGGGAGCCCGCAGCAGGCCGAGCTGCATGCGGTACCAAGAACCTCAAATCTTCAAGCTCCTTTAATGCTTTTAATGGAAGATGTTTATTGCTGTAAATTTCACCGGAATGGATCAACACTGGGATCTGCAGGATTTGATCGACTCGTATTGTTTTGGAATGTATATGGCGACTGCGATAATTATGCTACTTTGAAAGGTCATAGTGGAGCAGTGTTGGATTACATTATAACACAGCTGGCAGCAAGCTTTTGGTGAAAGAATCAAGAGACTTAAAGGTCACATATCCTTTGTGAATTCATGTTGTCCAGCCCGACGGAGACCACAGTTGGTCTCTACAGGAAGCGACTCTTCAAATAATATTGTTGCAAATCATGTTCCTCAAAAACTCATTAAGGGCCGTATGCGTCCTCCTTGGTTTTCGGCAAAACTGAAACGTCTCTGCAGTAAGAAAGAGAAGTTTTATATCCGTGCCAAAAAAAGGGGTACAAAACTGGACTGGGACAATTTTACTAGAGTGCGAAAGCAAGTCGATCGTGCAATTAGGAGTGCTCATAGACAACATGTTTCTTCTATTCTTGCGGGAGAGCAACCCAAGACTTTTTGGAGATATGTGAAATCCAGATGGACAGACAACACTGGTGTCCAGATGCTTAAAGTGAACAACTGTCTGATCACTGAGGACCAGGAGAAAGCAGAAGCTCTTGCAAACCAATTTCAACACCTTTTCACCCGGGAAGATATGGAGCCTTCATCATTTCCAGATCTACCGCCCAGCCCGTATGCTGATATGCCTGCTATTAAAATTGAGGTTGAAGGTGTCAAGAAGTTATTGCTCAACATCAATACCACAAAAGCAATTGGACCAGATCAGATACAGAATCAAGCCCTCAAGATCGCAGCCGAAGAACTGGCTCCAGTTTTGCAGTTCATTTTCCAACAATCGCTTGACTCAGGTGATGTTCCGTTGGATTGGAGGAAGGCTAACATCACTCCTCTCTTTAAGAAGGGTTCAACCACCAACCCAGCGAATTATCGTCCTGTTTCATTAACAAGTACTTGCTGCAAACTGCTGGAGCATTTAATTGATAATCTGATGAGACACGTGAGCAAACATAACATTCTTGCTGACAACCAACATGCATTTTGGAGGCATAGATCATGTGAGTGTCAGCTTATCCTGACGACAAGTGACCTGGCCAAGCACCTTGATGGTAACGTCATCACGGATTTAGTAGTGCTGGACTTTTCTAAAGCATTTGATGTCATCCCACACCAGAGACTGCTTTGGAAGCTTGACTTCTATGGTATTTTATGGTTTTATGGGAAGGATGTAGAAGAGAAATGGAGGACATTTAAAGGTGAAATTTTAAGAGTACAGAATCTTTATGTCCCTGTTCGGTTGAAAGGAAATAGTAAAAATTGGAAAGAGCCATGGTTTTCACGGGAAATTGGACACTTGGTTCGGAAAAAGAGAGAGATCTACAATAATTATAGGCAGCATGGAGTAAATGAGGTGCTTGAGGAGTATAAAGAATGTAAAAAGAATATTAAGAAAGAAATTAGAAAAGCTGAAAGAAGATATGAGGTTGCTTTGGCAAGTAAGGTGAAAGTAAATCCAAAGGGTTTCTACCGCTATATTAATAGCAAAAGGATAACAAGGAATAAAATTGGTCCATTAGAGAGTCAGAGTGGACAGCTATCTGCAGAGCCAAAAGAGATGGGGGAGATATTGAACAATTTCTTTTCTTCAGAATTCACCAAGGAGAAGGATATGGAATTATGTGAGGTAAGGGAAACAAGCAGAGTAGCAATGGAAACTATGAGATTCAAAGAAGAGGAGGTGCGGACACTTTTGAAAAATATGAAAACGGATAAGTCTCCAGGTCCTGAGAGGATATTCCCTAGGACATTGAGGGAAGTTAGTGCAGAAATAGCAGGGGCTATGACAGAAATATTTCAAATGTCATTAGAAACGGGAATAGTGCCGGAGGATTGGCGTACTGCGCATGTTGTTCCGTTGTTTAAAAAGGGTTCTAAGAGTAAACCTAGCAATTATAGACCTGTTAGTTTGACGTCAGTGGTGGGCAAATTAATGGAAACTTAGAGATAATATATATATAAGCATCTGGATAAGCAGGGTCTGATTAGGAACAGTCAACATGGATTTGTACCTGGAAGGTCATGTTTGACTAATCTTCTTGTATTTTTCGAAGAGGTTACTAGGGAAATTAATGAGGGTAACGCAGTGGATGTTGTCTATATGGACTTCAGTAAGGCCGTTGACAAGGTTCCTCATGGAAGGTTGGTTAAGAAGATTCAATTGTTGGGTATTAATGGTGGAGTAGCAAGATGGATTCAACAGTGGCTGAATGGGAGATGCCAGAGAGTAATGGTGGATGGCTGTTTGTCAGGTTGGAGGCCGGTGACTAGTGGGGTGCCTCAGGGGTCTGTGTTGGGTCCACTGTTGTTTGTCATGTACATCAATGATCTGGATGTTGGTGTGGAAAATTGGATTAGTAAGTATGCAGATGATACTAAGATAGGTGGTGTTGTGGATAATGAAGTAGATTTTCAAAGTCTACAGAGAGATTTAGGCCATTTGGAAGAGTGGGCTGAAAGATGGCAGATGGAGTTTAATGCTGATAAATGTGAGGTGCTACATCTCGGCAGGACAAATCAAAAGAGGACGTACATGGTAAATGGTAGCGAATTGAGGAATGCAGTTGAACAGAGGGATCTAGGAATAACTGTGCATAGTTCCCTGAAGGTGGAATCTCATGTAGATAGGGTGGTAAAGAAAGCTTTTGGTGTGCTGGCCTTTATAAATCAGAGCATTGAATATAGAAGTTGGGATGTAATGTTAAAATTGTACAAGGCATTGGTGAGGCCAATTCTGGAGTATGGAGTACAATTTTGGTCGCCTAATTATAGGAAGGATGTCAACAAAATAGAGAGAGTACAGAGGAGATTTACTAGAATGTTGCCTGGGTTTCAGCAACTAAGTTACAGAGAAAGGTTGAACAAGTTAGGTCTTTATTCTTTGGAGCGCAGAAGGTTAAGAGGGGACTTGATAGAGGTCTTTAAAATTATGAGCGGGTTAGACAGAGTTGACGTAGATAAGCTTTTCCCATTGAGAGTAGGGAAGATTCAAACAAGGGGACATGACTTGAGAATTAAGGGACAGAAGTTTAGGGGTAACATTAGGGGGAACTTCTTTACTCAGAGTGGTAGCTGTGTGGAATGAGCTTCCAGTGGAAGTGGTGGAGGCAGGTTCGATTTTATCCTTTAAAAATAGATTGGATGGGTTTATGAACGGGGAAGGAATGGAGGGTTATGGTCTGAGTGCAGGTAGATGGGACTAGGGGAAAGTATTATTATTATTTTTTTTAATTTAAAAAAAGTGTTCGGCACGGACTTGAAGGGCCGAGATGGCCTGTTTCCGTGCTGTAATGGTTATATGGTTATATGGTTATATGGTATTCGTTCCAACACGAAATGATGGATTTCCAGTTTCCTGACAAAATGTCTTCAGCGCGTGTGTGTGAACGGAAAGAGCTCTGATTGGCGTCCAGTGTTGAGTGGTACACCTCAGGGCACAGTACTTGGCCCACATCTGTTTTTGCTTTACATAAATGACATCCATGAAAAAGTCACGAGTACGACCAGACTATTCGCTGATAATTGTTTGCTGTACCGTCCAATTAAGTCAGCTGATGATGAAGATGCTCTCCAAAAGGATCTCGATACAATGGTTGAGTGGTCACAACAATGGGGCATGCAGTTCAACCCTTCCAAATGTGAAACCATGCGTGTCATCAGAAAGAGAAATCCAGGCGAAACATCTTACAATATACTTGGTGCCACCCTTGAAGAATCCAAACAAACCAAGTATCTTGGCATCAAATTGCAGAATGATCTGCGTTGGAATGGTCAGACCCAGCAGATGTACTGGACGAGGCAATGCAGATAAAAGTGGAATCAGCAAACTTAATATCATATTTGTACAATATTATCTTAAATGCACAAATACCATCTACGGAGGGTATCAGAAGAGACTGGGAACAAGAGTTAGCTATTAAAATTTCAAAGGAAAGTTGGAATGAATACTTATTAAAAGTGCATAAATGCTCGATTAATGTAAGACACACTTTAATACAATTTAAAATTTTACATAGATTATATTATTCGAAAACTAAAATTCATAAAATTTTCCCAAACGTATCATCTATTTGTGATAAATGTCAATCCCAAGAAGCAACTATAGCGCACTCATTTGTCTTCTGTACAAAAATTCAAAAATTTTGGAATGAAATTTTTGAAATCTTTACAAAGTTATTTAAAACAAGACTGATACCCAAAGCAGAATGGATTATCTTCGGAATAACGGAAGATGATCCAGAACTAAATGTGTTTCAAAAGAAATTAATGGATTATGGGTTAATAACTGGAAAAAAGCTAATTCTAAAATTTTGGAAGAAGGCTCCAATACCAACTATAAATATGTGGATTTCAAATATGTTTGAAACATTACACCTTGAAGAGATAAGACTCCTCCTAGCAGGTAAACCAGATCACTTCCACCTGACGTGGTCTGCATTTATAGAATTATTACAAACATAGGGTGCAAAAGTACTTAAAAAAAATAAAAAATTGAGGTCGGGTAAGGGGGGATGATAGTTGAAGAGTTGGTATGTCCTATTTACGTGATGCTCAAAAAAAAAAAAAACATTTGTTTCTCTTTTTTTCTCTTTCTCTTTTCTTTTCTTAGGGCTTATTTCTTAACTCTTTTTCTTTTTGTTTTTAATTTCGCTCTTATAGGGTCTTCGTCCTTTTTTGTTGTTACATTTTCTACACTTTTCTACACTTGCACTTTTTCCTTCACTTTCTTCTCTCTTTCAATCTTTTCTTTCTCTAGTGTAAAAAAATAAATAAAGGGAGTACATTAATTGTAAGAAGATATAAATGACGAGTATTAATGTATGTGGTTGTAATGTAATGTACTTCTAATAAATAAAAATAAAAAATAAAAATAAAAAAAGGAATGGTCAGACTCATCATGCAACGGTGAAAGCAACAGGTGTCCTAAATTTTCTGAGGCGCAACTTTCATCATTGTTCAACTTCAGTCAAGGAGAAGCTACACTTCACCCTCGTTGGACCTCATTTGGACTACGCAGTTGCAGCATGGGACCCATACACAAACAAAAACATTTCTTCCATCGAACGTGTCCAAAGACAGGCAGCTCGAATTGTTACCAACACCTATGAGAGAGAAGCGAGTATTACCAAACTTCTGAATTCACTGAGGTGGAACCCTCTCCAAGACAGACGTGAAGCTCACCGTTTGACCTGTTTTTACAAAATGTTAAATGGTCAGCTCGACATAGATTACAAAACCTACACCAAACCCAAACCAATTAGGAGCAGACGAGGGCATTCGATCCAAATTGAGATTCCAGCTACCAAGACAGATGTGTACAGCAATTCGTTCTTCCCCCGCACAATTAAAGCATGGAATAATCTTCACCCTACCATAGTTACCCAACCAGATACAACTAAATTTAAGGTAGCTCTTTCTTCCCAAAACCCCTTTCTGGTTTAATTCTTCCCTCCACCATCTCCAGTTTAAATTCCATTTGGAATATTTTGGAGGACCAAGAAACCAAGACAACGAAACATTGAAGCTATGGGACGTTCGGAAGAAGGCTGCAATCCATATGTTTCAAAACACGTACCAAGTACTGCCAGCAACGTTTAATGACACAAGCGATCAGATTATCTCTGGTGGTATTGATGATGACATTAAGGTTTGGGACCTCCGACAAAACAAGTTAATTTATACCATGCGTGTTCATACAGACTTGGTGACTGGTTTAATCCTGAGTGGGGTAAAAGAGAACATCACCAACCTCGCTGACCACATCCAGGAAGCCGGGAGGATGGTGGCCTTTTGGGATGTTTGGAGGCTGGTGGACAACAGTGGTGCATTGGGGACTGACCATTGGGACAATCCTGTTAGCCATAATATCACGACATTGTATGTGAGGATTGGCATCACGACCCGTGGATTTTACGACAGCCTGTGGGCCGGATGTATGGAGGTAACGCCTGCGGGCCGGATGTAACGAGGTAACGCCTGTGGGCCGGAAGTAACGAGGTAACGCCTGTGGGCCGGATGTAACGAGGTAACGCCTGTGGGCCGGATGTAACGAGGTAACGCCTGTGGGCCGGATGTAACGAGGTAACGCCTGTGGGCCGAATGTAACGAGGTAACGCCTGTGGGCCGGATGTAACGAGGTAACGCCTGTGGGCCGGATGTAATGAGGTAACGCCTGTGGGCCGGATGTAACGAGGTAACGCCTGTGTGCCAGATGTGACCGTAACCAGACAGTTCGAGGGGTGGAATGTTATACGAGAATTTTGCCCAAACAGTCTGTGTCCCTTAGCGCTATATTTAAAGCCCATAGCGCTGCGGATGGTAGCGCTTTATTTACAACCCATAGCGCTGTAGCTGACAGCGCTTTGTTTAAACCTTTGCGCACCAAGCCTATAGCGCTGTGTGAATTGCTTTAAGCGCCAGTCTGCGGCTGATATCGCTCGGTTGCAGTCCCCCGCCATTGGTTATAGTTTGAATTTGGGAGCAGGACTTACCGGTGGTTATTTCAGCAGCTGATTTCTCACCTGTAATATGGAAGGCGCCAGTAAGCCATAAATTAGTTAATGTACGAGAGGGGTTCACCGAAGGGCTGAGTCGTGATCAGCGCCGTGGAACGTAGGCAGAGAGGGAGGTGTGCTGCTGTAAAATGGACCCCACGCATACCAAGACAAGTATTGTTTTTGTACTCTTTCTTGCCAATAAAACTGATTTGTAACTGAGTGAGCCTTTTTCTGTTCTACTAGTCATATTCTTGAACCTGTTCCCTTGTAACATAGAGTCCCAGCCTACTCAACCTCTCCCTATAGCTCAGACTCTCTAGCCCTGGCAACATCCTTGTAAATTTTCTCTGTACCCTTTCTAGCTTGACAACATCTTTCCTATAACATGGTGCCCAGAACTGAACACAATACTGTTATAGACAGACATAAATGTGGCCTCACCAACGTCTTATATAACTGCAACATGACTTCCCAACTTCTATAGTCAATACACTTATTGATGAAGACAATATGCCAAATGCCTTTTTGACCATCCTATCTACCTGCGACTCCATCTTCAAGGACAGACACAAAATGCTGGAGTAACTCAGCGGGAGAGAAGGATTGGGTGACGTTTTCGGGTCACGACCCTTCTTCAGATGCTGCCTCACCCACTGTTACTCCATCTTCAAGGAACTATGTACCTGCACTCCTAGATCCCTCCATTCTATAACACTCCCCAGAGGCCTACCATTCATTGTGTAGGTCCTGCCCATGTTAGACTTCCCAAAATGCAACACCTTACATTTCTCTGTATTCAATTCCATCAACCATTCCTCAGCCCACCTAGTCAACCAATCAAGATCCTGCTGCAATTTTTCATAACCATCTTCACTATCTGCAATACCACCCAATTTTGTATCATCTGGTGAAAAATTTACAATTATACCAAGCCAATTAATGTACAAACATGTACGCCTTTGGAGTGAGGGAGGAAACTGGAGATTCAGGAGATATCTCATGCAGGTCACGGGGAGAACGTACAAATTCCATATAGGCAAGCACCCATAGTCAGGATTGAACCTGGGTCTCAGGCGCTGTAGGGCAGCAACTCTACCACTGCACCACAATGTTATAACATGGTAAATTAAACCAGGATAGGACTTACACAGTAAATGGAAGGGCCCTGGGGGGTGTTATAGAGCAGAGAGAAACACGTATACAGTACATAGTTGCCTGAAAGTGGCGATAGAGGTGGAAGGGTGGTAAAAATGGGATTTGGCAACCTTGCCTTAATCGGTCAGGGAATTGAGTACAAGAGATGGGATCTCAAATTGTAACAGTACAAGTCATTGGTGAGAACACCATGAAACATTATGCACAGCTCGAGTCACCCAGGTATAGGTAGGATGTCATTAAGGTGGAAACAAAACAGAAACTATTTTCCAATATGTTACTGGGACTGGAAGGTTTGAGTTATAAAGTGAGGTTGGATAGCCCAAGACTTTTTTTTCTGGGCGACTGAGGGGTGACTCTACAGAGATATATAAACTCATGAGAGGCATGGATAAAATGGATGGTCACAATGCTTTATCAGGGATATATCGCATTTAAAGGACATGGGTTTAAGGTGAAGGGGGTAAGATTTGAAGGGGATATGAGGGGCAGCTTTTGCACATCGAGGGTAATAGAATGAGCAGCAAGAGGAAGCTGTAGAAGCAGGTACAATTGCAATGTTGAAAAGACATTTGGACAGGTACATAGACAGGGATATGGGCCAAACACAGACAAATGGGACTGGCTTGGTTAGACATCTTGGTCAGCATGACATTGAGTTGAAGGTCCTGTTTCCATGCTATTTGACTCCATGACAGACTTGTTTCATACTATGAGCAGAGAATTGAATTCCAGAGGTGAGGCGAGAGTGATTCCCTTGACAACTAGGCAACATTTGACTGAATGGGTCATCAAGAAACAGTGGTAAAAGTGGTTAATAGATATAAAGGAGAAATCAATTCAATGGTCAGAGTCTTACACAGGAGGATACCTGGAGGATACCTGTGTGTTTCCCAGCATCAGGATATCAATGTTGAAGTTCCTCGGGATAGTGACCTGGGCCCAATCATGTGACCTTCCTTTCATCATAAGAGGAGGAAATGAAACAGTAATACCTATGACTCTATGAACCAGTTGAATTCAGGCAAGAGCTGATAAATGGCAAGTAACAGATGCACCACAAAAGTGCCAGGCAATGACATCTCCACTAAGTCAGAGTCCAACTAGTTAACCTTGATATTAAAAGATACCTCAACATGTACCCTAACATCCTTGGGGTCACTATTAATAAAACATTTAAATGTGATATATTTAAATGATTTGGATAAAAATATAGATTAGGCAAATAGTAACTTTGCAGACAACTCAAAATTGGTGGAGTAGTGGATAGTGAGAATAATTGTCAACTGATTCAACAGGATATAGACCAGTTGGAAATTGGCAGAAATAAGGCAGATGGAATTTAATCCTGACAAATATGAGATGTTGCACTTTGGGAGATCAAACATAAGAGAAAAGTATACAGTTTGGGTACCATCTACAAAATACATAGCAGTTAGTCACCTGGACTACTCTGACAGTGCCTCACAATCTTACATCTTAACCATCTAGAAGGACACCAAGGAAACCACCACCTGAAGGTTCCCCTCCAGGTTGCAAATCATCCAGACTTGAAAACACATCACTAGTTCTACATTGTTGCCAAGTCCTTTAGAACTCTTCATCCAACAGTAGCTTCACTAGAAGAACTACAGGGGTTCAAGAAGTTGGCTAATAACTAGGTTCTCAAGGGTGTTTATCCTTAGGTTGACCTTGCTGCCCAGGTCCTGAGAAATGAATAAGTAAAACGAAACTCTGCCTAAAGGATAACCTTATTACCCCAAGAACCTTCATTGTACTTCTATTCACTTCTAAAGGTAATTATATTTTCTCTTTGTTAAGTAAACCAAAACACTGGACAGTGCTCCAACTGTGAGCTCATCCATACCTTTTATGAATTTAACATGTCTTCTTTACCCTTGCACTCCAACTCCTTTGCAACAAAGGCCAATATATTATTTGCCTTCCTAATTGATTTTAGCATTTATGTGACTTTGTGCTGCATGTGCAAGAACAACCAAAGCACAGGAACACACACATGGGTTACATAAAAAAAATATTCAGCTTTTCTATTCTTCTGTTCAAACTGAATAATTCTACATTACACTCCATTAATCTTATTCTTACTGAGGCACTGAACTTCTCTATATTCCTTTGCATACCTTATGTTCCGTAGAACTGAATCTAATACAAACTGAAGTGAATATGCAACATAAAATCAAATTAGACCATTTCCATGCACACCCATTTCTCCCCTCCTCCCCACCAACATATTATTTGGTTGTGCATGGGTTCTAATAACATTCACCAAGCAAACTAACTGTTATTTTACCTTTTTTGTCATCCTCAGGTTCAAGTTCTGGAACCTTGGTTACCATTGCCGTGTTCACGATCACTTCATCCTGAGACCTTTTCGGTGTTTCAGTTGCCATTATAAGCTTTTTTGCCTCCGAAAAGGCCATTTCTGCAAGAATTGTCTGTTCCTGACTTTCATAGAACAATCCTGAATATATAATGATTCCATTAAAAGCTAGAATCTGATTGTCATATGTTATTAATAATTCAAATAATGAAAATATAGGACGGGATGGCAAAATCTAACCGTCGTAAGAATTAATTTTCAATCCTTTGCTCTTCCTTTAGCAAGTATCAGATTCTGTTTGCTATATTTGTTTAGAGAATTTACTCATGTATATCATTACTTTTAAAAAACAGTTGAAAAGCAAGTAAAACAGAAAATGCTGCAAATAATCAGAAAGTCAAACAGAATTAAAATTTCAGATCAATGTTTTTTCATCAGTTCTATCCAGACCCGCTGAGTAATTGCAGTATCTTTAAATTTTTTCCTCACATTTTCAGCAACTTGGAATCTTGTTTTTGTATCTCTGGCACAAGTGTTGTACCTGTCATTCAAACTTAAATGATGACATTGAATATGACAAGTTACATTTAAATAATATTTAACTGGCAAGAAGCCTGTATGTACTTCTAGCCACAAAATACATTGTAACTGTAAGAGAAGTGTATAATATTTTCAATATTTCAATATTTTCACCATTTTAAAGGAATGTCAAGAGTGTCAAGAGTGAGAATACTTTCATTAGTCTGGATGACTGCATTCCAACCTATCAAGAACTATAGCACTATACAAGACTAAGGAGCCAGCTTGACAGATAACCCATCCATCAACCTAAAAAATCCTTTCACAAGGATGGCTGCAGTGTACAGTGCATTCAGAAAGTATTCAGACCGCTACACTTTTTCACATTCCACAGGGGAGAAGGGGAGGTGACCAAGAACCCGATGGTCACTCTGACAGAGCTCCAGAGTTCCTCTGTGGAGATGGGAGAACCTTCCAGAAGGACAACTGTAACTGCAGCACTCCACCAATCAGGCCTTTATGTTAGAGTGGCCAGACAAAGCCACTTCTCAGTAAAAGACACATGACAGCCCACCCGGAGTTTGCCAAAAGGCACCTAACGGACTCTCAGACCATGAGAAACAAGATTCTCCGGTCTGATGAAACCAAGATTGAACTCTTTGGTCTGAATGCCAAATGTCACATCTGGAGGAAATCAGTCACCGCTCATCACCTGGCCAATACCATACCTACGGTGAAGCATGGTGGTGGTAGCATCATGCTGTGGGGATATTTTTCAGCGGCAGGAACTGGGAGACTAGTCAGGCTCGAGGGATAGATGAACAGAGCAAAGTACAGAGAGATCCTTGATGAAAACCTGCTCCAGATCGTTCTGGACCTCAGACTGGGGCGGAGGTTCACTTTCCAACAGGACAATGACCCTAAGCACACAGCCAAGACAATGCAGGAGTGGCTTTGTGACAAGTCTGTGAATGTCCTTGAGTGGCCCACCCAGAGCCCAGACTTGAACCCGATCGAACATCTCTGGAGGGACCTGAAAATAGCTGTGCATCGACGCTCCCCATCCAACCTGACAGAGCTTGAGAGGATCTGCAGAGAAGAATGGGAGAAATTACCCAAATACAGGTGTGCTAAGCTTGCTTTTTTATCATGTAGATTGATGATAAAGAAAATGAATTTAATCCATTTTAGAATAAGGCTGTAACGTAACAAAATGTGGAAAAAGTGAAGGGGTCGGAATACTTTCTGAATGCACTGTATATCAGCAACAAATTCATTGCAGCAACTCCAACAATACCTCCTAAAACCACAACTACACAGGTGCACAGTGGGGTAGTTGGTAGAGCTGCTGCCCCACTGTGCCAGAGATCTGCGTTCGATTCTGACCTCTGTTGATGTCAGTGTTGAGTTTGCACATTCTCCCTGTGATCACATGTGTTTCCACTGGGTGCTATGGTTTCCTCCCACATCCCAAAACCTGAGGGTTCTTAGGTTAACTGGCCCTTTAAATTGCTCCTAATATATGGGAAGTGAATGCAAAAATGGGGCAATATAGAACTACTGTGAACAGGTGATCGATGGTTGGCCTGGACTCAGTGGGCCAAAGGGCCTGTTTCCATGCTGTATCACTGAACTATAAACTAAACTAAACCAGGAAGGACTAAATCAGAATTAGGATGGAATGCCAGTATCTGCAGGTTCTGCTCCAAGTAGCACACCATCCTGACCTGGAAATATATTGCTGGTCCTTCATCATTGCGTGGTTTAAATCCTGGAACTCTGTGCCTAACAGCACTGTGTGGAGTACATTCACCAGAAGGAGTGCAGAGAATTAATAAGGTGATTCACCGAGCATCTTAAGGGCAGTTTAAGGGCAGTTTAAGGGCAATAAATGCCCAGCTCCTCAAAAAATGCATTAAAAATAAAATATGTTTTTATTCACTGATTTGGCATGTTCTTGTGGACTTGTGCAATCTACCATTCTCAAAAGCTGCTCTGCCTGAGAGTTTCCCCAGTTTATAATAGGCCTGGTGGAGCTCACAATTTAAAGATACGTATTTCCAGTGAATGTTGGCAGCTCATGGCAGAACCACCAATATTGCTGGAAATAATAATGTCTAAGCTGGAAAAAACACTTGATTCCCTGCTCAGTTCACCCCTCAGTTCACCTCCATCTCTCATTCCCACAATCCAGTGTTATGGTATAGGTGAATGATTTCAAATGAGCCATTACATCAGGAGGCAAAACTGTACTGCCAATAAAAGAAAATTAAATAAATGTGTGCAAAGTCAAGTCAAGTCAAGTCACATTTATTTATATAAAACAACTCTCGTTGGCCAAAGTGCTTTACATTTGTTATAAGAATAGTATAAACAAACAAACTACATACATATATACATATAGCCCTCGCTCAGAGGACGTCAAGAAAGGCTTGGGAGTATAGATAAGTTTTTAGTCTTGACTTAAAGGAGTCGATGGAGGGGACAGTTCTGATGGGAAGAGGGATGCTGTTCCACAGTCGAGGAGCTGCAACCGCAAAGGCGCGGTCGCCCCCCTGAGTTTGTGCCTAGACCGCGGGATATTCAGCAACCCCAAGTCGGCCGATCTAAGCACACTAAATAAAATGTTCAGGTATTTCCAAAAGGCAAATCAGACAATAATTGACTGTGGGTAAGAAAGCTGTCCAAACTTTTGATTTGGTATATTTTCTATAATAACATTTTACTATTCAGTTTAGGTGGTCTTCAGCAATAAATAATTCAGATCAAAAACTTATGGCTCTACTTCTTCAAAACGGAGGCAGGGGCAAGTCAAAGTGTATGTGCACGTATGAGTGAATGTGTGATAACTGACAGTACATCTTGTGAAGAAATAAAAAGCTATAATTGTCTGATAAAAAAATATACAATGCAAAGAAAGAATCAAATACACAGGACAAGATGTTAAGAAGTCCCTTGTGCCAATAGGTGGGGAGCATTTCACGACATCCGTTGATTGTTGAGAGTGGTAGACGCTCAACATCGGGGGTGGGGGGGGTAACCTTCAGGACAGTTGGGCACAGGACACATCATCAGTAGTGTACCCTTGCATCACTGGGTGTTTCGGCCTTTTAACACTATACACCCTCCACAAGGGCGGCCCGCTGCAGGATGATCAACCCTCAGCGCATGTCCCGTGTCAAACCGTCCCAAAGATTCACCCCGACATACTTGGGGCCCAGCATGGGTCTTTCCGCTAGAGCCAAATCCACCGGCTGCTTCTTTCAGCCACCTCTGAGAGTGATCTTATGGTCTTCCGCAGAGCCTGACCGTGGATTCCAAGCTCCTTCAGCAGTCTGATGGTAGATGACGCAACAAATCCTCTGCATCCCACTTCAACTGGATAGACTTTGGTGTTCCAGCCACGCTGCGTTGCCTCTGCTGCAAGCTCTGCGTAGCGCAGCTTCTTACGCTCATAGGCCTCCTCAACAGAGTTCTCCCATGGAACTGTGAGCTCTATGATGTAAGCAGTCTTCTGTGAAGGGGACCAGAACACCAAGTCTGGCCTGAGGGTGGTGGAAGCAATTTCAGGTGGAAAAATTAGTTGTCGGCCGATGTCCGCCAGCATCCTCCAGTCACGGGCCCTGCATTGGCTTCCTTCTTCTGATCTGGTGGAAGGAAGTTTAGAAGTTTTCTGTCCTTCTCGGACAAAGGTTATTACCCTTAGGGGAGGGGGGTTGCTTGCTCTCAGAGGCAAGGAGTTGGTCGCACACCGCCTGTTCTCAAGGGCTGATGCCAGGCTTTTTAGTACCTGATTATGCCGCCATGTGTATCTCCCTTGCGTGAGGCTGGTCTTGCAGCCTACCATGATGTGTTTGAGGGTCGCTGGAGTTGGGCAGATGGCACAGGTTGGATCCTCGCCGTACCACTGATGGAGGTTCTTTGGTGATGGAAGCACGTCATATGTCGCTCTGATGATGAAGCTGATCTTGCTTGCTTCCATTTCCCATAGTTCTTTCCAGCTGATCTTCCTCCGCTCCACACCTTCCCACTGCATCCATTGCCCCTGCTTGGCAAGAGAGACCGCCTTTGCACTTCTTGCGGCCTCCTCCTGTCGCCGCACCTCCTCAACCACCAACGTCCTCCGCTCTGATGTTGTGGCCTTTCGCCAAGTTGGTTTACTTGTCGTAAGGCCAAAGCCTCCTCTTCCCTGCTGGACTTGCCCCACTATGTCTTTGTGCCTCAGGGCTGATGAAGCTTGCTGTACTGCATCAGATGGTGTCCACTTCCGGCCAGTTGCTAGGGGCGGCGCAACAGCACTGATGGTCTTGTCTCTAGAGTCCCTCAGTGTCATCTGGAGTCTTACTTTAGAACACTTATATTCCCTCTGTTAGACTAGTGAGAGGTAGTTCCAGGACCCCTTTGCCATAGAGGCCGATGTTAGTTAGACATCGTGGGACACCGAGCCATTTCTTCACGTATGAAGTTATGGTTTGCTCCATCTTCTCCACAGTTGTTATTGGGGCTTCATAAACGGTCAGTGGCCACATTGTCCGAGGAAGGAGTCCAAACTGTAGGCACCAGAGCTTCAGTTTCCCAGGCAGTAGGGTCTGATTGATGTTCTCCAGTCCATTGACAATTTCTTGCCTTAGTTGTTACACCTGCTCTTTGTCCTTGAGACTTGCGTTATACCATCTTCCCAGGCTTTTAACTGGCTGCTCAGACACTGTTGGTATTGGGTCATCACCGATACAGAACCTTGTGTCTCTAAGCACCCTCTTGACTATGGAGATGCTTCGAGATTTACTTGGTTTGATTTTCATTCGGGCCCACTTGATGTTCTCCTGCAGCTTTCCAAGTAGCCGCTTGGTGCATGCTGCAGTAGTGGTTAGTGTTGTCATGTCGTCCATGTATGCCCTGATGGGTGGCAGACGGAGCCCAGCCCTGGTTCGTTCACCACCCACCACCCATTTTGAGGCCCTGATGATGACTTCCATGGCCATTGTAAAGGCCAAGGGTGAGACTGTGCAGCCTGCCATGATGCCTACTTCCAAGCGCTGCCATGTTGTACTGAAGTCAGCTGTTGTGAAGCACAGCTGCAGGTCTTGGTAATATTTCTTGACCAGTGTGGTGATGAGCTCTGGTACATGGAAAAAGGCAAAAGATTCCCAAAGGAGTTCATGGGGAACTGAACCAAATGCATTGGCCAGATCGAGGAAGATCACATGTAGGTCTCTCTTGTCCTTCTTAGCTGCTTGGATCTGGTGCCAGATCATGCTTGTATGCTCCAAGCAGCCCGAAAATCCTGGAATTCCTGCTTTCTGTACAGATGTATCAATGTACTTGTTTGTTACCAGATAGGTGGACAGCCTTTGTGATACAATGCTAAAAAAGATTTTTCCCTCGACGTTGAGGAGACATATTGGCCGGAATTGGCTGATGTCTGACGAATCCTTTTCTTTAGGTATTAGCACGCCGCCGGCCCTTCGCCACGCCTTAGGTATTGTTTGCTTCTTCCACACCACCCTCATGAGCTTCCATAGAAAGCGTAACACATCCAGTGCGTTCTTATAGAGCTTGTATGGTACTCCGTTTGGCCCCGGAGCTGATGCTGCTCTTGCTCGCCGGACCGTGTTCTCCACCTCTTTCCATCTAGGAGGGCTGGTGTCCATGTTGAATTCAGGTGGTTGAATAGGCGGGATGTCATGTGGGATGACCAACTGCTCATGCCTTTTCGTGTTTTTGTGGGCCTTTTCCAGGTGTTCCTCCAATTCCTGTTTTGATGTTTTCAAAGTTCCACTTTTTTCCTTTGCGAAGAGGTCTTTGATGAACTTGATAGGGTTTTTATAGAACCGTGTTCTTGTGTGTTCTTTCTTCTTGCGAAGTTTCCTCAAGTTCTCTGCTTTTCACAAGGTTGCTAATTGGTTCTTGATGTCCTCTTGGAGTAGCATGAGACCTTCTCTCTCTGCGTCAGTTGCTTTTTTCCATTGCTTTTTCAACTGTCTCCTCTCTCTGATTAGCCTCTCGATCTCCTGCTGCCTCCTGGACTTGATTGGTGTTGGTAATTTCTTTCCACCTCTCCCTTTACTCACCCCAACCCGTTCTTCTCCATAGCTGTAGATTGTGTTCCCCATCCTTTCAAGCTTTTCCACTGCTGTGCCCGCTTGTTGCTCCAAGATATGTATAAGGTCACTGTTGACCGTCTCCCACTCTTTCTTTTCAACAGCCTTGGGCCATTTCACTCCAGGTTTGTGCCCTTTGATCTTTCCCTCCAATGGAGGTCTTTGTAGTTGTTGCGTGGGCTCCTCCACCGGCATTTCTGTGCTTGTATCACCCTCTTCAGTGACATGGGTGCTGATGCTCTGCGAACTTTGGTTTGTGTCCCGTCGCTGTGCTTCACTCGACTGATTTGACTGGTTGCTTCGTAAGAAGTACTGGTCAATGCGAGGCCCATGTTTCTGCTCTCTCAAGCACTTTTTCTTTCCTTGGTGGATCTTCAAGCCCTTCACTGATGTTAATTTCTCCCAACCACAGATGCACACCTGAAGTTTGTGTCCCGCAGCTGTTGTGGATGTCTCATGTGCCATGCTCTCCTTGTCAGTAGTCGTTTCCGTTCCTGGGTCTGTAACCGTGTTATCAATCGGTGAGCCATCTTCCGCCCCCGCTCTCGCAGGCTCTAGGGGTATTCTCTTTATTTTACTTTTAGTAGCATTTAGCGGGTGTCTCCAACTAGCTGAAACAGCGTTGGGGACTGCTGTCATGGGTAGCTAGCCCATGACGGCCCCAGTGGGGTCTGTTCCCTCCTGTCAGCTGTCTCTCCAAGCTGTCACATGGACTTTCCCATGTTGTCAGCTGTCCTTTCACAGCAGTCACTGGACGAGTCCAGATTATCAGAATCAAATACACAGGACAAGATGTTAAGAAGTCCCTTGTGCCAATAGGTGGGGAGCATTTCACGACATTCGTTGATTGTTGAGAGTGGTAGACACTCAACATCGGGGGGGGGGGGGGGGGGGGGGGGGGGGTAACCTTCAGGACAGTTGGGCACAGGACACATCATCAGTAATGTAGATCAATTTTAAATTCAAATAATTTCTCACATTATATTGAATTTCTGGGGTATATAGTTATATATATATTTCTTTGTCATTTGCTTGTTATGTCTGTAGAGTAACTAAACATTGAAGTTTTTTTCATTACACAGATTGAATCACAGTACAAATAAATTGCAAGGAAAACAATGGGTCAGTATCAGTTTTATGAATTTGATTTCTAATAATCAGATTTGCATGTAAGCTACTAGAGAGATAACAAGGCATATTTTAAGACTTACCATGCATTGTCCAAGCTAATATGTTGTTTGGCTCGAAGCATCTGGCACTCTCAAAGAAATTATCTGCTTCTTCATAATGTTCATTCATACATGCTAGAATGCCACATAGGATAAGGCTGGACATAAAAGCATTCATATGAGTCAACACAGAAATAATATTAAACAATATAAATACGATTCAGACACAGCACATGTGTATCAAATGAATCAAGATCTCAGTGAAGCTCAGTGTACACTCATTTCTACTTAATGTGAATCAATAAGTACATTTTTCCACCTTCAATATTTTACCTATCACATAATATATCGGATCGACTTATTTTCTATCATTTAAATCAATATAATTATTTAGTAGAACAACTTGCTTGGATTCTTTAGTTGTGTAGAATCGCTTTTAAGCTGTGATTACTACAAACCTTTAAGAAGTTCAGAAGCTAACTAGTCACTTCATTCCAATTTGAGTGAAAAAAAAACCCAACAACTGCAGCTGAGGAGGTAGGTTTATCCACATTCTTATATGATGAAAAGGATGTCTAAGGATGCCATCTCTTCATCGTTCTTCTTGGATTTATGCATGTGACCGATATGGAACTCGTATTAGCAAACACTTAAAAGACATGAGGAACTGCAGATGCTAGTTTACAAAAAAACATGAAGCAATGCAATAACTCAGAGGGTCAGGCAGATTTCTGGAGGACATGGATAGGGGATGTTTCGGTTCAGGATGTTTCTTCAGACTGATTGAAGGATATAAAAGCAGGCCGAGACAGACACACGGAATGCAGTTGAGGAGGTGAAAGTAAACCTCTTTCTCACCTTGTTTTTGGGTCCCTGGATGGTTGCAAGGAAGGAGGAGATTCAGATGTTACATTTCAATGAGCTATCCTTTACATGGTCAAATGTGGCCTCTTTTACATTTGCAAGACTAGGACAAAGCGTAGACTAGGCGAACATATTGCCAAACATGCTCAGTCTGCCTCAGTCTGCTGGATCTCCCAGTTGCTGATCATTTTAACTCCCCATCCTCTTCCCCTTCCCATTCCTATACTGACCTTTCTGTCCTGGGCCTTTTCCATTGCCAGAGTGAGTCACCAGCAAACTGAAGGAACGGCACCTCAAATTCCGACGGGTATCTTACAGCCCAATTACATGAACACTGAATTCTCTATTTTTAGGTAATTCCACCCCCCTCTCTTCCCAGTGCCCCACACTGGTGTGCACCCACTTCTCCCACACACTTCTCCCACCACCCTACCTCCTTTCCCCGTCTCCCTGTCTCCATTCCACTATATCTCTCCCACTGGCTCCACATCTACTCCCTTCTTTCTTTGACAACATTTGTCCCCTATTCATCACTAGCCTTTGTCCACCCAATCAAAACCCCTCACCTGTATCATGTTCTAGACTTTGTCCCACTCCAACCTATTTTCTACCTTTCTTCTCTCTACTACAATCAGTCTGTAAAAGGGTCCTGACCCAAAATGGCCATATTGCTTGACCTGCTGAGTTACTCCAGTACTTTGTTTTATTTTCAGCAAATACTTTAATCATTTAATGGACAACAGAAAACAAAATCATAGAAATCTGGAACTGATATACATATCTATAATCCTTACACCCAGGCATAACTTACACATATGAGCACTTCTGTAAATGAACCTACACATTAAGGCTCCCTTTTTGCAATATGCAGTTGGTGTCAGCTTCTCAGACTGCCATCATGTACCTCCATACCGTGTCAAACCGCTGGAAAGAAGGAATGGGTGACGTTTCGGGTCGAGACTGGACTCTACTAAGGATTACCTCGCTTACCTGGACTCTACTAAGGATCAAAAACCTGCACGCAAAACATGCTGCCTGTCCCGCTGAGTTACTCCAGCATTTTCTGTCTATTTTCGGTGTAAACCAGCATCCGCAGTTCCTTCCTACACTATTCCCTCCTCTTCTCTGCTCTTCTGTCTATGCACAGCAAGCCAAAGGCTGGTTTCTTAGTACCAACCCAGCTTACTGTATTCCTCAACAACCCTCACCAACTTGGCAGAAAGCATTTTATTGTGATGCATCACAGCATTCTTTGAGAACTACTCCATCCAAGACCACAAGAAATTGCAGAGATGTAGATGTAGCCCAGATGTAGCCCGGAACATCACATAAACCAACCTCCCGTCCATTTTCTCCATCTACACTTCACAATGCCTTGGCAAGGCCACCAACGTAATCAAGATTAGTTTCATCCCAGTCACTTCCTCTTCTCCCCTCTCCCATCAGACAAGAGGTACAGAAGTTTGAAAACGCATACTTCCAGATTCAGGAACAATTTTTTCCCAGCAACTGACCATGTAACTGAATGGCCCTCTCATCAGCTAGTGTGTGGTCCTGACCTCCCATCTACCTCATTGGAGGCCTTCAAACAATCTTTACTCGGACTACGTCAGATTTACCTGGCACTAACTGTTGTACCCTTTATCCTTAATCTGTACACTTGACTGTAATCCTGTATAGTGTTTTCTTTGACTGCTTAGCACACAAACAAAAGCTTTTCACTGTACCTCAGTACAAGTGACATTAAACAAAACTAAACTACATTCATTTCACAGGATTGACAAATTATCATGTGTTCATGTAAGTGCTCATGTAATTCTACCCTTGCCTGGGCCACTCACTACAGAACTTTGCTCTGCAAAGTTCACTATAGAACTTTGCTTTGACTTTGGTTAATCCACATTTGGAGTATGGCACAGAGTTCTGGTTACCCCATTACGGAAAGGATGAGGAGTCTTTGAAGAGGGTTCAGAAGGAGCTTATCAGAATGCTGCTTGGATTAGAAAATATTTGCAAAAAGTAGAGAATAGATAGACTTGGATTGTTTTCTCTGCAACACCGAAGGTTGAGTGGAGAGCTGATCAAAGTATATAAAATTATGGGAAGTATAGATAAGTTAAACAGTTAGAATCTTTTTCCTGGGATGGAAATATCAAATACTAGAGGGCGTAGCTTTAACTTGAAAGGCGCAAATTTAAAGGGGAGGTGCGGGGCTAACGTTTTTTTTTACACAGAGAGGTGTAACGCGTTGGTGCCTGGAACATGTTGCTGGGTGGTGGAGGCATAAACGGGGCTTTTAGATAGGCGCGTGGATATGTAGGGAATGGAGGGGTATAGATCATGAAGGCAGGTGAGATTAATTTAGCTTGACATCATGTTTGGCACACAGGGGCCTGCTTATGTGCTGTACTTTTCTATGTTCCAATATGTGGTGCTATCATTGGAATATGACTTTTAACTATATGACAAAAGTAACACAGATGGAATTGAGGATGGTGTTGAAACAACAGGTTAATAGACAGCCAGATATTTTGGCAATCCTGGCATCCTTGTACAACATGTTAACACTCTACTATAAATCCCTGTAAGCTATGGTACCCATAAGGCCATAAGACATAAGACCAGAATTAGGCCATTCAGCCATCGAGTCTATTCTACCATTCAATAATGTCTGATCTATTTTTCCGTCTCAACCCCATTCTCCTACCTTCTCCCGATAACCTTTGATACCTTTGTAGAGGCACCAAACATGGTGAATAAGGCCAGACGTCAGGCAGGTTCAAACAGTAGTTTATTCAGGTTCTACACGTTAGGTTGGTCCGCTAACTATATTATCATTGCTACTGTAGCCGAGCGAGGTTGTTCTCGCGGGCTCAGCTACTGGTGGACTGCTCGGGTTTCGAGGTGAGATAACCTTAAGTAGCAGGACACTCCCTCTAGCCCATGACGTCACATGCCAGCCCTCGTACCTACTGACGAGGGTTCGACCATCAGTGGTCTGTGTATAGGCTGACGCCACACCTTTACTAATCAAGAACCTATCAATCTCCGCTTCAAATGTCCGCTCCGCCACCTAATGTCTTGGCCTCCACGGCCATCTGTGGCAATGATTTCCATAGTTTCACCACCTTCTGACTAAACAAAAATCCTCCTTATCTCATTCTAAATGTACGTCCTTTTATTCTGTGTCTTCTATTTCTAGATGCTTCCATTATGGCAAGCATCCTTTCCACTTTATCATTTTAGAAACCTATGGAAATTCTGTGTAACAAATTAGTCTTTCTTGATTTCTAGGTCGGATCGACTGATCGCAGCTTTAGGAAAGTGAATCCTAATCCATCATCTGTTCAAATATTGAACAGCATGGTTGGAAGGATTTGCACTGGCGATTCACCTAGCAGATCTGTCAAATTAAAATCAAAATGTTTTGGACCATGCAATGAAATGGCTTAGGATTCTGAATAATTGGTCTGTCTACCACTTACTTTCACATTCCAAAACCATCAAAAAAGCTATGAAATTGCACCTCAACAGAGATGCTATATCATTAATTGAGAGTACAGGCTCCCTGTCCTCTCTCATATCGCCCTCCCAGTATACGCAGAAGGGAGAGGATGTTGAAAGACTGGTGCACCATCAAGGCTAACCCTGACCTCCCATCCATGTTGACTTGAACAATCTGTCCAACATGCGCCTGAAGTCCCGTAAACCCTACTGGTCTTCCGTTAAATCCCTGGAAGACTTTGAATCCAAGACTGAGTGGCGCAGAGCCTGGAAAAATGCCAACACCAACAATGGAGAGGTCATCACAGACCCCACAGTGAAACCACCGGGTTTTGACCTCCATCGCAAGCAATGGCTAACCCTGAACAGAATCCGCACCCTCCATGCAAGAACAGACTAACATCTGCATAAGTGGGGGATGACAGACAGCCCTGCTTGCGACTGCGGACATCCAGACCAGACCATCCCACACATCGTGAATGACTGCCCACTGAGGCTTTTCCCTCGTGGCATCGAAGCCATCCACCCAGTAACAGATATTGTCCTGGCCTGGATGTCTACCCTTGATCTACAACTTTTGGCTGTGCACGCCATATCCAAGAAGATTAATTTAAGGCTTAATAGGACTATAAAAAGGTAAGTCTCTGACCCGTTTATATGTTCTTGGTTTACTGCAACAGCCTCACGGAAGCATTCTTCTGCTTTGACATAGTCATTTAACAAAAGGTAGAAAGTACCATAATCGAACCAGTGTTCAGGATTCAATTTGTCACGTGCCAATCGCTGCAAAGGAAAGAAGAGTTATAATTCTGTTTGTTCAATTAGTGACACATTTCCAAATCTTCCGTCTTCTGCATTCAATTCCCAAAGGCAAAAGTAGAATTTGACAGACAATTTGGTTGAGATGGCCGAGGTATCCATGATGGCGATGAGTAACAATCATTAATGTCTCTTGATACGTTGATAAGGAGCTTCGTGCAATTTTAAAGCATTTCTTTAAAACAAAAGTGAATTTGCACACTCATTTTTATCTAAAAGTTGTAGAAACAGTTTAGGGATAACTTGTTACATAAAAACATGGAGCTACTGCTTGCAGAGCATCGAGTGTCCTAAATGCCATGAACACGGGACATAACCGAGAAGTTGATTATTTTTTACCTTTGAAATAAGAATGATCTTGTCGCTTCTGTACTGTCAGTCATATACTTCATATTAGTCCAGTTTCTGTTTGGTAATACCATGTTGCTCTTTTATCACATCTATCCAAGGCAGATGGTTGAGGAATTCTAGATCCTCAGTTTGGATGCCACAGCTATCCCAGTTAAGAGACAGCAGTAAGACACATTCATTTTTAAATAAAAATAAAGACCACAAATGTACACAGCTTCTAGCAAGTAAAAACAGAAACTGGAAACTAGCCACAGGGAATTTAAACTCTTATTACCTTTATAATTAAGATACCTTCTTCTCCTCTTCACCTTTGTAGCTCCTGCTTCTTTTATGGCTCTGGCAACCATATAGTGTCCACCTAGTTGGTTTTCTCCATCTTGGAATGCCCTACTTTTTATACTTACATCTAAATCCTCCAGGATAATGCAAATTAGGATCAATAAGAGAACTGCCGTTGAAATTGTGACCTTGGCAAATCATTCCCAAACACCAAAATATGAATAATAGCCAAAATCTTCTAGCTTATAAATCTATATCTGCAAATTCTTACCTCTAGGTGGTATTTATTTGCAATTTCAAAGTTCTTGTTGGCTTCAGCTTCTTTAGCAAAGTGTTTTAATTGATCAGAACTAAGAAATGATTCCGGAATAGGATCTGGTGGATCCACATGGAACATCTAGGCAGAGAAAAAGACAATGATTTAGAATTCAATTAGAAATATTCAAAGTTCTGGTAGTACAGGTATTAAAATCAAATGAATAATTTAAGAATCACAATTTTCAATTGTCTTGCCAAAAATGAAGTCACATATTTTCTAAATTGTTTGCATTCTGAAGGAGAAAATATATTCTGTTTTGCAGATTTGCAGTTGAAATTCAAGCTGAATGACCAATGCAAAAATAATGGAGAGAATAAAGTGTAACAAAATGGCTTCTGATAATAAGAAAGGTGTGCTACTGCCATATAGCTTTTCTGCAGTGTTCAAATGAATGATAAAGGAATCTAAAGCAAACAATAGAAAATGTAAGTTTAACATGTTAAATAGCTTACTTTATGCAGGGGATTATTTTCAGCAGTGATAATTGTATTAGAACATAGTTTTCACTATCAATTTGGGCAACGACAGCTTCTGATTAGAATTTGGCCTTAGTTCCGTTCAGAAATTATATTTTGTCCCTTCATTGGCCATTTTATGACCAATGAAATTAAGATCCCAAACTAAAATGCAAACACATAATGAGCATGAAAAATGACATAGGGTAAAGAAGGTAGGGTAAAGAAGGGAAATGTTCCAATTTATTTGTCTTTTTTTTTAAGCTGCTTGCTTGGCAGACAGTATCATTTACAGCTCTGGCTCCTGGAAAGGCAGGAATCATTGAGTGGATTTCCCAGTGCTCAAAGTTGATGTTGTGGGTCAGGAATCCGAGTTACATTGTAATTTGGAGGGTTTTAAGGTGCGATCAAGAGCCCAATTGGAGTGCTCAGGAGACGGGTGGTCAATGACCAATCAGTAACTATTTGTTGGTGATCACAGAATAAGAGTTGGTTTTGTGAATGAGGGTTCAATGACTGGATGGGAGGAGGTGGGATACAAAAGGTCAATGAATACATTGAGGTGTATCTGACCAAGGGCAAGTTAGAGAAGTCCTTTGCACATCTGGTCCTCCTGGCTCATAAACAGTTCGAGAAAAGCACAAGCACATCACATGAATTGCATCCAATTCTAGCTACTGAGATACATTGGCCATATTCAAGTACGAGAGGTAGTCATAGATTTAAACTCATCACCAACACTGGGATTGTAAAGTGTGAGGAAATACAAGAGCACTGGAGAGACGTAGTAGAGAAATGTCAAGGGAAAAGACATGAGGAAGACAGTCTGATTGAGAACGTGGCCACAATATACTTAATATAGTCAGAGAAGATCTATCAAAACTTATATTTCTTGGTTATAAGAGCACATCTTATGTTCACCGGGTGGCGCCAGCACTGGCTGCCTCGCCAACAATCTGTGTCCCTTCCTTCTTTGTGTTTTAACAGTATGTGTTAAATGTATGTTTTTAATGTTCTTTAGCTTGTTTTATGTGGGGGGTGGGGAAACTTTTTCTAATCTCTTACCTCGACGGAGATGAGATTTTTTTCGTATCTCCGTCCGCACTGCGGCCTAACATCGAGGCATTTGCGGCCTTTGCTGGAGACCGACTTTTGAGAGCTCCACCGCGGGGAGCCTATGGGACTTTAACATTGCGAAGCCTGCGATCCCTTTGCCAGGGATCCACTTCGGCCCTGCAAACGTGAGTGCGTGCGGACTTAACATCAGAGACCGACTTGGGGAACTCCAAGCCGCAGGTGCTTCGACCGCCCCGACGCGGGAGCTTCGACCACCCCGACGCGGGAGTTTTAACCACCCCGACGTGGGAGCTTCGACCACCCCGACGCGGGAGTTTTGACAACCCCGACACGGGAGCTTCGACCACCCCGACACGGGAGCTTTGACCACCCCGACATGGGAGTTTTGACCACCCCGACGCGGGAGCTTCGACCACCTCGACGCAGGAGCTTCGACCACCTTGACGCAGGAGCTTCGACTGCCAGATACGGGAGCTTCGATCGCCCTGACGGATGGTACGACTGCGCCAACCGCGGGAGAATAAAGACGAAGAAGTTTGGACTTTTTTGCCTTCCATCACAGTGAGGAATTCGCTGTGGTGTATGTTTATATTAACTTTTATGTAGTTGTGTGTCTTGTTGTTTTTTTTTCCGTATGGCTGTATGGTAATTCGCATATCACTGTACCTTAATTGGTATATGTAACAATAAAAGACATTTGAAAGCTTTAAACATCTAAGTTTAAATTCAAAGAAAATGAATTAAATAAAGTTATATATGGGGTGGTCTAAGCACAAGGGGAATCCTTATATTCCTGCTAATTTTAGTGGTAAAAGTTACAACAGTGAGAGCACATTGATGGATTATTAATTTATTGATTTTTTTTTGTTTATTATACATTATCTACGTGTATTGTGTTAAACTGTGGCAAGAAATAATTTTGTTCTATTGTCAGTACGTATGCCAATTAAATACTGACATCTTACTGGTTCAATTTGCACTTTATCTAATCTACCTCTGCAAGATGCTAATTGCAAACGTGACACCAAGGTGCTGCATTCAAGATCAAGAACCACAATAAAATAAAAACTACTCGAAACTTGCAGGTGTTTCCCGTCCTGCAGGAGGAGATGGGATGCATTACAAACTTTTGACAAGAATTTGCAAACTCTGAGGGTATTGTTTGTAGGTTTTTGACTGTTTTAATCATCACCACAATATTTTTTTTCCATATATTCTCCCATATGTTCTTTACTGGCTATTAAGCCAACAATGTGCTCAATAAACGTAATAATTATGAATGTTTGATTTAAAAAATAGACCTTTTAATAACTCTAGCTAATCCTTACCTTGTGTAAGCAGCCGTGCATCTGATCAATCAAATAAATATACAACTCATTGAGGAATGTATGAAGCTGTTCTTTATCTTCAAAAGCCATTGTCTGCATGTATTTTTCTCGCACAATTTTTACAACTGCGTGCTGTAGTGAAAAGTTAAATATTATCAATTTTGTATGATATTGTCTGAAAAATTTCCATTAATAAAATAATGCTACATTTTTCAACTGGGAAATAGCTTCATTAAATTTTATTTCTGCTAAAATTTGTATGAGCAGGAAGATGGCATATTCCATTTTCAATATGTGTTGTGTTGCTCTATGATGTACATTCAAGATGCACCTACAGAACCTGAAATGAATCTGCACACCGATGACATTATCCCACCAAATGAAGCTCACAAAAATCTAACAGTTATCGCCTAAATCCTATGTGCAGATAAGTTTGGGATTCAAATTGAACCCCTACATCAATGTTTGCCATTAATCTAGTCCAGTCAGTGCTGTTATCATCGACATGCATTAATTCCTGGAAGATTGATTGGTAATTGAATCATGCATATGTAGCGCATCAATATGCCAATATTGTAAATTGTATGAATATCTCAGAGATTCTCTAAAAGCAATATATGATAGTGATGCCCAAAGAAAATTCCAGATTGGTTAAGCTCATGCACGCCAACCTCAATGCTATGGTTAGAAAGTAAGGTGGTCGGCTCCTTGTAAAATTAGTTGTAAAAGGTTGAGCATTATAAGATGCCCAAACCACTCCAATGCCAATGCACCCAAAATCTGCTAGCCAGATTAGTCATACAACATGAAAACAGGCTTTTCGGCCCAACTTATCCATGCCGACCAAGATGCCCCATCAACACTGCCCGCATCTGGCTTATAGCCCTCTAAATCTTTCCTGTCTATGTACTTGTTCAAATGCCTTTTAAATGTTGTTATAGTACCCGCCTGAGCTTCCTACTTTGGCAGCTTGTGCAAGTGAATGCTAGTTCTGCGCCTAATCATAATTTCTATAATTTTCCCCTCCTCTGATGTTAAACTGACTATGGTTGCGGAATTTATCCCTACATCAATTTTGCACAATGGTGTAACATATATATTCCTCAGCCACTACCTCTATACCTGGAGACATTAGGATGATTACGGTTACGGCCTTTCCTCTTCCTGCCTTATTTTTCATAGTAATCTAGGATCCCATCTGAACTAGATTACTTACATATATTAGGTACAACTACCCTTGCTAGAACCTCTACTTTATCAATTTTTATTCCATACAGTATCTCAACAACATCTTATTTTGTAGTGAATCCAATAACATCTTCTTCACCTGTGGACTGATGTAAAGAACTTACCCAGTGCTTATCCAGAGGCTTTCACGTGAAAACAAAATTATTTGAGTTTTAACCACACGTATTGCAATTGAACAATCTAATCATGGACGTCCCATAGTTTTTAAATCTTCATCTTTTATCATAGCAATGCTCAACTCCAGAAATACAAAATGATTTTTAATATTTTCAGCCAAAAATCATGGATAATACACAAGATTATGCATGCATACAATTAATATAGATAATAAACAAATACAGCATATCTTAAATATGGGTTATCAAAACTCAGTTTCCACTTTCTTGCACGAAAAACTAAATGTCAGAGTATTGGAGGGAGATTGAACACCTGATTGAATGATGCCAGAACAACAACCTTGCTCTCAACGTCAGTAAAACTAAGCAGCTGATTGTTGACTTTGGAAGTGGAAGCCGAAACACAATGAATGCACAAACCTGTGTTCATTGATGGTCGGTTGTGGAGAGAATCAACAAATGAACGTGCATATCTCCGAAGATCTGTCCTAGATCCAGCACATTGATGCAATCATAAACAAAGCCCATCGATGCTGCTACTTCATTAGAAGATTTAGTATGTAGACGAATATGCTCTTGAACTTCTACAAGTGTACAGTTGACAGCATATTGACTGGTTGCATCATGCACCGACCTGTTTGGCAATTTTAGCACCCAGGAATTAAGAAGATTACAAAAAGTGGTGAAAAAGACTGAAAAGGGTGAATTTATTATTGGGAACATGGAAACAGCAGATGAGTTGAACGGGCACTTTGGATCCGTCTTCACTGAGGAGGACACAAACAATCTTCCTGATGTAGTAGTGACCAGAGGATCTGAGGTGACAGAGGAACTGAAGCTATTTACAATATACATCAATGATTTAGATGAAGGAATTTAAAGTAACATTAGCAAATTTGCAGATGACACAAAGCTGGGTGACAGTGTGAACTGTGAGGAGGATACTATGAGAATGCAGGATTACTTGGACAAGTTGTGTGTGGGCAGATGCAGTTTAATCTGGATAAATCCACTTTGGTAGCAAAAACAGGAAGGCAAATTACTATCTAAATGGTGACGTTGGGAAACGGGGAAGTACAACAGGATCTGGGGCTCCTTGTTCATCAGTCAATGAAAGTAAGCATGCAGGTACAGCAGGCAGTGAAGAAAGCGAATGGCATGTTGGCCTTCATAACAAGAGAAGTTGAGTATAGGAGCAGAGGTCCTTCTGCAGTTGTACAGGGCCCTAGTGAGACCATATCTGGAGTATTGTGTGCAGTTTTGGTCCTCTAATTTGAGGAAGGACATTCTTGCTATTGAGGGAGTGTAGCGTAGGTTCACAAGGTTAATTCCCCAGATGATGGGACTGTCATATGCTGAGAGAATGGAGCAGCTTGTATACTCTGGAATTTAGAAGGATGAGAGGCTATCTTATTGAAACATATAAGATTATTAAGGGTTTGGACACGCTAGAGGCAGAAAACTTGTTCCCGATGTTGGGGGAGTCCAGAACCAGGGGCCACAGTTTAAGAATAAGGGGTAAGGCATTTAGAACGGAGACGAGGAAACACTTTTTCACACAGAGAGTTGTGAGTCTGTGGAATTCTCTGCCTCAGAGGGCGGTGGAGGCCGGCTCTCTGGATACTTTTAAGAGAGCTCGATAGGGCTCTTAAAGATAGGGGATATGGTGAGAAGGATGGAACGGGGTACTGATTGTGGATGATCAGCCACGATCACATTGAATGGCGGTGCTGCCTCGAAGGGCCGAATGGCCTACTCCTACATCTATTGTCTATTGACACTGCCATATCCATAGATAGATGCAAAATGTTGGAGTAACTCAGTGAGACATCTCTGGATGGAAGGAATGGATGACGTTTCGGGCATTTTGTGTTTATCTTTGGCTTATCTTTGGTTTAAAACCAGCAACTGCAGGTCCTTCCTACACACTGCCATATCCATCATTGATACTGACCTCCCCACAATTAAAGCGATCTATAGGAGGTGCTGTCTCAAAAAGGCAATCAGCATCATCAAGAACCCAGATCACGCTCTCATTTCACTCCTGCCATCAGGAAGTAGGTATGAGTCTGAAAACTTTGACGTCCAGCTTCAGGAACAGCTTCTTCCCAACAACTATCAGGCTATTGATCACAAACATTTCAAACTACAAACTATCTTGGTTGCACTAGGGACTTCGGGCTTTTGTTTTATTTTGCACTATATTGTTTATTTATTTATTTATTAAACTTTAAAAAATATTATGTTAAAAATCTGTTGTGCTGCCACGTAAGAATTTCATTATTCTCACTTCGTACATATAAAAATTAAACTCATGAATCTCGATTTTACCTTTAACTGTTCCTTAAAGGCAAAATATTTTCCTGAGGTGTTCAGCTCAAATATAAGTTTATGTTTACGCTCCTCCTGATCCTGGTAATCATGTGAGAGTTTGCCTTCAATTAGTTTCCGTCCAAACATATCCTGGTATTCATCCATGATGATTCTTGCCACACTAATTATCTGATTATGGTAGTCTGTGACAGCCTGTGAAAGACATAATTTAAAATATTATAAATAAATTTATTCTAAAATCTTAAATTCTGAATAGAATGCCACTGTTAAAAAATTCATTTGTATATACATTTTTTGTGACAATTGGAAAATTGGACTGTTCCTGTTGTGTCACTGTTGTTGTAGTATGCAAACTTAAAGCACACGGTTTTGGGGGTTCAGTATTGATGTGGATAGAGAACTGGCTGGCAGACAGGAAGCAAAGAGTAGGAGTAGACGGGTCCTTTTCAGAATGGCAGGCAGTGACTAGTGGGGCACCGCAAGGCTCAGTGCTGGGACCCCAGCTATTTACAATATATATTAATGATTTGGACGAGGGAATTGAATGCAACATCTCCAAGTTTGCGGATGACACGAAGCTGGGGGGCAGTGTTAGCTGTGAGGAGGATGCTAGGAGGCTGCAAGGTGACTTGGATAGGTTGGGTGAGTGGGCAAATGCATGGCAGGTGCAGTATAATGTGGATACATGTGAGGTTATCCACTTTGGTGGCAAGAACAGGAAAGTGGACTATTATCTGAATGGTGGCCGATTAGGAAAAGGAGAGATGCAACGAGACCTGGGTGTCATGGTACACCAGTCATTGAAAGTAGGCATGCAGGTGCAGCAGGCAGTGAAGAAAGCGAATGGTATGTGAGCATTCATAGCAAAAGGATTTGAGTATAGGAGCAGGGAGGTTCTACTGCAGTTGTACAGGACCTTGGTGAGACCACACCTGGAGTATTGCGTACAGTTTTGGTCTCCTAATCTGAGGAAAGACATTCTTGCCATAGAGGGAGTACAGAGAAGGTTCACCAGACTGATTCCTGGGATGGCAGGACTTTCATATGAAGAAAGACAGGCTAGATGCAGGAAGATTGTTCCCGATGTTGGGGAAGTCCAGAACAAGGGGTCACAGTTTAAGGATAAGGGGGAAGTATTTTAGGACCGAGATGAGAAAAACATTTTTCACACAGAGAGTGGTGATTCTGTGGAATTCTCTGCCACAGAATGTAGTTGAGGCCAGTTCATTGGCTATATTTAAGAGGGAGTTAGATGTGGCTCTTGTGGCTAAAGGGATCAGGGGGTATGGAGAGAAGGCAGGTACAGGATACTGAGTTGGATGATCAGCCATGATTATATTGAATGGCAGTGCAGGCTCGAAAGGCCGAATGGCCTACTCCTACACCTATTTTCTATGTTTTTATGTTTCTATGTTACCTTGCAACCCCCTTGTGTACCTGACAATGTTTGCTAATGATGCAAAAATAAGGAGCCTTTAATTGAGCACTATATATGGATTGGCAACATACACGCATACTCCGCATAAACATGTCATATAGGTTAAGATTGGTAAAGACCTGGAATCACGGCCCAGTTGTTTCAACCACAATATCCACTTTATAGAGACAAATAAAGATACCTTAAGATAACCAATCCAATAAACTATGATTTGAAATAGATACATTGGTATAATATTCCATTCATCTAGTGAATGCAACATGTCTGAGCAAGCCCGCTTCTGTTCCTTCACACACCTTATCTGCTCCACTTGTCCTACGAGGAAATAATGGCCGAGGAGATATCATCTCTGCAATCCTGATTTAGAAAGACAAATATTCATTGATAAGATTATAAATTTAATGTACTAAACATTCATACAGGAAACAGTGAAAAAACTCAGCCACAAACTATTATACTTTTGCCACTTTCCCCTACAAGTTCCCTGATGCTGTATAGTTCCACATATATCAGATGGCTTCAGTGCTTTGTGGTGCACTATTCTGCACATGTGAGAAGGCGTTTGCAGATTATCCTGTAACTGTATTACAGGTAAACCCAATCCTACCCTCTCCAAAAGCACGTTTCCAGCAGTGCCAATGGACTGTATTCAGAACCAGAACTCTTATCAAGTTTTCCCTTTGAACCCATTGGACAGAAAACCCATTTGAACTAAACGTGCTAGCACCCAGTTTAGATCATGGAACCACGGAGAAAACAGTGCCCTTCTGCACATCAGTAAAAAAAATAATGACTTTGAAGTAAAACCTTGAGAAACAATGAATAAGCAGGAATAAAATGCCAGAATCAGTAATAGTGATTACGAAACATTAAATTGTTGCAAACAACTTACCTTATTCCCACATGTCCTTCAGGCAAAGAAATCTGACACCTATATCATGCCTGGTCTACAGGTGACTTCAACCCCATGAATGTGATTTGACTCTTAATTGACCCATGCAAGAGTCTCGGGCCGTCGGAGGCGTCGGAAGTGTTGCGCCGCTGCCGTGAGAGTCTCTGTGCCGAAGGGACAGAGACTCTCAAAGGGAGGGGGAGAGAGAGAGGGAAAGGAGACAGGGAGACAGTAGGGAGAGAAAGAGGGGGTGAGACAGAGGGGGAGAGAATGGGGAGAGAGAGAGGAGGAAGAAGGGAGGGAGAGGGGGAAGAGAGAGAGGAGAGTGGGGAGAGTGAGGTGGGAGAGAGGGGGAAGAGAGAGAGGGAGAGTGAGAGGGGGGAGAGAGAGGGGGGAGAGAGAGGGGGGAGAGAGAGGGGGGAGAAAGGAAGAGAGAAGAGAGATGGAGAGAGAGGGGTGGAGAGGGAGGGGGAGAGAGGGAGAAGAGAGAGGAGTGGTAAAAGAGAGAGGGGGAAGAGTGAGAGAGGGGGGAAAGAGATAAACAGGGGAAAGAGGGAGAGAGGGGGGCAAAGAGAAAGAGGATAGAGAAAGAGAGGGGAGAGAGAGGG
>CM075981.1:50741196-50864626 GCA_038087875.1 Malacoraja senta
GGGGACAACCTCCTCCCACACCCCCCCCCCCCCCCGGTCGCTACGCTCCCTCGGGCTTGGTCTCTCGCAATTTCTCACTCCCAACTCTCACCCAATGTTGGCAGCCCTGATTATTTATACATTCCTGCCTTTATTCTCACCATTACAAAGCCAATAATCCATGTTTGCTTCATCCTGAAGATCAATTCTCCAATCCTTTGTACAGTTTCCTCATTTTCAATTTTCCCAAACTTCAGCAAACCCAAAGCTCCATTTGCCAATGTCCTTTTCTGCACAAAGCTTTCATACTAATCACAAAGTTCCAAAGATCCCACTATGGTATATGAAGAGAGGGTGATCTTTACATGGTCAGTCTCGGTCAATAAATGCTAATAGAAGATTTTTTAGATTTAGATTTTATTTCTTGTCATTTGAACCTCAAAGAGGCTCAAACGAAACTCCGTTTCCACAGCCATACAAACAAAACAATTCCTACACGACACACAAACAATTCAATTTACAGAAAAAACATCCATCACAGTGAATCTCCTCCTCATTGTGATGGAAGGCAAAGTCTTTTCTCTGAAGCCTGAATAAAATCAGTTTCTGCAAATTTTCATTTTCGGTGGGACTTTACACAACATCCTTCATAACTTGTTAAAGAAGGAACTGCAGATGCTGGAAAATCGAAGGTACACAAAAATGCTGGAGAAACTCAGCGGGTGCGGCAGCATCTATGGAGCGAAGGAAATAGGCAACTTTTCGTGCCGAAAGAATGGTTTCGGCCCGAAACGTTGCCTATTTCCTTCGCTCCATAGATGCTGCCGCACCCGCTGAGTTTCTCCAGCATTTTTGTGTACCATCCTTCATAACTTTACTTCTATCTTTGTACAACATTTCAAAAACATCGTGCAGATATCAATGCAGTCATGCAACCCCCATAATGGATGCATTTAGTTCATTTTGATGGAAGCCACAATCAGAACGAGTTTGTGTCAAACATTCTACATTATGGCACCAAATCTGGACCATTCTCAGTATTGACTGAAAATTTTCATTTCCTCTTTTCTTTGCGTCCATGCTCAAGTCATTCTCTGAAGATCACCTACAGGGATGATGGTTCTATCACATGATGAAAGAGCATAGATTTTTCTTTGTATGTTAGTCCTGAATATGACAGCTATTATATATATTTTCTGGAGACAGTTTCTCAAATCAAGCTGTGTCAGCATTTCGCTTTCTGATAATCCTATAAAGCTGTGATATATTCCTACAGCGGATAATGTGCAATAAATAGAAAATATTTTATTAATTATAAGAAATTCATCATCAATAAGATTTATAAAATGCATTGCTGGAAGAATTGTGTATATTATCTATTCCAAGCTGAAACTTACTTTTTAGACAGATCCTCCCGAAGTCGTCTCTGCACCAGAGGTTTAGCCAGACTAAACTCCAGAACAATATAGGACTTTGCTTCTGTATATTGCTGAAAGGGAAAAATAAAAGTGAAGAATTTTTAAGTTTGCAAAACCCATTCTTGGTAAAATAAATTAATTATTGAACAATAGGAAGTACAATAATTTCAAAATTAATCCAATATCCACAATTAATGAATACATTTAAAAATCAGTTTTAATGATCACTGTAGGGCTCTGGACTCTATTTCAAGCACTGTATTTTGAATGCTTGGTAGTATGGTAGGTCAGAATGTACCTAATCAGAAATCTATGCTTAAAATGCTTGGGAGGTTTATTAAGGCCACAACTAAAATTTAGTGATACAGCTTGCACAGTTGAGTAGCACCCCATCATCAGGCACTTCTGGTGCAGCCTATTTAAAAAATATAATATTTTATACTAAACTACTGCCCTCTCCTATATTCAGGCTACTTTTACTTTCCTGGGTCAAGGAAAGAGCGTTCACGTCGCAGCCCTGTTTTTACTAATCTTTCCACCATCACGCACAAGAGCTTGACACACACCATTTTATGCAGATGCCGAGAAGTGTGTTCAGCTCTGGCTGAACAACTTCTAATCTTGTGTGTGGGCTCGATAAGAAGAAGGCTGCACTTTCCTGTCACTTAAATTCCGCATACCATTCTTATTTTGAGTTCGCCGTCTTTGGTCTCCAATAATCTTCCCAAGCTCATGAAACAACACTGGATCTTTTTTCTAGAAACATTGGATTAGGTCTCAATTCGGTATTTTAAAATTTCAGATGTCAGCTATTCATGTTTGTGTCAAAACTAGTCAGATCTAATGTAAAAAGCCACAGGGATGAAATGAGTAGAGCTGCTATCTCACAGCATCAGGCTCCTGGCCTCCTTGTGAAGTTTTCATATGTCAGCATATGTGTGTGTGAACGTCTGAGTATGTGATCCTGAAATTACGCCAAAACGGTACACAATAGCTTTACAATTTTTGGACCACCTTACTGTAAAGAAGTGATATCGACACATCGTTACTTTACTTCTTTTATTTATACTGCAGCATTACAGAAAGCACTAGCTGTACGTGGTCTATCACAGGAACCAGAGAGCGATATGTGGGTGGGGAGGTTGTAATTATACTTGTGATATAGGGAGTGGTTAGTAGTGATGAGGTACATCCTTCCCCTTGGAAACGATAGGCAAACACAATAGTGACAGGGCGACCACGTCTCATGCGCTAGAATCAGTTAAGCAAAATCACCATATCGGACAGGCGACTTGACAGCACGTCCCGACCGGGTTCGCATCTCTCCATCCTCCCTTCCGGCAGGAAGAAGTGGCACAGGTGAGGACCGACGAACTGGAATGGGGGAACCGGGAGGGGACGGAGAAGACAAGGGCAGAAAGGCAGGAGGAGATGAGGGTTCAGCAGCGGGCAGCGCGCGGATAGGCGAGTGGGGACTAGCCGGAGAAGGATGGGATGGAAGGAGCTGAGAGGGCAGAGCTCGTGGCATGCGAGCAGGCAGAGTATCGCCCGGGTGCTGAAACTGCAGCGGGGGATCAAAAGGATCCGCGGGAGGCGGTCGCGGCTCATTGACGAGCCGCAGGTGTTGGCGGGACCGGCGGTAAATGGTTCCCGCATGGTCGACGAGATAGGACCTGGGCGACCCCAGCAGAGCCGACGACGGTAGCGAGTTTGGAGTGACCGGAAGTGGTCTGCATGCGGACCACCTGTCCGGGGAAGAGGCGCGGCAGTGGGTGGCAGGACCTGTCATGGGAACGCTTCTGAACATCGTGCCTAAAGGCAATACGTTCCTAAACAGCAGCAGGCTTGAGGACAGAGGGATGAGGGAGCGCTGGGTCACCGGGATCGGGGGTCTGGTAGCGCGAGACATGAGCCGCTGAACAGGGGAGCCCATGTTAGGGTCGCGGGAGATGTTGCGGAGGTTGAGGAGGGCCAGATAGAAGTCGGAGTTGGACAAGCGACATTGTTCCAGCAAGTTCTTTGCACTGCGGACGGCGCGCTCGGCCAGACCGTTGCTTTGCGGGTACTCAGGGCTACTGGTGAAGTGGCGGAAGTTCCATCTGGATGTGAAAGCTTTAAACTCGGAGCTTGTGAACTGGCTGCCATTGTCCGACTGCAGGCTGGCCGGGGTGCCAAAAGTGCAAAAATGATGGCCCAACTTGTCGACAACGGCCGAAGAGGTGAGGGAGTGCAGCTGGTCGACCTCGAACCAGCTGGAGTAGGAGTCGACGACGACCAGGAAGTGCTTGCCCCGCCACTCGAAAATGTCAACGGCAACCGCCATCCAGGGTAGTTCGGGGGCAGGCTGTTGCAGGAGCGGCTGTCGCTGTTGGTGGGGGGCGAGACTGTTGCATGTGGAACACGAGTAGACCCTCTCCCGGATGTATTGAGCCATACCAGGCCAGTAGAACTGGCTCTGGGCGTGAGATAAGGTGGCTTCGGCCCCAGGATGACCGCGGTGAGCGACCTGAAAATAGTGGTCGTGCAGCGCAGCAGGCGCGACAACCTTGTGACCCTTCACCACCACGCCGTCGTGTAGTACGAGCTCATCGCGGACCAGGAAGTAGGGCACGGCGCCAGCCGGCAAAGCGGAATGGCGGTCGGGCCAGCCCTGCTGGATGATGGCAGAAAGCTGTTGCAGGGCAGGATCATTGGCAGTGTGTTCAACCAGGGACTTCATCTGCTGTGAAGGGACAATATTCACATGGAGCACCAACAGGTCAGACATTTCATAGGGGTGGCGATCGGTGGATGTTAGCGGGGCGCGGGACAACGTGTCGGCAACGAACATGTCCTTGCCCTTACGATAAACCACTTCGAAAGTGAAGCGCTGGAGCTGCAGCATCATGCGCTGCAAGCGGGATGAGGCAACATGGATCGATTTGTTGAGAATGGTGACAAGCGGCTGGTGATCAGTTTCGATGGTGAAAGTGTTGCCCAGGATGTAGTCCTTGAATTTTGAGCAGGCAAACACCACGGCCAGTAGCTCCTTCTCGATCTGCGCGTAGTGTTGTTCGGCAGCGGTCATGGTGCGGGACGCGAAGGAGACAGGCAGCTGCAGGCCGTCATGGAGCTGTAGGCAAGCGGCACCGAGCCCGAACTGAGAGGCGTCGCAGGTGAGGATAATGGGACGCTGCAGGTCAAAAAACCTGAGTGTGGGGGTACTGATTAGCTTGGATTTAAGGATGTCGAAGGCTTTCTGGTGTTGGGGGAACCAAGCCCAGGCCGTGTCCTTCTTTATCAACTCCCTCAGGGGTGCGCTGAGCTCGCTGAGGTCGGGGATGAACTTCCCCAGGTAGTTTACCATGCCTAGGAAGCGTTGCAGGCTGGGCACATCAGTTGGAGAAGACATCCCGGAGATGGCAGCCGTTTTCTGCGGGTCGGGTTTCAGCCCCGAGGCAGTGAATACATGCCCAACATACGTGACCTCCGGGACGCGGAATCGGCACTTCTTGGGGTTCAGTTTCAAGTTGATTTTCCGGGCCCGGTCTAGGACTTGGCAGAGTTTTTTTTGTTTTTTTTAAACTTTTTTTTTAATATACTGCATTACAGAAAGGACTAGCTGTACGTGGTCTATCACAGGAACCAGAGAGCGATATGTGGGTGGGGAGGTTGTAATTATACTTGTGATATGGGGAGTGGTTAGTAGTGATGAGGTAACTATATTAAAGGCACATGCATATATCATCTACACTTACTCATAATTGTCATGTGGTGTGGTGCATCGTTTTGTTCAGATTGATGTAATATTTTACAAGTTATTCATCTTTTGAACTTTACAAAATCCAATTTGAGAAATATCACTTGAAGTTGCAGTTAGCAGCTATGACGTCACAATGGGATCGCATTTACATAAACTGCCCATCAGCAGTGCTCCACCCCACAATGACATCACAATGGGATCTCATTTACATTAAAAAAAACAGCAGCTTCCACCACACAATGGGGTCAATGAAAGAGCGTTCACGTTGCGGGCCTGTTTCCACCAATCTTTTCACCACCACGCTCAGGAAGCGCAAGAAGCGACAGGACAGACACCATTGTATGCAAATGCCCTGAATAACTTCTAATTTTGTGTGTGAACTCGATAAGAAGAGGACCTCATAATGACATTAAGGGGGCTAGGGAGGGGAACGGGGTTATGGAGGGAGGGACTGAGGGTATGGAGTGACTGAGGGTAGGGGAAAGGGGAGGGAACGAGAGGTGAGGGAGGAAGTGGAGGAGGGGAGGAGGAGAGGGAAGAGAAGAGGAAGGGTGAAGAGGAGGGGGTGGAAGTGTTGGGGGATGAGGGGAAATGAGCCGCTCCTGCGCAGTTAGGGGCTATGGGTGAGTGGTGGAATATTGCTTTGGGGGAACGGGTTGCATTGGGGGGGAACAGGTGAGTGGTGGAAACGCAGTAGCGGGAACGGGTGAGTGGCGGAATATTGCATTGGGGAATGGGGCCCAACGGGTCCCACTTGGTCTAGAAGAAATTACTAAAACTCTCATCTTGTTTGTTTCTCTCTATATCTGTCTGTGCGTTTTCCTGAAATTATGCCAAAAATGTACATGATAGCACTACAATTTTTGACCAACCTCACTCACTATTGTCCTGTGGTGCACTTTTTCAAGTTTCGTTCAGATTGATGGTATATTTTACCTTATTCACATTTTTAACTTTACAAAAATGATTTTTTTCTTCCATCTCTTCCATCTGCACTGGCAGTTAGCAGTGTACGACGTCCCAATGGGATCTCATTTACATAAACTGCAGTTTTTCGCCCCACAATGACATTACAATGGGATCTCATTTACATTTTTAAAAATCCGTTTTAAAAAAGTAGCTTCCACCTCACAATGATGTCAAGTGGGGTAGGGAGGTGAGAGGGATTATGGAGGGAGCTAGGGAGGGAGTGACTGAGGGTAGGGAAAAGAGGGAGGGGGTAGAGGAAGAGAAGGTAGATTTGGAGGGACAGGTGAGGGAGGAAGTGGGGGAGGGGAGGAGGAGAGGGGAAAGAAGAGGGAGGGTCAAGAGGAGGGGGAGGGAGTGCTGGGGATGAGGGGGAATGGAGGATAGGGGTAGGAAGAGGGATGACCCTCTCCCTCTACCCTCCCTCTCTACTACCCTCCCTCTCTACCCCCTCCCCGTCTACCCTCTCCCTCCCTCGCCCTCTCCCTCTCTACCCTCCCTCCAACTCTACCTCCTCTCCCTCTACCCCCTCCCTCTCCCTCCCTTGCCCTCCCTCTCTACCCTCCCTCCACCCCACTCTACCCCTCCCTGCCCCCTCCCTCTCTGCCCCTCTCTCCCTCTGTCCCCCTCCTCCTCTACACCCTCCTCCTCCCTCTCTACCCCCTCCCTCGCTACCCCCCTCCCACTCTCTCTCTACCCACCACTCTCTCTACCACCCTCCCTCTCTACCATCCCTCCCTCTCTACCACCCACTCTAGGGATTGAAGAGGGAGGGTGAAGAGGAGGAGGAGGGAGTGCTGGGGGGTGAGAAGAAATGAGCCGCACCTGCGCAGTTGGGGGCTATGCATGAGTGGTGGAATATTGTGTTGGGAAAACGGGTTGCGTTGGGGGAACGGGCGAGTAGTGGAATATTGCGTTGGGGGAGCAGACCCAACAGGTCTGCACTTGGTCTAGTTATATTTAAAATTTTTAATCTACACTCACATATCTTTATAAGGCCCTCTTGTAATTTAACCAGTGCATTTACAAGAAAATTTGCTCCATGCAGTTGGCATGACAAAAGAGATAGAAAAAAATCTGAGTGCTGAATTCTCTCAATACAGCTTACAGTTTCTTTCATATACTTACATCTCCTTCGATGTTAACTATGCCAGTTACTTCAGTTTCTAATCCATGTTCGGTAATAAATGACTTCACATTTACTAAGCTCTACAGAAACAAATAAATAGTATGAAAAAAGGACATGAAAGGGAGTGGTAAATCAAAGTCAAAAATCACTTCATTTTCTAAACACCAGTATGATCTTTCTTTCCAGTACAATGTTCTGTGCCAGAAGAATTAGTCAATGTTTTCTCTCTAAAATGGTATATCTAATTGAACTTCATAAAAGCAGAATGAATCCAAATCTTGTCCGTTGAGGTGCGGATTTTGCTTTTGTCTTCCAATGTAAGTGTAATAATCTGAATCCATCTGTTTTAAATGTAGCCAATTTATTTGGCTCCTTGCAAGTCGAATCATCAGAAACATTTGACTAAAAGCCTCAAATTTTAAATTTATTGACATTAAATAGAAAGCAAGTATCTGTTTTGCTGTTGTGAAATGCCAAATTCTATGGTCTATTAGGCCAAGCCAAATTTTGACGTGTTTTAATTACTTACAGGTACAGTAATACTCACATTAGTGCTCTAGATATGTTCCTAGAAAATGGAGCTAAACAAAACAGCACCCTATGTGATCATTGTACATGGAATAAATGGGGATGAGATCCTGATAAGTAATTATTAACTCATTTATTGCTAACTTATTTGTAAGTCTGTACACCTTTCCACAATGTCTACTCCGGATGTTTACCTGTTTATTTAAAGATCATGGCAGAAAAAAAAGTGCAAACAGTGCTTCTTCTGGAAGGTAGACAAAAATGCTGGAGAAACTCAGCAAGTGAGGCAGCATCTATGGAGCGAAGGAAATAGGCAACGTTTCGGGCCAAAACCCTTCTTCAGATGTTGCCTATTTCGTTCGCTCCATAGATGCTGCACCCGCTGAGCTTCTCCAGCATTTTTTGTTGTTGTCTATCTTCGATTTTCCTGCATCTGCAGTTCCTTCTTAAACATTCTTCTGGAAGGATATGGGTTTATAGGAGACAGCAATGATTCTGTGAAATAATCCCCTCGATAGCAATGAACACTGTTAATTTCTCTCTCAGCACTGTTACTATACCCATAAATGATTGTTACAAAACACAAGCAATGAAAGAGAATTCAGGCAGGACGGTGAAACTTTAAACGAACATTGAATTAAAATAAACATCTTTGATAGCCTAGAATACATTTACAATTCAAAATAATCGTGGCTTATGATAGCAAAACAAATTTTGATCCTCAAAGCATCCTACCTTCCTCATTGTTTCTCGTCCCTTATCCTCCTTAGACTTGTTAACAATAATTCTGGAATGTTGAGATTGTCCCTTCCCTCCAGATGTATCCCGAGTTAAGCTCTTCTTATGTTTTGTCTGAATCATACACAATCACACATTAAAAACAAAGTTTGTGTCATAACCAAGTATAAAACCATGATCTGCTATGAACTATAATGGTCTATTTGCTAAATTAATGGAAACATTCATCCAGGTTTACTTAAGTATACACCATAAAGCTGCAATTTCTACCTCCTAGAAGAACAATAACATTCCCTTTGGTGGTCCACCACATGCAAGATAGCTTCCAAATCACACTATCCTGACTCAGATTTTTTTTCTTATCCACATGAGCTAGCTTCATCTCAGTTTTTGTGATGCCTATCTAGTACTTTGAGTTTCTTCACCACAGCCATAAATGTTGTTCAGGAAGGCAGAACCTTACTATTTTTGATGGATAATTAGAGATGGTCATTAAATGGTCATTAATCACCAGAGAAGTGATTACGTGAAAAAACAGAATCACTATAAGGTTAATTCCCGGGATGGCAGGACTGTCATATGCTGAGAGAATGGAGCGGCTGGGCTTGTACACTCTGGAGTTTAGAAGGATGAGAGGGGATCTTATTGAAACATATAAGATTGTTAAGGGTTTGGACACGCTAGAGGCAGGAAACATGTTCCCGATGTTGGGGGAGTCCAGAACCAGGAGCCACAGTTTAAGAATAAGGGGTAAGTCATTTAGAACGGAGACGAGGAAACATTTTTTCTCTCAGAAAGTTGTGAGTCTGTGGAATTCTCTGCTTCAGACGGCAGTGGAGGCAGGTTCTCTGGATGCTTTCAAGAGAGAGCTAGATAGGGCTCTTAAAGATAGGGGATACGGGGAGAAGGCAGGAACAGGGTACTGATTGGGGATGATCAGCCATGATCACATTGAATGGCGGTGCTGGCTCGAAGGGCCGAATGGCCTACTCCTGCACCTATTGTCTATTGTCACTCATAGCTGGCATTCTATTTCTCAAGGTGCTGATCATTTTGGCATCCACAACCAACAATTATTTGACCATTTGAATAAATCCACATTTCCAATCATTCCAATCACCTTAAAAAAAGATCAAAAGCATACAACTTTCACCTAATTACCCATACATATTCTAGGTGATTGTCCTCACATGCATTGCTGGCCTATTTGTTCCAATGCATTGCCTTCCACATGGCTGCAGCCAAACAAGTAGGACCATAGATAGGGCTTTAAACTAAATAGTGGGATGGTAGGTTCAACAGAGTGGATAAGTATGGTTAAAGTTAAAGGGAAGGAGCGTGGGAAAGGTTACTGAAGCATACAGAATAAGAAATAGGACCAAATGGGATAAGAGATTCACATCAGACAACATGGGGACCAATTTGAGAAGAGGGATGGTGAAAACAGAACTGAAGGTGTTATATTTCAATGCAGTAATTTACAAAACAAGGTGAATGAGCTTATAGCATGTTTAGAAATTAGCAAGTACGACATTGTGGGCATCACAGAGTCCTGGCTGAAAGAAGATCAGAGCTGGGAGTTGAACATCCAAGTATATGCATCCTATCAAAAGATAGACAGGTGGGCAGAGGGGGTGGCATAAAGACATTAAAAGGTTATGGAGAGAAGGCAGGAGAATGGGGTTGAGAGGGAAAAACAGATCAGTCGTGAATGAATGGCGGAGCAGACTCAATGGGCAGAATGGCCGAATTCTGCTCCTATGTCTTATGATCACTCAATCACAGTGATGGAGATTGCAAAAGATTGGGCTGCATCATATTCCCCGATAGGTAACTGTTAGGACTAGACGAATGAAAAAGAACACTTGAAATATTCCATAAATGGGACCAGGTTCAGGAACAACTTCCCTACAGCCATCAGGCTATTAAACACTGCAACCTCAAATACTGTAAGCTCTGAACTACAATAGACTATTATTATTATCATTATTGCACTAATATTGTTTGTTTTTTGAGTATGTGTGTACAATGTGTGTGTGTGTGTGTGTGTATATATATATATATATATATATATATATGTACTTGTGAGTATGTATATATTTCCACATTGAACTTTTTTTTTCTCTCTCGTTTATCATATTGTTTACAGTGTACTACGTTTACATATTCTGTTGTGCTGCAGCAAGTAAGAATTTAATTGTTCTATCTGGGACATATGAAAATAAAACACTCTTGACTCTTGAAATAATATCCTTCTGGCAGAGGACAGCAGATTGCTGCTGTGACCTGATAGTGAAGCTTCAGCAATTCCAGACATAGGAGGACAAATTCATGCAGAGTAGCAATACTCCCAAAATCTCCTCAAGCAATGGAAGCTAGAGCTAATGGAAGAGCAGCCTGAACTTGAATGGTAGGAAGACACAAAATACTGGAGTAACTCAGCGGGACAGTAAGCATCTCTGGAGAGAAGGAATGGGTAACGTTTCGGGTCGAGACCCTTCTCCAGACTGATGTCAGGGGAGTGGGCAGGACAGAGATAGAATGAAGTCGGAGACAGTAAGACTGGTGGGAGAACTGGGAAGGGGGAGGGGATGCAGAGAGAGGGAAAGCAAGGGCTATTTGAAGTTAGATGTCACTGTTCACTGTGGTGTAAGCTACCCAAGCGAAATATGAGGTGCTGTTCCTCCAATTTGCATTGGGCCTCACTCTGACAATGGAGGTGGCCCAGGACAGAAAGGTCAGATTGGGAATGGGAGGGGGAGTTAAAGTGCTGAGCAATCGGGAGATTAGGTAGGTTAAGGCGGACTGAGCGGAGGTGTTCAGCGAAACGATCGCCGAGCCTACTTTTGGGCTCGCCCATGTACAGAAGTTGACACCTGGAACAGCAGATACAACAGATGAGGTTGGAGGAGGTGCAAGTGAACCTCTGCCTCACCTGAAAAGACTGTCGGGGTCCTTGGATGGAGTCGAGGGGGGAGGTAAATGGACAGGTGTTGCATCTACTGCGGTTGCGGAGGGAACGGTTTCTGCGGAAAGCAGAAAAGGGTGTAGATGGGAAGATGTGGCCAGTAGTGGGATCCCATTGGAGGTGGCGAAAGTGTTGGAGGATTATATGCTGTGTGTGACGGCTGATGGGTTGGAAGGTGAGGACAAGGGGGACTTTGTCCATGTTGCAAATGGGGGGAAGGGGAGCAAGAGCGGAGCTGCGGGATATCGAGGAGACCCCAGTGAGAGCCTCATCTATAATGGAAGAGGGGAACCCCCGTTTCCTAAAGAATGACATCTCCGATGATCTAGAATGGGAAAACCTCATCCTGGGTGCAGATGCGGCGTAGACGGAGGAATTGGGAGTAGGGGAATTACAGGAAGCAGGGTCGGACGAAGTGTGGTCTAGATAGCTATGGGAGTCAGTAGGTTTGTAGTAGAATTCGGTCAATAGTCTGTCTCCTGTGATGGAGACGGTGAAATCCAGAAACGGTAGAGAGATGTTGGAGATGGTCCAAGTGAATTTGAGTGCAGGATGGAAATTAGTCGTAAAGTTGATGAAGTCAGTGATTTCTGCATGGGTGCAGGAGGCAGCACTGATGCAGTCGTCAATGTAGCGGAGGTAGAATCAAACCTACAAAGGACCAATAACACATTGCATGGTAGAAGTATCAACTTTCACTGGCGTGGTCATAGCTTTTCCCTGCAATACACCATGATTTGGTGCACATGGAGGTAGCCAAAACTTCACCCATGAAATGATTTGTACAAAATGTGCGCAAGGTTGGTATTAAGATCCTTTGAATTTCTTGTAGGTATGACATTTTGATATATATCTATGTTCTGAAGAGCATCTTTGACCTAAAATAGTGAACTCTATTGCTCTTTCCACAGGTGCAGCCTGGCTTGCTGAGTGTTTCCAGCATATTCTGTTTTTATTATACACTGGAGATTCCTAATGGCCGGAATAGGGAACCTTTCTCATCCTTTCTTTATCTATGGAGCTGGCATTCACTCTTCAATGTTTCCAAGAAGGAAGGTGGAAATTGGAAGCTTATAGTATAAGAAATTTTACAGGTTAACCAACATAGTCATATCCAAAATAATGCAAAAATATATTCCTATATCAATATTACCTTTTCAAATATTTCAACCTCATTATAAGGACCTATTGCATATGCTCCTCGAATCCGCTTCACACCTGGATACAGTAAAGGTGCCATATTTACATACATTACTCCACGGAAAAAAATAGGTCCTTCCTCCTCTGACTGCAGATAATATAAATTAAAAGATTACCACAAAGACTTGAAAGATAAATTGTGACAGAATTCATATTAATATCATTAATTTCCCCAAGACTGAAAGTTTTCCATTTCAGGTATCCATTTGGTCCTGTCAATTAAATTAGGCTAAGAATCTGTGTAGTAAACAAAATCCTTCAAACAACAACGCTTTTGGCTATGGAAAAAAAATCTAAAGGAGACAGTAATTTTTAAAAGTTTTTTTTAAGTGACAACACAAGTAAATAGTGCATTTAAGAAGGCATATGGTATGCTTGCCTTCATTAAGTACAAAGGGCACTGAGTATGTTAGGAAATCGTGATGCAGCTTTATGGGACTTTGTTCAGCCGCATTTGGAGTATTACGAGTAGTTCTAGTTGTCCCATTACAGGAAGGATGTGGAGGTTTTGGTGAGGGTGCAGAAGAGGTTTGCCAGAATGCTGCCAGGATTAGAGAGTATTAGCAACAAAGAGAGGTTGAACAAACTTGGATTGTTTTATCTCGAATGCCGGAGGTTGAGGGGAAACTTGATTATGAGATGCATAGAAAGGGTGAACAGTCAGAACCTTTTTCCCAGAGCGGAAAAGTCAAATACCAAAGGGCATAGCTTTAAGGTGAAAGGGGCAAAGTTTAAAGGAGATGTGCCGGGCAAGTTTTTTTTATACACAGAGGGTGATGTGCTGCCAGGTTAGTGGTGGAGGCAGATACAATAGTGGCATATAAGAGGCTTTTAGATGGGCACATGGATATACAGAGAATAGCGGGATATGGATCATGTGCATTCAAATTATGAGATTAGTTCTTGTGCACCAGGGACTTCCGGCTTTCTTGTTTTTTGTTAGCACTAAATTATTTTATTAATTTATTGAACTTTTTCTTATTTACTATGCCAACTACTGAATACTGTGTTTACAAATCTGATGTGCTGCTGCAAATAACAATTTAATTGATCCATTTCGTGGCACATGACAATGAAACACTCTTCACTCTTGAGCATGTTCGGCACAGGCATGTAAGGCTTTTCATAATGTTCAATGTGGTAGGCTGCCCTGGAAGATGAGATTGCATAGCATCCAGGGAGAGCTGGTGGCATGGATACAGATTTGGCTTCACGGAGGAAAGCAGAGGATGATGCTGGAGGTTGTTTTTCAGATTGGAGGCCTGTGACTGGGATCGGTGCTTGGCTCATTGCTGCTTGCAGTTTATATTATCGATTTAGATGAGAATGTGCAAGGCATGATTAGTATGTTTGCAGATGACATTAAAGTAGAAACTATCATAAACAACGAAGGTTATCAAAAATTACATCAGCCAGCCAAGTCGGCTGAAGAAGTATGAGGTGTTACCTTTTGGGAAGTCAAAACAGGGCTGGACCTTCAAAGTGCAGGGCCCTGCAGAGTGTTGGAGAGCAGAGGGATCTAGGAGTACATGTGCACGGTTCCTTGACAGTGCATCAAAGGTAGATGGGGTGGTAAAGGCAGCTTTTGGTACACTAGCTTTCGTCCATCAGGGTATTGAGTATAGAAGTTGGGACATTCTGTTACAGCTGTGCAAGACATTTGCGAGACCCTATTTGGAGTATTGTGTCCAGTTTTTGTAACCCTGCTATAGAAAGGACATTGTTAAATTGGAAAGACTGCAGAGAAGATTTACAGGGATGTTGCCAGGACTCGGCCAGAGCTATGAGGAGAGATTGCGCAGGGTAGAACTTTATTCCACAGAACGCCTAGGGGTGATCTTATAGAGGTGTTTAAAATCATGAGGAGAATTCATTGAGTGTTTGCATAAGGTCTTGTACACAGGATAGGGGAATCAAGAACCAGAGGACAAAGGTTTAAGGTTAGAGGAGAAAGATTCAATAGGAACCTGAGGGGCAACTTCACTCAGAGGGTTGTGGATATATGGAATGATCTGCCAGATTAGGTAGTTACAATAACAAGTTAAAAGACACTTGGAAAGGTACATGGATAGGAAAGATGTGCAGGGATATGGACCAAATGCGATCAAATGTGACTAGCTTAGGTGGGGCATTTTGATCAGCATGGACAAGTCCGTGCTGTATGACTCTATTTCATTATGGGACAAAGGGGCTGTTCTCATACTGTACTTTGCTCTGTTCCATGTCCGAAACAAAGAAGTATATTCAAAATAGCTGTGTAAGCTAGTAATAGGTGTGATCATAAGGAAGAGTGATCATACATGTTTGCTAAAAATGGTATTTCTTTAAAGGAAGTATGTAGGAATATTATCATATTCTCTACAGGTAGTGCATAAAAAAACTCATCCAATCTTTCATGCCCCCTTTATAATGATGACTCAAGGAATAATTAACTGACCTTATCTACTTTACTGCTTTTCCCTCCTTTAGCCGGAGGAGCTAATGGCACACGCTTGATCTCCACGGGTAAGTAAGTATTTTCTGCTATATGCTTCTGCAAGCTGGAAATATATATTTAATTCAAACACGCTTAGGAAATGGAATAAATTGCTCTTCGGTTATCCATTTTACTTGGCATAACTATGAATATTCAGATACAGCAAAGAAAAATTGAACAGGACCTCCATGCCTGCAGATATTGTTTTATCCAATTTCCAGCCAAATGATTTGGATTGAGATGTTCTAGGTTGTCAAAATATATTTTTTCAATTATCAATTTTTTTAAATGTCCAACCTCTGCAATAATAATTTGTAAACATCTCTATACTATTAAAATTCTCATCTTGTATGTATGTATACGTGTGTGTGTCTGTCTTTCTACCTTCATCATAAAGCCATGCGCTAGTGCAGAATTTTTCACACGTTATTCATCACATTAACCCCGTCAACACATAAACTGCTTCGTTACATGCTATATTTCACAAGTTACAGCGTTTTAAAAATAGTTAAATTTTTTTTAAACGGCAAACCTCCTTCAACCTGCTTCGAGTGACGTCACAAAAGGGTAGTGGTCGGCCACCAGCTTCCAGTGACGTCAGGGGGTGGGCCGCATTAAATGAACATTCCGCTTTTTCCGACCCTGGCTTCTACACGTGACGACCCAGCTAGGATTTTTCACGGCCATCAAGGAGCCATCGAGACTGCGGCAGTGAAGGAGACATCAAGACCGCAGCGGTGAGGCCTCGTGAAGGTGGGTTGTCGCGGCGGCGGTGAGACCTCGCGACGATAGGGCCGCGGCGGCGGTAGGGGAAAGTTGAGGGAAAGGGAGGTGAAGGAGGGATTGGGGGAGGGGAGGGGGAAGATCCTGGGGAGGTGAGGGAGAATGGGGGAATTGAGTGAGAGGAGGGGGTCGGGAGGGTAGTTACCATGTCTACATTCCTTCTCTCAACCCCTCCCTCTCTACCCTCCCTCCCCCTCTCTACCCCCTCTCTATCTACCACCATCTCTACGCCCCTCCCTCTCTACCACCATCTCTACGCCCCTCCCTCTCTACCCCTCCCTCGCGCTCTCCCTCTCTACCCTCCCTCCCCCCCACTCTACCCACTCCCTCTCTCTCTACCTCCTCCCTCTCTGCCCCCTCCCTCTCTGCCCCCCTCCCCCTACATCTACCCTCCCTCTCTACTCCCCTCCCTCTCCCTCTCTACCCCTCCCCCTCTCTCTCTACCCCCCTCCATCTCTAGCATCCTCCCCCTCCCTCTCTATCCCCTCCCTCTCTACCCCCTCCCTCTCTACCCCCTCCCTCTCTCCCCCTCCCTCTCTCCCCCCTCCCTCTCTACTCCCCCTCCCTCTCTACTCCCCCTCCCTCTCTACTATCCCCCCTCCCTCTCTACTATCCCCCCTCCCTCTCTAGGGATTGAAGACATAGGATGAAGAGGAGGAGGAAGTGCTGGGGGATGAGGAAAAATGAGCCGGGCCTGCGCAGTTGGGGGGTGTGTGGGAATGGTGCAATATTGCGTTGAGGAAACGGGTGAGTGGTGGAATATTGTGTTGGGGGAGCAGACTTTTCCCTTGGTCTAGTTCTTTCCTAAAATGAAAGGTCTGTTCGACAACAGGCATAATTTCCCCTCAAAGAACAAACAATTTCAATAACATTTTAGAGACAAGAAAACATACTTTGCAAAACAGATCACATATTAATATGAGAACAAGATTATGTGGAAACTGAAAATCAGAAATAGTATAGCAATAAAAAAGCTGCAAGGCAGTTTGGGGAAGGGTACCATTGATGGGTTTCTAAGCTTCATATTGCAGATGGGCAGAAATAAAGTGTATGGAATTTGCATATTTGTAAAAACAATACAGATGATCAATATTGTACATATTACTCTAATTGATATCACACCAAAGTCCCAAGTAGTCCCAGCAAGATGTTCTTATTTTTCTACACTAATCCACTTGTAATAGAGTAGGTATGTTACAATACTTACCTTCAGTGGCGCTGCAATTCTGCCACTGGCCGTGTGCGCGATTTTGCCGCCTTTGAGGGGGGGCGGGGTTAAAACGCGGGTTTCTCCTACCTTGTCCTGGATTATATTTCGTTGGAGTGCAAGCTTTTGCTGAAGAATCGTTCCGACGGGCGTTCTGTGTATTTTTTTTTTTTTAAATCGCCCGACAATTTCAGCTCTGGAGTTATTTTAAGATCAGCTTCTAAAGCCGTCAACGCCGACAACGGGGACGGATTTCACTCACGGGACAGGTAAAGGAAAGCCGTTTATTTTATGTATAAAAGTGCTCCTTAAGATGCCTTTAATTCACATTTTAAGTTGCGAAACGGTGATTTTTTCCTCCGAACGAACCGGCAGTATTTTTCATGCCGTTACGGGTTTAAATTCACCGCAACCGCAACGTTCCAAATGATCGCGTTCCAGAAAAACCCACTCGCAAGGTGATTTAAATGGCCATTAATTTACAGGTATTAAACATTAAATTCCTTCCATTTGGCCTATAAATCCATGACAATGAGATTTAAAACATATGTTATATTGTGAATTCTTGTGTGAATGTTATTTGGACACTTAGGCTATTTAAAAATGTTAATCTATTCTTATGATTTCATGTCATCTAAGTAAGATTGTTTCATATTTGTTTCAGAATGCTTCAATCTATAATAACTGAACATTTCTTTCAGTTCTCTTAATTTTTAAGAAAGTTGTGGGCTTTTGACTGTCCTCGATCACAGCTTTTGTGTTAAGTCAATGGAAAAGCAATAGGGAACAAGATGCTAATTTCCGAGTATGAAAATGGCCATAACATTTTAAATACTGAAGATATGAAAGTGAATTAGGTGTCAAATTAAACGTCTTTTTATGCTTTATCTGATGGGATAAATTACAGACTTGATTTTTAAAATCTCAAAATTTTGTAACATTGCTAAATAGAGGCTATCAAATGATTTGCCTCCCTTTTTGCCAGTCTGTGTGACAACTTATAGACAGAATTTCTCTATAAACTGAGATAAGGATCCATAAGCTAACCAGGTTGACAGCAGAGATATTCATCCTTATCAGTTTTGGCTGGATTCAAATCCAGAATTAAATATTACATTAATTTGTAGTTAAATTAACATAAAGAGATAGAAAAGTTACCTCAGCAAAGTCTCAGACTCCAAAAAACAGCGTCGTTCGATGTTCCATGTGACACGCTTCTTCTCACTTTCTGCCTCTGTTCTAAATGCCCAATCCTGAATAATTATTAAAAGAAAGTAAAACTACCAGATTTGTCTTTTGTTCTGTTTGAAACAAATCTATACCAGGTAAACCCATATTAAAAAATACCAATCAATATTACCATGGGTGTCCTCTGTTAGGTTGTCACTGGGACAAACAGCAGAAGACGACTGATGGAAAACACATTGAAATACTCACTGCATTGAGGAACTGCCAAAGGATTGTATTCAAAATCAAAGAGCATGGGCAGCACATTGGCACAGAGTATCAGAACCCATGTTCGATCCTGACTACGGGTGCTATCTGTGTGGAGATTGTAAGTTCATCCTGTGAACGCATGGGTTTTCTCCAGATACCCCGGTTTCCACCCACATTCCAAATACATGCAGGTTTGTAGGTTAATTGGCCTCTGTAAATTGCTTGTAGTGTGTAGGATGCGAACGTGGGATAACAAGAAACTAGTGTGCGGGTGATCAATGGTCACGTGGACTTAATGGGCTGAAATGCCTGTTTCCATGCTGTATCTCTAAACTAAACTAAACATTTGGAAGTCCGTCACCAATTTCGTATATGGCTTTGTGCCGAGCTTTGGCCCAATTTTAAAATGAAGGATATGTTAACAAATACAGAATTGGGATGCAACATAAATGAATTAAATAAATAATTGTGAGGTAGTACAGCCATAACTCGCCCTATTCACAGAGATCCAACTATGATGATGTTTTTGATACAAATTGACATAACTCTTTTACTGCAAAAGCAGAAACTTCTCCAATATCTTAATGTTGGAGTGGATGCTGAAATTGAACACAAGGTAAACAGAGAGATGCTAAGTCAACCAGTTACTATTATATTTAAGGAAGTTTTGGAATATCATGGCTCCCCAGCGATATGCATCAAAGTCAAAGTCAATTTTATTCATCACATGCACATTACATGCAGTGAAATGAATTTGCCAGCAGTGATACATTTAAAAAATAACACAATACACAATAAAATTTAACACAAACATCAACCACAGCATTCTTCACTGTGGTGGAAGGCAACAAAGTTCAGCCAGTCCTCCTCTCTTGTTCACCCGTGGTCAGGGCCATAGACTCCGTGGCTTGGTCCTGAATCGGCACATTCCTACCGGAGACCGCGGCTTCAGGATGTTATAGGCCACAGGCCGGCGGTCGGAGCTCTTCTCCGGCGATCCCTGGCGAGGGATCCCAGGCTCCAGATGGTAAGTCCACGCCACGCCCGCGGCTAGAAGCTCCGCAGACCTCAGCCCCATGATGTCAACGACACCAGGCCAGCAATCAGAGCACTCCTCTCTGGCGACTCACAGCAAGGGTTCGCCCGCTCCGCGATGGAAAGTCCACGATGCGCCTGCTGCCGATGCTCCGGGAAAGGCCGCTCCAATCCATGATGTTAGGCCGCCAGGGAGGTGACATGGAAAAAATCACCTCTCCGTGGAGGAGGCGGTCAAAAGCGGTTTTCCCCTTTGCCCCCCCCCCCACCCCCCACATAAGACATACCGAGAGACACCCAAACTGACACTAGACACACCCAAAAAAACAAAAAAAGTAGAAATAACGAACACGCTGCTGGCAGCGCCCCCACCGACCATGGTCATACCATTTAGTTATATGAGGATTGCTGAGTCCCCCCCTCTTGGGAGTACCAATGGTTCCACAGAGCAGAATCAAAAGATTTAATCCATGATTTGTTTGTTTTCTATATCTCAAGAAATCAATCCTGACACTCTGCTTTTTTGTATCTTCTTGTGATGTTGTTATTTGTAGTGCATTTCTATCTGCACCCTGGATCTTTCTGCTCGTCGAACTGATTTAGAGTTATTTGGCAAAAAATGTGTTATCCCCTTATTAATCCTGCTAAAAGGTACTACTCAATATTATCCTTATGAGATCATTTATCAGTTACATGGTCATTCCGTACTTATTAACCTTTCCTTTGTTTTAGTGCGGTCCTTGGTATTAACTAAGCCCACAAATTTTAAAATTGTATTTCTCATTCCTGAGTACGTTGTTTATGTGCAAATGACCAACAACAGTAATCCTAGCACCTATCTTTGTACATTACATTACCTGCCCTTTGTCTTACCTCTTTGCTATTTAGTTCCCCATCTTCATCTTCATATGGGGAAATCTCAATGAAGGAATCTACGATATTCTGAGCCCCAAATGCAGCTACGTTGCTTACTGGCCATCTCTTTGGTCTAATATTGGGCTCTTTTTCTCCTGTCACCTTCAAAATTCCATTAGAAAATACAATCCGAGGGTCCTTCTGAAATATAATCCAGTTAACTATCATTAGATAATGTGTTTTATGGTTCTTTAAACTGGTTAATTAATGCATGTTGAGTTTAATATGAATATTTGAACATTAAGGGAATTAGAATTTAAATTTTCCATGAAACATTGGTTAAACCACAGAAATGACATGCATCATTTTGGCGTTATTGTTACAGAAAGAACACATATCAATGGAATAATTGCAAAGATGATTTACATGGATGATTCTAGAATTGAGAACTATCAGCAAAGAAGGGTGCTCATGAACAGCAGCAGATGCTGGAAACTTTAGCAAAAAAACAAAAGCACTGGAGGAACTCAGCTGGCGATTGAGGAGGCCAAGGACAGAAAGTAGGTAGTATAAATAGGTTTTATATTTCACTCCTCCTTTTCTTTCATTATTGGACACTCTTTCCATGAGTTATATCTCACTCCTCCTTTTCACTTGAGTTATTGTCACTTAATTTCTCATCTGAAAATAATGCCCCACCCCTCATCTGTATTCATCTATCACTTGCTAGGATAGACATAAAATGTTGGAGTAACTCAGCGGGTCGGCAGCACCTCTGGAGAAAAGGAATAGGTGAAGTTTCAGGTTGAGACAATTCTTCAGACTGAGAGTCAGGCCTGACTCCTTTTCTTTTCTCCAGAGATGCTGCCTGACCCTCTGAGTTACTCCAGCATTTTGTGTCTATCTTAGGTGTAAACCAGCATCTACAGTTCCTTCCTATAACACGTCAGGCTTTTTCGCACTCCCACCTTTTTCCAGCTTTCTTCCCCTTATTCCAATCAGTCTGAAGAAGTGTTCAAATTGTCATCTATGTAGTGGTGAGGTGACTATCACGGACAGGTCAAATTGAATGGATAAGGGGAAATGGATAAGGAAGGCATGTTAACGATGTAACATGGTGGGAGGAAGCATGTATTCTTGTTAAATGCTAAGCAAATAAAGTATTCCTGTGCTATAATACTCCATATAAGAAATCCTGATGTATGTGGTACATTCTTGCAAAATATTTACCTGAGTGGAATCTGGCAGAAATAGTGAAATTATATAATTAAATTGTGGTCCAGTGAGGTTCCAGCTGTCAGGAATTGAATAGGCAGACTCTACAGTGATCCTCATCAGATTAGATACTTCTAATTGGGCTTCAGATAGTAATGGTTCTTGGACAGTCACGGCAATATCCAGTGCAGCCTGCAGACAAAACACAGCAACTGGCAAAGTACAGACATTACAAAGTTATACTGCAAACGTCACTTACTTTACATGTGTGTATTTAATAAATTAGTATAAATAAATAGCTCATTAAACTCTAATGATCAAACTTCCAAGCCAGATGGTGATAGCCTTGATAGGCAACATTTTTTCCTTTTTCATTCCAGTCTCCTGGGGATTCCCAATGAGCCACTGTAACCAAGATGGTCAAAACATTTGTAATTAATCATCATACAACTAGAATGTGTGCTGACAGTTTTGATCACCACATTACAGCAGGGATGTAATAACTTGAGTGTTGAGGGAATTTACTAGGATGTTGCCAGAGCTAGAGAATTATGAGCAGAGGTTGAATCAGCTGGGTTGTTTTATTTAGAACCAAGGAGATTGAAGGGAAAGGGAAAGAAATGTAAGAGGCCCGGTCAGTATGAACAAAAAGGACACAGTTCCCTTGCAAGGGAGGAATTTGAGGAAGCACATTCTTGCTATTGAGGTAGTGCAGGGTAGGTTCACGAGGTTAATTCCCGGGATGGCGGGACTGTCATATGATGAAAGAATGGAACAACTGGGCTTGTATTCACTGGAATTTAGAAGGATGAGAGGGAATCTTATAGAAACATATAAAATTATTAAAGGATTGGACACGCTAGATGCAGGAAACATGTCCCCGATGTTGTGGGAGTCCAGAACCAGGGGCCACAGTTTAAGAATAAGGAGTAGGCCATTTAGAACTGAGATGCGGAAAAACTTTTTAACCCAGAGAGTTGTGAATTTGTGGAATTATTTGCCTCAGAAGGCAGTAGAGGCCAATTCACTGGATGCATTCAAAAGAGAGTTAGATAGAGCTCTTAGGGCTAGCAGAATCAAGGGATATGGGGAGAAGGCAGGAACGGGGTACTAATGATAATATTGGCCATTTTAGTGTCTGACCAAATGGAGGATTTCTGTCTTTGCAAAACCTGCTTGGCATCTTTTTGCAAAGGTCCTGCAATGTCTGGGTCCTGGGAGGAAGCGAAGAACAGGGTGAAGTCAAGCTGTCCCCTCAATTGTTAATATGTATGAGGGTTTTGCTGCTCTGATTCGCCGCCTAGCCGGCACCACATGGGGAGCCACGACAAAGACACTGCGCATGTCCACAGTGGCCCTGGTGTTCTCAGCCGCCGAGTACTGCACCCCGGTCTGGTGCCGTAGCCCTCACGCCAAGAAGCTGGATGCTGCCCTCAACAGCACCCTGCGGACTGTCTCCGGATGCCTACGAGCCAGCCCAGTAAACCAACTGCCCGTCCTCGCTGGCATCGCCCCAGCCAACATCAGACGAGAAGCAGCCACGCTGGCCCTCTCTCGAAAGGCACAGACCAGTGAATCCCACCTCCTCCATCAGATCATCACAGATACACCACGACGAGTGCGCCTCAAGTCACGGCACCCCTTTGCCAAGCAAGCTCAAGAGCTGCTCTGCACAACACCGGCTGACACTTCTAAGGCTGCCTGGGTCAAGACGAGATGGAGAGACCAGTGGAAGTCAGCGGAACCATCTAGGCTACACCATTACATCGATGACCCCATGGACGTCCCTGGCCAGGACCTGCCCCGAAAGCAGTGGACAACCCTCAACCGCTTGAAGACAGGCATCGGACGCTATGGAGTAGCGATGAAGAGGTGGGGCCTCGTGGACAGCGCCTCCTGCGAGTGTGGGGACCCAACACAGACAGTGGAGCACATAGTCACCAGTTGCCCCAAACACCGGCCACCGAATGGTGAACGAGGTCTGATTGACCTGGACGATGACACGTTGGCCTGGCTCACCTCAACGGAGCTGCAGGTCTAAAAGACACACGACAGAAGAAGAAGAAGAAGAAGGGTTTTGCAGAAAGAGCTGAGCCTTGTTGAATGGTATATTATAATACCACTGTTAACTATGTTGCAGTCTTTGCACTGTTATCTTGTGATTGTTTATACTTACTGGTAAAATGTTTCTTTACTTAGGGGAACTGTCTTCCATTAGGAACTTTATGTAGAAACAATGTAATGGGGTATTTTGTGATTGGGTTAGGGAACTGTCAATTAATGTATTGTATGATCTTTATTTATGATTGGTTTGTAGGGGTTGCCCCCTCCATGTATTTCGCACCACGGGTCCAATATGGTATATAAGAGAGGACAGCACATGAGTCTGTGTCGATATTCTGGGGGAGCACTTGAGACCGTGCTGACCTGCTGGAGGTGTCTATTTGCACGAGGCTGAAGGGCTTGGACGAGTAGAGACAAGGATTGGACCCGCGGTGTTGGTTAGGTATTGTATAGGGTAGTGTTATTGTGATTGGAAATAAAATTAGTTGAATCCAGTGCTTGACTCAGTGTTTTACTGAACCGGACTAACGGGGTGAGAATAGGAGCAGAATTACCCTAATTGTAGATGATCAGCTATGATCACATTGAATGGCGATGCTGGCTCAAAGGGCCGAATGGCCTACGACTGCACCTATTTTCTATGTATCTATGTCCATAACTAGAGGTGTTAATGATTTTTCATCCATAAATTAGTGGGATTCTGGAAGTAATTAGCTCTAAAGGATACAAAAAAACCATGATCACATTTAAAATATGCATAGATGGTTACTTGAATAGTCAAAACCTACAAACTACAAACTAAGAACTGGAAAATGGAAGTAAGTTATAGATCCCAGGGCTCTCACTTAAGTTTTTTTCTCTGTTGCCAGCCGGGCAACCTCGGCATCTTTTTAGGTTGCCAAATGACAGTTTAGGTGGTCATTTAAGACGGCTTGCATTACGCGCACTCGGACGAAGTGCGTACTTACCAGTCGGAATTATGGTCAATGAAGCATTCACATATTATTTCTGCTTCAAAGTCGCAAAGTAAACATATTCACCAATCAAGACATGATATATACCACAATGACATGCAGCAAAATTATAATACAGTATCTCAACTCTTTTTATACATTGCAATTAATGCAATTTCTATTATCTCTTTCCACTTCCAAACAAAAATCTGGTTGGATTATTCAGCGTATGATCAACCTCGGTGAGATCAAGTGCAGGCTTGGCGATCTCTTCGCACAACACCTCCACTTAGTTCGCAATAACTAACCTGATCTCCCGGTGGTTCAGCACTCCAACTCCCCCTCCCATTCCGAATCCGACCTTTCTGTCCTGGGCCTCCTCCATGGCCAGAGTGAGGCCCACTGCAAATTGGAGGAACAGCACCTCATATTTCGCTTGGGTAGTTTACACCCCAGCTGTATGAACATTAACCTCCAATTTCAGGTAGTCCCTGCTCTCTCCTCCGCTTCCCAGGTCTCCCTCAGCCCACTGTCTCTGCCTCTTCCTTTTTTAGTAACCAAAGTTATCAACGTATAATTTTTTGTGTGTTGGAAAATAAAATATAGTGGCACAGCTGGTGGACTTGCTGCCTCACACGCCAGAGATCTGAGTTTGATCCTGTTCTCGGGCACTGTGTTGAATTTGCACATTCTCCCTGCAAGCATGTGGGTTTCCTCCCACATCCCAAAGACGCATTGGCTTTGTAGGTTAACTTGTCTCTGTAAAATTGCCCCTAATGTACAGGGAGCGGGTGGGGAAAGTGGGATAACAGAACTTGTGTGAATGGGTACACAAAAATGCTGGAGAAACTCAGCAGGTGAGGCAGCATCTATGGAGCGAAGGAAATAGGCGACATTTCGGGTCGAGACCCTTCTTCAGACTGATGTGAGGGTTTTTTCAGAGTTTGGAGTTTGGTGGTGGGTCCACCAGTTTAAATTCCATTTGGAATATTTTTGGAGGGCCAGGAAACCAAGAAGCAAGAGTTACTCCAGCTCCAGGCAGTGATTCTGCGTTGGGTTTTCAGCGGTCGCGGTGAGGCGGCAACCGGACAGCAATGGCGGCCAGATCTCCCACAATGCAAAGGGAGGGAGAAAGTGGTCGACGCCAACCAGTTGCCGTGGCAGTGCGCATGTGCAGGACGGCACATGCGCACAACCACGGCCGATGATGTGCTGGCCGTGGTTGTGCGCATGTGCAGAGGGAGGATGTGCAGGCCGTGGCAGTGCGCATGTGTAAGGTGGCCTGCCGTGCCGAGCGGAGACCCGAGAGCCGAGACCCGAGACCCGAGCACGGATGGTGGGCGGAGACTGAGTGACAGAGAGAGATAGAGAGGGGGCCTGCTCAGAATTAAATGATAGGTGCTTGCCAAGCCGGACAAAATGGCATGGCTTTTAGGTTACCCGGCGGGACTGTAGATTGCCATTGGCACCCGGGCAACCGCTAATTTCGAGCCCTGGATCCAATTTTGGCTGTCATGGCAGCATGAAATATTTATTTAATTCAATGATACTTCATAACAGTATGAGCTGATAGGAAACTGTATTGGTTTTGTTTCTTCTCAACTCTGGATAATTATATTTTTTCCTGTGGGAATCTTCATCTCTTTAATACAAGGATTCTCAACCTCATGGGAACCTCTTTCATTCTGAGGATGAGGGTGGTGAATCTATGGAATTCTTTTCCACAAAAGGCTGTGGAGGCCAAGTCAGTGGATATTTTTAAGACAGCGATAGATAGATTCTTGATTAGTACAGGTGTCACAAGGTTATGGGGAGAAGGCATGAGAATGGGGTTAGGAGGGAGTAATAGATCAGCCATGATTGAATGGCAGAGTAGACTTGATGTGCCGAATGGCCCAATTCTACTCGTATCACATGACCTTCTGACCTTATTCTATCATTCTGTAATACAACATGCTAATGATGCATTAACAAACTGAAGATCCTCTCCAGAGTGTTTGATTAATTTGGAACATTGATGCTGACTGGGATATTGCACAAAAGTATATACTGACTGTATTGTAATTTCCTCTCAATCACCAAGCAAACTTGTTAATATTATTAAACCTAACTAAAAACTGCTCGTGGATCAGTATGACAATTTAGAAAGAAGATAGTCTGACCAAACTAAAAATACCTTCCTGCCACATATAATGGCTACATTATTATTTAATTAACAGCATAGAGATATAACCTAATGAACCATTAGTTCATATGTCATAGGAGAAGAATTAGGCCATTTGTCCTATCGAGTCTACTCCGTTATTCAATCATGGCTGATCCATCATTCCCTCTCAACCCCATTCTCCTGCCTTCTCCCCTTAACCTTTGATATCCTTACTAATCAAGAACTTGTCAATCTCCACTTTAAAAATACCCAATGACTTGTCCTCCACAGCTGTCTGTGACTAGTAATTCCAGTTTCACCACCCTCTGACTAAAGAAATTTCTCCTCATCTTCTTTATAAAAGTACAAACTTTTATTCTGAGGCTGTGCCCTCTGGTCCTAGATGCTCCCACTAGTGAAAACATCCTCTCCACATCCACCCTATTGAGGCCTTTCACTATTCAGTAAGTTTCAATGAGGTCCCAATTATCCTTCTAAACCTAAATGCCTTCAAACGCTCATCATACATTAACCCAATTTTACCCGTGAATGTGCGTTTGGAATCCTTCAATACCAACCAAAAAATTGATTTGAATTTTTTTAATACTTATACAATAACAAATGACCATGAGCTGCTTTTGTAAAAAATGCTAATGGCTAACTCATTTCCTTAGATAAGTAAATATTCCATCCTCACCTTGTCTGGGCTACATGTGTCTCCAGACGCATAATAATGTGGTTGACTGAAATGGCCGAGCAAGCCACTCAGTTATCCCACAACTGCTACATTAAAGCAGAAAAATAAAATATAAAACAGATCAACCTGGCACCTAACTTGGACATGACAAAGTCAGATCAAGCCTAGTTAACCATGTCCAGATGCCATAAAATCATTTTATTTTATTGATTACCTTAGTTTCATCTGCTACAATTGGTTCCAAAACAACTCCGCCCATAGGATGGACTGTAAGGGTTTTTGTATATGTACACAGGCCTGAGGGCAAGGATGACAAATTTTAACATCAATTATTGTGTGCTGCATAAAGTCAATTTTAATGAACAGATAAAATCACATCACTTAATTTTTTGCTGATATCACCCACCTTCAGCAAGAGGTAGTAGGTCCACTGTAACCTGACCCAGTATAATAGTCTTCTCATCTTTTTTCTTCTTTTCTTTAGGTAAAATTTCAATAACTGTCACTAAATAAAAAGTAAGAAGCACTTAAAAATATATTTAAAATGTTCTAAAGCTCTTTTTCAAAATAGTCAAGTCAAGTCAAGTGAGTTTATTGTCATGTGTCCCTGGTAGGACAATAAAATTCTTGCTTTGCTTGAGCACAACAGAACATAGTAGGCATTTACTACAAGGCATTCTATAAATATATACACAATGGTCAATATACTGATAAAGTGCAAATAACAGTATTGGCTAGTAAAGTTCAGTGTTATGTCCGAGCCAGGTTTAATAGCCTGATGGCTGTGGGGAAGTAGCTATTCCTGAACCTGGTCGTTGCAGTCTTCAGGCTCCTGTACCTTCTACCTGAAGGTAGTAGGGAGATGAGTGTGTGGCCAGGATGGTGTGGGTCCTTGATGATGCTGCCAGCCTTTTTGAGGCAGCGACTGTGGTAGATCCCCTCGATGGAAGGGAGGTCAGAGCCGATGATGGACTGGGCAGTGTTTACTACTTTTTGTAGTCTTTTCCTCTCCAGGGCACTCAAGTTGCCGAACCAAGCCACGATGCAACCGGTCAGCATGCTCTCTACTGTGCACCTGTAGAAGTTAGAGAGAGTCCTCCTTGACAAACCGACTCTCCGTAATCTTCTCAGGAAGTAGAGGCGCTGATGTGCTTTCTTAATAATGGCATCATTGTTCTCGGACCAGGAAAGATCTTCAGAGATGTGCACGCCCAGGAATTTGAAGCTCTTGACCCTTTCAACCGTTGATATAAACGGGATTGTGGGTCCCCATCCTACTCCTTCCAAAGTCCACAATCAGTTCCTTGGTTTTGCTGGTGTTGAGGGCCAGGTTGTTGTGCTGGCACCATATGGACAGTTGCTCGATCTCTCTTCTATACTCTGACTCATCACCATCAGTGATACGTCCCACAACAGTGGTGTGATCAGCGAACTTGATGATGGAGTTCGCACTATGTCCGGCTACGCAGTCATGAGTATAGAGTGAGTACAGCAGGGGACTGAGCACGCAACCTTGAGGTGCTCCCGTGCTAATTGTTATCGAGTCTGACACATTTCCACCAATACGAACAGACTGTGGTCTGAGAGTGAGGAAGTCGAGGATCCAATTGCAGAGGCAGATTGCAAATACAACAGGACACAGATAACGGCTTGTAACTGGATTGGGAGAAAACGTGCGTGATAAATTCTGTATGGAAAGCATTTTGTGCATATTTTGAAATGTTTGTGCCACTTTCTGGTAGAACCAATTTCTGGTTTCCCCCACTTCATATTGCAATTTACCCATGATGGTGGTGTCATCTTCCTGCAATATATTATGACCCATCAAGATAAACACAGTGTACTTCCAGCTTAACAGCAGAATCCGCACCATCCCAGACCACCATTTAGTGCGGTTCCTTGCCAACATCCTTGCCAACCGCAGTTTTGTACTCAAGACCAGCGACGGACAATCTAGCCGACTGGGACACCAAAGAAATGGAGTCCCCCAAGGTTCGGTACTGGTCCCCATGCTCTTCAATCTCTATATCAGCGATCTGCCACGCACAACCTCGCACCGGTATGGATACGCAGATGACCTGGCCCTACTGCATTTGGAAAGGAGTTAGTCAAACGTGGAGGATGTGCTCTCGGCGGATATGGAACTTGTCGCGGGCTACCTTAAGACGTGGGGACTAAAACTGAATGTGGCGAAAACCACCACAACGGCCTTTCACCTGAACAACAAGGAAGCTCAACGCCAGCTAACCGTCACCCTCAATGGGTCACCCCTACCCTATAACCCATTTCCTACATACCTCGGGTGAAACTAGATCGGCAGCTGACCTACAAGCAACACCTTGAAGCTCTCCATGCTTAAGTCTTGGTGCGGAACAACCTCCTGTGTTGCTTGGCTGGATCGTCATGGGGCACCCGGACATCTACTCTCGAACCAGTGCTCTTGCACTTGTGTACAGCGCCACTGAGTACGCTGCCCCAGCATGGTGCCGCAGCGCTCATACTAGCAAGCTAGACGCCATCCTCAACGACACCATGCGGATCATCACTTGCTGCCCACGTCCTACACCGACGGATCTTCTGCCGGTGCTCGCAGGTATCGCACCCGTCAAGCTTCGCAGAGAGTACTTCACCCATAGGCTGGTGTGCAAGGCCCCAACGGACGCCAAACATCCCTTGCACCACCTCGCCCAGGACTCACAGCAACTGGGACATCAACGCCTGTCATCTCGTCGCCCTTCTCGCGTCACGCAGCGACCCTCTGTGGCTCTGGTTTCAACACACTTGGACCATGGAGAACCAGCTGGGAACAGACTACGCGACCTCCTCAATTCACTGTTGCACCAAACACCACAGCCCCACCCGGCTCGGACCTGCCCCGCAAAGAGTGGGTCACCCTGAACTGGCTCCGTACAGGGGTCGGCCGGTTCAACACCAACATGCATCGCTGGGGGCTGCGTTCATCAGCAGCCTGCATGTGTGGAGCAGACCAGCAAACAGCGCAGCACGTCATTTTTGACTGTGCTGTCCTCCGCCCCCCTGGTGGAGGGGTAGACCTCACAGTCCTCGACAACAGGACATTAAACGGGCTACAGCGCCTGGAGGGCATTACATAACCTCTGCTGCCTCAAACGTAGAAGAAGCAGAAATTGATTAACAAAAAATCACAACCTACTATCTCAGACCAGAGTTTCTTGTCACATACACCTTCCACATACAGCACATCTTCCCTAGCCTACAATGGCTCATTATGGTCTCCACCATTCCTGAGGTCATCTGTTGCTGGCTCTGATTTGGTCTGGCCTTTCCACGCCTCCAGTTCCCCCCACCCCCCTTCCCTTTCTTTCAGTCTGAAGAAGGATTCTAACCCGAAACATCACCTATTTCATTTCTCCAGAGAGGCTGTGTGACCACTGAGTTACTCCAGCATTTTGTGTCTATCTTCGGTATAATCTAGCATCTGCAGTTCCTTCCGACACTGTTATGGTGAAATTTGGAACATTAGCTCGATGCTCAGGTTTATTTATCATGTAAAGAAAGTACTCCACCATCATCATAGTAGCATTCAAAATAAAATGAGGTGAATCACAAATGTATGAGTGTTACTTTTTGCTCATACAGAACATGACTGTTATTATCTGACTATGTAGGATTAATGTCAGGTGCCAGCTAAATGTTAAATATATTGTCTATCATCTGTTCAAACACTGCAGCATAATTATTTTTAATTCTTCAAAATTCCCAGATTCAAACTGAGCAGATTATGGTTATAGATTTAGGCTTAATTATCTTGAAATGTAATCATTACATGTCCTATGCATCTTCATAGAAGAGACCAGTAATGAAATCATAGCTCAGTTCCAGCATGGCGCATGTTTGTTCTTGCACATGAATATCAGCAAATAATTATATACGTGTGCTTATAATTGAAGGGCAAATGAAACTGATACTCACAAATCACAGGTTTATGCACCAAGTTGTCCAACCCATGAACTCCATCAAGGCTACAATCAAAGCTGGTTGTGAAGTTGTACTCTATTTCTCCTTCAGTCACCTGCAATTTCCCCGAGTCTCCAAGATGAATGCTATTATAATCAGCACGGACATAGGACATTGGATTGTCTGTCTTAGTTCCTTTCTGCAGGGACAATAGAATACATAGACATGGGATGAAAAAACACATTAATCTATCTATATTTTAAAATTGAAACCGCAATCACAAAACCTTTCAAAATAACATGACATTCAAATGTTGACTGGAATCAAGCCAGAATTGACAAATCAAATTCAAATTTCTTTTAAACACTGCCTCTGATATTGTTACCTATTGACCTAAATCACACCATCACACATAAAACCGCAAATTTATAGAATAAATAATTTAAAGAGACATTAAATGGTAAATATATGCTGCAGTACAAAGATATAATTGAGTAGCTTGTGACATGAACAAGCGGTCATAATACAATATCCAATAATTACACACACGTCCAGTTCCATTCTATGACACTCAAAGAAGACAATTATAAAGCTATCCTTGCACCCCCTCGCACACCTCTTGCCAGTATTTTTATGGTTTCATGATCAGCAGCTGTAACAATGATTGATTTTAGCAATGTAAGTGTGGGGAATCTCCCTCGTTTTAAATAATTCCTCATACAAGAATCACCTCAAATGTTTGACCACAAACTATATAAGACGTAATATCCTTGGGATAAGATACCAAGATGATACATACCACGTTCCTGCCCCTCAGCACTGTGATCTGCACTGACACTGCATTGCGTCTTTGATTTCAACTTCAGGGTTCTCCATGTCCACAGCCACTGTTTTATAGTAAAATATTAACAATTTTGAGGATAAAAATAGCATTATGACCAAAATGTACATAACATTCCACAATTAATTCGATTAACATATGAAGATTGACCAGAGATTTACAATATAGTAGGTTTTCCACCTCTGAAATCCATTATTTTTCACATTCCCATTAACTGATGAATGCCATCTCTCTCTCTGAGATTCTATCCAGTATTGAACAGACTTGATCATGTGCCGAATAAGTATTAATTTTAAGTTATTGATTTAGCGAAGCCATAAAAGGTTATCTGAATAGTTTATTAAGTTGTTGAAGTGGTTCAATCAAGATTTTTGTTCAAAACTTGTAGTCGGGTGATGTTTACCATATCATTTAATCGACAGAGCTCTGATGCTCTGACAGAAAGTCATCAATCTGAAATGTTTGCTCAGTTTTTCTTCGACGGGCTTTCTGCCCGAATTTGCCGAGTACGTCATTCTTGAACAGTAGACGGAACTTTTGACCAATTTAAAAATAAAGAGCATGGTCAGGTTTAATGTCAAATATTATTTGAACATAGGAAATCATCTTAGCATGTTTGATGGATGTTTGTTTGATCTTAACACGTTTGATGGATGTTTATTGGATGATGGATATACACCCATGTAAAATAAATCAAAAATAACATTGTTATCTCGGACAGTTCTTGCCTTTTTAACTGCTGGTTCCACCTACTTAGATCATTGGAAATTCAGGAACATGGTGTTTGGATCATGGATGGTGTATATTGTGAAAAAAAAAGTGTGAAAAAGGACGGGAGAAATGACAAGATCACCACAACATTTCTTTCCCGTTTCCCTCAAATTTTGAATGCACTTTTCCTTGTGCAGAAGGAAGTCGATTTACTCTTGGACCTCCAACAAAACCACTGAAAGGGGTTGTAAAAATAGCCTCAAGAGACATAGCCTAACTGAGCATGTTCTTATCAGCCCACTCTTAAATTGGTCAAGAATGGCCTATATGCTCAAGAAAGATTTACTTGGAAAGATAGGCAGTAGTCATGTCAAGGGCTAACATTTCAGATTGTACAGGTGGTGGTTTACACAAAAAGCTGGAGTAACTCAGAAGATTAGGCAGCATCTCTGGAGAAAAGAAATAGGTGACGTTTCGGGTCGAGACCTTTCTTCAGACTGAGAGTCAGGGAAAGGGAAATGAGAGATAGAGACGATACACAGAACAAATAAATGAAAGATATGCAAAATGCAACGATGATCAAGGAAAGGTCCATTGTTGGCTGTTGGGTAGGTGATAACGAGTTATACAGATATGGCAGAGGATCACTTACACCTCCTCCAAATTCACTTGTATCCGCTGTTCCAGGTGTGGACTCCTATTTATCATCGAGACCAAGAGCAGACATGGCGATCATTTCGCTGAACACAAATTGGAGGAACAGCACTTCACATTTCGCTTGGGCAGCTTACAACCCAGTAGTATGATTATTGATTTCTCTAACCAAGTAACCCTTGCAACCCCCCTCTCTCCATCCCTCCCCCATCCTAGTCATCATAGTGTCGTCCTGTTGAGTTGCACTATCTATAAAACGTGTTATCAACTGTCCCACAATGGACCAACAGCCAACAAAGGACCATTGTGGGCTCCAACTTGTCTTGATCATCGTTGCTTTATGTATATCTTTCATTCTTGTTCTAGAGGGAGGTTGCACGGCAGTTGAGGTCACGACCCGTGACCCGTACTGTTGTCACGCAACGCTTTCTGGAGTACAAGCGGTGAACGTCAAGTAAGCATTTACTATGGCTGCCAGTGCAGCGGGCCCGTCTTCTGTCCCAGCATTCGGACCCCACGCTGACTGGTTCCACACTCGCGGACCCCGGGCTGTCTGTCCTCGTGGGTGGGGCGGGGGGGTCGGGGTGCTGGTGCAGCACAGTCAGTGACTCTGGGTGGATGGAGGGGCCAGACTGCTCCCAACTATGCTGCAGCTGACAGAGACATTGCCGGGTTTATGGCCCCACGTGCCCGCTGCCCAGACCCACAGCCCCGCTCCACTCGGCCCCGTGTGTGTAGGCGCTGCCGACCCACAGCCCGTCACAGTGCGGCCGCACAGGGGGAGACAGGGCAGAGGGCGGCCGTGGCCGGACAGCGCTGACCCCAGGGGGAGAGTGGGGGCTGTCCGGAGGCATGCGCTCCTTCGGCCGTTTGCAACTTGGTGCTCGGGGTTCAGAGCGCTCAGTCACCCTCCAGGGCTGTCGTGGGCCAGGACTTACCCTCAATCCACTAACTGCTCTTTCGCAAGTTAGTGAGCAGCAGTGATTTTGGCTCACGGTTACCTCTATTTCCATAATTATTTACAGCGCACAAATTGACCATTTGGGCGTTTTTTAACAGGTAAGAACATATGTGTTGCATGTGTTACTAGTGTATGCCGGAAGTTGCCTTGTACTCCAGAAGGATTGAGCTACTCCGTGCGTCACGCCCTTTGACCTGATGACCTTACGTGCAACCACCCTATGTGCCTTCTATATCTCACGTTTCCCTTTCTCGGTCTGAAGAAGGGTCTCGACCCGAAACGTCACCCATTCCTTCTCTACAGAGATGTTGCCTGTCCCGCTGAGTTACTCCAGTACTTTGTGTCTATCTTCGGAGTAAACCAGCATCTGCAGTTCCTTCCTATCACATGCCAGACTTTGTCCCACCCCCACCTCTCTTTTCCAGCCTTCTACCCCCTATTTCAATCAGTCTGAAGAAGGGCTACTTCGAGTTACTCCAGGACTTTGTGTTCAACGCAAGATTGCAGCACCTGCAGTTCTTCGTGTCTCCACCCTCCCTATTTATTTCGAATCCATACTCAGTATGATACTGCGGACGTCCCTGTTGCTGCTGCTTCTGCAACCTCAGACCGGCCCGTCCGCCATCTCAGGTCGCCCTTGAGGCCTCACGCCTCATTCTGTCCGCCATCTCAGGTCGCCCTTGAGCCCTCACCTCAGCTCATCCCGTCCGCCATCTCAGATTGCCCCTGAGCCTGAGGCCTCATCCCCTCACCTCTCGCCGCCCTCGTCCAGCACCAGCCCGGCCGTCTCCAGTCCGCGCGTGCCCGTTCCCAGGGCGACCGAACCACGCGCCACCTGACGTGCTCTTGCGCGATGACGTCAGACGTACTGGGCTCCAACGCGAGCTGCTGCAGACAGTCACGCAGTGCTGGATAATAACAATAAGTAAACGATGCTGTCTGACCCGCTGAGTTACTCCAGCTTTTTGTGTCTATCTTCGGTTTAAACCAGAGATGATAGAGCTCTTCTTCCTCCACGAGTGGAATGGTTTACTTTGCTCTTATTTGCAGAGAATGGAGGATTTTATTACAGTTGTTGAAGCTTAATTTTGTTTAATCTTTAACTTTCAAATATGGTGCCAGATTTGCTGAATTATATATATTTACTAAGGATTTTTATATAACTAAGGAATATATATCATTTACTAACGATTTTTGCTATATATGTATATATACGAATTTATCTAATTTACGAAGGATTTTTGCCATAGAAATATATATTTCTATGGCAAAAATCCTTCGTAAATAAATTCGTTCCTATATAATTTGCAAGGGTTTTTTTGCTCTATATCTATATCTATATTTATATCTATATATATATATATCCCTTGCAAATTAAATTCTTAATTTTGGGGCTCCAGTTCAAAGAGATAACAAATTACACAATTTAACAAACTCGTCACATGACTGTCTTGGGGGTGAGAGGTCAGAGCGTTGCTGGGATGATGGCGGCCGGGACTGGAAGTGAGTATTAAGCTGGTAAAGAAATGTGGCGGAGGGGATAGGAATTACGTGACCAAAAATCCAGTGTAATTGAATGTGTGTCCCGCCGAAGCGCTATGAAACCGTGCAAGGAAACCAAATAATATCTTCGGCGCGTTGTGTTGATCACGAACTGTCCCCGCATAGTTCATCCGTGCATTTAACATAATATATATTGCTTTTCAACGTGCAGTTTGATCGGTTATCGCTTAGACATCGAGTATCTATTTGAAATAATTGTCAAACGTGGAGTGTATGTTGGAGTCAAGTCTACATTTTCTGAGAATGCTCGGAAGCACGACTAGGCCATTGGCCCAACTAATAGAGCCAATGTCTTGGATTTCTAGAAGGCGTTTGATAATATAGCATGTGAAAGGTCACTGTACAATATAAGACCAAGGAAGGTTGGGGGTTACATATTGGTGGGGATGAGGACATTAGGTACATGGATCATTTTTGATTTGACAACAAGAAACTAATGGTGTGCTCCAGGCATCAGCCATGAAACTACAATTCTGTAGTCAAGTTTGCAAATAGCACAGATTGGTGGGCTAGTAATTTAGGATGACGTTATCCCTTGTCAAGTCTCTTTTAGATGAGTGAGTAAGAAGTTGCCTGATGGAGTATAATGTGTGAAATATACGGTTATCAAGTTTGAAAGAAAAAATGAAAAAGCAAGTTCTTAAGATTATGCTATTTGGAAAACATAAAACAAACCCTCAAGTACAATTGAAAATAGATAACATAAGTATAGATACATAGAAACATAGAAAATAGGTGCAGGAGTAAGCCATTCGGCCCTTCAATATGATCATGGCTGATCATCCAACTCAGTATCCTGTACCTGCCTTCTCTCCATACCCCCTGATCCCTTTAGCCACAAGGGCCACATCTAACTCTCTCTTAAATATAGCCAATGAACTGGCCTCAACTACCTTCTGTGGCAGAGAATTCCAGAGATTCACCACTCTCTGTGTGAAAAATGTTTTTCTCATCTCGGTCCTAAAAGATTTCCCCCTTATCCTTAAACTGTGACCCCTTGTCCTGGACTTCCCCAAAATCGGGAACAATCTTCCTGCATCTAGCCTGTCGAACCCCTTAAGAATTTTGTAAGTTTCTATAAGATCCCCCCTCAATCTTCTAAATTCTAGCGAGTACAAGCCGACTTTCAATGACTGGTGTACCATGACACCCAGGTCTCGTTGCATCTCCCCTTTTCCTAATCGGCCACCATTCAGATAATAGTCTACTTTCCTGTTTTTGCCACCAAAGTGGATAACCTCACATTTATCCACATTATACTGCATCTGCCATGCATTTGCCCACTCACCCAGCCTATCCAAGTCACCTTGCAGCCTCCTAGCATCCTCCTCACAGCTAACACTGCCCCCCAGCTTCGTGTCATCCGCAAACTTGGAGATGTTGCATTCAATTCCCTCGTCCAAATCATTAATATATATTGTAAATAACTGGGGTCCCAGCACTGAGCCTTGCAGTACCCCACTAGTCACTGCCTGCCATTCTGAAAAGGACCCGTTTACTCCTACTCTTTGCTTCCTGTTTTTTCAGCCAGTTCTCTATCCACATCAATACTGAACCCCCAACACCGTGTACTTTAGGTTTGTATACTAATCTCTTATGTGGGACCTTGTCGAAAGCCTTCTGAAAGTCCAGATATAACACATCCACTGGTTCTCCCTTATCCACTCTACTAGTTACATCCTCGAAAAATTCTATAAGATTCGTCAGACATGATTTTACCTTTCGTAAATCCATGCTGACTTTATAGAAAGAGTATATGAAAATAAATTTCTTGGTGTGATCTTAGACCACAAAATCTGCTGGAAACCACATATAAACCACGTCAATGCAAAACTGGCAAAGTCTATAGCAATATTGGGAAAATCAAGACACATTCTGGACCACAAATCATTACATACTCTGTATAATACACTCATATTGCCATATCTGAGTTACTGTGTGTCTACCTGATCTATTCCTCATGATTTTGTACACCTCTATAAGATCACCCCTCATCCTCCTGTTCTCCAAGGAATAGAGTCCTAGCCTGCTCAACCTCTCCCTATAGCTCAGGCCCTCAAGTTCTGGCAAGATCCTCGTAAATCTTCTCTGCACCCTTTCCAGCTTGACAACATCTTTCCTATAATGGTGCCCAAAGCTGAACACAATACTCTAAATGCGGCCTCACCAATGTCTCACCAATGTCTTATACCACTGCAACATGACCTCCCATACTCAATACTCTGATGAAGGCCAATGTATCAAAAAACTTTTTGACCACCCTATCTTTCTGCGACTCCGCCTTCAAGGAACCATGCACCTGCACTCCGAGATCCCTCTGCTCTACAACACTCCCCAGAGCCCTACCATTTCCTGTGTAGGTCCTGCCCATGTTAATACCCCCAAAGTATAACACATCACAATTTCCTTGTTTTAAACTCCCATAAACTTTTCCTCAGCCCACCTGCCCAACCAATCAAAATCCTGCTGCAATTTTTGGCTAACATCTTCACTATCTATTATACCACCCACTTTAGTGTCATTTGCAAACTTGCTAATCATGCCATTTACGTTCTCATCCAAATCATTAATATAGATGACAAATAGCAATGAGCCCAGCACCGAACCCAGTGGCATACCACTTGTCACAGGCCTCCAGTCAGAAAAGTAATCTTCCACCATCACCCTCTGCTTCCTTCCATGAAGCCAATTTTCTATCCATTCAGCTATCTCTCCTTGAATCCCATGGGATCGAACCTTCCAGAATACTTAGAATATTTTATAGTATAAACTAGTGATAGCGACAGGTTTAAGTGGAAAACATTATTTTTATTTCCTTGGATCAGAGGCAACTTTGGAGTCAGTTTATTTCTGTTAACTGTTGCATTTTCAAAATTGATGTTATTTCCCCATTATTTTGAATTTCTTTCTGAAGTAGGGCTTCTATATTCACGCTGAATAACTTTATAAAGCACATTTTGTGAAGCATGAAGGAAGAAGGGAGAGGTGGTATGTGAACCACACATAGAGATCATGATATAGTTGCATCAATTTGATGTCTCCTACAATAGAACTTTCAAAAAGTTTCTTCAAAGATCTAGCGATCTTTATGAAATGGGCTTCCCCTTGTCTGACATTTTAGCGAGGAACTTCTTGAATGGAGCATACATCCAAGATGCTAATTTCTCTCTTGCTTATTTTATCTGTATCATTAAGTATAAACTGGCTGAGAGGATCCACATCCTGAGTGCAAAGCCATCTGCATCACCTTGTGAAACCTCATCTGGTCATGGGGTGGACTGGAACAGGTTTGCTATTAAACAATCGAGAAAACCTTTGACAGATAGCAAGGCCATGGCCTGATTTTATCATCTGTAAAAGTTGTAGATTTTCCAAGACTTCTCAAGGTCCCTGAGCTCTGAAATATTGAAATGTGACAAACCAGCATGCTTTGGACCTTTGGGATGTTTGGGAGTATACTTGCTGGTACATATGCTGAGAAAATGGTCATAGTTCTACATAGAACTGATGACATTTTCCAGCATATCCAGGCCTTTTCAGCCAGATATTTGTTAAAGGGGGCTCCCGATTATAGCAAAAGTGTTGTCATCAAGAGGACTATGTTTCCAATCTTTGGAATTTTCAGATAACAATTAAAGATAAAAAGTACAATTTTGAGCTGGTATTTTAAATATTTTATGAAGCATAAGTTAAACCTGGAATATAGATGTATTAAAATAGGTACTTAACAATGATCAGTTACCTGAAATTTAATTTTAAAATACAAGTTGTGTTTTTTGTTGTGTTCACATCAACTTGTGTTTGTATTAGTATTTTAAAATATCTATTCAAGCCATAATGTAAAATTTATAAAATCTTGCCATCTCAGAATGTGATTTACAATAATTGTTAATGTGGAAAAAATGACACTATTTTATTCTAAAAGCTGTTAATTTGGGACATTGTTTCTCTCCAAAAGAGCACAAATTGCTGAGCACTGGCCCCACTGAACCATGGTCAATTCGAGAAAAGCTGTGCCTGGCATCATCAGTGATGCGGAGTGGGGATCAGAACTGGTGAGTGATACAAAATGTAACCATGATAACTTTTAATGTGTGAGTCACATTTCAATCTGATGCAAAATGTATCTGTGAAATACATGGAAATTAGTCTTGTTGTCATCAACAATCTGTCTATTTGGAGAAATAAACATGGGACCTAATGCAACTTCTATCCAGGATGGGCACAAAAAGCTGGAATAGTTCAGCAGGTCTAGCAGCATCTCTGGAGAAAAGGAGTGGCCGATGTTTTGGGTCGAGACCCTTCTTCAGACTGAGAGTCAGGGGAAAGGAAAATGAGAGATATAGAGGGATATAGAATAAATGAATGAAAGATATGCAAAAAATGATGATCAAGGAAACGGTCCATTGTTGGCTGTGGGCTAGGTGTTATTCCTTTTCTCCAAAGATGCTGCCTGACCCGCTGAGTTACTCCAGCTTTTTGTGTTTAAACCAGCATCTGCAATTCCATTTTGGGTTTAAACCAGCATCTGCAGTTCCATCCTTCGCACCCTTCTATTCGGGCCCCAGCATCTGTATCATTATAATCTTTTTTCCAATGAGAAATCACATTATGACAGGTTTTGATTATAATTGGGCAGTTTGTTGCCCAATCTGTTCTGTTATCTCCATTGGCCTGAATACAAAGTCATTGCAGCATCAGAAAAATTGACACAAGGAAGAATTATGAGGCTCAAGGATCCAATAAAGGGTGTTCTTGTTAGAGTAGAAGGGTCTGAAGAAGGGTCTCGACCCGAAACATCACCCATTCCTTCTCTCCAGAGATGCTGCCTGTCCCGCCGAGTTACTCGAGCATTTTGTGTCTATAGAAACATAGAAAATAGGTGCAGGAGTAGGCCATTCGGCCCTTCGAGCCAGCACCACCATTCAATATGATCATGACTGATAATCCAAAATCAGTACCCCGTTCCTGCTTTCTCACCATATCACGTGATTCCCTTAGTCCTAAGAGCTATACCTAATTCTCCCTTGAAAACATCCAGTGAATTGGCCTCAACTGCCTTCTGTGGCAGAGAATTCCACAGATTCACAACTCTCCGGGTTAAAAGGTTTTTCCTCATCTCAGTCCTAAATGGCCTACCCCTTTTTCTTAAACTGTGTCCCCTGGTTCTGGACTCCCCCAACATCGGGAATATTTTTCCTGCAACTAGCCTGCCCAATCCCTTAAGAATTTTATATGTTTCGATTTACCATACAGCCACACTAAAAAAAAAAGCAACAAGACACACAACTACATAAAAGTTGACATAAACATCCACCACAGCAGATTCCCCACATTTCTCACTATGCTGACCAAGATGCCATTTTAAACCAATCCCAACTGCCTGCTCGTTGTCTATCTCCATCCATTCACTACCTGTTCACATTTAAATGCCTCTTAAAATGCCTCTTAAAAACGTCCACAAAATCCATCTTTGCAAAATAAAATTCCATGTCAAAATCCGAGCAGTTTGAACCATTTTCCATGTCTTGGACTCACTTATCAGTACAGGTAGACATCCGAACACTTTTTGCATGCAATTTAATTATGCTGCTGCACACATTTTCAGTCAACATTCTTGAGGAATAATTAACTGGTAAAATAACTTTTTTTTTTCTGTTGATTGCTCTGTTTCAAATCTGAGACTGATAATATGAGGTGAAATCACAGGAAGGTGAAAGATCACTTTGCAGTTGTAAGCTTTTTGCACAGAAGGTGGTGATACAGTTTTTGACTAGCTTGATTTGGGAGCTGTCTACTAAATTGGTAAATTCAGTTTGAGAAAGAAAGATTATTCCAATTACATCTGTTACCAACTGAGGATATTCCAAATATTTACAGGTGATGTCAATTTTAAATTATAATCATTGTTTTGGTGTTGGAACAATTGTAGGCAATTTCTAATGTCCAGATGGATTGATTTTAGTAACATTGATTGAAGGATACATATTTACTAGGACTTAAGAAGGGGGTAACTTCCCTATCTTCATCTTAATAATGCAACTGTGCTTTTACAACAGACTAAAACTAAACAGGGCCACACTTTAATTTTTCAAACAATTTCAATGCATTTTCAAACATGTTGTACTCCTTCAGTGCTGTACTGCAATCTAGTTTTTCATATTTAGTGTATGTGGAGCTTCTCAATACCTATATAAACAACACTAATATAGCAGATGTTTGGAGAATTGCTAATCCAACTGGCAAGGAATACTCGTTTTACTCAATGGTACATAAGACATACTCACATATAGACTACTTTCTGCTGGATACAAAATTAATCCCCCAAACATCTAATGCAATATACCACACAAACTCGATTTCAGACCATTCTCCACTAACTTTCTTTTTAAAACTGGAAGGATTGTCTAAGAATAAATCGTTTTGGAGATTTAATTCTCAAATTCTAAAAGATCCACAAGCGAGTATATATTTAAAAGAACAAATGGAGGTCTTTTTTCAAATAAATGATACTCCAGATATATCGCCTACTGTACTATGGGAATCTTTTAAAGCATACATTAGGGGTATTATAATTTCATATCAAGCTTTTCAAAATAAAAAGAATAAGAATGAACAAAGACAGTTAGAAGAACTTATTAGACAAATGGATATAGATAATGCTAAAGATCCATCAATAGATAAACATAATTAAATAATAATTTTGAAATTTAAATTAAATAAATTATTATCTGCCAAACTTATAAGACTTTTTCAAATTACAAAACAAGAGCACTTTGAATTTGGGGATAAACCGCATAAACTTTTGGCTCGCCAGCTAAAAAAACGAGAAAAGGAACATACTATACCAAAGATCAAATCAGATAAAGGGGAATTATTAACAACACCAAAGGATATTAATAATAGATTTGCACAATTTTATGAGAATTTGTATACATCTAAAACAACAAGTGATTCCAATAATATCACAAAGTTCTTGGATACCTGTAACCTTCCAAAGTTAGAATTGAAGGAACAAGAGGAACTGGGTGCACAAATCTCAATTAAGGAATTAGAAGATACAATAAACTCACTAAAGAATGGAAAAACACCAGGCCCTGACGGATTTACCAATGAATTTTATAAAAGCTTTTACGATAAAATAATACCAAGATTACAAAAAATGTACCAATATGCTTTTAAAAAACGAATACTACCTGATACATTAGCGGAATCAACGATTACATTAATACCTAAGAAAAATAAAGACTTAGAAGAACCTGGTTCATATAGAGCTATAGCATTGTTAAACACAGATCAAAAAATATTAGCGAAAACATTAGCTAGAAGATTAAGTAAATACATTAGTAAATTAATAAACCCAGATCAGACGGGGTTTATCCCTAAGAGATACTCATCTAACAATATGAGACGTCTACTCAACATAATGCATTCACACAAATCTGAAGATCAAGAATTATCAATTATTTCGCTGGATGCTGAAAAAGCATTTGATCAAGTAGAATGGAATTATATGGACAAAGTATTACAAAAATTTCAACTGGGGGAGAATTTTATTCTATGGATCAAGTTACTATATAACAAACCTACAGCTAGAATACTAACTAATAACATATTATCCTTGAAATTCCAACTATCAAGGGGAAATAGACAAGGATGCTCATTATCACCACAACTGTTTGCTATCATTATTGAACCGCTAGCAGAAAAAATTAGAATACACCCTGATATCCATGGATATAATACTAAAGATTCATATAATAAAATATCTTTATACGCGGATGATATATTACTGTACATTACAAAACCTCAAATCACTATACCAAATATATTAAATTTAATTGAAGATTTTGGATCTTTTTCTGGATATAGAATAAATTGGAATAAAAGTGAAATTATGTCAATAAAACCGAAAGATTCATCACATCTTTTAAAATTCCCTTTTAAAATAGCTACAGAAAAATTTAAATATTTGGGAATCGAAATTACCAGATCATATCAAGGTATGTTTAGGGCAAATTTTGACCCCTTACTTAATAAATTAAACACACTAATTAAATTCTGGAAAACGCTCCCGATGTCTTTAATAGGCCGAATAAACGCAATAAAAATGATCTTTTTACCACAAATTTTATACCTATTTCAATCAATTCCTATATACTTACCAAAGAAGTTTAAAAAAAAACTAGACTCAGATATCACTAATTTTATATGGGACTATAAATCACATAGAATACAAAAAACTCATCTGAATAAACCTAAAGTATTAGGGGGTTTAGCACTACCTAATTTTATGTATTATTATTGGTCAGTAAATATTAAAAATATGATTCAACTGATGGATAACTCCGCCCAGCAAGCGGACTGGATTGTAATGGAGAAAGAGGATTGCTCCTCTAGAAACATTGGAGCGATCCTCCTCTCTCCAATGAAATTGAATAACATCAATTATAATAAGAACCCAATTATTCATAGTACAATCCGAATTTGGAAACAAATAAAACAAAATTTAAAATTAAGAAATTCATCACTTTTATTACCTATAGTCAATAACCCTTCGTTTAATCCTTCTATTATAGATAAAGCTTATACACAATGGGATAGATTAGGAATTAAAACGCTTGGTGACTTGTATGAAACTGGAAAATTACTTTCATTTCAACAATTACAAATAAAATATAAACTCGGAAATAATCAATATTTTAAATATTTTCAAATATGCGACTATTTGAAAAAATATACAAAAGATCATCATAATAACCCAGCAGATGTACTGGACGAGGCAATGCAGATAAAAGCGGAATCAGCAAACTTAATATCATATTTGTACAATATTATCTTAAATGCACAAATACCATCTACGGAGGGTATCAGAAGAGACTGGGAACAAGAGTTAGCTATTAAAATTTCAAAGGAAAGTTGGAATGAATACTTATTAAACGTGCATAAATGCTCGATTAATGTAAGACACACTTTAATACAATTTAAAATTTTACATAGATTATATTATTCGAAAACTAAAATTCATAAAATTTTCCCAAATGTATCATCTATTTGTGATAAATGTCAATCCCAAGAAGCTACCATAACGCACTCATTCGTTTCTTGTACAAAAATTCAAAACTTTTGGAATGAAATTTTTGAAATCTTTACAAAGTTATTTAAAACAAGACTGATACCCAAAGCAGAATGGATTATCTTCGGTATAACGGAAGATGGTCCAGAACTAAATGTGTTTCAAAAGAAACTAATGGACTATGGGTTAATAACTGGAAAAAAGCTAATTCTAAAATTTTGGAAGAAGGCTCCAATACCAACTATAAATATGTGGATTTCAAATATGTTTGAAACATTACACCTAGAAGAGATAAGACTCCTCCTAGCAGGTAAACCAGATCATATCCACCTGACGTGGTCTGCATTTATAGAATTATTACAAACATAAGGTGCAAAAGTACTTAAAAAAAAAAATTGAGGTCAGGTAAGGGGGGATGATAGTTGAAGAGTTGGTATGTCCAATTTGCGTAATGCTCATAAAAATATTTGTTTCTCTCTTTTTCCTCTTTCTCTCTTTCTTTTTTTCCTAGGGTCTATTTCTTAACTCTTTTTCTTTTGTTTTTAATTTTGCTCTTATAGGGTCTTCGTCCTTTTTTGTTGTCACATTTCCTACACTTCCACTTTTTCCTTCACTTTCTTCTTTCTTTCAATCTTTTCCTTTTCTAGTGTAAAAAATAAATGGAGTACATTAATTGTAAGAAGATATAAATGACAAGTACTAATGTATGTGGTTGTAATGTAATGTACTTCTAATAAAATACAAATTAAAAAAAATATATATATATATTTAGTGTATGTGCCATTATTATATAGGTCGATAAAATCGTGAAGGGGGAAGATAGGTGGATGCCACAGTCATTTTCCTAGGGCAGATGAATGTAAAGCTGGAGGGCAGAGGTTTAAGTTGAGTAGGGAAAAATGTAAAGGTCACCCAAAGGGCTAGTTTACCACATATTGGTGGTATATGAGATGCGCTGCCAGAGGAAGTGGTGCAGGCAGGAAAAATTACAATGTTTAAAAGACATTTGCACAGGTATGTGGATATAAAAGATAAAGAATGGAAAGGGCCAAACACAGGGAAATGGGACTAGCTCAGGTAGGCACATTGGCTGGCAAAGATATATTGGGCCAAATAGCCCGTTTCTGTGCTATAGTCAATGACTACATGACTCTTGGAGAACCTCATGAAATAAAAGTTTGAGTGCTTTTAACTGGGTAACAGCTAATATGCTAATGGAGATATATTGGGACATGCACAACTAAGATACAAATAAAATGGGAACAGTGAAGCACTTCACTCTTTGTTTAATCTGTACCATAATCAAGAATAATAGGGTCCTGCTGTTCACTGTTCACTATTGCTATTTTGAGCACCATAATTTAAGAAAAAGTAATTGCATAGTTCAAAGGCAGTGACTTTAAAGTAACAACAATTCTGATTATGTTTTAATGCACTACAGATTATTGATGCAAAGTTTATAATAATTTGCCTGTCTGTTTTTTCAGGGTATCAGTTAGCAGAGCAATTAAACCTTTTGCAGAACCAGGACGGCCACCAGACTGGTTTTCACAAAAGGTAATGGTTAACAAAAATAGAGGAATTAATTGATAATCGTAATATTAAGTATTATGTTTTATATATAAATATAGTTTAAAAAATACGTATATATTCTTACATCCTTCTGTATCGTGTCTGTGATTTATGGGCAAGGTTTGATGTCAGCTGTACTTTTTTAGCTTTTGATTGATTTATACATTTCTACTTGGTAATACATTTTCTCATCAGTCAGATTGGAAAATAAATAAATTACTTCAGTTTATAAAATAACCTCCAATTATGTGGTTTGAAACAGGCATGACATTCTTGGAATCCTGTTCAGTTTCCATGCAGAGGCTGATCCTAATAGGCCTGTCCCACTAAGGCAATTTTTTGGGTGACTACAGGCGACTGCTGCAAAATTTTCAACATGTTGACAATTTTTCAGTGACAGTGGCGACAATTTTTACTGTCGTAGGTTGACGTAGGTGTTGTCGTAGGTGCTGTCATAGGTGGCCGCCAGGTGTCGTAGGTGAATTCCATTAAAACTGGTCCCTGGCAGTCACATAAGTGGGACAGGCCCTTACACCTTTCATAACAACAACTACTTCCATATTACATCAATCTTTTGACATTGAAGCACTTATCCATGGCAATGTTACTTGGCATGGTTTCACTCAGTATTATTTATGCCAATGTTCACTTGATTACTTTACAAACTTTCCAAACTTAAAATTTTGACAATAACACCCTTTTAATGTTTTGTTTCCTATTTATTACCACAGGTTCTGTGCATTGAATCTGGCTCAATATTTGCTTCATTCTTGCTTTTTTGTGTGTCTACATTGCCTGTTTATTTCTGACATTGTGCTTGATTATGTTTTAATATTTTTTCTCTTTATTGTAGCATTGTGCATCACAGTATTCTGAACTTTTGGAAACAACAGAAACACCCAAGTAAGTCTGCAACCCAAGTTTATGTAAGTGTCTGTGAGGACAATTTTGCCAAAGAAGAATGGTTCCTAATTATAATTTCTCCATAGACGGAAACGTGGTGAGAAGGGAGAAGTTGTGGAAACTGTGGAGGATGTAATTGTTCGCAAGCTCACTGCTGAACGAATTGATGAGCTGAAGAAACTTATTAAAGAGACTCAGGAGAAATACAGGTCAGATCTTCACTCAGGTCTTTACTTACTTAATTATTTGTTCAATCAACATATATAAACGTTTGCTTTCTAATGTGTTTAGGTTTTTGAGGGGAAGAGGGGGTAGAAACACTAATTTAGTTACGTTTTTCTTTCACAATCCTAATTGTTTCATTCCTGTTGTTTCATTATGTCTTTTGTATTTTTTCAGCCAGAAAGAAGAGGGGCTATTTCCAGAGACATAAGGAACTGCAGATGCTGCTTTACAAAATAAGACAAAATGCTGGAGTAACACAATGGGTTAACCTACATCTCTGGAGAACATGGATGAGCAACGTTTCGGGTCGGGACCCTTGTTCAATCTGTCCTCAGTCAGCCCGACCCAAAACTTCACCTATCTTTGTTCTCCAGAGATATTGCTTGACCTGCTGAGTTACTCCAGGACTTTGTGTCATTATAGGGCCAATTTTCAATTACCAGTATTTGTCTGCTTCAGAACCTCACAATTGCAGTGCCTTGGGATTTTTTTTTTCTTACTCCTGATCACTTTTCATTTTGAGAACTTTATCCGTTGACAATATATTCTTTTGTTTGTAAAATAATATTCTTTTAACTTTTCATTGTAAGTTAACTTTTATATCCCATTTTAAAAGATTCTTGTCGCTGGATTTTTGTTTAATATTTATTAAATGTTTATTTTATTTGCGTAGAATAAAGAAAATCAAGAAACTTTAAAGTGATAAAAAGAAAAGGCATTGTAAATATTTGAAAAACTATTGCCAAATGTTGAATCTACACTCTGTTAAGCTCTTCTATATAATTCTTCTATATATGTCGATTTTTTATGCTGATATTTGAGATATTGAGATTTTTTATGCTGTTGTTGAGATATTTCTAAATAAGCCATGTTATTCATCAGTTCAAATTCAGTTGCTGCTGCATTGAACTGAAATATTTATTTATACACCTGACATAAGTTGAAAAATATATATAAATCACAAACCTGAACTACTACCAATCATCAGAAACTATTGGAAATATTTTCTAATATGTCACCTTTCCATGTTCGCCAGAGATGCTGCCTGACTCACTGAGTTACTCCAGCATTTTGTGTCTTTATTTGGTATAAACCAGATCTGCAGTTCCTTGTTATTATAATTAGAAATATATTGTTCGGTTTCCTAGACTTTGGAGTACTCAATTTGAATTTTCTCAGTAGTGAAGTAATATGTTTATTTCTTCATGCTTATCAACAATGCTCCTAGGCATCTTGTGTACTTAATTTCACTACATCCACATATAATGTGGATGTAATCAGAATATTTACACATAGCAGTAAAATAATGACATGAGCAATTTTAACCAGGAGATTGGAAGGGTTCATCTCTCTCAATGGAACCGAAGATAGACACAAAAAGCTAGAGTAACTCAGCGGGACAGGCGGCATCTCTGGAGCAAAGGAATGGGTGATGTTTCGGGTTGAGACCCTTCTTCAGACTGGCTAGGGATAAGGGAAACGCGAGATATAGACGGTGATGTGGAGAGATAAAGAACAATGAATGAAAGATGCAAAAAAAGTAACGATGTTAATGGAAACAGGCCATTATAAGCCGTTTGTAGGTGAAAATGAGAATCTAGTGCGACTTGGGTGGGGGAGGGATAGAGAGAGAGGGAAGACCGGGTCTACCTGGTGAGAAAAATCAATATTCATGCCACTGGGCTGTAAGCTGCCCAAGTGAAATATGAGATGTTGTTCTTCCAATTTGTGTTTAGCCTCACTCTGATAATGGAGGAGACTGAGGACAGAAAGTCTGTAGGAATGGGAAGGAGAGTTAGTGTCCAGCAACCGGGAAACTATTCTGGTTTAATTAGCTATTTAGATTGCATTCAATCATTCAGCTGATTGTTAACCATAGAGAGAAAAATATTGCTAGTTAGCTGCACAGGAAAGAATGAAGAAGGTGGAAGAAATTTGATTATAATTATTTATGTTATACATCCCACAACTTCCCTCATTATTAGCAAATAATTGTTTGGATAGAAATATGGAAAATGTTCTGTGAGGAATATATAACATTTATCTGTACTTAAATAAATTGAGATGCTAATTGATTATCCAGTAGAGTAAAGCTAATAGGACTTGATGTTTCAATCCCTGCAGTAAGTCGGCACTCTTTATATTTGCAGTGGGATTGGAGTGGTGAAAGGTAGGGTAGGTACGTCATCAGGGTCATCAGGTGGGCACCCTCCTTCTTTGACGTTTCATTGTTAAACCCACAACGTCTCCAGAGGGCTCAACGGTGATACCCTCCTATCTTCATCTTGCAGCCCAATTGTTATCTTTCCTTTTTGATACTGACTTGATTGCTAATTGGAGGGAGCAACACCTCGCCCCCCTTTTCTTTAATAGACTGGTCATAGATCTAGCAACAAATCCCCTGCATCCCACTTCTACAGGGAAAATCTTGGTCTTCCAGCCATTCTGGGCAGCTTCAGTTGCCAGTTCAGAGTACTTGGTCTTTTTCCTCTCATAAGCTTCATCAACACCATCTTCCCATGGAACAGTAGTATCAAAAACCTATACAAGGATGGCATCTTTTCGTCCTTCGCGGAGCTCTCGTCCAACTACAGCCTCCCAAACTCCCACCTTTTTCGGTTTTTCCAGATTAGGGATTTTGTGAAGAAGACATTCCCCTATTTCCCAAATCGCCCTGCCTGAAACCCTGACTGATACCATCTTAGCTTTAGATCCCAACCGGAAGAAATGCTTCTCTATTTTGTATAATTTGCTAGGGTCGGTTTTATTGAAACCTCATACCTCATTAAAAGCTGCGTGGGAGGGAGAGCTGAATACGAAACTAACAGACCAGCAATGGGACTCTGCCTTGGATTTGATCCATTCTTCCTCCATATGTGCCCGTCATGGCCTAATCCAATGCAAAGTCCTTTACAAAGTCCACTACACAAATGCAAGATTATCTAGAATGTACCCTGCTGTTAGGGACACCTGCAACAGATATAATCAATCCCCTGCCAACCATAGCCATATGTTTTGGTCTTGCCCTAAGCTAGCAGCCTTTTGGAGGAGTGCTTTCGAATTGATAAGCAGAGCCTACGACCAGACTATTCCTCCAAACCCAATCTCAGCCATTTTCGGTACCCCTCCCAACACCAACCTCTCTGTTGCGGTGAAACGGGTCCTAGCTTTTACAACCTTGTTAGCCTGGAGACTGATCTTGCTTAACTGGAGGCTCACCTGTCCCCTGACACACGCCCGTTGGATTAAGGAGGTGCTTTACAATTTAAAGCTTGAAAAACTTAGGTTCTCTCTCAAAGGCTCTACCAAGACATTCCTAGATACATGGAACCCTTTCTTTGAACTTGTTAACTCTCTCAACTTGTCCCCAGACGCGGAAGAGGACTGAGTGTTCTCCACCATTGTTTTGCTCTACAGCAGCTGCTTTCCCATTAATCCCCCCCTCCCCACAATTATTTATTTAATTACTTACTTATTTACTGTATATATATATATATATATATATATATATTTTTAAATATTTTTTTTTAAAGTACTTTTTGTTTCGTTTATCTTACCATATGTGTGTGGATGTGTACGTATGTGAGTGTTGTTTGTCCCCGTTTGGTTCCGACCTGATTCGGGTGGGTTGAAGGTGGGTAAGGGTAAGGGTTTTGAGGGTCGCTTACATACTGTTGCACAATTATGCCTTGACTGTCACTGTCTGTTATCATAGTATGTATGCAAATTGCTGTGAAATTCAAATAAAAAGATTTAAATGATAAGCTTCATCAACACCATCTTCCCATGGAACAGTCAATTCCACAACATATGCCAACTTGGCTGCTGTGGACCACAGGATCATGTCCGGCCGGAGTGTTGTAGCCACAATGTCTGGGGGAAACACAAGCTTTTTTTGCATCCTTTGATGTTACCTGGTGCTCTGGAGGTTGGCCTGCTGGTACAAATGTTGTGAAGTGGACATTTCCTGCTGATGTTTGTGGGGAAGCATTTGTGATCGTTCGCCTCTGTTCCAGGATTGATGCCAGCTGTCTGAGAACTTGGTTATGCTGCCACGTGTAACGCCCTTGGGTGAGGCTCGTAGTACATCCTGTTAAGATGTGCCTTAGTGATGCAGGTGCTTGGCAAAGGGAGCAAGCGGGGGTCTTCTCCGAACCACTGCTTCAGGTTCTGGGGTGATGGTAGAACATCATAAGTGGCTCTGATGACAAAACTTAGCCGAGATCCCTCCATTTGCCAGATGTCACGCCAGCTGAGTTTCCTCTTTTCCAGGCTCTCCCTGCTTGGCCATTGAGATGGCCTTGGCGTGTCGCTCTGCCTCCTCCCGTCTTCTCACCTCCTCCACCACGAGCCGTCTCTTCTGCAATGATGTTGCCTCGTGCCATTGAGCTTTTGGGACGAGCCCGAGCCCAGCTCTCCCATGTTGGACTTGGCCAACCACATCCCGGAAATGAAGAGCAGACTGAGCACTCTGAATGGCTTCAGATAGGGCCCACTTCCTCCCTGTTGCCACACGGGGAGGGGGGGGGGGGGAGCGCTGTTCGAATAACAGTATCTTCAGATTCAGTGAGGGTCATGACCAACCTTGCTTTAGTGCATTTGAACTTTTGGTGATCTATTATTTTTAAGTTTTAAAGGCATGTGAATGTATAGGAAGATAACATATCAAGTGTGTCTGGTACCTCTGACCCGATCCATTTAGTTGTGGCAAGGATGCTGTTTTGTTTTGGTTATTTACGGTCCTGTATACAACTATGAATTATGAGAGTTATGAAACATTATGACTATGAATGTTTGAACTAACAACAGAATAATGATTGATGTTTAAATATGCATTTCATAGGAAAATGAAGAGAGAAGCAGAGCTGATCCAGGCTGGCCATGTAGATGGTAAACTTCAGGAAACTTGGACTGATATTGCTGCGTAAGTATGAAGAAAACTAATCAGCAAGATGGTATTAGAAATATGATCTAGTGGTAATGCTCGTCAGAACTTACACATTTCTTGATTGAGAATTCCTCGTGAATGAAATTTATTTACAACACTTGGATCTTAACTTTTTTGCCTGTTATTTGTTAGAAAGAAGAAACTTGAGGAGGAGGAGGCTGAAATGAAAAGGCGTACAACAGAGAGTGCTTATCAGGGTAGGAGCCGTTGATAAATTTTAATTTCTGTGACTGAATTATGTGTGAATGATGATCGAAAAACATGAACTATCACATGCACTTTTGTCATGTTTTTGTCACATTTTTGTACAGACTTTTTCCATCTTAAATTCCTATAGCCAATCATAAACTGTTGTAATTAATTTATTAGCAAAGTATGTAAACATACAAGGAATTTGAATCTTCAATCTGAAGATAGATGTGTCCATCTTCAGTTTAAACCAGCATCTGCAGGTCTTTCCTACATAATGTGTTCAATCTAATCACAGTACACAAAATTTCAAACTGCATTCTAAGTTTTTCTCGCCCTAATTTTCTTTTCTTTTTCCCCAAAGTATTTGTGTAGCCAAAGTAGCAAAAGGTATAATAAGTGACATTTTGCCATTGCACATATTATTCAAAGTAGAATTGTTTTCTAATTGGACGGCACAGCAGCACAGCTGGATAGGCTTCTTTAAGAAAGTAGTCAGGGGATATGGGGAGAAGGCAGGAACGGGGTACTGATTGGGGATGATCAGCCATGATCATATTGAATGGTGGTGCTGGCTCGAAGGGCCGAATGGCCTACTCCTGCACCTATTGTCTATTAGAACACGGGTAGTTAAGATACTTAGAAACATAGAAAATAGGTGCAGGAGTAGGCCATTCGGCCCTTCGAGCCATCTGATCATCCAAAATCAGTATCCTGTTCTGGCTTTTTCCCCATATTCCCTTAGCCCTAAGAGCTAAATCTAATTCTCTTGAAAACATCCAGTGAATTGGCCTCCACTGCCTTCTGTGGCAGAGAATTCCACAGATTCACAACTCTCTTGGTTAAAACGTTTTTCCTCATCTCAGTCCTAAGTTTTTGTTCATCTCAGTCCTAAATAGCCTACCCCTTATTCTTAAACTGTGACACCTGGTTCTGGACACCCCCAACATCGGGAACATTTTTCCTGCATCTACCCTGTCTAATCCTCTAAGAATTTTATATGTTTCTATAAGATCCCTTCTCATCCTAAATTCCAGCAAATACAAGCCCAGTCGACCCATTCTTTCGTCATATGTGTGTCCCGCCATCCCGGGAATTAACCTGGTGAACCTACGCTGCACTCCCTTAATAGCAAGAATGTTCTTCCTCAAATTAGGAGACCAAATTTGTACACAATACTCTTGGTGCGGTCTCACCAGGGCCCTGTACAACTGCAGTAGGACCTCCTTGCTCCTAAACTCAAATCCTCTCGCAATGAAGGCCAACATGCCATCAGCTTTCTTCACTGCCTGCTGTACCTGCATGCTTACTTTCAGTGACTGATGTACGAGCACACCCAGGTCTCGTTGCACCCCCCCCCCCCTTCCCCTAATCTGACACCATTCAGATAATAATCTGCCTTCCTAGTTCTTGCAACCATGGTGGATAACCTCACATTTATCCCATAATACTGCATCTGCCATGCTTCTGCCCACTCAGCCAACCTATCCAAGTCATCCTGCAGCCTCATAGCTTCCTCCTCGCAGCTCACATTGCCACCCTGCTTTGTGTCATCCGCAAACTTAGAGATGTTACATGTAATTCCCTCGTCTAAATCGTTAATATATATTGTAAACAACTGTGGTCCCAGCACCGAGCCTTGCGGTACCCCACTAGTCACTGTCTGTCATTCTAAAAAGGATCCGTTAATTCCTCCTGCTACTAAAGGGGTATTTGACTTTCTTGGCCATAACATCGACTATAACATGTTATGGTGAAACTGCATAAATATGTTAGTTAGTTCACAGGTGGACTACTGTGTACAATAGTGTGCATTGCACTATGGAAAGGACATGATTACATTGGAGAGGGTGTAGAGGAGATTGACCTGGATGTTGCCTGGCATGTTTCAGTTAAGAGGACAAACTGAATAAGCTTGGCTTGCTATCTTGGGGTGATGGAGGGTGATGAGGAACCTTACAGAGAAATACAAAATTTGATGGGCATAAATAGGAGCTAGAGGGCCTAGGTTGAGAGTAAGATGTTTAGAGGGGACCTGAGCAAGAACCTTGTCACCTGGAGGGTGGTTAGAATCCGGAGTGTACTGCCCGAGTGGGTGGTGGAGTTAATGCTGTCATAATAAGAATCTGATTTCCCAGTACATGGAATGCTGCAGACCAGATGCTGGTAAATTGCATTGATATGGATCTTTACTTAATGGCTGAAGGACATGATTTCTACGCTGTATGACATTATGACCCTCAGACTATCTGTGATCGGACTTTATTGGCTTTACCTTGCACTAAACGTTATTCCCTTATTCTGTGTAGGAAGGTACTGCAGATGCTGGTTTAAACCGAAGAGAGACACAAAATGCTGGAGTAATTCAGATGGACAGGCAGCATCTTTGGAGAAAAGGAATGGCCTGGTCCTGCTGAGTTACTCCAGCATTTTGTGTTGACTCATTCCTTCTCTTCAGAAATGCTGCCTGTTCCACTGAGTTACACCAGCATTTTGTGTCTATATTCCCTTATCATGTATCTGTACACTGTGAATGGCTCGATTGTAATCATGTATTGTCTACGCTTTGCAGGCAACAAAAGCTTTTCATTGTACTCGTGACAATAAACTGAAGTGAAACAGACTAACTTCCAGATTAAATATAGTGATTTAGAAAAATCAATTTGGTTAAATATAAAACAAATACAGTATTATCTGGAAGTTATTTTTCCTTATTGCTTCTGGGAAGATTGAATCATTAGCAGAATATCAGAATGCAGAATTAATTGGATACTTTTGTTAAGGCAGGTCCCTAAACTGAGGTGGGGAATTGCATATATGTGACAGTTATCAGGGTTAAGGTAATGTTGGATAGACACACATATTCCTGAAACTCATGCTCTAGTAGTTGTAATACAATTTTTAAAATTCAATTCATTTCAGGCTAAGGATCAGAGCTGGCCTGAGTAAAAATAAAACGTATTCAGCTCAAAGTTCAATCTTGGACATACTAAAATTATTACCATTTGTGTGCATTTTTAAAAAGATTTGTTTTTACATCTTTCTGATATCTTTCCCTAGTTTCATTCTAATTGGCAACTAAACTTAACAAACTTTTCAATGTTGAGGGTCACTGTGCCAGGTGCATAGATTGTAGGATAGATATTCAATGTGCAACCACAGATTTGGACATGTTATGGATATTGGGATAAATTTGTGCTAAAAGAGGTGGCAGAGAACATGGATAAAACCAAAGCACCATCTTTGGACAGCTCAGCTTGTTGGTGCAATTAACAATTAACACTTTGTGGCTTATAAAAGCTTGAGGTTCAATAATCATTACATATCCTTATTTGAATTGATACTGAAAGTTGATGTGGTAATGTCATTCATATCCATGCTCATTCTGAGACTGAGGGGTTTAAATGTGAAGATGAGAGACATCATATGGATAGACTTTTGTATTTTCAACTTATGTGCAAACACGTGGCAACTGAAACATAGTCAAATGATAATGTAGCTGATTTTATTTTCTTGAAATTTTTTTTTTCTTGTGAATATGCTTTTATTTTTAAATAACGTTTTGTATGTTACAGCCCGTCAAGCAGCAAAAAATACCCCAAAGAGACCGACTAATCTGACCACCCGGTCTCCAATGGAATCGAGTTCTCCTGGAGTAGACTATTCTGTGCCAGATGCACATCAGCCCAGTGAGGACAGCCATACTGGTGTATGTATGAGACTGTCTCCCCTTTGTGATGTTCTCTTCAGTTTACTGCATCGCAAAATGTATTTTATGGTCAATTAAAAAAAATTGAGTGGTCTACATACGAGGGTTGGAGTAGGTTGCAGGCAGTTAATCCTGGTAGTTTCTTGACAGTGACATTTTGTTCAAATTAAAGTGATTGCTGCTTTGATTATTCATGCAATTGCATATTCAATATGTATTGAGTAAATACTTGAAAGAGAAATTTATAAGACTTGTTGACAACTCTCAATGTTGGCACAGGAATGATGGGCTAAATGCCTGCTCTGCTTCATAATTATGTGATTGTAAAAATATTTATTTTCCTTGGTTTTTGTCCATATATACCATTCTCAATGTTTGTAAATAGAAAAGTATGGTCCTGTCAAGAAAACTAAGTACATTTTGGGAGATTTGTGCAACCAGTAAAGTTTTTTGAGGATCTGGAAGAGAAAAAGCTAGAGTTAAATAGGTAAAGGCTAGTTAAACTGGAGATGGATATGTTGAGTGGTGCTATATTGGCAGTTTTAAACGTGAACCAGATGGTGGGTTATAGAATAAATACATTGACCATGAGCAGCAGGCAAGGCTGAGGTCCCTATGGTCTTTTAGTAGGTGGGGGTGGAGTGGCCAGGAGAATGGTAGACAAACAGGCTGACTACATAATTTCATATAACAGCTGAAAATTTAATTATAGTTTCAGGAGAAAACTTGTCTAACCTGAAAAACAGATACAAGATGAATCCGCCATCAGAATTGACGGTAGAAATAAAAATTAAGACAATTATGGAGACCTAGATCTTGCTGATGGTTGCTGAATAGTTTAGACCAACACAGCAATAAGTCTCAGAGTTCTGTGCAGGCCCTATCAAATCTGGAAATCTGAGGAGGACTTACTGATAGATTCCGGATGCTGCATTCCACATTTTGGATCTGGCAAATGACTTGTGGCTCCATTGATTTCGGTGAGGGTTGCAAAGCAAAGGAATTAGAAGTAAAGGAAAAAATGTATTATCTTTTACTAGTTTAAATTTTTGTTGAATGTTGTTAATTTTGTATGTTTAAGTAACCTTTTAAATTATTACCTTTACATTTTTTAATTCCGTCTTTTTGTATGTCTGAATGATTGGGACATATAAAATATTTCACAATCACTTACAGCTTTCATAGTCAGCAACCAAGTGGCCCCAACTCCCCTGACTGCTGCTTCCTCACCTACTTAGCCTTACCACAATCAAAGCTGGTTGGGGGGATTTTACAATGGCACCTCTGCCCAGGGATGACATTGGCCATTTGCATCTGGCCAGTATAGGTATTGTGGGGAATGCAGGCCATAGTTATGCACATGAAGGACCAGTCAGCAGGATCTAATTCAAGATATAAAAATGTTGTAAATACTCTAGTAAAGAGGCAGCATCTATGAAAAAAGAAAAACAAAATTAATATTTCAGATTGATGACCCTTTATCAGACAATCTGAAACATAATTTTATTTTCTCCACAGATAGTGTCAGAGTATTTCCACAATTTTTTGTTTTTATTTCAGATTTATAGTTTTTACACTCGTCTAGCTGTCTGGAAACTTGAGCTGTTCAAATAAATGAGTTATTTATTCTAACTAAGCTGTCCTCTGATGAGCCATCATCTTATTAAATGGCTGAGCAGACTTGAGTGGTCACCCCCTGCTCCTTGTTTATATGTAACTCAGATCTAGCCGTGTTCATCTCTTGTCGCCCTTCACTTGCTGGTTTCAGGTGCATCCAGTCCTGTGATTTTGTAAGATTCTCACTTTTTTTAAGTCTCACTTTAGCCTTAAACCTCAATATATTTAACATCCTATATTCTCTCCAATTTTAATTGTTTTGCTATTAGAAACTGTACTTTCTGTTATTTAGGCCCTAAAGAATACTTTACCAGTCATGGTAAAAACAAAAAATGCTGAAAACATGCGGGAGGTCAGAGAGCATCTGTGGAAAGGGAAACGGTGTTAATGTTTCAGGTCAGACAAAGGGTCTTTGACCTGAAATGTTAACTTGGTTTCTACAGATGCTATCTGACACTGAGATTTCCAGCATTTTCTGTTTTTATTTCAGGTTTCTAGCAGCCACAATTCTTTGTTTTTCAACATCATTCCGTGAACTAATACGGTCTAGGCAGGTAATTCGATACTAATGAGGAAACCTCTGCATCGTATGAGCTTCCAAACTAGGTGCCCTTTTAATTTAATGACTATTAAAACTGTCGTGTGCTGGTCCTGTCTTAAAGGTTTATGTGTAGGCTTGTGCTTACTTAGAAGGGTATATAAGAGTTTGTCTTTTCCCTTGTACAGTTGGTGTCGATGAACATTGGAAGTGCTCCGACTATTCCAGTGATCTTAGCCCCTGAGACTCCTGGGCCTGCTGTAACCTCCACTAATCTTGAAACTCCTCTGACTCCTGTTTTGGAGGATTCGCCCCAGAAAAGGTTATTGGGGCAGAAGGCCACGCCTCCACCCTCTCCACTGCTATCTGAGCTCCTGAAAAAAGGGAGTCTCCTGCCTACCAGTCCTAGGCTTGTAAGTAACCATCTGGTCTTTAATTAAAGAAACCTAAATCAAAGGCAAAGACCCAAAATGTAGGAAAACACAGACTGAAAAGGCGATTGAATAAAACATATAGCAATGGGTATAAAACCATGTTGATCGAAAGGTAAGGAGGTACACTATTTCAAAGTAATTGTGTGGCAAGTATGGTCACTCCCTATTAAAACCTACTTGATGAGTGTCCTGTGGATCATGCATTTTTAGGATCTTTTTATTACCAGAGAACAACTATTATTTTGTACATTGATTGTGGCTTACATTGAAATATAGAAATCATAATTATTTTTGCAGTTTGCCAGTGTAAAAAAGTGAGTATTTTTCATTGATATTTGTATATTGCTTAAGGGCCTGTCCCACTTTCCCTAATTCGCGATCTTTTTTACTTGTGGACATTTTTCATCAGGCTAGAAAAACGCCCCGACCTACTTGATGCCACGAGTACCTACGACTAGCATCACGGCCTCCTACGACCTCGTGACGACCATGCTGCGAGTATGAGTCAAGGGCAAACTCGGGAGAGGTCGTGAATTAGGTTGTGAAAGTGGGACAGGCCCTTTAGGCTACCAGTAACTGATATGCCATTCATTTCATAATAACAGGTCTTTTGCACCTATTTCTGTTTTAGGTCAGTGATGTTGATCCCCAGGTGAATTCAACACATGTTACTAGCCCCAATATGCATGTTGAAATGGGAACAAGTGTGTCCACCCTGCATGTTCCAGAGCTGCAACCAGCTTGTACCAGTGTAACAGTATCTCCCGCACCAACAGGTAACATTTACCTTTATTCCTACTGTGTTCAATGATATTCAATAAGGCAACCTGGCAGATTTATTATTTCAACAATGGAATCATTTGTTTCATCTGTTTCTGTTTACACCACAGAACTTAAGTATATGGTTTGTACTTAAAAATATAATTTTAACCTAGGAATGATACCCACTGGACGTAGCTTTGTCAAAAGGTGAAATTTGAGCTAATTTATATTGATAGGCAGTCCTTTTTATGTGAAGTAATATTAAAGATTTTCTTGCTACTTGGCTTCAGATAACTTGAGTAAATTGAGAGAAAGAAGTATTGTTGGAAATAGCAGACGATGGAATAATAACAATTCATCAGGATGCAAAGCAATTAAAAAAAAATGATTAGTAATATTTTGATTTTCTATCTCTATCTCTTCTACTCTGCCTTTTCTGTTTTCCCCACTTCCCTTCAACTCCCATCTTTCTTTATGGTTAGGTATTATACTGAAATAACTTGCTTGCATAAACAAAAGTTTATTAATCAAGGTATTTACCTTTTTGTCTGTCTGTGTGACATTTGCACGTGTGCTCATATATTCAGCTTCATCATGATGTAGTTCATACGATGTTCTGTGTCATTACATTGATTCTGGTTAAGTAACTTATTGGTTCAGATACTAAACATTAGCGGACATTCAGCATTCAAATTCTATCATGGCAGTTGCAAAGAAAAAGTATAAAAACTCAACTGGTCATTAATGGCCTTTAGTGTGGATGTGGTGAGGGTTATATCCCTATTGGGCTGGTTGCTACACATTTACTCCTGCAATAAAGTTCTAGACTTAACCGTAACAACAAGATTAACAATATACACTATATATTTAGCCATATTCTTGTTGATGTTACTGTTGGCAATTCTTCAGTTATCACAGCAAGCATCACATCAAATTGGAAGGTGACAGATTATTTCCTTTTCCAAGTTGACATAAACAATGTGATATGGGTAATGCTGTAAGAGCTATAAATTTGTTTTCAAAACATTCCTTTATCGATCTTTGCACCACTTGGGATATTCAAACCCAGGTGTTTTGATGGGATTTGCAATAATTCTAGAAATGGAATTCTGGTTTCAAACTAGAATTTTGTGCCATGCCCAATGTTCTCATTTTAGCACAGTTTTCAACGTATGATCTGAAAATCAGCGACCAGACATTGGCTTCAGTGATTACTCTGCACATAAGTCAAAGTCAATAACATTTCTGCAATTAAACCAGACTTCCTGTAAATTGTTTTCTAAACCCACCACTCTTGCTGAATGATATCATTGGAACATAAGGTTCAGAGACATTACAGGTAACCATAGGGGCTGTATAAGAGAAAGAATGGAAGCACTCATCACCCAAGACCATTTCCACTCAGTGTTTACAGTTCCTATACTCCCGTCTACACTTCTCGGAGGAGCTAGTTCTGTGCTGGCCACATATCAATAATACAAGGCTCCAATGAGATATGTGACCTCAAGTATAGACTTGCACTTATACCAAAGCTCCGCTCACATTTGGTTGGAGCATCTATTACTCTTGGTTTCCTTGCCTGAGGATTATTGCAGGCTGCTGCCATTGATCTATGATGCATTGAACAGTCTTCTGCACATTGTTGCATTCGGGAGGTCGATGAAGGAGATAAGACTTCACCAACATTTCCTTCAGGCCGGGCATGGAGATTTGCCAGCTTTGCAGCCTCCTCTAAGGTGCAGGCACTCATAGATTGCACCCATACATTTCTTGCACGTCTTTCCCTGGCAGTCTTCAACCAGGGCACCTGGCTGTAACCTTGGATGGTCTCTGTGGCCTTTCTGAAAGTAATGGTCTCCTGTCAAAGTTCCTCTGAAAACTTGAGATCATGTTTGTTTTCCTCTCTACTCCACCATTATTCCAGCATCAGTTCTCGAGGAGCAGCACTTTTAAATAGTTGGAATATTTTTGCTTGTCCTGTATAAAGCCCTTTAAAGCTGTCTGTTGAGACTGCAGCTGCATAGCTGTGCCAGCAATTGCATGATATTGAAGCAATGACTTAGCATATGTTCAAGTGGAAATGGTACATTGTTGCACCAGTAAACTCAATAACACTGTTTAACAGGCAGACCGTATTCCTAATGATGCTGTTTAAAACATTGTTCACTCAGCCCACAACGTTTTTGCAATTCGAGATGCTATTACTAACACATCTTAAAGTTGCAGTAAGTAGGAAGTCCTGTTTTTATACAGCCCCTTTCACAACCTTGTGCTGAACTTTGGCACTTTAGAACCAATTAAAACAATTCTTGAGGTATAATTGATGTCACATGATCATGACAGCTGATTTGCACACAAGCTCTCACAATTAACTAATCTGTATTTTTGATCATGCAGATTGAAGGTAGATATGGGCCAGAGTATAACCTGGACTGTGTATAAACTTCCCTCTGCTTCCAGAAGTTTTGTGCTGGTCCAAAGTACTACAGTATCAGGAACAATAATCAAAAAGTAGATGCTGGAGATCTGAAATAAAAACAAAATGTTGGGAATACTCAGCAGATCAGCAAGAAACTGTGGTGATAGCAGCAATTTACATTTAAGGTCACCAATGCTTCCACATGTCAAGGAATAATAAGAAGTCAAATGTGCTTTAGTATAGAGAGAAGGCCACGGGTGGAAAGAAAAAAGAATGTAGTGGAGACTAAGAAAGGTTGAATGTTAGACATGATGGTTTGTAAATTACATGACAACAGATATTCTCATTGCTTTTCCACTTCTATTTCTCTGCAACTTAAACATGCTTATTTACTAACTTTTCCTTGCTGTAATGTAAAGTCATCAAACTGAAATGTTGGTTCTGCTTCTGTCCTCAGATGAAGTCTAATCTGCTGAGTTTTTCCAGTATTTTTTGTTTTTATTTCTGGAAGGACCAGGTCGTGGTGGCCTTGGTTGATATTTCTCTGTTTAGATCGCAGCCACAGAGATTCCACTGGTTTTATCATTCTATTCACCAGCAGCAGCTAGCCTTGATGTACAGTGCCCTCCATAATGTTTGGAACAAAGACCCATCATTTATTTATTTGCACAATTTGAGATTTGTAATAGAAAAAAAATCACATGTGGTTAAAGTGCACATAGTAAGATTTTATTAAAGGGTATTTTTATACATTTTGGTTTCACCATGTAGAAATTACAGCTGTGTTTATACATAGTCCCTCCCCCCCCCCCCCCATTTCACGGCACCATAATGTTTGGGACACATGGTTTCACAGGTGTTTGTAATTGCTCAGGTGTGTTTAAATGCCTCCTTAATGCAGGTATAAGAGAGCTCTCAGCGCCTAGTCTTTCCTCCAGTCTTTCCATCACCTTTGGAAACTTTTATTGCTGTTCATCAACATGAGGACCAAAGTTGTGCCAATGAAAGTCAAAGAAACCATTATGGGACTGAGAAACAAGAATAAAACTGTTAGAGACATCATTCAAACCTTGGGCTTACCAAAATCAACTGTTTGGAACATCATTAAGAAGAAAGAGAGCACTGGTGAGCTTACTAATCGCAAAGGGACCTCCACAGCTGATGACAGAAGAATTCTCTCTATAATAAAGAAAAATCCCCAAACGCCTGTCCGACAGATCAGAAGTCGGGTGTGGATTTGTCAATGACCACTGTCCGCAGATGACTTCATGAACAGAAATACAGAGGCTACACTGCAAGATGCAAACCACTGGTTAGCCGCAAAAATAGGATGGCCAGGTTACAGTTTGCCAAGAAGTACTTAAAAGAGCAACCACAGTTCTGGAAAAAGGCCTTGTGGACAGATGAGACGAAGATTAACTTATATCAGAGTGATGATAAGAGCAAAGTATGGAGGAGAGAAATAACTGCCCAAGATCCAAAGCATATCACCTCATCTGTGAAACACTCTGGTGGGGATGTTATGGCCTGGGCATGTATGGCTGCTCAAGGTACTGGCTCACTTATCTTCATTGATACAACTGCTGATGGTAGTAGCATAATGAATTCTGATGTGTATAGACACACCCTATCTGCTCAAGTTCAAACAAATGTCTCAAAACTCATTGGTCAGTGGTTCATTCCACAGCAAGACAATGATCCCAAACATACTGCTAAAGCAACAAATTAGTTTTTCAAAGCTAAAATATGGTCAATTCCTGAGTGGCCAAGTCAATCACCTGATCTGAACCCAATTGAGCATGCTTTTTATATGCTGAAGTGAAAACTGAAGGGGACTAGCCCCCAAAACAACTATGTATAAACACTGCTGTAAGTTCTACATGGTGAAACCAAAATGTATAAAAATGGCCTTTATTAAAATCTGACAATGTGCACTTTAACCACACGTGATTTTTTTTATATTACAAATCTCAAATTGTGGAGTACAGAGGCAAATAAATAAATGATGGGTCTTTGTCCCAAACATTATGAGGGGCACTGTAAATGAAAATATGATATGGGGCAGTTAGTCCATAACGTTGGTGACTGATTATATTAGTACATATCATTAGAAAACTGATCCTGAAAGTTCTCTCCTGAGATATTGTGGAATATACATCAATGCTTGCCACCATTTTATGTGTTCTGGATGATGTCAATTTAGGCTTTGGTTTCCATGGTTTTATATCATTCAGTAAAGAGAGATATAGGAGGTCTGGAGAAGATCAGCCTATTCAACCTGGAGAGGAGGGTTTTTTGGGAGATTTAACTGAGATCATCATCATGAACAAAAGTTTATCTTTGTGGGTAACTTTTACTTCCCCAATATTAACTGGGACTTACTCAGCGCCAAAGGCAGAATTTGTTGGGTTTATCCAAAAGGTTTCTTGAAAGAATGTGTGGGCAGTCCAACCCGAGAAGGAAACATACTGGACCTTGTGTTAGGACTTGAGTCTGGCCAGATGATTGGTGTTTCAGTGGAAGAGCATTTTTAGGATAATTATTACAGTTCCGTATGTTTTAAGATTGTTTTGAATAGGGGTAAGGCAGGACCTTGTTGGAAGATACTAAATTGGAGTGAGGACAATGATGACGTTAGGCAGGAGCTCAGAGGATACACTGAGAGCAGTTGTTATTGGATAAGTCCACATCTGACACATGGGAGTTATTTTAAGGTCTGTTGATCAAAGTTCAGGATTGCCATGTTTCAGTAAGAAGGAGGGATAAGGATAGCAAGGTAAGGAAACCTTAGATGACCATAAAGGTTGTGAATTTTGTCAAAAAGAGAAATGAAGCACATGTAAGTGTTAAGAGGATAAAATCAGATCTATAAAGGAAAGAACTTAATGGGCGACTTGAAGTTCCAAAAGGTGTCGCAAAATGGCTTGCGCAAGTCGAATTAATGAAAATCCTAAAGCTTTTTAAACCTTTTTTTTCAAAAACAAGAGAGAAACCAGGGAGAATGGATGACCTCTCAAGGATGGAGGAGGGAATTTGTGCTTGGAGTTAGGGGATGTAGGCGAGGTAATAATCCAGTACTTTGTATCTGTTTTCACCCAGGAGAGAGACATGGAGGACAGTGAGATCAGTGTGGAAATATTAATATGCAAGGGCAGTTTGAGATTAAGAAAGAGGTGGTGTTGGGGCTCTTGAGGAGCAGTTGGGTGGATAAATCCTAGGGCCTCATGGTATCTATCCCAGGTTATTGAGGGAGGCAAGAAAGGAGATTACGGGAGCCTGGAGTGGAGAGTAGCTAATGCTGTTCATTTATTTAAGTAGAATAATCCAGGGAATTATAGGCCACTGAGCCACATGTCAGTGCTAGGGAAGCTATTGGAGAGGGTTCTTCAGGATAGGAATCACTTCCAATTGGAAGAAAAGGGTTCAGTAGAGATGGTCAGCCTGGTTCTGTACACAGCAGGTTGTGTCTTACTAACATGCTTGAGTTTTTTTTAGGAGATGACAAAGATAACTTAGGGAGAGCAATGGGTGTTGTTCACATGGATTTTGCTAGTGGATTTGACAAACAACCTCATGGTGGGCTAATGCAGAAGATTAAGATGCACTGGAGCAAGAGTGACTTAGTCGTATTGATTCAGAACTGGCTTACTGATAGAAGACAGAGTTCTGGTTGAACGACAATATTCAGTCGGAGGTAGGGAACCAGTGGAGTTTCGCAGGGATCTGTGCTGGGACCTCAGATTTTGTAATGATATCTATAAATGACTTGGACGGAAACCTAGATGAGTTGGTTTGTAAATTTGCAGTTGATACCAAGATTGCTGAGGTTGCGGACTGTGGGGAAGACTGTCAGTGGACCCCAAGATCCCACTGTGCATCAATGTCGTTAAGAGTCATGCCATTAATGGTATATTTTCCCCTTGCATATGACCTCCCGAAGTGCAACCCGCTCGCACTTGCTCAGATTAAATTCCATCCGCCATTTCTGTAGCTCATCTATATATAGTGGGATATGGATGAGCTACAGAAATGGCGGATGGAGTTTAATCTGAGCAATTGTGAGGTGTTGCACTTTGGGAAGTCATATGTAAGGGAAAAATATACCATTAATGGCATGACCCTTAACTGCATTGTTGTACAGTGGGAATTTGGGGTCCAAGTCCATAGTTACCTGGGAGTAGTAACACATGTAGATAGAGTGGTGTATGATATGCTTGATTTTATTAGTCGGGCATTGAGCATAAGAGTCAGGAAGTTATGATGCAGCTTGATAGGTCTTTGGTTAGGCAGCATTTGGAGTATTGCCTACATTCTGGTTGCCCCATTACTGGAGAGATGTGGAGGGTTTGCAATGGGTGCTGAGGGGGTTTACCAGAATGATGCCTGGATTAAGTGATATTGTTATTGGGAGAGGTTGGAAAGACTGGAACACTGGAAATCTGATAGACCTATACAAAATTGTGATAGGCATAAATAGAGTAGACAATCAGGAATTTTTTCCCCAGAATAGAAATAACAAATACTTTAAGATGATAGGGGCAGTTTTTTTAAACAGAGGGTGGTGAGTGCCTGGAACATGTTGCTGGGAGTGGTGGAGGCAGATAAGATTTTTTTTTAATGCCGGTTCAAATTCGCTTAGGTTTAAACAAAACACCAGTGCAAAATTAAATCCAAAAATCCTTTGAAAGATAAGAATATCAACAAGCTCAACACATCATATTAATTGGCACTCATTACACCCTGACATGTTCAAGTAAATGAGTTAGTGGTGCAACAGCAGTTACAAAACCTAAGGGAAATACCGTATGGACCTCTTGGCAGTGATCTTGGAAATGGAAAAGAGAAAACTTGATCCCCTTGCAATGTTTTCATCGCCACTTTATGTGAACTGGACAATTGATTGATGATACAAAAGTTGGGTGGCAACATAAGTTGTTTGAAGGCTGCAGAGGCTTCAGGAGGATAAAGATAGGCTAAGTGAATGGGCTAGGACGTGGCAAGTTAAGTATAATGTAGGAAAATATTGGGCCATCCGCTATAAAAATATAAATATATATATATATATAGAGAGGCAAAATATTTTAAATGGTAAGGGATTGAAATGTGTTTGTGTTCAGATGGACCTTGTATGTAAATCATTGAAAGTTAACATTCAGCAAGTAAAAGGTACATTGTCTTTCATTGCAAGTTGATTTGAGTACAAGAGTTGAAACTTCCTATTCCAATCGCATGCTTCAGTTGGTGAAACTGCAACTGGAATATTGTGTTTAGGTCCTGTCTTCCTATCTAAGGAAGATGATGGAAGGAAGACGAATCAAGGGAAATCTCATGGAAGCAAACTCAGTTCTTCAGGGATTTGAGAGGGTAGATGTGGGGCTGATGTTTCCACTGGCTTGGGTGTCTGGACCCATGGGTCACAATTTCAAAACAAATTCAAGATAGGTGAGAAGAAATTTTGACATAAAGAAGATCCTGAATCTTGGGAATTCTCCACCCAAGGAGTTTAAGGGGTCAGTTTTTAGATATTAAACTGATAAGGTGCAGGTGTACATGAAGAGCCACGATTTATTGAATGCAAAGCAGGTATTAGGGACCAAATGACCTACTTCTGCTTTGATTTCTTACAGTTCTTATACAATTGCACTATTTACCATCAAAAAATCTTTAGTCATGCTGCCATTGATGTAACTGGTCAAACATTGAAGAGTGTGGGAAATATCTGTTCTATTGTGTTCTCACGGTGATCTATCACGATGCATAACTATTCAACTAGTTATTGTTTTTAGTGACTCTCCAGCCTCTCTCTTTTACACATTGTTGACACCTTCATTATACAGTATGATAGTGCTGATGTGTTAACTGAAATGGCTAAATATAGGCGAGGCTAGGTATTTGGTGGTCTCATAAAATTCAATACCACTCCAGTTTATAATCTCGCATTCCAGCACATTTGAACATCTCTGTGAATTCAGGAAATGAACCCATGTTTAACAAGTAATGAAGACAGATCTGCCAAGTGCAGAGGCCAACATATTTTGGAGGCTTCAAGCTACATTTGGCAAAGTACCAAAAAATGTTTGTTGTAGGCAAAGCTTAATGGATCTACAGTGATTAAATCACATCTCTGCTTCTCTCTACATTGAATTTCATGTAAAATGACAAAAAAAAGAATGGGGCTTTGTGAACATGTTATGCTAAACAGACCAGACCAGACTGAAATATTTGAATTTTTTTTTAACCAAACATGTAACACAAATACATATGTTTAAGTAATTTGGTAGACTCCTTGTGACATCAAGATCCAACCAGGTGCAAGGCTGTTAGCAACACCCTGGCAGTAATGTTCCTGCGTTCTGAACGGACTGACTACCAAAACGGCCTGTTTCCAGTGCAATTATGACCCTGATGATTCAAACAATGGCAACTTGCTTTGGCACATTGTTTTCCCAAAGCCCAGTCAACATCATCGTATTCATTAATCAACCAATAGAAAATGTATTGAATAATCCAGTAAGACTACTCCCAAATGCACAGAGGATTCTCTCACAGGTTCTGTCAGAACTATTGCCTTGTATCCATGTCACCATTATTAAGCAGATGTGCAGCTGTTCTTGGTAACAAAGCTCTCAGCACAACAACTATTATTGAAACCCAAATGTGGCTGGAATTGTTCCTGATGCACAATCTTATGATTACAACTATCAGTCATGACAGTCTAGGACAATAGTTTGGATATAATTCTTACTGAGAGAACATTCTTGACCTAAAATTAGGATATAAAGAAGTTTAAAATTTAATGAAAAACTTGCCACTGATCTGCTGCTACAACTGCAAAGAGCTGAAGGACAGTCTGCTTGGCGTATCAACAGCGTCTGAATTTGTTTTTCATCCCATTTATCACCAGCACTGCAACAATGCATGCTTACTTCAGTTGTACTTTCTGACTATTAGCTGTAACAGCAAGAAACACAAGATCAATAAAATCATGATAACAGCACAAACTGGAATTTCCCCTCTTGGTCTTGCATGATTCTGACTCCAATATGTAACAATAATTTTGCACTGACGGTTGCAGTTCCATACTTAATATTTTGGTGCCTTACATGATCAGCCATTATTGATTTTCAATACATGCTTTAATGCTATCCAATTTAAATAATCTTTTGGTAATAGTTTTGAATTATGATGTTCTTCCCCCCCCCCCCCCCCCTCGGCTCCTGTTTAAAGTTCAGATAGGTGCTCAGAGCCTCCTGATCGGTTAGGCAGCTGTAGATCAGTTACTGCACAAGTCGACCAAATTTAACATGTTCATGGTTTCTGTTCGCCCTGATCCTGAAATCATTGTAGTTTGCTCCATTTTTCAAAGTTGCTAATGCTTACATATTATGTATTTTGTTGTGAATGGAATTATGTTTATTCACCTTCATTTTGTGTAATTCCAGAAATAGGTATTTTCTGTACTGCCATTAACAATGTCATCTGGTTGCTCCGGTGGGTAATACCATTGATAAATAGCTAATCTTTATCATTTGTGAGTGAATAGGGCTAGATGAAGTTGTTGATATTCAAAATGGTATCCTGGAATTCAAGACTATATATTCAATGTGCTGGTTCTATAAATTTGCATGCAATACAATAGAAAGAGAAAACTCTAATTGTGCTCATGTATGGGGTATAGTTTGAGAAAGATGTGGTTTGGTCATTATTTGAGCTGTACTACCTGTGTATCAAATACTTTTATGTTGTAACGTGAGATTTTTCTTTCATATATGAGTTCAACTTTGGGATGCTGCACATTAAATACCTTCTCATAGATAACTATTATAGAGTAGGACATGCAGCAGACAAATCTGTTTGTTTAAGAGAGCTGACCAAAGCCCAGTTTAATATCTGAATTAAAAAATACTCCCAACGTACTCTTGAGGTGGAGTTTTAACCAAAACTTTTGCATTTAAGTCTCTGGAGTGGGAATTTTTCTCAAGCAATACCCCATACATTGAGAGCAATTTGGAGAACACAGTTCACAGTGGGTTCATTCAATCAAATAAAGAATGTGTGTTGAACGTAGTTCCTCTTGCCTACCTGCATGAGCCTTGTATCTTTCTTTGTGCACTTTATGTTAGGAGCCCCTACTCTGTCAAGGCTTTTGGAGGTCGGCCTCTCGCAGTTCACATCACCTTTCGTTCCCTTCTCTACCATCAGCCGTGAGGCACCACCTCCAGTTAAACCCATGCAAATTCTAGCTGACCAGGTGTATACAGCCACCACCGCAACCATGACGCAGAAGAGCAGCAGGACAGGTCTGTCACTAGGCAGTCTAACCAACAATGCCAGATGTTTAAAGAAAAATACAAATCCTGTTCCTTTTAAAGATTGTCTCAAACATCTGCATTTGGATATTGAAGAGAAATATCGTAAAAGCCGTGGAATTTAAAATATGAGGGTCAAATTTCCTTTGGTTCAGTGATACCACGTGAACTCAGATTGGACGAAAAACAATGATATTAGAAGTTATCATCTTAAATCTGATTCTCAAACAAAGCAGCGTAAATCTGTCTTTACAATATTTTTCCTTATATTTCTATCTTGTAGATTATGTGTAAAATGCCTTTGGTACCATCCTCACTAAATTTTTGCGCACACACTATTGAAAATTGTGCGTGCATGACGAATTTTCTGAATTGGGGAGACCATGAGGAATAAGAAATAAGAAATGCAAGATGGTGCTGATATGGAAAAATATCATGTGGCTTGGTACAATAATATAACAATGACTCTTGTTTTGGGTGAGATGTGCATTCAGGAAGAAGTTAGTGTTTCGGTTCCAAAAAGGAATTGGAAGTGGGAACCATGCCTGGGCCTTTATCCATGTAGTGTTATGGCAAATTAAATAGCTTCATTGAATGTGGGGAAAGTTTGTCTTACATAAAACAAAGCAAGACTTTGAATAGTGGGATGGATTATATTGTAGAAAGTGCAATATAAAGGGCGGTGCTCCACTGACGTACTTTACAGCCCATCAAATATTGTATATTGAGGGATGCAGTTTAGTCTAGTTTAGAAATACAGCGTGGAAACTGGCTCTTCGGCCTTGGATTTGATCCACTCTTCTTCCATATGCGCTCATCATGGCCTAATCCAATGCAAAGTCCTTTACAAAGTCCACTATACAAATGCAAGATTAACTTAACACAAAAGCTGTGATCGAGGACAGTCAATTGACATAAAAGCCCATAACTTTCTTAAAAATCAAGAGAACTGAATGAAATTTTCAGTTATTATAGATTGAAGCATTCTGAAACAAATATGATACATCTTACTTGGATGGCCTGAAATTAAAGTATATAATTAGTTAATTACCTAATAAAGTAGCTAATTACAAAATTAACCGTTGTGACGGAAATAGTAATAAACACTCAGATTGCCTTGAAAATTCAAAAATGTGATATTCTCAAGATCAGAACTTTAATATTATTGTAACGTTAAAACAAATAGTAAATACCCAACAAAAAATTCATATTCATCAGTCATCAAATCAATTAAATTCATCTAAATTCAATTATTAGATCTAAACATCTATCCCATTCTTAAGAAAAGGCTAAAAATTATTTTGTAAATAGCCAAAGTATCCAAATAACAAACTGATCCCATTCACACAAGAATTCACAATATAACATGTTTAAATCTCACTTTGTCATGAATTTCTATGCTAAATGGAAGGAATTGAATGTTTAATTCCCATAAATTCTACTCTGTTGGTTTATAACACTGCAGCAGGCAAGGGCCGTTTTGCACAGACATGTGTTCAAAATCCATGAACATCCACTCTCAAGATAATCAAAATCATTATTTTTTGCACAATCATGTCATAACATCTAAATTATCTATATTTTGTGTTATTGTCTATCCATGATCAATATTTTCATACTAAACATCTAATTGAAAACTATGTACTGTGGAAGTTTTAGTCAGATAATTAGTATGAAAATATTGATCACAGATAGACAATAACACAAAATATAGATGACTTAGATGTTCTTATGACATGATTGTGCAAAAAATAATGAATTTGATTATCTTGAGAGTGGATGTTTGTGGATTTTGAATCGAATTGTGGCCGTCGCCATGATTTTGCTCTCAGTCAGTCTCACAGCCGCAAAGACACGGCCAATAACGGGGGCTAAATAACATATTTCGCATCAGCAAACAATATGAAATTACACTAAAAACTAGATAAGATGTTAAATAAACGATCTACCTTTTGTTTTGTCCTTCTCTTGCGATCCGTGATTTTGAAGGCGTTAGAACTTGGGTCTGACTTTAATCCAGCGATTCAATAGACCCGAAACTTTTTTTTTTTAATACGTGAACAGGATCACACAACAAAATTTCTTCATGAGTTTTTCGTACGAGCAAAGCCCTCTTCGACAACCAATAAAAACCTGCATTTTAATCACCCGCCCACTACAGCTTCAGGCAGTGCGCAGATCTGGAGCGCCACTGATGGTAGGAATTTGTAACAACGCTACAGTAAGGCAACAGCTCTACCGCTGCGCCACTGTGCTGCCCTAATTTACCAATTAATGCAGAGCAAATATCATTCTGTTAATAACTAGGTAATCTGAAAGTGATGTTGATTAAGGGATAAAACATCCATAAAATTGGCTCGATGCCAAAAATGGGGAGTACAATTGGGATAATGCTCATACTCTTAGTGCTATAGGATTTTTTAAATATTTGTTTTGATTTTTTTTAAATAGGCTTTAGTTTAAGGAATAAAGGGACAAACTTTTTTAAATGGGCAGAGGATTTGGAAATCGGATGTGCAAAGTGATTTGGGACTGCTGGTGCAGGATTGTGAGCAGTTTTAGGCCCCATCTCTGAGGACCTGCTGACATCGGACAGGGTCCTGCGGGGGTTTCTGAGAATGATCCTGGGGATGATTGGGTTAACATGAGGAGCGTTTGATGACTCTGGGCCTTTACTTGCTAGTGTTAAAAGGATGGTGGTGGATCCCATTGAAACCTACCAAAAAATGAAATGCCTACAGAGAAATGTGAGGTGTTGCATTTTGGGAAGTCTAACATGGGCAGGACATACACAGTGTATGGTAGGGCTATGGGGAGTGTTGTAGAGCAGAGAGGATCTAGGAGTGCAGGTGCATGGTTCCTTAAAGACCGTGTCGCAGGTAAGGTGGTCAAAAAGGCTTTTGGTACATTCATCTTCATCAGTCAGAGTATTGAGTATAGAAGTTGGGAGGCCATGTTGCAGTTGTAAAAGATGTTGGTGAGACCGCATTTAAAGTATTGTGTTGTCAGTTCTGGGCACCATGTTATAGGAAAGATGATGCTAAGCTGGAATGGGTACAGAGAAGATATTCAAGGATGTTGCAGGACTGGAGGGTCTGAGCTATAAGGAGAGGTTGAGTTGGCTGGGACTCTATTCCCTGGCGTGCAGGAGGATGAGGGGTGATCTTATAGAGGTGTATAAAATCATGAGAGGAATAGATTGGGTAGAGTCTCTTGCCCAGAATAGGTGAATCGAGGATCAGAGGGCATAGGTTTAAGATGAAGAGGAAAAGAGGAAAAGATTTAATAGGAATCTTAGGGGTAACTTTTTCACACAAAGGGTGGTGGATGTATGGAAGAAGCTGCCAGAGGAGGTAGTTGAGGCTGAGGCTATCCCAACGTTTAAGAAGCAGTTAGACAGGTACATGGATAAGACAGATTTGGAGGGATATGGACCAAACGCAGGCAGATGGTACTAGTGTAGCTGGGACATGTTGGCCGGTGTGGGTAAGTTGGGCCGAAGGGCCTGTTTCTGCACTGTATCGCTCTATGACTCTACATACAGTGTACATGGGGGGATGCGTAGGAAAGTCTAGGACCAGAGGGCACAGCCTCATAATAAAAAGACATAACTTTAGAATACAGATGAGGAGGATGGCGAATCTGTGGAATTCTTTGCCACAGACGGTGGTGGAGGCCAAGTCATTGTTTAGTTGGGTTAGTTTAGAGATTTAGTTTAGAAAAATACAGTGTGGAAACAGGCCCTTCGGACAATGAGTCCTTGCAGACCAATGACCTTGCTGAACAGTACACTAGTTCTTTCCTACGCATTAGGGACAATTTACAGAAGCCAATTAACCTACAAACCTGCATGCCTTTGGAATGTGGGAGGTAAAGGGAGAATCGTTCACACAGTCACAAGGAGAACGTACAAACTCCGTACAGTCACCACCCATGGTCCCATTGTGCACTTTTAAGGCGGAGATTGACAGTTTCTTGATTAGTAAGGGCATCGAAGGTTACAGGGAAATGGCATGGAGAGGGAAAAATAGATGGTGGAGCAGTCGATGGGCCGAATGGCCTAATTCTGCACCTATGTCTTATGGTCTAGTATCTTAACTGAAAGTGCACTTTGGACAGCGTAGCAGTTCCTCAAAATTGCAGTGAAGTTTTAGCCAATATTGTCCCTGGAGTGGGACTTGAATCTGCAGCCAATGGCACCCATTTGACTTTGTTCTTTGAGCAGGGAGGTTTTGAGCTGGGCAATATTATGGCAAAAACTGTTGAGCTTTCTGTTTCTGAGCCCCTTAAATTTGCCCGTCTTTGAATAGGAACACTTAACTTCCATGTGGAATCATGTGGCTGATATATGATTTTCAATAAAGGATCCTTCACATTGGTCTGTGAATTTTATTTGAGTGCTTTGTTTCTGATTATATAACGTATATTGCAGGATAATTTGTCCAATTGTCGGTAAAAGAGCTGTGGTATCGTACAGTTCTTGTTGTATGAAACTTTGTTCGTTTTGCTGGAAATATAGTACTAGCAATATTTTTGTTGCTTGTTGCTAAGAATTAATGGAGGCCTGGAAAAATATAAAACTTGAATTATATAGACTTTGATGGTTGGAACTCACTGAGAAAAGGTAATGAATGTCTGTAATTATGCGTAATATACATCGATACATTGAATAAAAAGCAAACTGATGTTAAATTTATATATAGTCAAGAGAGCACATTGGAATTCTATTAGTTTGAAAAGGGAACAATCAAGGAAGAAATTAGGAATAATAGTTCTGAAGAACTAAAAATAAATTGAGTGCATTTCACTCGCACAGAAGAGGTTGAGATTTAATGGAAATTTTCTAAGTTATTGTGAATTTTATTTTAATACATAATTTTGAGTGATTGGCTACAAATCCGTAACAAGTATAGTCTCGATAAAATGAAAGAAAGTAGAAGAAACATTAATTTCTTGCAGCATTTAAACTAGGAACAAAAACAAGTGCTTTTGCTTCAGTGAAGTCCTGTAAGAAGACAGCAAATAATTCGAGTCTTAACTGAATTTAACTTCTAGGGCTCCCATGGTAGGATTAGAATTGGGGGCTCTGATTGTTGGTCCAGATCCCTAGATTACTGGTTCAGTAAGCAGTTAAACGACACCTTCATCATGACATAACAGGGAACGTGTAATAGAATAGCTGACGTGCTGGAACAAGGATAGATATGATGATTGAAATGATCTTGTCCTGTGCTGTAGTTCCTTCGAATAAGCAAATGTTGTCTCACTAATTGGCTTTAACAGAAAGACTGAAGAAATTGTCAGGTGCTATCCATGGCTGTATTTCTCAACAACCTGATGCATGCTCAACCATTCTAACTGATCATTAGCTCTGAATTGAAACTTTTTAACAAAAGGGACAGGACTTCAGGTAATGATACTGTTGAATAAATAACTTTGTGAGCAGTGGATGGTGTAAGATTGAGCATGGTTGATCTTGAGAGCGGTCTAAATCTTCTGGTGGCGATGGTGTGCAGATCAGGATAATTAAAGAGTTGGAAAAAACACATTGTAAAGGAAGGTAGACAAAAATGCTGGAGAAACTCAGCGGGTGAGGCAGCATCTATGGAGCGAAGGAAATGGGCAACGTTTCGGATCGAAACCCTTCTTCAGATTGTAAAGGAAATGTCTATAATAGCTTCTTTATAGGTGAGACTCAACAGCAACCATTCTAGGTTTCTTAGTAAAACCCATGCTTTTCATTGAAGTGCATCGTACACACTGGATTTAAAATTCCTGCACTACACTGTTCTGAATTTGAAAGAACACTTGACGTCCTACACATCAAAAGAAAAATAAAATCAAACCATCGCTCTCACAACTTTTGGAAAATCTAAAATCTTATGATTACAGTTCACATGTTGCTTATGTGAAATATTGTTTACAGATGCATCTAAGATTATTTCCAAGATTTCTGCTTCATTTCAGCCTGATACAACCTTTTGGTATTCATTAATTTGTTGTTGCTTTTTGGGACAATCTTTAACTGCTTTAGGGAGAATGCAGGTAGGATAAAATTCACAATTAATAGTTGTTTTTTAATATTAGCTGCCAGTTTGTAACTTAAAGGTAATGACTTACCATTACTTCTTAACGTAACCACATACTGAGAAGTGGCATAATTGCATATTGAATTATCAGTATTCTATGGCACAAAAGATTAATTCCTGTAGTTCCTATCAAAATAGTGTCACCTAATCTCAGTAGGAAAGAACTGCAGATGCTGGTTTAAATCGAAGGTAGACACAAAATGCTGGAGTAACTCAGGGACAAGACTGGGCTGAATTGAACCTGAAGAAGGGTCTTGACCCGAAAAGTCACCCATTCCTTCTCTCCAGAGATGCTGCCTGTCCCGCTGTTACTCCAGTAATTTGTGTCTCCTAATCTCAGTTGTTCAACAGAAAGACAACTGATTAAATACCATTCATTTCCACACAGGAAAGCAGATGGAGATAGAACTTCCATTGACTGTTCATGAGATAATGATGGGCAACTTTTGGGAGGTCTTTAGAATTATTTTGTCAGCCCAAAATGTAGCTCAACACTGCAATCGAAGAACGTACCAGGCAACAAATAATCTGCAGACTTTCTTGATAATACCCTATTGAAGTTAAGTAAATAGGCGAGTAGCTGAGCATAAAATTCTTATCTTATTAATAACTGAGATGCCCCGTGATTCAATCTATGCACTTTCTGGTAAACTGCAAGCCTGTTTTGCTTTCAGGTAACCAATTGGTGCACAGATAAATAGCTAAACCAGGTGAGAAGAAATCATTGCAATATTCTATTACATAGTGTTTGGTGAGTTCAGTAATTACCCTGATAATTTATTTTCCATTTGTTCAAAGTTCCATTATGTTTTTGCTCAAGATTCCAAATATCAGGTTGTGATGCTAATTATGTTAAATCGTGTAAGATGTCCGTTTTGCAGGATGTCTGATTAGAATTACAGGAAATATCCTGTAACAAAAATAGTTGTTGAAATTGTTCTAATCTTTGGAGAATAATTGTATTTTCCGATGTTTACTTCTGCAGTTGAGGAAACCACCATATGTGTTCAGGTAGAGAGCTGTGTGGAGCAGCCAGCTCTCTCGGTATCCGGGGAACTGACTGGCTTCTCGGTGTTAATTGACTCTGGTGAAAGTAGGTGTCTACCATCCGACACTCTGCAGATCGCAAGACAAAGAGAGAGCATTGCGGATCAGCACCGGTCAAAGCAAGTTGAAGGCAATACAGCAGTATCTAATTATACAGATGTACTTAATTTGGGAAATCCTGCAGACATTCTAGCAATTATTGAAGAAAAGGTAAATAGTTTTTCAAACAACATCATAATATTATTAATCCCTTGAAGCTCTTCCCCACTTGTAGAAATCTCTTCGGTATGGTAGCTGGTTGTTCAGTTTCCAAACCTCTGCTTTGATGCATTTGAATGGCTTAGACAATAGACAATAGATGCAGGAGTATGCCATTTGGCCCTTCGAGCCAGCACTGCTAATCAATGTGATCATGGCTGATCATCCACAATCAGTACCCCGTTCCTGCTGTCTCCCCATATTGCCTGACTCCACTGTCTTTAAGAGCTGTGTAATCTGGGAGAAATTGTGAATGGGAGGTCAGTTTATGCCATCTAATGGTGCAACAAAGTTCCGTGACTCAATTTTTATGAATCAAAATCTCTCTGCAAGAATATGTTTCCATTGGCTTCCTTTAGAAATTACTAAATTATGTAGGCTACTTGGAAGAACAATAAGAAAATGGAAATTGATACATGAAATCAATAGGAATTAGGAGCAGCTGATAAATCATCTGTTATTTTTTTAGGTGGAGGAAACACCACAGTTGATTGATGTTCCTACTGATGTTGGAGAGCAGCTAGCAGCGACAGAGGAAAATTCTGCCTCCCTGTTTCAGACGGAGCCGGTGATAAAGGAGGAAACTGAAGAAATCCAGCAACAGGCTCACAAATCAGACTGTCGACCCAGTGATGAGAGACAGATATTGGCTGGATTGGACTCTACAGACAATTTAGTTATCAAGATTAAACAGGAATTGCCAGATGAAGGAGAGGAAGAGCAAGAACAGGAAGAAGAGTCCATTTTAGGACATGTGCAACAGATGGCAAGTGCAGGAAAAATGGCGAATTTTCTAGGCCTGAAATCCGAGGTGAGATGGTGGAGAAAGTTTATGACAAATTATATGTCTTTGTATTTTAATAAATATATATAAAGGGTATTGGAATGATACCCAAAGTAAATTAATATATTGTTTACAATCTTCATTTCCGCTTCCCTCATCTTTAATATGGACGTTCAGTCACTCTACACCTCCATCCCCCACCAGGAAGGCCTTAAAGCCCTCCGTTTCTTCCTCGACCGCAGAACCAGCCAATTTCCCTCTACTACCACTCTACTCCGCCTCGCAGAGCTGGTCCTCGCCCTTAACAACTTCTCCTTTGACTCCTCCCACTTCCTCCAAGTCCAAGGCGTAGCTATGGGCCCAGCTATGCCTGCCTCTTTGTAGGGTATGTTGAATAATCCCTCGCCCTATCTCTATACTTCCCTGACACACTGGCCCTATCCCCGAACTCTTTCTCCGTTACATTGATGACTACATCGGCGCTACGCCCTGCACCCATGCAGAACTCATGGACTTCATCAACTTTAACACCAATTTACATCCTGCACTCAAATTTACTTGAACCATCTCTGACACCCCCCTCCCCTTTCTTGATCTCACAGTCTCCATCACAGGAAATAGACTAATGACTGACGTCTATTACAAACCCACTGACTCTCACAACTATCTCGACTACACTTCTTCCCACTCTGCTTCCAGCAAAGACTCTAGCCCCTACTCCCAATTCTGCGCCCAAGATGAGGTGTTCCATAATAGCCTTATTCTTTAGGGAACGGGGATTCCCCTCTCCCCTCATAGATAACGCCCTCACTCGTTACTCCTCGGTACCTCGCAGCTCCGCCCTTGCTCCCCCTCCCCTTAGGCGCAACAGAGACTGTGTCCTCCCTAGTCCTTACCTTCCACCCCATAATCCTCCACAATTTCCACCACCTCCAACGGGATCCCACCACTAACCACATTTTCCCATCTCCACCCCTTTCCGCCTTCCGCAGAGACCATTCCCTCCGCAACTCCCTGGTTAACTCATCACTTCCCACCCTAACCACACCCTGCCCAGGTACTTTCCCCTGCAACTGCAGAAAATGCAACACCTGTCGCTATACATCCTCCCTCGACTCTGTCCTGGGACCCCGACAGTCCTTTCAGGTTAGGCAGAGGTTCACTTGCAACTCCTCCAACCTTATCTACTGTATCCGTTGTTCAAGATGTGGACTCTTATACATCGGCGAGACCAAACGCAGACTGGGCGATCGTTTCGCAGAATACCTTTGCTCAGCCCACCTGAACCAACCTGATCTCCCGGTTACTGGACACTTTAATTCTCCTTTCCATTCCTACACAGACCTTTCTGTCCTCGGCCTCCTCCATTGTCAGAGTGAGGCTAAATGCAAATTGGAGGAACAGCATCTCATATTTCACTTGGGCAGATTACAGCCCAGTGGTATGAATATTGATTTCTTACACTTTCGGTTGCCCCGGCATTCCTTCTCTCTCTCTATTCCTCCGCCACCCAAGACGCACCAGCTTTTCATTTTCACCCTACAAACAGCTAACAATGGCCTGTTTCCTTTATCATCATTACTTTTTTTACATATCTTTCATTTCGTTGTTCTTTATCTCTCCACATCACCGGCTATATCTCTCATTTTCCTTATCCCTAACCAGTCTGAAGAAGAGTCTCGACCCAAAGCGTCACCCTTTCCTTCGCTCCAGAGATGCTGCCTGTCCTGCTGAGTTACTTCAGCGTTTTGTGTCTATCTTCAGCTTAAACCAGCATCTGCAGTTCCTTCCAACAAATTGATTACAAAATGTTGTGTTCAATATTAAAAATATTGGAAAATGGTTAGCAATATTTAGGAATAAGTAAAAAATAGTGTCTGCCTCTCTTGAAACACACTGTATCAGAGTAAATGATAAATTTACCTTCAGATTTTGAGAAACACTGGCAAATGTATTATGTGGTGGTAGGCAGTCTTTTTGATGATGTTAATTATCCTGTATCCAATAACATTAAATAAAAATGAAAATGCTGAAAGTGCTCAAAACACCAGGCAAAACCTGTGGGGAGAGAGAGTGTGTTCATGTTTTAGGTCAGTAAACTTTTAGCAGAACTTTTTCCAGAAATGTGATTGTTTATTTGAGATATTGCTATATTTTTCTTCTCAATGAAAGAACAGTGGTTTATGCCAATGAAGTATGTGCAGCTCGGAGGTGACATGATTGCGCCACCTTGATCTCCATGCAAGAGTTGATGAGCCTTGTGGAGGAGTGTTCAAAATATTACAGCCAATGGTGAAGTTGACAATATTGAGTTGAGTGGGCATGAATTAAACAAAAATCAGGATTTTATTGAGCTGCACTAATCTTTTTATCATTTCAAAATTTCCCTTCATTTTTGGAAAACAATTTCATTTTTTTCTACAGAGGTCATAGCTCTTCACTGAAAATTAGGTACCCTAATCTCGTTGGCCCATTTTGTAAAGGTTGATTTCTGTCACAATAGGCACTGGGACTGGAACACGTTTTGCCGAGGGGCACCATGCGAAGTAAAAGTACATCTGAGGAAACTACACATCCCCTGCCACGGAGCACCGCACGAAGCAAAAGTACCTCTGAGGAAATTGGTCAGATGTCTCCGAGGAGCTTAACACAGTGCAAAAGTACTTCTATTGAAGTGGGACCATCTGAAATTGTAGGTCAGTGGAATAGGAAGTGAGTGGGACTCGTTTGTAATAAAAGATCGTAAATAAAACTCCAACCTAATCTGGCAGACTTAATCATTTTCTCCATATATAATAATATTTAACAAAATAATAATTTGCTAAAATTATTTACTTTTTCTTTTTCTCCTTCCCCTCTCCCCAACCTACATTCACATTGTCCGGTTATCTCTATTGGAAATGTATCAATGATCATCAGTGGTAACCTTTGCGGACTACCATACCCCTCCCTACTCCCCACCATCATCTCCCAATATAGTGCTGAATCTGAATAGACAAGGTTCATTCTAGGCATTTGCTTGCGTACTATCATGTGTCACTTGTGTTTCATTAAAGAGAAATATCAACGATTGTTCATCTTTTTTTTTCCATACTATCAAAAAGCATTTTTCCCCCCATGGAACGGCAACTAATCTTTGCTCAACCGCACTGCCCAACAGCAGTAATTGAATAAGGATTTTTGCAAATGAACCTACAAATGCAATAAAACGCCCTGCATTTCTAAGCCACGGCATGTCGGAAAACTAAACTCAATCAACCTGAGCCCCGCCATAGTAAACTATACATTTTGTATTAATGTTATTGACTCTTATCGGTAAAGTTTTGCATTCTTGAGCAAGAGAATTTTCAAGTGGTACACAGATTGATGGTGATAATCTTTTCAGCAGATCACAGTTTTATGTATGATGCTATTATTATTTGTTCAATATTAACATTAATGCAAGATTCCACTTTGCTTTCAATCTTTAGATGCCACAAAGGAAGAGACCCGATTAGTTTTAAAGGGTCAGATCAAGGTACTGCTCACCTGGTTTTGTTTCAGTTGATGTGATTGAATCTGTAAATTTGTATTGTTGTAAGTTTACTTGGATTTATATACACTGTGATAGAGAGAATGGCTTCATGAACTGATCTTATAAAATTGCTAAACGTTAATATTTCCTTAATTACTGAAATCTGTTGTTTTGTTGCATAATATACAAATTTCAGATGAATATTTTAGAACATATAGCGGTACTGCACTGGAACAGGTGTGACCAGGATGCCAATCTCCCTGCACAGAGTTGGTCTCCCTCCATTTCCTGCATGTTCATATGCCTGCCTAAATACCTTTAACACATTGCCATTGTTCCTGATTCCAGCACCTCTCCTGGCAATATCTTCCGGGCACCTACCTCTCTAAAAACCTTACCTCGCACATCTCCTTTAAACTATCTTCATCTCATCGTAAACCTATACCTACAGCTATTCGACATTTACACCCTGGGAAAAAGATTGATTAGCAACGCCACTATCTATATCTCTCGAATTTTAAATACTTCTATCATGTCACTTCTCAGTCTCGCGCAGAGAGATTGTTCCTCCAGGCTGAAGAATTTGGACCAGGGATCACAATCTCAGAAAAGGGGCTAAGATGAGAAGAAATTTATCTTACTTAAAGGGTAGCAAATTCTTGGAATTACTTATCTCAGAGGGCCTTGGTGGCTCTGTGATTGTTATCATTCAAAAAAGAGGTTAATAGATTTTTGGATTAAGGATTTTGGATTAAGGGAATTGGGATGTGGGAATAATGCAGGAAAATGGTACGGATGTTGAAACTCAGCCATGATCTTGCAAAGTGGAAAGCATACTTGGAAGGGTAGGGGGGATCTATTCCACCTCTTAAATCTTGCATTAATAGTGGAAGATCAATGCAAGCAGAGATCTAGGAACGTTGTTTTTGTTCAGCAATGCTCAAAAAGAATCCGTCCTTTTCAGGGCTGACTAAAATTTATTTTAATCTATTTTCATCTCGGATTATTGTTAGGTTATTTTTCATTGTAATACCTATGTTAGAACTATCCAAATATGAGAAGTTATGCAAAAGGGCAGGAAGGCGATGGAGAAGCGTTTATGTTGTTTGCGATATATGTTGAGATAAGGTCAAGTACCGTGCTATTCTCATTATCTCATTGACCAGAATGTTATTTGTTTGCAGCTGCAGGAGATGCTTATTCCCAAAGAGGAAGATGGAGCTAGTGAAGCTGCCAGTGTTGATGAGACTAGGGAGGAGGAACCAAATGAGATTTATATGTCAGAAACTGATAACGAACCACCTGTCAGTGAAAGTGACGATGGATTCAGTATTCACAATTCTCATTTACAATCATCAGTCCTTGCTGATTCAATCCCCAGCAGCCCTGCTTCCTCGCAGTTGTAAGTTTACAAACTTTTTTTTTTACCAACTCTTGAAAGGAGGTGCAAAATATGCAGTTCAACATGACAACATTAATATTTAGTTAAACCCTGCACAATAGATCTTTGGTCATCATTATAAGTGTGTTCTATACTTGCAATGGCAAAAATGTATCTTTCATATGTAGGAGAGTAAGTTGAATTCACCTGTTGCTTTTAATCCTCAATTTATCGATTGAAGCAGTTAAATAGTCACATATTAAGTAGATGCATTTAACTCCACTGGTGGGTACCTGAAGAAATCATGTTCCCATGCACCCTAGAAAAATAATCACATTCATCTTTTTAATTCTGTTTTCTCATTGCGTTTGCCACATTTAGATTATTGTACAGCAAAATGGTATATTGATTTTCAGAATCTATAGAATTTTAGAAGATGCCAAACAATGTTTCCAGAGCTGCCTCCTTCAAAACTGTAGGATGCAGATCATAAGATCCTGTAGATGAATTGCCTTTTGGATCCACTAATTTCCTCAATGCTTATTTTTTTAAACAAATGTCTTTCTTGAACTCCTCATTCATGCTCGTTCTCCACTATTTCTGGAGATTTTCTGGGCCTTTGGCTGCTGTAAAAAAAAGTATATTATTTGCATTACTAGTTCACAAGTTATAGTAGAATTAGGCCATTCAGTCCATCAAGTCTACTCCGCCATTCAATCATGGCTGATCTCTGCCTCCTAATCCCATTTTCCTGCCTTCTCCCCATTACCCTTTACACCCGTTCTAATCAAGAATTTGTCTATCTCTGTCTAAAATATCCACTGACTTGTTCTCCACAGCCCTCTGTGGCAATGTTCCAAGATTCAAGATCAAGATTCACTTTAATTGTCACGTGTACCAATTAAGGTACAGTGAAATTTGAGTTCCACAGATTAACTACCCTCTGACTAAAGAAGTTCCTCCTCACCTCCTTTCTAAAAGAGTGCCCTTTAATTCTGAGGCTATGACCTCTCTTCCTAGACTCTCCCACCAGTGGAAACATCCGTCCCACATCCACTTTGCCTTTCATTATTCTGTAAGTTTTATTACTGCCATCTAATTTAGAAGTCTAATTTTGTTTACCTTGCTCACCATCTTTAGTTCAGTTTGTAGTGAAGACCAGGAAGCCATACAAGCTCAAAAAATTTGGAAAAAAGCTATTATGCTCGTGTGGAGAGCAGCTGCTAATCACAGGTTAGTGCAATTCTGCAATGTTATCTGTACTTGAAGGGAACATTTACAAGCAATAACCCGAAAAGAGTAATTATAATCTGTTGACAATGAAGGTTAACAGTAGCATGACTGTGCATTAACGAGTTGCCTTTAATGAAAGAAATGGCATCAGTTAATTAGTAGGAATGATGGAATCAGAACAGGATTTTGCTAATGGGTGATATTTGAACACATTGGAGAAAAAGTACCACACTGCTGTATGAATCCCAAAGATTCTAGGCGGGAAGATGCCTGTAAATAGATTTGTCCTGCTTTTTGTAATGACAAAATGTTGAGTAAATGCCAATTTCCTTGTGTACCAGAATAGCATGGCTAGTTCTTAGTTTTATTCTGGAACACCTCTTCAGCATTGCAGCTCGGATGTTAGGCCTTTCCTGTATCTACGCCACTCTATGACACTGCAAGTTCACTAACACTAACATGTAAAGTGAACTTAATTAACTGAAGAAAGTGGATCTTCATGATGAGGCAAATCAGCCTGCAACTTCTTGATGAAGATGGTTGCAAATCATTCGACATTAATACTTTGTGTTCTGTCATCAGAGAAGTTACAATGCTAAAGTTGCATGCTTCTCGTAGTAAGTAGTCATTGAGTTAAACAGATGGAAACAGGCCCTTTGATGTAAATCTTCCATGCTGACCAAGTTGCCTACCTGAGCCAGTGACATTTGCATGTCGTTGACCCTTTTCTTTCCAGTCCAAATGTCCTTTAAATGTTGTGATTGTAATGCCTCTACCATTCCTTGCAGCTCATTCTACATATCCACCATGTGCTATGTGACACAATTGAACCTCTCAAGTCCCCTTCAAATGTGTTCCTTTCAGCTTAAATTTGTGCCTTCTAGTTTTTAGACTCTCCTACCTTACTCTAGGAAATAGAGTGTGACCATTCATTGTTTCTATGCCAGTTATAATTTTATATCCCCCTGTAAGGTCACTCCTCAACCTCCTATGCTCCAGGGAATAAAGCTCCAACCAATCCAGTCTCCCCTTATAACTCAAGCCCTACGATCCTGGTAACATCCTTGTGAATCTTTCCTGCACCCGTTCCAGCTAATGACGTCTGATTTATAGCAAGGTGACACAAGAGTCCAAGTGTTGTTCCACCATACCCCCGGGTTTCTCAGTCCTATAACACTCACTGGGGCTCTGCCATTTACTGTATAAGGCCTGCACTGGTTCACTTGTTTGTAAATTCTAGCTTCCATTTCTTGACCCACTTTCCCAGTTCACTAGATCCTGTTGGAATCTTAAATAAACTTCTTCACCGTCTGTTGTACAATCAACGTTGGTGTTATCTGGAAACCTACTAACCATGTCAACTACATTCTCATCCAAATAGTTAATATAGATGACAAACAACAGTGAGTGAACCCAGCACTAATTCTTGCAGCACACCACTGGTCACAGGCCTACAGTTTGTAAAACAACCCTCAATTATCACCCTCTGACTTTTACTAGACCTTTCTGTTCAATTGGTTGTGAGATTTTTAAATTCTGATTTTGGCATGCTTCTTTAACTGCTTAACATGCAAGCAGTTCTATGCAGTAGCTTCATTGGGTTGGCAACTTGGTGTGTCTGACACTTTAGGCATGCTTTACTCATTGAACCAGAGATGTTGAAGAGGAGATTTACTGGGTCACGAGTTACAAATTGTAGTGGAATACAATATGCTACTATGACTGATGCCCAGTTTTTGAGTTTCTGGAACTGATCTGAACTTATTACATTGAGTAGGGTCGGTAGTGTCCTTTGGCATCGTGAGGACGCTACTGGTCACTCCTTCCCACAAGATGTGTGCTTGTTGGGTTGGGAGTGCATGGCGGTATATTTAATAGACGAGTGCAGATCACAGAACAATGTTGAAGTTTTACAACATTTACCATTACTGTTTCAAATATATATTCTTTGTTTTTCAGATACGCTAATGTATTCCTTCAACCAGTAACAGATGATATCGCCCCAGGATATCATAGTATTGTACACAGGTCAGCTTTTTGAACAAGCATAGCAAATTCATCATAGTTCTGCAGGTTTTATAAAGTGATTCTTGCGATTAGTGCTCTCTTTCGAATACAACAAATTATTTAGTGGTCTTGCCCAGTTTAATGTAATTAATATTTTTGTATGAAATTGTGTGTTAATAATACTGCAGAATTAACTGAGACTCTGAAAGCTTTGTGGCATAAAGTTATCTATAATGCCAAAATACTAGAATCCTGCAGAATAAATTTTAAATCTACTGATGATAAATAGTTTTATGTTGATATTTTGTAAATCATCACGCTTTTCAAGGATCTTTTCAAAAGTTTACTAATAACTATTATTATAATCTATGATATGTTATAATCTATGAAAGAAATCTGCAAAGCACTGAACTATAAAATGTAAATCTCTAAAATTGCTATAACATTGGATTTTGAAGAAAATTATTTCCATCTTATAAGCAGTTTTTACACTGTTTAATAATTGTCAGCATTTTTACAAGGTGTAATGGTTTCGTTATTTCCATAGATTAATTTGCAAAACTCCATGATCTCAAGCGTAGGATCATTTTGTTATATTACAAAGATGCCCATATGTACCTTTGTAAAAATTAATATTGTACAGTTTTAAATATGCCAGTATTAGTAATCATAACTTTGAAGATAATACAGCATCTCAGAATAATATAGCAGTTTTGAGATGTGTGTTTATTTGCAGAACCCTTCCTTTAGTTTATATTCTTGGCTCCTCTACACATTGCAAAATGAAAGTGCACAGCTTCAAATGTTGAGAAAATAATATGCTCTGGAACCCGACAAAATCTATTCTGGTTTAAAAAATGAGATAAATGAGTGTCATTCTGTGAAGATGCAGCTTGTTACATAAATGACTATAGCTAGAATTGTAATTTTCCCACAAAGAATAATAAGTGCCGTAGAGAGAGAGAACTCTCGCTGACTTTTTTTTCTCCCCGTTTGAGCCCAGGAGTCTGAAAATCACAAACAGGATCAGCATTCATTGAGATGAAAGCACTTATTCCAGCTTTTTATTTAAAGATTTTATCGGTTATGTGCTGGTTGGGTCATCGCTGATACTGGATATTCATGTGCTATCCTTTTAAGATTAGCTTGCTTGAATCAAGAAAGTCCCAACCTGGGTCTGGCAGGTCCCATGTAAAATTAACTTTTTTAGCCTCTGCCCAATTATACATATAATCCAATTTACATTTATAAACTCTGATAATTCAATGGAAAGATTTCCATTACATCACTTGAATAATGCTGCATGTGTCTCCTAAAACCATTATGTCTGCATTGGTATTTAAAGCAAAGTCTGATTATCCTATATCCTATTGTGGACATTGGACGTTTTCTATGGAATTGATGCGTTACAATGCTGAGAACTATGCTCTGCACTCTGAATTTTCCCCTTTGCTCTACTTATTCTGCTTGGTTCGATTGTATTGTGTATGGCATACCTAATCTGCTTGAATAGCATGCAAAACAATGCTTTTCACTGTACCTCGGTACACATAGCAATAATAAACCTAAAACCACAAGCAAGCATTTACTTCCCTCTTCTTAAACTTAGAGATAAATTAATAAAATAATTGAGTGAGTAAATAAGTGGGTATGCATTTTAACCTTATGTTAACTGATGTCAGTAACAAAAATATTGTGCACTGAATTAACATGATGTTGTCTAAGATGCATTTATGCACAAGAATATTTTACGAATGAGACTGTCGTGAGAGATGATAGATTTCAGCCAGCTGTCATTTTCATTGCCAGAGCTTCTCAAATATTTATAAATAAGTACTTTTTGACGTGTATATGTGTTGCCAAGACATTCATTGCAGTGATTATCTGTCCAGGAAGTGAAGATATATATAAGGTAAATGTTCACGAGATTTTAAAATATTCTTGAGTTTCCATTTTAGCTTTGAATCAGTGTGACCATAAAAAGAGAAAGCGAAGGTGGGATTCCAGTAGATGAAGAGATTGATTTTATCATTGACATTGGTGCATCAGAATGAGCTGAATATAGTTTATTAATAATCCCAAACCATGTAATATTAAGATGCAGCTTTAGTTGAATGTCTGTTGAAGCCACAGAAAGTGATCTCCATGCTATGCAGCCAGAAAGCTCATTAAATGCTATATTTCAGGAAATCATTACTTGGTTAAGTGGTTTTTAAGAAATTATTTGTACTGACTACTTGTTTCAATTTCTTTAGACCAATGGATTTGTCTACAATAAAGAAAAATATAGAGACTGGTTTAATTCGCACAACAGCAGAGTTTCAGCGGGACATAATGCTGATGTTCCAAAATGCAGTGATGTATAATAGCTCTGATCATGATGTGTATCACATGGCATTAGAAATGCAACGAGATGTCTTGGAACAAATTCAGGTAGAACTCTCTCAACTTTTAATATTTCATATAAATGTAAATAATCAAAATATGAAAGTTAGTCTGGACCAATCTTTGTCTAAAATCAAATGCTCTTGCTGCAGTAGATGTAAGATTATAAATAAGGGTAAGAAAGGTGTTATAATTTGTAACCTTGGTCTTAACTCCTAAACCATACTTCTTAAGGTGGAACTCTTGCAGTTTGTTATCTAGATTACGAAATGGATGTGAACAGAGGTGGTATAATCTCAGCTGACACAAAATAGGTGGTGTTGTCAATAGTCAGGAGGGTTGATCAGCTACAGAAAAATGAGTTGGGAAGATGGGCAGAGAATGTGAAGTTGTGTATTTTGGAAGGACTAATAAAGCAAGCTTTTATGAAATGAATGTTAGTACCATTAGTGAGGAAGAGAGGGACATTGGTGTGCATGTCCAAGGATCTCTGAAGTCAGCAGTGCAAGAAGATAAGCTGGTTTGGAATACCTCCCATTAGTTTGTACATAATATAGAAACAGGGAGGTTGTGGTACAACCTCGCAGCACTGTGGCGCAGTAGTAGAGTGGTGGAGCGCTGGAGACCCGGGTTCGATACTGACTACAGGTGCTGTCTGTATGGAGTCTGTACGTTCTCCATGTGACTCTGTGGGTTTTCTCTGGGTGCTCCAGTTTCCACCCAGGTCTAAATGACGTGCAGGTTTATAGGTTAATTGGCTTCTATAAATTGTCCCTAGTGTGTAGGATGGAGATAGTGTATCACTGGTTGGCACGGGCTCGGTAGGCCAAAGGTCCTGTTTCCACGTTAATCTAAACTAAACTAACCTAAGCAATATAAAACATTAATTAGGCCTCTGCTAGAATATTGTACGCAGTACAGGAAAGAAATGATTGTACTGGAAAGAGTGTAAAGGCGATTCACTGCATTGTTGACTGTGATGGAGCTCTGAGGAGAGGATGAATAGGTTGGGATTATTTTCATTAGGGTAGAGAAGACTGAGGGGAAACCTGATTAAGGTATAAAATATTTTGGTGGTGCATAGAAGATGTAAATAACAAGAAACTGTCTCCCTTTGTGGAGGTGTCTATAACCTGAGGTGCTCGGGTACGATAAGGAACAAGAGATTTACAAGGTATTTGAAGGGGTAAAAAACACCTTGAGGTGAATAAAAAGGAGCTTGAGGAATGATGAGGCAGATAGTCTCACAAGATTTAAGATGTTGACGTGCTTGAAAACTTAAAATGCCATGGTATTGAAGGCTAGAAGCTAAATGCTAGGAAATGGGTTGAGTATGGATAGGAATTTGATGGTTGGCATAGACAAGGTGGGCTGAAGGGCCTGTTTTCATGCTGTATGATTCTTTGACTCTTTAACTGAACTCCATCTTTAAGTGTGATCTCAGCAGTAGACCTTGCATGACTTATGTAGCCTTGTGACCTGGCTATACCAGGTATTGCCACACATTAGCCACAAAGGAGAAGTTGAGAATAATTTCCTTTATGATTTGTAAGCAAAAAAAAGTAATGGGCCTGTCCCACTTTGGCAACATTTTAGGCGACTGCAGGAGACTATGCAGTCGCCACATGTTCGCGGGTGGTTGCCGGGCAGTCGCCTTCATGGTCGTGAGGAGTTCCCGCATTCTGGGAACTAGTCGCGGCCCCATTATGGTCGCAACAAATTTTTCAACGTGTTGAAAAATTAGCGCCGACTAGAATGAAGCCGCCATGGAGAGTAGCGAGAATTCTCGTGCGTAGGTGGGTCGCCAGGGGGTCCTAGTGAGTTGCCAGGAGGTCGAATGTTCTCTTAGGTTCTCGTAGGTTGTAGCCGGTGCTGACCAGTGAATTTCATTGGCTCATTGTGAAAAAAAACGTGAGCAGTAGTTTTCAGAACCATGGATAACCGACCGGTAATGTTAATGTCTGCCGAGCTTCACAGCCGTGTATCTCTGGCTTCTTAAAAGTTGTCTCTACTCCTTTTCCCCCCTCTTTTAAAGGACTTACAGTACACTGTGCTTTTTAGCTTCTTAATTACAGCGCCAACCTTCCTGTTTATCGCGGTGTGTGTCTGTATCACATTGGCTTTGCACCATGTGAATTTCACTCAGTCAGCGCTCCCCCCGCTTACTCTGTCCCCTGCGTACATAACGGGCTGGTGAAGGAAGCGATGTGTGTGTGTGTGTGTGTGTGTGTGTGTGTGTTCCACTCTGACAGTCACCGATCCAGTTGCTGGTATTTCAGGCGACTGCCGGCAGCTTGACAGTCACCGGCAGTCACCTGAAAAATCACCTAAGTGGGACAGGCCCATAAGATATACCAATATGATTGTAATTAGATCAATATATGCCTAGTTTTTTTTGACATTTTTGTTTGTTTATTGATCATATTAGTATAACGTAAAATAAACTTGAATGTTTTACTTCCCTGGTTACTGAATGGTTCCTTTGTTAAGTAAATAAGCATGCCTTAAGTACTTTTTCCTGAATTGTTAGTGTAAGCCTTGACATTTTCTCTGAAAGTTAATGCAGATCATCAAAATCTGTATTGCAACCACGTCAATGTCTGGTCAGTAATAGTAAGATTAAACGAGAACTTACCTAAGTTTGAAGTTTGATCTTTATTTTATGAGGAGTTACGTAGGTGATTACGTGAAGAACCCCGTCAGTGCGCCTGCGCGTCAATCTTCAAAGCAGCGGTGTGAAATCACAAAAAACAACAACCGAAGTAATATAATCTCATAATAAAACGAGTAATACAAGAACTTCCATCTGACCTTTATGATAGAGGGTAGGGTCGTGGCGGGCACGTAATCACCTACGTAATTCCTCATAAAATAAATATCAAACTTCAAACTTAGGTAAGTTCTCGTTTAATCTTACTATTTTACTTCGGAGTCACGTGAGTGACTACGTGAAGATTTTAAAGCTTTGTGATTTCATGCCGTAGATCAATCCCGGCTTCTCACTACATAGATTGACTCGGAACGAGAATAATCAATCATGCATTTATAATAACATTTGTACCACAAATGCAGTAATTCATTTCAATAATGAAATTAATCAGATCCCCTTTAAACCAGAGGAATTTACACAGAACTTAAAATAGTTTCTGCCCACAATCCCGCATTAACAATAGGCCGATGGTAAAAATATTGAAACATCAACTCATTGGACCATCCGGCGACTGCGAGGATATGGTCGACGGGGACGTCTTATGCCCTGGCCGCCGACTTTCCTGCTGCCCTAGTCGAGTGAAACGTAAAAACATAAGTGTTAATACCAGCAGCTGTTATGACTTCTTTTATCCATCAGGAAATAGTCTGTATTGAAACTCTCTTGTGTGGTTTCTTGTGTGTGATTAACAACCCAGTTTCCGTATTTCTTAAATTCTTTGTGACTTCAATGCATTGTCACAAATATGTCTTAACACAGAGACAAGGATCATTTGGATATGCTGCTAGCATAATTTTAAATCCTGTCACACCTGGCCTAATTTGCTTTAATAGGTCCTAGATATAGAATGTAACCTTGTCTTCAGTTACTTCCATAGTGTCTATTTGTAATTTTCCAAGTGTTTGCACTCGTTGTGCTGTCACTCATGCCATAAGCATGAATACTTTCATCCTGAGCTTGACCAAAGGTAAAGACACACTTGGTGACCATTCACGAAGTAGTTTCAGTACCACACTTTACATCCCAGATTGTCATGTACCTAGGTTTCGGTGGTTTGGAATTAAAGATTCCTTTCATTAGTCTGGAAAGAATTGGGTGTGACCCAATTGGGTTTATTTCTGAATCCAGAACCAAATATGAGGGCAATGCACTTATGGCTGAATTAATTGCACTACAACTCAGACCTTCATCATAATAGAGTTTTGACAGATTTTCTAAACATTTGAAATATCTGCAGTACTATATTGCAAATTCTTTTGTACACAGAACTTTTCCCATTTCTTAATATAAGAAAGGTACTGTTTTTTGAGTGCTCTTCCTCCAGGCTGCCCGTAAGCATGTCCACAGTACGCTCAGACAGTCCTCGCCCCAGAAAAGGCCTTCTTAAACCTGCAAATCAACAAATCCAAACGATCATATAATGGATGTTGTTTCCCTGTTACAGGGTGCAGCAATAAATTACTCCTTTTGGGGACTTTCATCAACATTTGTGTTGTTAATTCTAATATCAACGGATACCATGGCTGTGTAGGCCAATCTGGTATTACCAATACACCTGAATCAGCATCTTGCCTGACTAAGCAAACACTGGCTTATAAGGCAGAAAAGTGGAAATATATATGACAACATACCACTCCAATGTAGCGAGAAAGAATCAATCGCCACTGCTCCTGGATCTGATTCACATGAGACATATCTCGATAGCTGATGATTCAGTCTAGATGTAAACAAGTCAATGTCGGGCATTCCAAATCGGATTACTATATCATTGAATACCTCTCGATTCAACATCCATTCTTATTATCATGGAACTTTCGTGACCTGGTGTCTGCTATCGTGTTCATTCTACCTGGTAGATAGATAGCTGAAATCCAAATATTCTTTTCAATACACCCATTCAATACAATACAAAGTTGATTAGGCATTTTGTCACATGACCCTGACTTGATTTCATCCATATCATTAATATAGGCAATTGCTGTTGTGTTTATCAATCTGAACTTGAACATGCCTTTTAGTTGTGTTAGAACAATAACCTTGGAGTCCATAGAAACATCCTAAAACTCCAAATAGTTAACTGCCCATGTCTGCAGTAACAATGACTCTTCCTCATTCCATCTGCCTCCGCAGCTAGATGCTAAGTCAGTTTCACCCCATCCTAGTGTACTGGCATCTGTTTGTAATATCATGGAAGGTTTGTTCAATCAGCACTCTGCTGGAACTGCTTGAGACATGTAGAATCCACCACTGCAGATCAGAAACGGCATTTGTTGTCAGTTGCATGGTTCCATCAAAATGACCAACATGCATTCTCAGTGCCTGTTCTTTAACTCTCTTCAGCTGTTGATAATGTAATGGTCCGAATTGGACTGCTGGAAATGCTGCTACTAATTTTCCCAGTACTCGAGCCACCTGTCTGATTGAGGGTTTTTGCTCGTTTACCAGATTACTGCAATCTTTAATCAACTCCACCCTTTTTTCACTGGGCAAAGTAATTTTGATTTGGACTGAATCAATTGTGAACCCCAAATAATCAATCGAGGTACATGGTGTTAACCTTGATTCCTTTGGATGAATTAGAAACCCCAAACTTTCAAAAGTTGATTTCACAACTGCCACAGATGCTTCTGTTGACAGTTTTGTCCTTCCTATAATCAGGACATCATCCAAAATATGCCATTAGTACATGCCCCAGGCTTCTTAGCAACCCCAGAATTGGTTTTAATAATTTTGTGAATATTCTGGGAGCGGACGTTAACCCATTAGGCAAAGGTTTGAACTGCCATAACTGGTTCATCCATGTAAATTTAAGATACTGAATATGTATCTTTTAAATCTATAGTTGCCATATGACATGCTTCTGAAATAAGTTCTCGGTGGGCGGCACGACTCTCGTCAGCAGCGGCCTCTGCAGTCCGTCTGTCTTTTTATTATTTTTGTCTCGTTTTTACGTAGTTTTTATTATTTTTTTGGGGGGGGGGGGACTTTAAAATCTTTCCCCTGCACGGGAGACCCGACCTTTTCTTTGTTGGGTCTCCGTTGTCGTTGGGGCTGGGCAACGTGGAGCGGCCTCCAGCAGGAACGACCTGGGGCTCCAGTTGCGGAGCTGCGGACTACTCACCGTCGCGGGGCTGGCCGAGTCCGGAGCGGGTGGAGCTGTGGTGGAAACAATCGCTGCTGCTACCCGACCCCCGGAGATTCGGAGGCTACAACCGCGCAGCTTGGAATGGTTGCGGGAGTTTGTGAGCGCGCGCCGGGGCTCTAACACCAAGACCCGGTGCGTGACCTTGCATTAACCAGCGTGGCTTTAATGGCCGCGGGATAATCACCATCGCCTGCCGGGGGCTTTGACTTTGACATCGGAGGGGGGGGGGGGGGGAGTGCAGTGGAGAGATACGTTTTTTTGCCTTCCATCACAGCGCTGTGATGGATGTATGTGTAAATTGTGTTGTGTCTCGGGTCTTCTTCGTTTTGTAATGTATGGCTGCAGAAACGATATTTCGTTTGGACCTCAAGGGGTCCAAATGACAAATTTGTCCAAATGACAAATAAATAATAATTGAAATTGAATTGAAGTTGTTTGGCAGTCACAAATGTCTCTTTTAAAATGTTTAAATTAAACAAAAGGATTCAGACTTGTCAAGTCTAGAATAATCCCACATCCTCGATCCTTTTTTGATCGAGGGAATATATTTAACACAAATTGGTGAATTTGGTAGACTGATTCTTCAATAACACCTTTTATATATAGGGTTTGAAACGCAGCTTGAACCTCCATCATTTCTTTTTGTGCAAACCATATGACAATTACAGCAGGAAAACAGGCCATCTCGGCCTTTCAAGTCCATGCCGAAGAAGTGGAGAATTCTGCTAGGAACATGCTGGACAGGCAAATCCTAATTTGGATTGAATTCAATTCGAAATCCTTGTATACTATTCAGAATTACCACATCTGAAGTAATCTTCCAATTGTTTATAGAAGAGACATAATCTGCCTCCAACTTTTGGACTTAATCCAGTTAGTATGTTCCCATGAGAACCAGGTCCACCTACCTCTTGAGTCATTTGAGTACTCTGAGATTCCTGGATTTCCCGGAAGCACCCTCACTGGTTCTTGCTCCCGCTGCAGGCCGCCAGCTACGTCCCTGCGTTAATGAGCGACTTGGTCCTGTCCAGGATCCGTATGACGTCTGAAAGGATATTCCTCTTTACAGACTTTACAACCATTGATGTTTTCATCAATCCTGTTTTCGCTTCATCTTCCAGCTCTTTAACACATCTCTCGAGATCCTCTCCAAAGAGTAAGTTGGGTATTTGTACATTACTTGGTTTGCAGAGTGCTGCGAATTTCGGATTCATAATAGGCCGTATAGCACCTTTCCTTGGACAATTGATCTCTAAGTGGGTGCTGCATAGCAACCCCAGTGCTTTCTGATGCAACTCCGTCATCTCTTGGCTTTTATCCGCTATTCTGGCAAAGCAGTTATTCCAGATTCCAGCAGCTTTAATATTCTCTGCCATTTCAATTCTTGAGTTCTCATAATTATACTCAACTCATATTTTCTTGCATTCTCATCCATTTCCTGCTGTTCCAGCTGATGGGAAACCAAGTAATTTATTAGGGAGGCCAATTCTCTTCTAATGGCTCTCCTGACTCTGACGGGGCAGCGAATCGTATTGCCAGGGATGGAACATCTGGCAGCTGCCGTTCTTCGCCTTGTACAGCCTCACCGTCAGAATCGGGGTCTGAAATCTCATGACCCGTGGCACACTCTTCATCCCTGAGGGTGCATTCTATCAGCCCTGAATCAGGAGCTGTTGAGCTGCTTCCAGCAGCTTGGATTTCAGTACACTCTTACCTGAGTGTGCTTTGCTCCAACAGCCTATGTAGCAGGCTTTCCATTTGGGCAATACGCTTTAAAAGCAGTATCTAGCCCTGGAGCTTCCATTTCCTAGGACTCCTCCTCCGTGGCCCATTTCAATTCGGACTTGGACTTGCGCCCGACAGGCGTTGACTGCCCCAGGTCCACAGTCGCTATGCTCACCGCTGACGACTACCGGGGTATTAGAGGCGGTTGGTTGCTACCTGCAGTTTCCCGACTTTCTGTCGGCTGTGTCGCTCGCCTCTTCCCCCTGCCCATTTTTCCCCATGGCATCTGTGGAAGAAATCCCCACAGACCCACAGTAAACGGACATGAAAAAATACTAAAAAAGTTTTTACTTGCCTTGTAGTTAAAAAACTACAAATCCACTGAGGAGCTCTGCTCCTCACGTCCGTTTGCGACAAGGCGTCTGACGTAATGACGCGCAGGCGCACTGGCGGAGTTCTTCACGTAGTCACTCACGTGACTCCGAAGTAAAATTTCTGCCGGACAATACTTGGGTACACAAATCAGTGTTCCATTTGTTGTTTTACTTCAGTACAGTGAATTTAATGTGTCAGAAGTCACTCCAAGATCCCTTTCATTGTCCTTGTGAAAGTTCCCTTAATTCCCCACAATTTGGAAAAATGGTTGAAAATGATCATAGAAATGCAATATAAACTTAATAAATGAGTGGTAATATTGGTCTTTAACTTTGTCGAGCTTCATCTTCGTTTGATATTTTTGTTCCTTCAGCAATTCTTAGCCACTCAATTGATAATGCAAACCTCAGAGTCTGGAATCAGTGCTAAGAGTTTACGGGGGCGTGAATCAACAAGAAAGCAGGATGCTGCAGAGAAGGTCAGTCAGAAGTATTTATGGAGAGCCAGAACCATCACTGCCATTGTTTTTTGTGTTGAACCACAAAATCTGTGCTGTTAGTTTTTTTTTTAACGTTAAAAAAACTTTGCAATGAATTAATTATTTAGATTTGACTTGAATTGGAGATTCCTGGACATCATTGTCAGTTGTATATTGTAAGGATAAACAGTGGTTTGGAATTGAATTTCGACTCTATTCCTTCCTTCGTATATGTTGGATGGAAAGATAAATCACGTGTAATTTATTGCTTCAGTGAACTACTTTACAGTTAACTCAATACTAATTTGCATCTAGCATTCCCAGTCAAAGGTGTGCCCTAATATTGTAAGCTTACTTGTTCTCATATGCTGCTTTCCTATGTAGTTCATAAAATATTCACTTAGAGGAATAGTAGAAATATTAAATCAAAGGAATCTTGGATATTGCACTTTGTCAAAGCGTAATTTTCACTGCTGTTGAATAATAGCTGAGGATCTCTGAGATCACACATGAATAAATGAAATCATTTTTTATAAAATGGACAATGTGCCAAGCTGTTCAATGGACAGTGGGTAAATAAAGTAGGTATAACTTGTAATTCTATTTACTCAGTGGAAGTTTGTATTTTAACCTATAATTTGGCAACACTTCATGAGAGATTTTGTCTCCCATCTCATGAAAGATGGCACTGAGTATAAACTAATATTACCATCTAAAGTCCTTGGCCATTAAGAACAACTTTACACACATTACAATGTGAAACTAAATTAAATATTTAAAATAATTTTAACGTTTATTTTTGCTTAGCCTCTGGTCACTTTCCCTCCTATTTTCTCCCTATTTTTGCACTCATTTTTTTCCTATCTCAGCATATGTTTATTTTACCGTAAAGATGTGGTTTAACGTGCCAACTTTCTACTTTGGGAATAAATTTACACTGTTGTCATCAGCTGAATATTGTTATTTAAGGGCAAGTTCCAGACATTGGAAGTCCCAAAAATATTAAATGGACTTGTTACTTCTTTGTAGGCCAATCGATGGGGTATTTTCGGGAATTATAATAAAGAAAAGTATTGCAGGAGTGTGTTTGGTGACAATTCAGTAATTATCAGCAATCTTCCAGTGAATAAATGTATCTGGCGTCACTTGCAGTACCTAATTGTTTTTTATTAAGCAGTGTGATGACACTCACTGGGATTGATATCAGTACTGTCCCCTATTATTGCCTCGTATTACATCTCCTGTTAATAACATTCAATATGACTTAAAATAATCAAAAATAAAAATGTTATTTAATAATGTGCAGCAAATCAAATATTATACAGTTCCATATTCATGGTAGTTGAAGCATAATATAATTGAAAGCAATGTGAAAGTATCACAGGAATTGCATTAAAAAATCATGAATTGTAATTTGTAATTAAGGATATGTTTCACTTCCTTAGTTTCTACATACCATAGTCCTAAGCCAATCATGCCAGCAGAAAAATTATGGAATCCTAGCCAGAAGTATAATCATAGATAAAAAATATTGTTGTAATATTAACAACTAATTGTCATGCATAAATTAGCAGCTTAACTCTCATCTTTTACATTAATGGCCCTCAATTTTCTAAATCATGCTGTAACCCAGAAATAAACCATTCAAATAGATGGATTACTGACCATATTAAAATTGCACAGAATAGAAAAGCAGATTGAGAGCTTGGGAGAGAGTGTAGCTGGTTTGCTTTCATGTTTACTCGTGTTGAATCTGATTTGGTGTTTTTTTTCTTGTTTGGCCTTTAACAGGACAGTGTCCCAATGGGCTCTCCTGCCTTTCTTCTCTCTCTCTTTGTAAGTATTCAATGCAGTGTACAGATAACTCAGTTTTAGGAGGTGTCAGAATATGAGTGAATGCTTTGCCCTGTGTATTAAGCCAAATTATTTTGATCAATCAAACTGTATTTCATAGCTGGTTTAAGTTTGACTGTTTATTTGTGCAAGTTTGTTTTGATGAGATTGTTCCAATTTATTTCATTAAGTTCAATAATATCTGATATTTCATCCTTCCGTAAATACCATATTGATCAGCAACTCCAACTGCTTTTTGACTGCTGTGAAGTCAGTGCCATTTCATAGTTGTTTGTGGCAGAGCTGATGGTCAGTTAGGTGATGATTGGAGGAAGACTTTTCAATATCAATGTGGAAACAAACAGCATAAAGAGAAACTTCACCCAATACAACATGTTTTTTTTAAACTATAAGAAAGTTGGGGACTAGATATTCATAATCCTATCTGCCAAGATTTTCAAGAAGCCAAAGAGATGCAAGCTAATCGAAGAAAGTTTCTAGATCTAGTAAAGAAAAGTTTAGAAAAAATTGCACATTTAGTGGCTAGAGTTGCACTTGATCTAACTACTCGTGATCCAGCGATTAGGAGCAGCCGCGTGCAGCCTGTCTTCACTGTGATAGGGCTCTACATCAGGACAGGTAGGTGACGTTTCATAGTTGTGGAATGCTGTTCAGTTAATTCTGAACAGCCTTTCTGCGAGTCCCAGTTTCCACTTGAGTGAACTGGCAGCACGCAATAACATTTATTGTTAATTCAGTCGGTGTTTTATACCACATCCTGCAGTCTTATGGAAAAGCCTAGCTTTCTATGGTGCTTCCAATTAAATATTTATGGATGTTTCTAGATGGGATATCACTGCAGCACCTTTCCTTTTGTATCATGTTCTGGTGATTAATACAATATTTAAAACAATATTTTGGAAAGCTGCCTTTTGAACACAGTATAGATTCAAAATTATCCATCTCACACAGAATTTCTATAGGAGGAAGCCATGTCACCAATGTTTTTTTTTCTCCACAATGCAGTACTTTGTTGGACAGATCCTATTTCTTTATTATAGTCAATGTTCCTTTTCATTTCTTCATTAAAAAATGCTACTTTGAGAGTGTTCACTGGTGTAGTCGGCTATTTAAGTGCATTAGTCAGCTGATGAGTTCATAAAAAAGGATTTTGATTAAGTAAGATAGTCAACAGAACATATGAACAAGGGACATTGGTGCAGCACTAGAAATCACAAAAATTCAGAGATGTTTAAGAAAGAACTGCAGATGCTGGAAAAATCGAAGGTAGACAAAAATGTTGGAGAAACTCAGCGGGTGAGGCAGCATCTATGGATCGAAGGAATAGGCGACGTTCATTCGGAGAAGGAATAAGCGGCGAAATTCAGAGATGAATATTTCTGCTGGTTTATCTGATAATAGCAGTTGATTCCACTTCATCCTGCACATTGCCATTAGTTTAAGAGCCAGTTCGATTTTTTGTTGAAATGTGAACCAGCAAAATAATGGTAGTGATAACTGACTGTCTCTTTTCCTGCAGGTCTTTAACATTTGGTTATAGGCATAGATCTAATTTTGAATTGCATTTATATAGGATGTAATTAACTAATTTCTATAGAATAAACTTTAAATTAGTGATTCCATAGTTACATTAGTACTTATGATTGTGAGTAGTTTTTGAATGCATCACTTTAGCTCATTATTTTAAGCAAGTGAAAAATAACTTGGTTATATATTTCCAAACAAATACAATTTTGGAGAAGTACAGTGACTACACTGCCGTGTACTACACCCAACTCCAATTCCTTACAATATGTCATTTTCCATGTATCCAATTTACAATTTTGAAAAATATATTGTTTACTATTGCCACAGAAATAAAACATAATGAACTGAAATCTGCCATTTAACCTAATTTGTTCACACGATTCAAAACTAAAATTATAGAAAGTCAAGTCATGAAATGTTATTCCAAAGCTTGTATTAATTTCCATGTCATGGTAGTTTGACGACAGGCTCATGAAAATTCTTGTGGACTCAATTTGGGCTATAAACTTACAAAGTATTCCATTTTGTCCCTAATAGTCCCTTTTTTTCCTCCTCAGCCCCCCCCCCCCATTTTGTTCTCTCGGGTGCCCCAACCCCACCAATGGTCCAGAAAGACTATTGATGCTAATCTCCTATATTAATAACAGACTTTGAGAAGATTCCAGAAAGCATTATATTTTCAATTGGAGTTAATTCTGTACAGAGTAGATTGTGTTGAACACTTTTAACGAAGCAGCTACTTGTATTCAGTGTTAGGAGATGAGACTAATTGAAATGAATACATATTGCATCAATGTGCCTCTTTTTAGGAAACAAGGATTTGAATTAAATGTATTGTGTGGCCATGTATTGTAAGTTAAATATTGTCATACTGCACATGGAGATTTTAAAACTTGTGAATTGAACCGCCATGAACGTTTAAGAATTGTTTAATATGTTGGGAATATGTTTGAAAGCAGCGTTTAAATGGTGTTGTAACACTTTTGAAGAGCTGACATTTTCCCCAGTAATATCTTTAAATTATTTTGTCTGTGTGGGCCAGATGAATACCTCTGATAGTATAGATGTCACTGATTCAGCATTCAGCAAATGCTTTTCTAATAACTTATATGAATTGCAAATATCATTAAATATAGTAGTTTTATTGTTTTGTTAGGCACATACAGCTATCTTAAAATTTAAGTACGAATCACCATGTCCTGCCTTCTTATATTCGTAAATATGGTCAACTAGTTATAACAGCATTGTATTACTAAAATTTTCCAGTCATTCGCCATAGTTATCCATTTGTATTTCAATTCTATACATCCAATTTATCTTTGCAGATATACACAAGAATCTTTAGTTATAGTGTAAAAGCTTTAATGGAATGGGCTGCCAAATTAATCATTCAAATTATGATAATTACTGATTCATGCATTACATACTTCCCACTTTCTAAATTTTTAAATGTAAGAGATTAATTTTTTCTTATTAAAATTCCATTCCAACATATTTAAATGAACAAACATTCCTCCAGCATTTTGTTCCCAGCTCTAATTCAGTTTTATCATTTTGTCTGCACAGAGCATTCAAAGGGAGTGTTTTCCTTACCTGATTGCAGCAATTAACTACTTTGTAGAGATCGTTAGCAACTTTTTGTTATCAGATGATGATGATGATGTCGCTACACTGGCTGAAATACATGGAAATCTGGGAGCTTTGTGTGTTCTGAATTTACTTTTATTTCAGCAACTGCATGTTAACTTAACACACAGAAGCTTCTGTTTAAATCAATCATTAGTTTAAAAAATATTTTATTTCAATTTAACTGAAACTCATTTTTAAAAGCTGTCCGGTGTTGACGTTACGAGTTTCCCCATGTATTTCAGCCAGCAACAGCAAGTGCTGTGAGGTCATCTGATGACAAAGTACTGTTAACGATCTCAGCAAAGCAGTTAATTGCTGCTGCCAGGTGAGTGGAACGCACTGTTTGAAATTTTCTTCTACAAATGAAGAAGTTGCTAGGCTTAAGAAATTGCAGGAATATTTTATATGTTAAGGTTCATGTTTTATGTAATATCAAATTTTTAAACTCGCTTAATTAATTTTGCCTTGGAAGTTGTTAATAATCAGGTTTCCCTGTCTTCTATTAATTTATATGTATAATGTTCTCTGAAGCCGTTATTATGGATGGAGTTTTATCCCTGTTAATATTTTTTGGTTTAATTTATAAATCAAGTCTTTTTCATTTTCTAAATGGAAAGTATTGCAAAAGAATACAATGCAAGCTATTTGTCAATTTGTTTGTGCTTTTCACTTTTTTTCCTTTTAGCGCATGTGCAGTCTCCCTCATAAACTGAGATATTCTGAAATATAACAAAGAAACCCCCACATACCTGTAAATATTTAATGACTCCCCAATAGGCAGTGAAAAAGAGTAATTGTTTCTTCCATCAGGATGGTGGTACAAGAGGACGTCGCTGTGCGATTGAAGCAGATATGAAAATGAAGAAGTGACTATCTCCAGTAGGACCTGATGATGTGAAATGTACAGCACTCTATAAAGATCGATGAAATTGTACTGTCTTCATCTGTATTCATGGGAATTAATTGTATTGTACAGCCTTGTTTCTAATGTACAGTTTTTGTTCTGAGAACAATATATGTGCTGAATAAAATTATATAGACAAACTAAAAGGTTTGATGGCTTTAGAAAACTTCTAGAGCAAATGAGGTTATGTTAATATCTGTCAATATAAAAATTGGGGCATTGCCTTTGTGCATTGCTGAATTACATTCTCGTGAATATTTGTCGCAAATTTTATTTGTTGAATTACCTCTGTGACAACCTTATTTCTGGGTAAGTATCATCTGTCATGAGAGTAAAGATGAGATGCAACTCTATTTTATAAAGTTTTGGATTTCTCTTCTTAGCTTGGTATAAGAGGAACAGTTACAAGGTAAATAATAAACTATTAGTCAGGTTGCCTAGCAGACCTTTAGACAGCTGGAATTCAAATTTACATAATAAATGAGTTGTGTAGTCTGGAATGTTGTTAGATTAGGCTGTGTCCTCTCTAGTTCAACCTAAACTTCAGTGTTGCAGTACAGTTGTTAGATTGCATTTAACATTATTAACACTGTTGGATGGGTTGTTGTTGCATCACAATCTTCAGCAAAGCACATTTCCAAAATGTTGTTCAAAATTGGGAGAAACTTCAAGGAAGCTAAATTCTGCTTTTGGCCCACCTTATGATGGGGTAAAGGTATTGATATTTGCACTGTGTACCAAACATTTGGTAAATGGTTCATTATTCAGCTTCTGTGTCACTCATCTCAATGAACACAATATCCAAAAGAAAAACTTCCAGCAAAGTTCCCCAGGTATGTTGTTTTCATTTGATATGTAATATGTATGTGCTTGATAACGTCATATATGGTAGTTAATTTTATTTCTTACGCCTTAATCAGTTACAATGTATTAAATAATTCATCACATTGAATTTTTTTTTTTAAGTCTCCAACTTTCAAACCAGTTTCATATAATCAAGGCAATATTCAACTGGTCTGAATTTTCTTCCCCATATTCTCGGATAAAATTTTAAATTAAGTTAATTAATTTTAAGTAGATAATTGAGTATGTAAATAACTGATATAAACTTTAACGGCTCCATAAAGGTAGTCCATTATTTTCCCACCAATATGTTTCATTATGTTGATGTAACATCCCAATGGTAGAAATCCAAATAAAGCAAAGGAAGGAAATACTTAGTAATTGTAAAAAATTTAATTTGTCTTTGGCATTTTATTTAAATAGTGAATATGCTCATTCACTATATCCATATCCTGTAGGTTTATCTGAAGCCGTAAATTAATTTAATCTTGTAATAGAATATAGACGCTAAAATAAGTATAATTGTTATCTAATTTGTTGTGATATGATAGTTGATAACTAAACTTTTAACTTCATTACAGACGTTCTATTTCCTCTGCCATCTCTAATCCCCACGTTGAATTTTAGGAATAGCATTGCGCAATTTGTACCCTGAGGTTTGACTTGCTTAGAACAACAGTTAATCTCTTTTACTTTCAAGTTAGAAAGACGTCCAATCATTTGTATGATCATGGTTCACCTCGAAGTAGCACAGTTACTTCCAAGTTAGAAGGATGCTGGTTTAGGTCCCACTCTAAAAACTTGACTACATAAGTTATGTTGGCACTCAATCTCGAACTGAAGGAGTGCTGCAGTGTTCCAAGTTGTGACATATTTTGATTGAAATAACTTTTGTAAAATGCCGGTGCTTGGGGAACTTTAAGGAGGTATCAGAGAAAGTAAACAATGGCAATTAAGTTGATATCATTTTTCCATATTTTAAAATGCTAAATGATAAATTTTCTTTCGATAAACTACCAAAAAATATCTGAGGAGATTGAGTGGGGACAAGTTCTAGAATCGGTTGCTAGTTGGCCTCTGGGCTAATGATAGAAACAAAGAACTGCGAATGCTGGTTAATACCTAAAAGGCCACAAAGTGCTGGAGTAACTCAGCAAGTCAGGCAGCATCACTGAAGAACATGAACAGGTGACCTTTCAGGTCAAGACGTCTCATATCCATGTTCTACAGAGATGTTGCCTGACGTGCTGAGTTGCTCCAACCAGCACTCTGTCCTTCTGGGCTAATGATGTTCCACTAGGATCCAGCTGGGGTCACTACTGTTCACAATTTACACTGATGAAATCTACTGGAAATAACGACCGTGTCTTATTTTATTGGGGGCGGATGGGAATATTTGGTACAGAGAAATCCTACAAAAAATTCTAGGACTTGAATAAACTTGCAGATGTGAGATGGTACATTTTGGTAGCAAGGAGATGGAATAAAGAAACAAAGGGATCTCGGAATATCATTATGCCCTGCACTAAAGGTTATGTTGTAGATTAGCAAAGCCAAACACTAAGTAATCCAACCACAATTTTTTATTTCTAGAGGGATATAATTCAAGAATAGAGAAGTTGTGCTAAAACCGTAATGACAAGTTCTGGTTACCATATTTTAAGAAATAAGTGGAGGCAGTGAAGTTTAGGTAAGTTTTACAAAGATATGACCACAAATGAAAGGGAGTTCATAAAATAGGATGAACAAACTGGACCTCTTGTGAGACAGGAAGCATGAGGGTTTTATTTAGCGATCTTTTTGAGTTATTTACGATGGATGCAGGGAAACCACTTGCAGGTAAAACCATAACTAGAGTACATTAATATATTATGGTCACTGAGAAATCCATGAGGGAATTTGAGATTAGTATACAAACTTAAAGCACACGGTATTGGGGGTTCAGTATTGATGTGGATAGAGAACTGGCTGGCAAACAGGAAGCAAAGAGTAGGAGTGAACGGGTCCTTTTCAGAATGGCAGGCAGTGACTAGTGGGGTACCGCAAGGCTCAGTGCTGGGGCCCCAGCTATTTACAATATATATTAATGATTTGGATGAGGGAATTGAATGCAACATCTCCAAGTTTGCGGATGACACGAAGCTGGGGGGGCAGTGTTAGCTGTGAGGAGGATGCTAGGAGGCTGCAAGGTGACTTGGATAGGCTGGGCGAGTGGGCAAATGCGTGGCAGATGCAGTATAATGTGGATAAATGTGAGGTTATCCACTTTGGTGGCAAAAACAGGAAAGTAGACTATTATCTAAATGGTGGCCGATTAGGAAAAGGGGAGATGCAACGAGACCTGGGTGTCATGGTACACCAGTCATTGAAAGTAGGCATGCAGGTGCAGCAGGCAGTGAAGAAAGCGAATGGTATGTTAGCATTCATAGCAAAAGGATTTGAGTATAGGAGCAGGGAGGTTCTACTGCAGTTGTACAGGGTCTTGGTGAGACCACACCTGGAGTATTGCGTACAGTTTTGGTCTCCAAATCTGAGGAAAGACATTCTTGCCATAGAGGGAGTACAGAGAAGGTTCACCAGATTGATTCCTGGGATGTCAGGACTTTCATATGAAGAAAGACTGGATAGACTCGTCTTGTACTCGCTAGAATTTAGAAGATTGAGGGGGGGTCTTATAGAAACTTACAAAATTCTTAAGGGGTTGGACAGGCTAGATGCAGGAAGATTGTTCCCGATGTTGGGGAAGTCCAGGACAAGGGGGCACAGTTTAAGGATTAAGGGGAAATCCTTTAGGACCGAGATGAGAAAAACATTTTTCACACAGAGAGTGGTGAATCTCTGGAACTCTGCCACAGAAGGTAGTTGAGGCCAGTTCATTGGCTATATTTAAGAGGGAGTTAGATGTGGCCCTTGGGGCTAAATGGATCAGGGGGTATGGAGAGAAGGCAGGTACAGGATACTGAGTTGGATGATCAGCCATGATCATATTGAATGGCGGTGCAGGCTCGAAGGGCCGAATGGCCTACTCCTGCACCTATTTTCTATGAAATTGAATAGTATGGATGCATGCATGTAAGACTAGGCAACAATTTACAGGAATTGAAGATTAGGCTGATAAATATAGATGAAATACAGATAGAGATTTGTGTGGATCAAAAACACTGATGGAGAATGCTAGACTTGTATTCTCCACGATAGATTATTTTGTGACATTACTCAAAATCTTCCTCCAAGATTGTTCAAATATTGTCAAATGATTTTTTTTTAATTTAACCTGAAATACCTGGATACTGTAATGGTATAAACAAAATAAGTGGACACTGAAATGGTACAATGGGTTGGAAAGTCATGTGGCACAGAAACAGATCTTCAGCCCAACATGTGCATACTGATCATCAAAATTGGAGAGCTCATGCTCAAATGTATTTATTAAGCAACATCATTTCAACATCCAGTCATTTTCATATTGTTTATAGAATTTTGCATAAAATTGGCCGCTGTGTTTCTTGCATTACAACAGTAACTACACTTCAAAAGCACTTCTTTAGCTGTCAAGTACTTTGACGTATTCTAAAGTAGTGAACCTCTCCGTCTTTCTGCTTAGGCCACATTACCAATATGATTTACAGCACCAAATTTCCCAACCAGAACTGCGGCAACAGGCAGTGCTCATAGCAATATTGTTGATTAATAGGAATTGATTTTAGTTCCATAAAGATTTCTAGAGCATGGTTGTGGTTCAATATTAGGGAAAACATCATAAGTATTTCCACAAAATGTTATTGCAGTGTTGCTGGTTAAGTGTCAGAGTAAATGGAGCTACTGAAAAAAAAAATTGTTGTCTATGTACAGAAAATATATTCTAATGGTTATATTTCAGTTAAAATTCTAAGGTTTTTCACAGAGTAACCTCTTAGCTCCATACAAAGTTCATTTATAAAAGAGACGTTATTGCAAGGGTTAGTCACTCAAGCAATGTAATTGTCTATTAATTCCTTCCATGTCATAAACTAGCGTAGTGTGTTTCACATATGTGCCTGCTGATGAGATTGTGTATGGGAAATCCTTTTAGCACTATTTCATTCTCCTTTGAACATTGATTGGAAATATTGGGATGTATCAATCTATGTATCTCCAGGGTGATCCAACATGTTCGTGATGTCCATGGGGATTTTCCTGTCTTTCAGTATATGTGAATAAGTAAGAGGTTTGACGGTCGGTCCCAACTCAAAAGATTGTCCATCCATTTTCTTCCACAGTTGCTGCCTGATGCACTGAGTTCCTTCAGCACTTTATTTTTTACTCAAGATTCCAGTATCTGCAGTCTCTTGTGTCGCTGAGGTTTATACTGTTTGGTAACTTTTTATATCTTTCTGCTGATAAATATTCAGATTCATCGTGTCTGTCACCTCTGTAAGGTTGGTTAATAAATAGGATTTTTTGGATCCTATATAACCAGAACCTGACTTTGGTTTGACTATTTCAGCACACTGATCACTGGACCTTTTTAAATAGTTGGATCATACTTGAAGAAATGTATTCACTATAACATTAAAAATTAAATATGATTTGTTGAACGAATGCAACCTCCCATTTTAAATACAAATTAATTATAAGCTGCCATTATAAATTAATGTCAATGATGAAATATGGTATAGCAAGATCGCATGTAATAAATATACAGAATTTTGCTTGGAAGGTACATTAGTTTGTTAGACAATTTGGTCCACAATTAAGATGCCAAAAGAAGCCTCTGGACACATGGCCTTATCCTAACCCTATAGGTCCATAGGCTTAATTATTCAACTCTGCAGAGAATTGTTTGCTTCTCTGAAGCCCTGTGTTCTAGTACAAGCCAACAGGAGGAAATTGCTCATACCACCATAAATACCTTCAAGTGTTAGAAAGGTACAGTGGAAGATCTGACAACGTGCTGGTTTGCTACAAATGTATTGTGTCATGTGTCATGTGGCATAAGTGCTAAGTTCAAAATTTGAAGAAAACATTTTAAATTGAATATAATAGAGGCACATCACAAAAACAATTTATTATGTAAGTTTCTGGATGGGATCCAATAATGCTGACTTTCCACAATTAGGTTATTTGGTGAAATGAAAAAGTATTAAATTATTTAAGATTGTTTTCATAATTATATATTCTTACAGAGAGTGAACCATCAATGCATCGTAAAAGTGAATGTTTTATGAAATTGTACTGTGGACTGCATAAAGGACAGATCAAAATGGTTCTGAATATTTTTGTCCTTGTATAACACAACCGTGATGTTAACAGTTAGCATAACTTTTTTAAAATATGTTCATGGTCTGGCACAATATATTGTAGAAACTTGCATCCATTTAAGGGATGTGAATCTACTTAGTGAAACCGTTTTCAAAAAGATTGGTCTGAAAGATTTTTATGCAATTATTAATAGATTAGCCTTGGAATATTTACTATGAAGATTTAATAAAGATTAGCCATATACAAAATTGAATCTTAAGCCAGAAACCTTTATAATATACATTTATCTCCCTTTGTTACTGAACAAAGAAAACACAGGCAAATGGGCCTGTCCGACTGTACGAGTTCACCCAAGAGCTCTCCCGAGTAAAAAAAAAAAAATATCAAACTTGTGGAAGCACGTAGAATGTACGTTGCGGGTACGTCGGAGCTCGGGACGTCTCTTAGCGGCTCGTAACGCTAACAGCAGATACTCGGGAAGACTCGGGAAGATTTTTCAACATGTTGAAAAATGTCCACGAGAGCCCCGAGTACTAGCGAGCGGCTATTACCGTAATTCTCCGAGTTCAAATCAGAGGAAACACGGGAGAACTCTTGAATTAACTCGTGCAGTGGGCCAGCCCCATAACTAATATATCTCAGTAGATGCATCTTGTTCTTTGAACATGTTATACCCTAATTATAAAACTCTACTCAGTCGTACATTCCAAACTATATTCTCTGTGACAAATTGATGCCATTGAAATCAGTGTTTCCAAGACTTATAAGTATTTCAAAGTTCAGATTTGCATTGTTGCCAGAACTCTGGGAGAACTGAGTGAGTTGTCCACTAATGTATAGTAGTGAAAGGCTCGTGCAACAATTTTTAATTAAAACAAAAAAGATTGATTCATTGAAATGGGTGAGCTGTTGAGTTGATCTGTTCTAATCATTGCCAGAAGTTTAAGGAGGTTTTGTTACAATTTCTGAATATGTTGACTTTTATGGTTCCTCTTAATTAGTAGTCTAGAAATAAACCATGCAACAATACATTGCAAGCAGCAGCATTTTTTAACCTGTAATTTTAAATGGTGTATGAATATCTTTTTTTTTTAAATTGCGACATATCTCATCTCTTGAAATAAACTTCGAGAGAGGCTTCTGGTTACAATTAATTCAGGCAGATTTGACACAATTCCTTACGGATATGATCCATAATGCATAGCTACACACAATTCAGCAGTAAATTGATTTGGCTCAGAACATATGGATGTTCTGTGGGAATGCCATAGTGATATAGTGGAGAATGGTAACTGATTGGAGAAGTGGGTGCCTTTGCGGTTATTCTTTATCTGAGAAGTTCATTGTTCTGACATGAGATAATTGGAACTGGGAAAGTGCTCATTACTTATCACTATTCTGCCTGACATTTAGGTGGAACAAATATTTCACATAGAAAATCAATCTAAATGTTCAGATTACATTTTTAAGCGGCCATAATGAGACGATGATAATGATTTATACGTAGAAATTGATTTCAACTTTTATTTTGTTACGTAGTTACAATATAATTTATTTCTGAAGTATTCAAGAAAGTAAATTGATAATTAGTTGACTTAAGAAGTTTATTTAGTACACACTTTTTTCCATAGGCAGTGGAGGTGGAGGCTGATATTGCTAAAAAGGAACAAGAAATTGAAATGCAGAAAGAAATTTACAAACAGATCCTGGGCTTGAAGTCTGAATATAAGATGGAGAAACAGGAAATGGATGGATCTGTAGGCGAGGACCAAGGGAATAATGACGTTGTTAAAGATCTGTCAGAACAAAGTGAGAAAATGGAAGTGTGCCAGAAACATTCAGGGAAAGAGGTGTCAGAACATTCTAAGAATACGGAGCATTCCCAAGAGCAAGTAGAAGGAAGAACATTTGGTTCAGAGAAAGTGTATTTAAATCTGACAAAGGTAAGATATTAATATTTTGACAGAAAAGGGACATGTCAGTTGATATTAAAAGGCCATTAGTCTGAAACATTAATTATGTTGTTTCTCCACAGATGCTGGGTGTTTTGTGCACTTTCTGTTTATAAGTCACTTAATGTTCCACTTTTCTCCAGTACCTTCTGAATTCAGTTTAGCTTTTTAAATAGTAATCGTCTTACAGAGCACCACAGCTCTTTCATGTAAACTGGATTACATATGATAATGACAAATTTGCCATGGAGTTATAGATTGGAACTCATCATTCGTGAATCTTCTTAAAGTAAATGTATTTACTTATTTTAATTTAATTTGTTTGTGGAAAATAGTGTACTTTTGGAATCAGAGGGTAATATATATTCAACTCTCATAGATGTACAAGCTATAAGTTACAAAACGCACACCAGTAATGATTGATGCGCCATATTAGGAACCTAACCAAGTCAACCTTGCGGAGTATTTTCATGAGGATCTGAAAGCTGGTGTGGCATTTGGGAGAGCTGAGTCACAGACTGGTTAAGCAGCATCCGAAAAGAGTCACGCTCGCAGAATCGTACCTTATAGCCAGTGTACCAAACTATTCCACCACAATACTCAATGAGGTCCTGTTCCCCCAGCAGGATGAACCCACTAAAGGTGGTAATGTAGTCACATTCAGTCAGGAAGGAGAGGAAATCTGAAATTGCAGAGGCTAGAAATCTGACATCAAGACAGAAATGCTGGAAATATTCAGCAGTTAGGCAGTTTTCAGTTTTCATTTCAGAAAGAAATGGAATCATCAGCATTGCCTCGAACTTGTGAATTCTCATGGCATCATATACAGGCAAGGAAATCTGCTCAATACTAACTCCCCAGTTGATGAATTAACATTCTGCCATGCTATACACTTGGAAGATAAACTAGCAAGGGCGCAGAGAGTACTTCAGGTGGGGATTATCAGTGCCAGTAACTAAGAATGGCATGGTTGTATCACTTAATCAACTATGATCTAATCCTGAAGGATAATTAAGATAGACACAAAGGATAGCTGTCAGACTGGATTTGTGTGGCAGGTGATGAGTGGATAAACACAAGGGATAAGCCTACCTTGTTCCCATTCTGCCTGTTGCAGATGCATCTGTCCATAACAGTATTGGTAAAAGTGACCATCCCCTCTTCAATATCATGGTAAATGAATGGATTCAGATCAGATCTGACATCACAAGATTAGATGTCCATAAGGAGATGTTGGCTGTAGCAAAAGCAACATTATACTGTGGTACATTATGAATGCCATATCCCACATGACATCATTACAATCAAGCACATGGAACCAAATTCACTTTAATGATGAGGGAAGAAGCATGTGTCAGGAAAACGGCATTAGTACCTAAAACTTATTGCTGGCTGTGCAAATCTGTAGTACCTCTGTCAACATGCTAAACAACAAAAGTAGCAGACAATCAATAGATCTAAGCAATGTTGCAATGGATGGGACCAAAGTTCTGCATTTTGACCACATTTAATTATGACTTGTGGTGATCTCTTAAACACTAACAGAAGATAAGGAGGCTGCTCAAACACAATCAATATTCTTAACAATGGTTGAGGTCAATAATTAGAGCGTGAGAATAGAAGAAAGACTAGGTCATTTGGATCAGTGTGTTCTACCATCCAGTGGCTGATCTTTTATCTCAGTGTAATCTTCTGTACATATGCCATCTCCCTATATTACTTAAATATTGAATCATTCTCACTCGATTATATTCAGTGACTGAGCTCCATATCCCACTTGGACAGAGAATTACAAAGATTCATTGCTATGGGGAAGGAACTCTCATATAATTCCTGAATCACTGTCCTATTTGGAGAATGTGACCCCTGGGTTTAGAAACTCCAGCTAAACGAGAGCATCCTTGTATCCACCGTATCAAGCCCCATCAGAATTTTGCTTGCTTCAGTAAGATCATTTGCATTATTCTAAACTCCAGACAGTATAGATTTTGCCCCCGTAAATCTCTCTTCACACATCAGTCATTGGACCAGGAATCATTTTGGTAAGCCTTCGTTGCACTCAATCACAAATAAATGCTTCTTTTGGTCTGTGGACTTTCCTTCCTAATTGAGTAATATATATTCATGCTATTCAGTGACTCGAGCACATTAATGCACAGTTCCTCCTTAGCCCCAGCATCATTCCTCTTGGCATTTAAAAAAGATACTGTATGCTTCTATATTTTTCTACCAGAATAGATGAGCTCATATTTTCCACTTCATAGTCAATCTGCTATATCTTCAACCTTTCCTTTAGCCTGTTTGTATCCTTGATGTCTTTTCTCATTTCACACACTCCCAGCCAGCTGCATATCATCAGTGATTTGGATATATTACATTTTATCCTCTTATCCATTACCATAGTATGCAGATGCTACACAGCTGGAAACCCTGCAGCAACCCAACCCAAAAGTTACACATTAATTCTTAAAGGTAGACCAAAATGGTGGAGAAACGCAGCGGGTGAGGCAGCATCTATGGAGTGAAGGAATGGGTGATGTTTCGGGTCGAGACCTTCTTCAGACTTAAGCTCTGTTTTCTGTGTACCTGTCCTCTATCTAAGTGAGTCACATTGTCCCCAGTACTGTGCACTCTAACTTTGTTTCATTATCTCTTTATCATATTACTTCAAAGTCCAAGTACACCATGGGGCGGCATAATCGTTTAGACAGATACAGCAATTAGTTCTGCTGCCTTCAAGAATACAGTTTTGATCCTGAACTTATGTGTTGTGTGCATGGGGTTTCCATGATTCCCAGTGACCCCAAGGGTTTCTATCAGGTCCCCTTATTTTCCCTATCATCCCATAGGTGGAATGGGGTTGTTATATAGGGTGATCGAATGAACCTTATGATACACATGGTAGCTTTGTGTTGTAATTAATTAATCACATCAACTAGTTCAGCTTTATCCATCCTGCCAGTTAAAAGAGCTCAAAATGTTTTTCCAAACAAATTTCCCTTTTGTAAAACCATGTTGAATCCATCTTAATAAAAGCTGAAGCATTTATAACCATCTTCATGCTTCCTGCTGCGATTCCCAGCATTACTGATGCCAGTTTTCTGCTAATTCAGTTGTATTCACATGATATCAAAGATATCACATGGATACAGCAAAGACGATTCAACCCGAAATTCCAGTTCCGAAGATTCGTATTCTAGAACTAACAGCTCCAGTATAGTTACCTAATATTGTGAAAGATTGAAAAGATACACCCTTTTCACAAATCCAGCATGGCTAACTGACCAGTCTACATTCAATCATCTGGAAAATTAAGCCACGGTGTGGGTACCAGTTTTATTGTCATCGATGACATGCTCACCAGTGCTTAGTTTGGCTTCACCAGGACCATTGTGCTCCAGCGCCCATTACAGGGTCTTGACCTGAGACGTCACCTATTCTTTTCCTCCAGAGATGCTGTCTGGCCCGCTGAGTTACACCAGCTTTTTGTGTCTGTCTTTGGTTTAAATCAGCATCTGCAGTTCCTTCCTACCCATCACAACCTTATCCAAATATGGATAAAAGGACTAAATTTCAGAAGTGAGGTGAGTATGATTGCCCTTGGCATCAAAGCAGAGCAATTCATGAGGAATTGATGGGCATGTGTGAGAAAGAGTAAATTACAGAGGTAAAAGGAAATAGGCAGCGGAGGAATGGGTTTAATTGGATTGCTTCCATGGGAGATTGAAGGATCAGAAGGGCTAAATTACTTTTGTCAAGGAGTGTCATGTCAAGGAGCATGGATGAAACTGAAGCCAATGAGAAACAAGAGGAAACTGCATTGACGTATAAGGTTGGTTGTGATTGATGAATAGTCAATCACCTCTTCATAAAACATCAAAGTTCCTCAAAAACAGTACCGAGGGCCAGTTCTGATGCAAACCGGAAAGGCTGGCTATTTGAAATTGTTGAATTCAATTCAAGTCCTGAATCCTGAAGGCTCTTATCTCCTGACATGCTCAGTCAGGAGATAAGATGTTATTCTTTGAAATAATTTAGGCATCGTTGGAACAGGACCATATATAGAGGGTGGAGAGAGGATGCACATTAAAGTGGCAGGTACCTGAAAGTTCAGGTCACATTTGTGGATTGAATAAAGATATTCTGCAAAGCCATCACTAAATCTACAGTTTCCAGCACGTTATGAGTGTTGAACGCTATACATTAAATTGGAAGAAAAACAAGCGAATTGCATTTTCTGGAAGTAGTGCATTGGGTTCTTGTGAAGAGAAGTTGCAAAAGAGCAGGTGATGAATCTCCTGGGCTTGCTTGGGAAGACGCCACGAGAAAGGGAGTGGGTATAGGTGGAGATGGAAGTGTGAATCTGGGAGGTATAAATCCAAGTGATGAAAAGAGAAAGAAGAGTTCTGTGGCTGGTGGTGGGATCACACTGAAGGAGAGAGAAAATATGGAGAATGATCCTTTAAATCAGGGGTTCCCAATCTTTTTCGTTCCGTTTATCCCTGGCAACTTTAATAGCACACTAGACTAAGTGGGACCCGTTGGGTCCCAGCATCACATGGGAGGGCTGGTCCCCCAACGCAATATTCCACCTCTCCACCAATTCCAATATTGGTGGCCAGTGGGGGGGATTTCAGGAGTGCTAGTATGGGTATTGTGGGCTGAAGGGACTGGTTTCCAGAGCGCTAGTATGAACACCGTGGGCCGAATGGATCCTTGGGCTGGCGGCTCAGTCACTCAAGCCTGTTGTGCTGGCAGCTCACTCACGGCAGGTGGGCTGGCAGTTGACCCACGGCTATTCCTTGAAATTCCATTTCAAGCAGGGTGCAAGGCCACCAAATTCAAGTGCAGCTTCTTATCATTTCAAGCAGGGTGCAAGGCCACCAAATTCAAGTGCAGTTTCATACCATTTCAAGCAGGGTGCAAGGCCACAAAAGACAGCGAGTCGTGACCTCTCCCTCCATCTTGCAGAGACTGAGCCACGCCCACACATCTGGGTTTTATAGTCCCTCCTCCCTCCCACCAGAAGGGGCATGGCCTTCATGGCATGATTGACAGGAGAGAGAATCTCAACATTTTTTAAACACTAATAACTCTTTTATTTTTCAATAAATAAAAAATCCTCGGCACCTGAGGAGTGGAGGGGGGGCTCCGAGTAAGATGGCCAAAAATCACAGCCGTACGTGGTAGCGTTTATTCTAAAATCAATATAAAGCGCAACAAGAAGTGGTCAAGATTAAACTTTTAATTATATAGAAGGCAAGGCAACTTTAATTAGGCAAGGCAACTTTGATTAGGTAACACAGCTTTAGCATTTACAAACCAAAGGCAACACAGCTTTAGCATTTCCAAACCATATTTTCAAACCACATTAAGGGCACTGACAGGTCAGTAAAACCACTCAGTTTAGTAGACATGTGTTCAGTGTTATTCACAGCTCAGACTGAGAGACGTGACCCTCTCGCTCCCCCATCTTGCAGAGACTGACTGAGACACTCAACACTTCCGGATTTTATTGTCCCCTGGGGGTAAATTTATCCCAGGGTGGGAGCCCTTGCTTTAAATGCAGAAAATGAGAATAAGGGGATTTGTGGAGAGGGAAAGGAGAGATGGTTTAAGAGCAGAAACAAAGTACATGCATTTGAATCTATCGAATGCAGAGGACAATCGAGAAAGTCTGAAGAAGGGTATCGACCCGAAACGTCACCTATTCCTTCGCCCCATAGATGCTGCCTCACCCGCTGAGTTTCTGCAGCATTTTTGTCTACCTTCGATTTTTCCAGCATCTGCAGTTCTTTCTTAAACATAATTCAGGAAAAAGTCTTTCTGGTAACTGGTTAGCATGCAACAAAAGCTTTTCACTGTACCTCAGTACACATGACAACAAACTAAACAACTAAAGGAAGACAGCAGGAGTATTGGTATGAAAAATATAATAAGAACAGATATTCGGGGCTGGATAAACTGGTAGACATGAGTGAGAGGTTTAATCAAGATAACTGGAAGTCTATGGGCTTTCATGAATATACATTGTTAACTAACTCCTAAAGCCAAGATAGAGAAATCAAGAAGGAAGGAGAAACAGAATGGCCATGTGAAAGTGAGAGCAGGGTGAAAATTGGCAGCAAATGTGAATAAGCTTTTACTTCATTTCTGATTTTCATCAACTGCAGTTTTTATGCTTTTCAACAAGGGTTTGCCCCCAAGAAACTCCATATCAGACTCTGCCTTCACAAATTTTTCAATATTTAAAGTTTGTTTCATAACTATGATGCTTGGTTTCTGCATCCTATATACTTAAAACTCTGATCGCGTGTGTGTGTGTAACGGTGAAATGTTTAAATATTCCTGTAGAGTTTTATCCCGTGGATTCAGAAATGGCCTCATCTGAAAAATTAATGCTATATTTCTAGAGTTATTTAGGAAAATGTTCACAAATCTGAAATATCTTTGAAAATAAATGAGCTGATGACGTCACAATGGGTCTGCTCCGCACTGTTTTCCACTGTTTTCCACGCGCTGCGAGTGACATCACCCCCCCCCCCCGCTGTGGCCCCGCCCGCTCGCCATGGGCTAGCCGTGGCCCCGCACGATCGACTGCCTGCCCGCTCGCAGTCAGCCCCGCTCGGCCGGCCGCCCCGTGCTCGGGGTCCTCGGGTCCATGACCGCCCGCCCGCGTCCTCCCTTGAGTCCACATCCCACTCCCTGTCTCAAAAAGACGCCGCAAATCGGAAACTCCAGCTCCAAAAGGCAGCAAGCTCCCCTCACACTTTCTCTGCCGTGTCCCTGGAGCCTGGAGCAACAGAGTAATGCATTCGGAAACAAGCCCTCCCCTGTGCAGACCCCTCTCCCCCCCTCCCCCGGGCTTTGGATTGAAGCTGCTGAACACGCAGTCCTTTGGTTGACGCCCGCCCCGCTGCCCGCTCTCCACTCCCTACTCCCCTCCTACTCTCTCCCTCTCTGTCCTCCTCTGTGCCTCTGTATCCCCCTCTGTGTCCCTCTCTGTGCCCCCTCTGTGCCTCTGTGTGTCTCTCTCTACCCCCGTCCCTCTCTAGCCGCACCTGCGAGTTGGGGGCTATGCGTGAGTGAATAGGGCGGGGGATGGGGTAAAAGGAGTGAATGAATAATATTAATATAATATCAATGGGGGTGGTTCGTGTGTGGGGGGGAGGGGGTTGGTTAGTGTGTGTGTGGGGGGGTTGATTAGTGTGTGTGTGACACCGTAGGCCAACCCCTCCGCGCGTTGAGGGGACGCGGTCTAGTAGATCATAAAACTGCATGATCAAGAGTGATTGTTGAAATATTTGTTGAAAAGATAATACTTCACTTTTTCATGTGAATTTAATTAAAAGAATCAAAGTAGCAAATATTCTTATTGTTCTTTCCATTAATTTCTATTTCTTGTGTGTAGTGCTTGGATGGCAGCTGCAGTTATCTTACACGTGATACAAAGACCAATCCAATTACAGAAGCACAGCACCTAATTGGGAATGAACAAATAGGTGAGTGCCCAAAATAATTTCCTTCAATTACATGTGTCAAGTGACAAGTGTCAATTACATGTTGTTTTTTTAAATAGGTCATGCTCTATTAAATAGGACATGTTTAAAATGTTCTCTCCATTGCTTCATCTTTATCCGACTTACATATCTTTTTATGTTCTTGAATTGCTCAATAGAGATATCAATATTGGTTCTCCTACTCCTATTTGGAGTGACAGTCCTTAATTTATTTTTATTAGAGGCAATTGTACAAGGATAAGACGATCGGCATAACAATTATACAATTATTGTACAGCTTCATTTTTAACCTTATAACCTAAATTTTAAAAAAAAGAAAAAAGAACAAAAAGGAAAACAACCTGGAACAGACCTTGGCAGCCATGCCTTTGCCAGATATAAACATTGAAATTGATTTTAGTGCTCCATATGTTTTAACTAAAACACAAATAACACATATTTTTATTTTGATATTTCTAAATTATCTCTAAATAGTTTTAAAAAAATGTAACTTTACTTTTCTGTCTCTTAAATTTGCACCTTTTAATCCTCATTGAAATTAATAAAGTCTATTGGCCATAGGTTCTGAGTATCTCAGCAATGAGTTATGTCACTGGATTGTACCGAGTCCAGTAGCAGAACAAATACGCCTTCCAAATCTATCAGTAAGTCTAAGCACTGCACAACATGTGTGTACCAGTCCAAGGTTTCAATGGCTGAAGGCAAGTAATTCAGTTTGGAACAATTGGCATTGGTCTACAGGATCCAGCTCATTGTATCAGTTGTGATCACTACCCATTACTTTCATAATAATGCACTTTCCTACTTTTGTCCCATTTCCCTTAAAAGTGCCATTCCTTGCTGATGCTCATTTCCATGGGATAGCTCAGAAAATAGTCATTCATGATGTGGGATGGATAGTGACTACAGGAAGCTGTTTAGCAGTTTATCAGCAACATCTAATCTCTTAAGATTTTTTTCATGAATGCCTCCTCTGCTCTAGGGAGAAAAGATATAGCTTTTCCAGTATCTCCTCATAACTGAACTGCTCCATCCTAGGCAACATCCTGGTGAATCTCCTTTGCATCCTCTCCTGCACTATTATATCCTTCCTGCACCTTTATGACTAGAACTGCACACAGTACTCTAGCTGAGGACTGGCCAAGGTATAAAGATGGAGTGTAACCCACACACAATACCCTGACTTAGGAAGTATCCTTTATGCCTCGCTAACCACATTGTCTAACCGCGTTGCCACCTTCTAGGATCTATGGACTTTTATTCTGGGTCCCTCTGTTCCTTAATACTCGCAAAGATCGTAGCATTCATGATGTAGGTCCTAACCTCATTAGCGTTCCCAAAATGTATCACCTCACATTCGTATGTATTAAACCCCATCAGTCGTTTTCAGCTCATTTCGCCAAAACATCAATATCTTTCTGCAGGCCAAGACTATCTTCCGGAATATCAACATCGCCATCAATCTTTATTTTGCAAATTTATTGCCGTAGCCTCCCATATCCACTCAGTCATTCACATAATTAACAAATGGCAAGGCTCCGAGCAACAATCCTTGTCAGACATCACGTCACTGGTGCCCCATTGCAGAAACAACCCTCTGTAATCACTGTCTGTCTCCTATTGCGTAGCTAGTTTTAGATCTAATTGCCAACTTGCCCTGAATCCCATGCATCCTAACCTTTTGAACCAGTCTCCAATGCAGGACCTTGTCAAGGGCTTTACTGAAGTCTATGCAAATGACAGCTACTTCTCTTATCAATGAACTTAGTTACCATTTCAATTAATTCAATCAAATTGGTTAGACAGATCTGCCCTTGACAAACCCATGAGCAAAAAACAAACTGCTGGAAGAAATTAGATGGTCAGGCAGAATATGGGGAGGAAAATAATAAAACAGATGGCGTCAGGGCCTTCTTCTGACTGATGGACAGATCAATATTACGGGGTAAAAAGTTCAGACTAGAAAAGTTGTGTCCATTTCGCACTACAGATGCCGCCTGATTCATCGAGTTCCTCCAACAGTGCATTTTCTCGAGATTCCAATGTCTGCAGTCTCTTGTGTTTCCTTGACAAAACCATGTTGGCAGTCTCCGATTAGTCCCTGACTTTCCAATTGTTAATCTTATTTTTTTTTCTCATATCTGCACTGAATCTAGCTTAATATACTGGGCTGCTCGAACAGCATTATCACCTTTAAAGATTATGTATTCGAATATTTCCCATCTCAGAATATTAACAATATCTTCATATTTCAGAGATGTCCGAGGTAGAATACAACACAATGAGAGACACTGTACTGGAGGTATGATTTCAACATACGTTTTAGTAAGATGAGCATAGTGAAGTTCATCACTGATACAAGAAGTCATGATATAACATTTTCTGTGATGTTTTAACAAATTTCAGGAGGATACTACCAGTGAAGATGAATTTTGCGATGTTGATCTTTCAGAATTTGGCATCGAACTGTCTATCTCTGAAAGTGATGTTAGCTTCAGTTCCCATCAGTTCTTGGTCTTGAATGAATCGGCAGCCAGCAGTCACACATCCTCCCAGCTGTACGTATCCTGAAAATATGTATTAAAATGTATTAGTTTTATTAAACCAACCTCTTAGGCTTTATCTTGTAACACATGAAATATCATTAAGATTCAAGCGTTTCCCTTTCTTTAACGAGAATTTGCAAAGTAACTTTCTAAATTAATGCACGTAGGATATAGAATCAAACCTGCAAAATGGCAAAAATGTCAAATAAACAGTAATAATATACCAAGAATATTCTCACTATAAAAGCAATATTGAGTCACTTAACCCTCCATCTTATGTGTGTAAGCTGAAATATATTCTGACAAAAGTATCTTAAAATAATGTCAGAATCAGAAATATTGAACTGGTGCCCCGAATAGCACAGGGAGATCAGTTCCTTGGACTTCCTCAAACTTATATTCACATATTACATTCTAAGTAAAACAGTTTTACAACCCATTTATTTAGGAATAAAAATTAATTTCCTTTTCCAGAATCATAGTATCAGCGGATCACAGAAATGTTTAGCACAGAAATGGGGCCTTTCACCCACCTCACCCTTCCCAACCATGATGCATAGCTACATATATGGCATTTACCTGCATTAGGCCCAGATCCCTCTATGCCTGTCTTATCCAAGTACCTGTCAAATGTCTTCAGTATCTAAAGATGGTCAAGACGTGGACATATGAGAAGAGGAACTGAAAGCAAATGCAAGGAAAAGCATTAACGTGAGACCTTTGTAAACATAGAGAAATAACCAGGTGTTTGGGAGAATTTTTGCTTGCACGAGAGAAACAGGAAAAAAGCTCTACCCAGAAGTAGAAGGCAGAGATATAAGTAGAAGCATGTCTGAAGAAAATTATCGGTAGGTTGGGCAGACCAAGGGAAGATTGAAGATGAGAATGGGAGTTATTTTTAAGAAAAAATCTATCTACTAACATTACAGTTGCAGAGTGTTTTTTGTTTTGGATTAGCAAGACAAAGATCATGAAGTTATGTGGCAAATTATACAAGTCTAAAACATTGACCAGAAACATTGCCTATTCATTCCCTCCTCAGACACTGCCTGACCCACTGAGTTCTTCCAGCACTCTTTGCTGTTCTTGTGTCTCTTCTTTATTAGTCCTATCATTGTTTTGACATTTGAACAAATAATCATGACTACTAGTAGAAGTACAATTATTTCACAAATGACCTCCAGTTAATGATAGATCAGCCTCAACCAGGATGGTGGACATGTGATGTTGATTCTACCAACATTAACCTGATTCACTCTAGGTGTGCCTCACAGATCAAATAAATGAAGGGAAATTAGTTATGTCACCCACGATGAGGGCACTTACATTGGGTTTCAATACATTAGATTGGAATACACAATTCTGTTCCAGGATCGATCC
>CM075981.1:50864826-50969029 GCA_038087875.1 Malacoraja senta
GGTCACTCATTATACAAACTCAGTTAAATCTGCCTTCAGCTATTTCTGATTGAAAGGAGATCATCCCAGCCTGATTTTGCACGACAATAATTTCATAAATCTTGAAACTGAAACCTGGATTTGTCAGATATGAACAACCATTCACAAATGTATACCATCTTTGATCAACTCACACTTGAATGCTGAGTTACTCTATCACTGATAAAAGTTTACAGGCGCATGGATTTATTTAAAAGCAGAGTTGAAATCAATATCGATTATTTTGATTTTCATCTGGTTGAGCCGATATTTCTGCTCATTTCTGCGCGATATCTCTGAATGAACTATATTTTATAAATCATTTTTTTACTATCGCCAAAATATTTATATGCATCCTTTTTAGGGTACAAACTAGTTTTGCATTATACCAATATTTATTTGAATATTTCTCATTGCCTTTTTGTTTATCATTTTGAATGCCCTTGAGTCAATTGCCCAAAGATCCATCATATTGTTCCAATGGCAATGTCTTAGCCCTGCTGGTGTGAAAGTTTATGAGTGAGAAGAAATGCAGTTAGAACAGAAATGCAAACAGTGTAAATCTTACAGTGATCACACATCTGCGATAATCGCTGCAAACCAATTAATAGAATATAAATTGGTATAATCAACCATTCACATGGTCATAAACTGACCAATAACATAATAGCCATGTTCAAACTGAAACGATGGACAGTTGAAACGGATAGCAGCAACAAATCCTTTGGTATATCCATTTTTCCATTGCCAGCTGCCATTTGATTTATTTTTTAATACTTCTATTCATCTTGTTTCCCAATTTCTCTGAGCTTTCTGAGGTAGTACTGCCGAGTAGTTGGCCCCTTGCATTCTAGCTATACCATGTCCCTGCAATGACTGCTGTGTTGAACATTCTAAGCTGAGATTTGTGTTTCTAACTGTGCTTTATTCTTTGTGCTTTTGCTTATGCAACTCTATCTGCTAATTTGCCTGTTCCAACCACATGCTGAAAGCATGTTTTTCATACTACTTGACCAATCACATCTTTATTTGCTAATTCATATATGGTTGCCAGCAAATATATCTTAAAGTCTCTTGTAGGTATCTATTACTGCATTTAAACATTTTCTAGTCTGGATTGTTTATATTATCCTTATCTTTTATAATCTCATCCCCTCTTTTTGCCAATAGATCTTTCTTTTTATGTTCACCTGAATCCCTCTTTGTGATATAACGTTCCTTCTGGACCTTGCCATATAAATTGACTGTTGTCATGTTATTTTATACAGTGAATCCAGTTAAAATAAAATCCTTAAGAAGAAACTGCAGATGCTGGAAAATCGAAGGTAGACAAAAGTGCTGGAGAAACTCAGCGGGTCAGACAGCATCTCCGTAGAAAAGGTGTGAAGAAGAGTTTCGACCCAAACATCACCTGTTCTTTTTCGTCCGGAGATGCTGCCTGACCCGCCGAGTTACTCCAGCATTTTGTGTAATTTACTCCAGCATCTTCAGTGTAAACCAGCTGTCTGTAGTTCCTTTTCTAGCTCATAGCAAGACTGCAATTGCTATTGAAAATTGTATGAGCCTGTCGGACCAGAAGAACATTTGGAACAAATTGATTGTCAACATCAATGCTAATCTCTTGACCATGGATCATGTAATTAATGGAAGGCTTACTCTCATTCCTCTTTTCCAACTTCAATTCCAAGGTCTTTTGAATCAGGTGTGATGTATTACTATTAGCTGGTAGCATAGCCTGCTCAACACCCAGCTTGAGATCTACACTATTCCTTGGTTTATGTTTCATTCGCAGGAAGAAGAAGCTGTAGCATGATCTCAAATCTCCATAATACCATCTCATACGGCCCAGTTTTTACTTAGCCAGCCCTTGCTATCCCCTTCCCCAGTTGATAGCTAATACTGTTCCATACCTCCAATTTGGGTCTCCATTCCTTTGCCTTGCACATCTTCCAACCTGACCAATGTTTAAGAATGTATTTTGAGCCTTTACATAAGCTGAAGCAATTTGCTCTCATAAGCAGACGTTTCTAGGTTATATTGTCACATGTACCGAGTACAGTGGAAAGCTTTGTTTTGCATGCAGTCTACTCAAATCAGATAATACATACATAAATATAATCAAACCAACTCAAGCACAATAGGTAGAGCAAAGAGAAAGATAGATGTGCAGAATTCTCTGCATTGTAGCAGTAACAGTACCGAGTCGTTGCTCTAATTGAAGTAGGTTGGAGAATGGGGACTGTAACAGCATATGGAAGGACCATGCAGAGCTGATAACAGAAGAAAGAAGCGTGTGCCTGAATTTAGCTAGTGTGTCCTTTCAAACATCTATATCTCCTGCCGATTGGAGTGGGAGAAAGAGTAATGACGGGGGTAGGAAAGGTCTTTGATTGTGTTCGCTGCTTACCCCAGGCAGTGTAAGAAGTAGCATGAGTCAATGGTGGGGAGTATAGTCCATGTGATGAACTATCTGATTGAGGCAGTGCAGTGTAGGTTCACGAGATTGATCCCTGGGATGGCGGACTGTCATATGAGGAAAGATTGAAAAGACTAGGCTAGTATTCATTGGAGTTTAGAAGGATGAGGGGGATCTTATAGAAACATATAAAATTATAAAAGGACTGGACAATGCAGGAAAAATGTTCCAATGTTGGGCGAGTCCAGAACCAGGGGCCACAGTCTTAGAATAAAGGGGAGGTCATATAAGATGGAGGTGAGAAAAAAAGTTTTCACCCAGAGTTGTGAATTTGTGAATTCCTGCACAGAGGGCAGTGGAGGCCAAATCACTGGATTGATTTATGAGAGAGTTAGAGCTCTAGGGGCTAGTGTAATCAAGAGATATGGGGTAGAAGGCAGGCACGGGTTATTGATTGGGGATGATCAGCCATGATTATAATGAAGGCTCGAAGGGCCGAATGGCCTCCTCCTGCACCTATTTCTATGTTTCTATGACTGGGCTCATCACCATTCTCTGCAATATCTTATGGTCGTGGGCTGTACTATTCCCAATCCAAGCTGTGAGATACTTACAGTCTTACAGTGAGTCTGGATAATCTATTTCATGATGCTGAGAAGCACAACATGGAAGGAAAAATACATCACCTGTCATGAAGCTCTGCATACTTCAAAATCTATTATGTAAATATAATAAAATTGGCTTCAGGACAAGGATAATTTTTAAACAGCATTTTTTTGTGTGCATTTTCTTGTTCACTTTTTTATAATAAGCGAATTCGGTATTCCAAAAAAAACGCACGGAATAATGGGATTTATCAAAGGTCAAACGCTATAAATAAAATTCGAACAAAGCGCTGTAGATTCAGTGAGTATAGTTGTATTTGTCAGGGGGCAGATGGAGGGGGCAGATGGAGGGGGCAGATATGAGTGGGAAACGGAGGGGCGGGGGGGGGGAGACTGGACTGGCTCTTGGCAGCTGCAAGCACTCAGAACCGCGCCTCATCCAGGATCGAACACGTGTCCCCGGCGCCCCAAGTGCTGCCGAACTGCCACTGAACCGTCCCCAGTCTCCCCCCCCCCCCCAACTCGAGTGTCCCATCCCCGCCCGGGGGACGGCCGGAGACATCTGGACCGACGGGACACCGGCCCCCAGGCCCACAGCCAGTGCAGTGAAGAAGCGGCAACTCCAGAGGAACCTGCTCCCCGATGGGCCAATACGGCGACAAGTGCCAGTTCGCCCACGGCCTGGCCGAGATGCGCTCCCTCAGCCACCACCCCAAGTACAAGCCGTACCTTACACACCACCGGTTTCTGCCCCTACGGTACCCACTGGCACTTCATCCACAAACTCGAGGAGGAGCGAGGGCCCTGGCCTCGCCTGCGCCAGAGCGCCAGCCTGGGCTCAGCCTTCAGCCCCGACCTGGAGTTGGAGCTGGCCCAGACTCTGAGCTTGGGGCTGGGCAAGGGAGGGGGAGGAGGTTGCTGCTGCCACCAGCAGCTCCAGCGGGCGCCCGGCCTGCACATGGTCGGCAGGTGCTCGTCCGCAGACTCTCTCCGACCAGGACGACTCCAGCAGCAGCGGCTCCGAGTCGCCTGTGTTCGAGCAGGGCCGGCGGCTGCCCATTTTCAGCAGGATCACGGTCTCGGACTGAGAGGAGAGGGGTGGAGGTGGAGGGCTGCCGGCCAACCTGGCGGGACAGGCAGAGCCGAGCTGGAGCCAGTGGTTGCAGCGCCGGCTGTAAGTCGAGGGCCGCCCTGCCAGCCCAGGGCCACCCCGGACAGGGACGGGACACCGGGGAGGGGACGGGGACGGCCCAGCAGCAAGTCAACCGCACCCACAGCGACGGAGAGCCGGGCCCGACCCAAACCACGGACGAAACGAAAGCCTGCACACAATGCAGCACCACCGTTGCCAAGACTGTTTTTCGCGAGTGACTGATGACCTGGACATGCGCAGTCGGAATACCGAACTCGCTTATTGCAATATTTCAAAATGGAATGTATCCATCAAAGAGTTGTAACTAAATCTTCTTACATTGGAGCTATTGCATTTCAATTATTACCACAAGGTTTAATGACAACATGTAAATTTATATAGGTGGCTCTCATTGTAACATGGGCTGGGTAGTTATAATAGAAATATAAGACTAACTAGACTAAGTGGGACCCGTTGGGTCCCAGCATCACACGGGAGGGCTTGTCCCCCAACGCAATATTCTACCTCTCCACCAATTCCAATATTGGTGGCCAGTGGGGGGGGGCTTTCTGGAGCCCTAGTATGGGTGTTGTGGGCTGAAGGGACTGGTTTCCAGAGGGCTAATATGGACATTGTGGGCCAAATGGTTTGTTGGGCTGGCGGCTCAGTCACTCAAGCCTGTTGTGCTGGCAACTCACTCACTCACGGCTGGGGGGCTGGCAGTTGATTCACGGCTATTCCTTGAAATTCAATTTCAAGCAGGGTGCAAGGCCACCAAATTCAAGTGCAGTTTCTGACCACTTCAAGCAGGGTGCAAGGCCACCGAATTCAAGTGCAGTTTCATACCATTTCAAAAAGGGTGCAAGGCCACTAAAGACAGCGAGTCGTGACCTCTCCCTCCTCCATCTTGCAGAGACTGAGCCACGCCCACACTTCTGGGTTTTATAGTCCCTCCCCCCTCCCACCAGAAGGGGCGTGGCCTTCATGGCATGATTGACAGGAGAGAGAATATAAACATTTTTTAGGCAACTTTAATTAGGCAACACAGCTTTAGCATTTCCAAACCATAGGCAACACATCTTTAGCATTTCCAAACCAAAGGCAACACAGCTTTAGCATTTCCAAACCAAAGGCAACACAGCTTTAGCATTTCCATACAATATTTTCAAACCACATTAAGGGCACTGACAGGTCAGTAAAACCACTCACAGTTTAGTAGACGTGTTCAGTGTTATTCACAGCTCAGACTGAGAGACATGACCCTCTCACTCCCCCATCTTGCAGAGATTGACTGAGGCAATCAACACTTCCGGGTTTTATAGTCCCTCCGGAAGGGGCGTGGCCTTCAAGAGAAAGAATCTCAACATTTTTTAAACACTAATAATTACTTTATTTTTCGTCGATGGGAAAAATCCTCTTGTCCTGCGCAGCAGAGGGGGACTGAGTAAGATGGCCAAAAATCACAGCTGTAAGTGGCGGCGATTTTTCTAAAATCAATATGCAGAACAACCGGAAGTGGTCAAGATCAAACTTTTATAATATAAAGATGACTGAATCCAGGTAGTTTTCCTATAATGTGTGTTTCCCAAACGTGAATTGGATATAATGCGATTGGTGATGTAGGGACATTTATGTTACTTGGCCGAATTGGTTAAAACATAATTTCAATCAGGAACTAGCTCCGCAACAATCAAACCCACACTGCTAGTTTCACCGGGGAAGGTGAAAGAGAGTTACTTTAGAAATCGACAAGCAGAATGGAAGTGTTTTTGGGGGAAGAAAACTGTGGGAGTTGAGGGATGGAAAAAGTACAAGAATCCTGTTTAAATGTAACCTCCCTGCAGTAATCAGACACCATTCTTTGAGATATACTTTGAAAATTGAGAAACAGTCAATGCAAACATATGTGTGCAATCATACTTGATTAAACAATGCATCAATAACCCTTAGTATTTTTAGTTTGCAGTAATAAAATAAAAATAGCTAGTAAAAACATCTTTAGTTTTGGAAATCTTGCAGGAAATATAACTTTGGCACAGTTCATCTGAAACTCTCTGCCTCTCCTTTCCCATTGACGCAATTGTTTTTATTGTGCGATTTTTGTAACGAGGTTTCTTGGAACACAGCGAGTTATAGAAAAATTAGCTATACTTTACAAAGAGTGTACAAATGACAACAAAATTACATCAGTATATCTTCCCCTCATATTTTAGAGATGCGTGGGACCTTTTACAGCGCATGTGTAACCACAAAGGATATTGCTTCATGTGTAGTTAATGCACACAGTACCTGCCTGGTCTTTGCTAACATACCCTCTCATTAAACTCCAGTTTACAGCTGCTTCTTCCCTCCACACCTTGACTCAGCCCCAGAACCTCCTATACAACATACCAAGTGTATTTGTTGTATTTCTTGGTATAATATTCCTGATGTTATAAAGCATTGCAGTAAAGATCCATCAATAATTTACAATTTTAATTGATCTGTGCTTGTTCTCAGTTACTAGTATATTCATTATGCTGATCACTTAAATTGCAGATTTGCTAGTTTGTTTCTGAATCCGGTATCTGAAGAACGAGTTCCAGGATATCACAGCTGGGTACACAGGTAAGAGAGTAAGAAAAATTGGATAGCATTTCTGGGTGCAGAGGTGAACTCTACGTTCAGAGAATAAGAATGTGCAGAACAGTAAATTAATTTTGCCCAAGTGGTATCAAATCATACATTGCATGTTCATTTGACATATCTTGTGCATGTTAAGGCTTCACACTGAGTCAGTTAATCATCTGGAAAAAAATTGTTGAAAATAATTTTTAAAAAGTTACCTTTTTTAGATTCACGCCGCCTTGTTCAAGATGGCTTGGTGCTTTCCACAGATAAGATTTTGCCTCTGTATTTATCAGTGATCCAAATCATATGTATCAGGGGAAAGGACAAGAAAAATTAGTAAGATTAAGATTACTGTTTGCATAGAAAATGTATATTCTTTTCTGAAACACCAGTGTTACAGTGTTTCTTGATATTGAACAAGTTTTGTCACGCCTTAGAAGAATTGTAATTCCATTCCACTGGTATTTTAGGTTTCCAATTGAGAACAAACTCTCCCTGCAGTTTTAATCATGCTACTTGGCAGTTTTCCATTTGAAACATCATAACCCTTGTTTGCAAACACTTTGCAAATTGTATGCAAAAAAAAACTGTTTACAATTCCATTACTTCAAACTTTAAGAATTGTAAAGGTTGCCATAACCTCTTCAAAAAGACACTATGACAACAACTAAAATTTACAAAGCCATCCTTAGCTTTACTTTGCATAGGAAAGAACTACAGATGCTGGTTTAAATCGAAGATAGACACAAAATGCTGGAGTAACTCAGCGGGACAGGCAGCATCTATGGAGAGAAGGAATGGGTGACGCTTCGTGTCGAGCTGAAAATTCAGAAAATCAATAAACACCTATGGATAGAACATATGTTAACATTTTAGGATAATCTTTCTATGAGTCTCTGATTGCATCGTTTTGAATATCCAACATTATAATTCTGCATCAGTGCAGCTGAAAAGCAAGAATGAGTGAGTTTATGCACTTGCCTTTCAACTCAATAATCTGGTTGTTTTTTCCTGAAATCAAAGAATACCTTTTTTTGTCAGCAAAATCAATCAAGGCCATCATCTGGTTAAAAAAAAAAGTTTAATTACATCATTTAATTGTAATGTGAATGAAAATGTGGAACAATTTCCAAATTGATGTGACAATTCACAATGGTTATTCTTCATGAGGCTGTTGAGCCAGCATCCTTCAGTTTTTTTAAAATCCTGGGTCCTTCAATTGTCATATCTTCCAGCTTATTATTGAGTGTCTTTATTACAGGCCAATGGATTTATCCAATATAAAGAGAAACATCAGAAAGGGACTGATCCACACAACGGTGGAATTCCAGCGAGATATCATGCTGATGTTCCAGAATGCGGTGATGTACAACAGCTCCGATCACGACGTTTACCACAAAACAGTGGAAATGCAGCGAGATGTCTTGGAACAGATCCAGGTACTATAATTGGTCCTTCTCCAATAAAGCAATCGTTGTTTGGGCTTTACTTCAAATACATTTCAAGCAAAGGATTGGGTGCTAATATGATAACCCAAGCTGAGTAACAATTTTGCCTTGTTGCTTATTTTGTTTGATTTCACTTCTTAACAAACCACTCAGCACAAAAAGTCCCACACCCCCACGATCTCACTCCGTTGCTCCCCTCATTCCTCAGACCCAAACTCTGGCAACCTCATTCCTCAGACACCCCCAACCCCAGATCGTTTAATAAACTTGAAAAGGGACAGGGGGAAGGGAAAGGGTGAAATGGAAGCACATGCAGGTGGGGCACAGGTGGGGGGTGAGGGCAGGATTGTAGATGAGTTACCAAAAATTGGAGAAAACACAACTGTATGAATGTTGAATTCTCCCTCTATGCAAGGTCACAGGAGATCTTCTTGCGATATTTAATTCTAAAAATCCAATTTGGATCTGAGGAACCTACATCACCCTTCCTTACTGTCACGGATATAATGTGCAAAATGTTTGATCCACTTACTGGCATTGTAGTTGGAGTAGAGCCAGTACATAGAAATTTACAGCCTACTTGACTGATGGCAATTTTGCGAAAAGGTGATACAAATCATATTGGTAATGTACTCTGCATCATTTTACCTTTTGCCTCCAACTTATTTCCCTCATTGGTTATTTCTTGATCTTAGTATTGGTTTATTATTATTGGCACGTATTGAGATAAGTGAAAGCATTTGTATTTACGAGACTGTTATCGGGAGCTAATTTTGATAATGGACTAATTCATCCTGAACAGATAAAAGCCAAGTTTATGGAAATTCAGAACCACATAACTCCATCCTCTTACAAATGCAACAGGATTCTGATATTATAAGATGTGTTTGCATGGTGAGACAGTTACACTATCATGTATCTAACTGCTACAATACTCAATTATACAAACAAATCATATCATCCACATGCCTGACATAACACTCCATAAACAGAAATTATATTCTGAATTCTGTCCTAGGATGAAATTACCATGCATACAGAGGAAAGCATTCAAGAATTTATTAAAAGCATTATTGAATAAAAGCCACATCTCCACTTACTCTTGGGAGTCTGTAGCCGAGGACCTCCCAAATTGTAAAAGAAGGCATTAAGATACTAGGCCGTACTTCAGGAACACTGCATGATTGGGGGAGTGCACCTCTTCTCAAACTAGCCACTTGCCTGCCCCACAGGTCATTACTTGCTCCTTTTGTGGAAGAGTCTGTAGTTCCCTCATTAGATACATCAGAATCTACAAAACCAAAGTGAAAATAAATTGTGCTCAATCCCAAAGGACAGCCAAAAAATATGACTGACCAAGATGTCTGGAGTCAACAGGAACATAAATGGGATAGTAGACACTGCAAACACTTAGAAACATCTAGTCATTGCCTCAAAAGAGCCATAACAAGAGAAATTCTACATAAGATAAACCTCAACGTAGAGATGAAGCTTTAAAATGACATGTCTTGTGCCAGACCCTTGAGTGGATCTTAATGTCATCCTGAGCTCCCATGATCTTAAATAACATGTTTTGGCTTTATTGAGTTGTAATATTAATTTGTGAAATTTACTTGAATAGGATATACTGGAAGTAGTGGAACTGGGTGACTATAACAAGAGATTCAGTGGGAAGAGTTTGTATCTTATGGATAAATGAGGTAATGAATTTTTGCTGCATTAAATGCAAAACAAATGTTTTATTATTACTTGATTAATTGTTCCTCCAACCCTATACAGCTATTGAAAAACTCTAGTAGAATTCTTTGCTGTTATTTGGCGTGTAAGATAAGGCAAATTAACGATTCGCCTCATGACTGTTCTGATTAGTAGCTCATTTATATTTAATTGTGCGTCAGTACATCTCAATTCTTTGCTGTTATTTGGCGTGTAAGAATCAGTACATCTCATTCTATTTGACATGGAATTGTGATCAGAAATATGTATTATAAAATTTATGTTTACACATACAAATTGGAGTAATGAGAGGAAATTGCATCCAAAATTTGTTAAAAATATCAAAGCTCACAAACAGTGGCATAGTCTATTTCAGATATCTCATCAGCGTACATTTATTAGAGCTTAGTGACAGCTCTTCATCAAAGTCTTGTGCCCTGTCTTTGAGAGAAGTTAACTTATACCATCCAAATCATCAGTTTTACCTTCAATTGAGGAAGACAAAAAAATCTATTTTTTAATGTCAGAGTATTGGACAATAGAACGTGATTTTGTTGTTAGAACCATTTAATATTTAACTTCTAGAATCGTGCAGTGTTGATAATGAGTATTGTGCCACAGCAGTGTTGTAAAACTATACAGTTGAAGAACAATAATGCCAGAAATATTTTGTAGCTATTCAGATCAAACACGTGTTTTTTTTAATGATTAATGTAACTTTTTTTATTTACAGTATTTCTGCTGTTGGGAAATATTGAAAATGATATTCCTGCTGTTGGAGGACATACTGAAAATGAATATTTTTGAAATTTCTCAACTTTGCAGTACTTTGATTTTTTGTCACTGTACTCATGATGTTGTGGGCTTTAAGTGAGAAACCACATGGGAAAAGAGATGGTCATAAATGTGTACAAGTTGTTACAAGTTGCAGGAGATTCGTAGGAATGCAGATTGCTGCTAAATTAACCTGTTGGGCATATTCTTCACCCCAAAAACAGAAATCCAAGTTCATTGATTTTTATTTTCAATAATGGTTGTTGTACTTATTATGTGTACTTATTATAGTTGGTTCGGTTTCCGCAAATTTATTGACCAGGTACCAGTTGTTTGTACTTCATTTTATAGTTTGTTAATAAAATTTATTGATTCTCTTTGCTGACCAGTTTATATTTGGTGTTCTTCTTCACTTCATCACCCAATTCTGCATCTTTGTCCTTTCAAAATGGCAGAACTATAGAGTTAAAGGAATATATTTTAATCCTTTTTAAATCATTGAAACGTTGTGATGCAAGAGGTCATTCAGCACTGCTCCCAGTCTTAATTTCTGTTTGACCATGGCTATGGTAAAACAGAAATTACTTCTCGTTGCACCTTCCCTTCTCATAATCTGACACCATTAAGATAATAATCTGCCTTCTTATTCTTGCCACCAAAGTGGATAACCTCATTTATCCACATTATACTGCATCTGCTCACTCATCCAACCTATCCAAGTCACCCTGCAGCCTCATAGCATCCTCCTGCAGCTCACACTGCCACCCAGCATTGTGTCATCCACAAACTTGGAGGTGTTACATTTAATTCCTTTGCCTAAATCATTAATATTTATTGTAAATAACGGGGGTCCAAGCACTGAGCCTTGCTGCACCCTAGTCACTGCCTGCCATTCTGAAAATGACCCATTAATTCCTACTCTTTGCTTCCTGTCTGCCAACCAGTTCTCTATCCATGTCAATATCCTACCCCCAATACCATGTGCTCTAATTTTGCACACTAATCTCTTGTGTGGGACCTTGTTAAAGGCTTTTTGAAAGTCCAGATACACCACATCCACTGGCTCCCCCTTAGTCATTCGACTTGTTACATCCTCAAAAAATTCCAGAAGATTAGTCAAGCATTATTTCCCCTTCATAAATCCATGCTGTCTTGGACCGATCCTGGCACTGTTTTCCAAATGCGCTGCTGTAACATCTTTAATAATGGACTCAAGCAACTTCCCAACTACCGATGTAAGGCTAACTGGTCTATAGGAATGGGTGATATTTCGCTTGGGTAGTTTACACCCCAGCGGTATGAACATTGTCTTCTCTAATTTTAGATAGCCCTTGCTTTCTCCCTCCTTCCCCCCCCTTCCCAGTTCTCCCACAAGTCCTCCTGTATCCGCCTACTTCCTTTCTTTTCCCCTCCCCCCTCCCCCCGAAGTCGGTCTGAAGAAGGGTCTCAACCCAAAACGTCGGCAATTCCTTCTCTCCATAGATGCTGCCTCACCGGCTGAGTTTCACCAGCATTTTTTGTCTACCTTTTGGTCTCTAATTCCGTTTTCTCTCTCCCTCCTTTCTTTAAAAAGTGGGCATACATTAGCTACCCTCCAGTCCACAGGAACTGATCCAGAGTCTATAGAACATTAGAAAATGATCAGCAATGCATCCACGAATTCTAGGGCCACACCTCAAGTACTCTGGGATGCAGACCAGCAGGCCCTGGGGATTTATCTGCCTTCAGTCCCGACAGTTTACCGAACACCATTTCCTGACTACTGTGGATTTCCTTCAGGGTGTCCTTCAGTTCCTCCCTCCCTCCAGATCCTCGGTCTATCTAGTATTTCTGGGGGATTTTTTGTGTCTTCCTTAGTGAAGACAGAACTAAAGTACTTGTTTAACTAGTCTTCCATTTCCTTGTTTCCCATTATAAATTCAACTGTTTCTGACTGTAAGGGAGTTACATTTGTCTTCACTAATCTTTTCCTCTTCACATATCTATAGGCTTTTATATCAGTTTTTATATTCCCCGCGAGTTTTCTTTCATGCTCTATTTCCCCCCCCCTCTTAATTAACCCCTTTGTCCTCCTCTGTTGAATTCTAAATTTCTCCCAATCCTCCAGTTCACTGCTTCCTCTAGCCAATTTATATGCCTCTTCCTTGGATTTAACACTATCCATAATTTCTCTCGTAAGTCACGGTTGAGCCGCCTTCCCGTTCAATTTTTTCGCTGGACAGGGATGAACAATTGTTGTAATTCATCCATGCTATCTTTAAATCGTTGCCATTGCATTTCCACCGTTAACCCTTTAAGTATCATTTGCCAGTCTATCCTAGCCAATTCCCGTCAACACTATCTAAAGTGTTTGGCAACCAGGAGATCACGTAGGCCAAGGCAGACTAAGCGAAGGTGTTCAGCGAAACGAGGGCCTAGTCTGCACTTGGTCTTGCCGAAGTGTAAGAAGTTGCTAGATAGCTACAAGCTAGAGTAACTCAGCGTCTCTGGAGAAAAGGAATAGGTGACGTTTCGGGTCGAGACCCTTCTTCACACAGAGTCAGGGGAAAGGGAGACTAGAGATATTGAAGGGTAAGTTGTGAAAAGTGCAGATTGAACCAGACGATGATTAGGAAATGTAGAATGCTTCATTGTTGGCTCGGGGAAAGGTCACAACGAGGCACCCTTCTTCAGGGTAGTCAGGGGGAAGGAAAACGAGAGATATAGACGATGATGTAGAAAGATAAAGAACACTGAATGAAAGATATGCAAAAAAGTAACTAATGAAGGAAACAGGCCATTGTAAGCTGTTTGTTGGATAAAAACGAGAAGCTAGTGTGACTTGGGTGGGGGAGGGATAGAGAGAGAGGGAATGCTGGGGCTACCTGAAGTGAGAGACATCAATATTCATCATACCACTGGGCTGTAAGCTGCCCAAGCTGCCCAAGCGAAATATGAGATGCTGTTCCTCTAGTAAGTAAGTACATTTTATTTATATAGCACGTTTAAATCAACTCGCGTTGAAACCAAAGTGCTTTACATAAAAGAAATAATAAATTTTCAGTACATCCATAGATGTCTAATTTGCGTTTAGCCTCACTCTGACGATGGAGGAGACCGAGGACAGAAAGGTCTGTGTAGGAATGGGAAGGAGAATTAAAGTATTTAGCAACCGGGAGATGTGTTACTCATCAGTTGACTTGGCATTGGGGACAATTAAACACTTTGGGCATCCAGGGTAAAGCCCGCCCCCTCTAACACGTAACTTCCTGCCACCGTGATTGACGTGCGAGCGCCTGAATCGCGCCGCGCCCTCCGGTGACGGGCGTTGCGGACCGGATGTCCCGCCCCCCGTTGCCATGTGGTGAGTGAACGGCCGCGGACAACATGAAGTCCCCAAAGGTGAAGAAGGAGAAGGTGGACGACGTGATGGAACCAGAACCCGAGCCTGAGAAAACCTATGAGGACTTGGTGGCGAATGTCAATGCGATTGCGCAGCCGCTGGCATCGAGGAAGCTGAGCAAGAAGTTGTACAAATGCGTGAAGAAAGGTGAGGATCGGGGGGCGGCGGGCGAGCGGCAGGCAGGGCGGGTGGGTGGGTGCTGTGAGGAGGGGGCTGGGGGTGGGGAAGCGAGGATGCTGGGGTGTAGGGGTCGGGTTGGGGAAGTCTGGCGACAGCTGAGTGGATCTGGGCTTGGGGAGGGGTCTGGGGTTGGGGGCATCTGCGGAGCCAGAGTTGGGGGGAGGTGTTGAGCAGGATTTGGGGTTGGCCGAGGAGTGAGATTGTGGGGATGCGGGACATTTGAGCAGTGAGTGTTTGTTAAGGAATGGAAATGATTGTAGCTATTTGCTGAGGCAGAGGGTATATGATGGAGAGATCTGCCATAAATGTGTAGGAAGGAACTGCAGTTGCTGGTTTGCACCGAGATAGACACAAATAGCTGGAGTAACTCAGCAGGTCTGGCAGCATCTCTGGAGAAAAGGAATAGGTCTGTGATTGGTGGGCTTTATAGTATGGGTGTCAGAGGTTATGGGGAGAAGGCAAGAGAATGGGTTTAGAAGGGAGGGATAGATTAGCCATGATTGAATGGCGGAGTAGACTTGATGGGCCGAATGGCCTAATTCTGCTCCTATCACTTATGACATTATGAACCAGGGTTTGACAATAATGGAATCTAGTGAGAAGAAAGGTGGAGTATGGGGAACAAGGTAAGGGAGGTGGTGTGGGGAGATGGGGATGAGAGCAGTGTCTGGATGATGGGCAGATGATGCAGGTGTAGAAGAAGCTGGGTGAGAGACAGCAGAGGGTAGAGGGAAAGAAGGATGTATGTGAGAGGATAAGGATGGATGGAGGAACTGGGGGAGGGCCTAGGTTACCTGAAATTGGAGAATTCAATATTCATACCATCAGATTGTAGTCTACCGAGGCAGAATATGAGATGTTCCTCTGGCTTGCATTTGGCCTCATTCGGGCAGTGAAGAGGCAAGGTCATTATGGGGAGGGGCATTAAAAAGTCAATTTAATTTTGCAGGTACTGCCTGACCTGCTGAGTTCCCCCAACAGATTGTATTTTTGCTCAAGATTCCAGCATCTGTATTTGTCCCCCTCTTTCAAATTTAGCTTTTCAGAAATAATTGGCATTTGTAGTGCTTGTTTATTCTACTTGTTGAAAGAAAAGTAGCTGCTGATCCAATGTAATGGATTTATATGTGAAACTATTCAAAGGGATATGGAAGTATGGGAGAGGTAGGATTAATGTCTGTTATATGGACATTCCAAGATCTTTAGCCACATCTAATTCCATTTAATTTTCACTTCATTTTAGCTGCAAAAGTGAAGCAGATACGCCGAGGAGTGAAGGAAGTCCAGAAATTCATCAACAAGGGTGAAAAAGGGTGAGGATAAAGTTGAGTCTGTGTGCACTAATGCACATTCCTTTGCAACTCAGCAGTGGCCCTAGGGATTTGTTGACCTCCAATTTTCATGGCACTTTTAATTAATTCTATCTGTTTCTCCCTTTTTCTGGATCTTTGATTCCTGAGCATATTTGGGAGGTTATTTGTTGTCCCACTTGGGGAAAACAAAACAAAGTATGTGTTTAATTGTTCTGGCTTTTCTCTGTCTCCAATTATAATGCCCTCGGTTTCTGACAGTAGGGGACATTGATCTTTATGTCTTCACATATTTTACTATTAATTTTTACGTTCCCAGCGAGCTTACTGTCATATTCCATCTCTTACCTTTTATTCAACCTTTATGACTTCCTTTACTGAATTCTAAACCGCTTCCAGTACACAGGCCTGATGTTTACTTTGTGGCAATTTGATGTGCAAATGTCTTTTATAAGCCACAAAGAGTCTTCTTTCCTGATCAAGTGTGCCCACATGGTTTACTTTCTTTTAATATTAACATTGCCGGAGTGGGAGATTGCAACCTTCACGTGGTCCGCCCTGTTTCGACGAATGCAATCAACCTGGCGTGCACAATCAAGTAAGATCAAATAGAACAAGTTGTCCTACAATTTTAGGCTGTGCACGCCATACGCAAGAAGAAGAAGAAGAATATTAATATTGCCTATTCTCCATCAACCCATTTTGTAAAGTACCCAATTGTAGCCAATCTGTATTTCATACCCTGCTAATTTCTTTAGTTCAGATTCTATCACTTCATCTTTGTAAATAATTATTTTATGTTACAGTCAATCTTTTCTAAATGACCAAACACATCAAGATTGTTATTTTTTCTTGCTTATTGCACCATACCCAGTCATTGATACATAATTATCTTGTTGGTTTCTCAATGTATTAGTCTGCAAAGCCATCACATGCTCTCTCCAAGAATTTCTCCTTCGCAGTGTTATTGCTAATTTAGTTTATTAAATCTATACATGGATTAAAGTCAGCCATGATTACATTAGTACCCTTTGTGTACATCATCGATTTAATGTTTAATTCCAGAGAGCTGTCACATGTTTTCGAGACAATAACCTCTGCCTCAATGTTATCAAGATTACGGAGTTATTGACCTCTGAAAGAGAGGTGGAGTATATGCCACAATCAGCACCAATGTTGCTGAAGGGGAAATGGTTGAAAACTTTGAGCATAAGCAATTTGTCCTGGAACAATCACATTGAAGCTATGGCCAAGAGAGCACACCAACTCCTCTCCTTCAGAAGACGAAGGAAGTTTGGCATATCTCCAAAGACTTTTATCAATTTCTACAGGTCCATCGTAAAAAGCATCTGATCGCAATGCATCACTGCTTGGTTTGGCAGTAGCTCTGCTCAAGACTGCAAAAAAATTGAAGAATGTTATGGACATGGCCCAGACCATCACGTAGACAATCTCCCCACCATCAATTCAATCTACACTTCATGCTGCCTCAGGAAAGCAGCCAACATTCAAGTATTCAAGAGATAGTTAGATATACCTCTTAGAGCAAATGGAATCAAGGGATACAGAGAGAAAGCAGGAAGGGGGTACTGATTTTGGATGAGCAGTCATGATCATATTGAATGGCGGTGCTGGCTCGAAGGGCCGAGTGATCTACTACTGCATGTATTTTCTATATTTCTAACATAACCAAAGATAATTTTCACCCCAGCCAATCACTCTTCTCTCCTTTCCCGTCAGGCAGGAAATACAAAAGCTTGAAAGCCCACATCACCAGATTCAGGAACAGTTTCTTCTGTACTGTTATCAGACTACCAAGTAGTCCTCTCATAATCTAGAGTGTAGACCCGATCTTACAACCTGCTTCATTGCAGACCGTGAACCTTTTCTTTGTAACTGAAATGGTACAATGCTGTAACATTATATTGTTCCAGTTATAAAGAATATATTCTGCATTCTGATATTTTTCTCTTTGCACTACCTGTTGCACTTGTGTGTGGCTTGATTGTACTCAATAGTATGATTTGACTGGACAGCATGCAAATAAAACTTTTCACTGTACCTCAGTACACATGACAATAATATACCAGTAGATTCTGTTTAGATTCTACATTGTGATTTTGCAAGCCAGGACTTGTCAATGCATTGATTTCCTTCTTAACAAACATTATCACATCTTTCACTTTTTCCCTGTCTTGCGGAATATTGAAAACTGAATGTTTAATTCTCATCCATGGTCACCATGCAGCCGTGTCTCTATAATAGAAACAATATATTTTGTTAATATATCCTTTATCGCCAGTGCTCTGCACATTAAGGCCCAGTGCCTTTCAACTTGCCTATTTTACATTATTAGTACTCCAAGCATATTTTTACGCTCTGGTCCTATTTGTCCTTCACCATTGTTTTCTTCGCCTTTCATTTTTGCTTCCGTTTTGTATTTAACTTCTCTCATTCTCCCTTGCCTCTCTCCTGCTCAAGTATCGTTGATGTGCCACGGTGGCTTATCGTCATTATCAGCCTCATAACAAGCAGCTGTAGCGGGATACACTTTCTATTCCTATGGTTTTCACAGACACTGAAATGTCCCATTAGCCACAGAGCCATGAATTAACTTTAACTTGCCATAACTTAAATTGATGGAACTGTTTAAACTACTGAATTGCAAGTGGCAACACTTGCTGAAATTCCCAGCAAAAGATAAATTGTTGGAAAGGCTTGGTGGGTTGCACAGCACCTACAGAAGCAAAAGATGGTTAATTATTCAGGCCAAGATCCTGCATCAGGACTGAGTGTAGAGGGAAATTAGCCTGTATATGTGGGAGAGAGGAGTGAAACTGGCTGATAGATGATCGGTGGAACCAGACGGGGCACGAATGAATGATGATGAGTAGATTGAGCCAGGTTGGGGAAAGGGAGTGTTGAGAAAGAAGCTGGTAGGTGATAGATGGGAATAAATAAGGGAGGGATGGTGAGCAGATGAAACCATATGGAGAAAGGTATAGGAAAGATGAACCAAAGGAGAAGACATAAAGAACGGTGTGAGGATGATGGAAACGGTGAGCAAAGGGGGAGAGAACCCTGGATGGACTGATGGGATTGGGAAAGGAACACGTGAACGGGCTATCTGAAATTGTGAACTAAGAGTTCATTCCATTGGTCTGTCGGCTGCACAACTGGAATATGAGATGCCGTTCTCCGAGTGGAACAACTTCTTGCTTGCAAAATAATCAAAATTTCTTTCACTGGTTCACTGGTAATTCATAAGATGCATATTGTAACTGTGTATATTATTTGAGTTTTATAAAGTACATAAGATAGTACTTATGCCCATAGTGGGCATACCTGATAAAAATCCAGCAGAAGGAATAAAATGTCATTTTGAGAAAACTTACTTTCTGCTTATTTTATTGAATGGTATTCTGCTTATACTGTATTTTTCTGCCTGCAGGATAGTTGTATTAGCTGGTGATACAATGCCAATTGATGTTTATAGCCACCTTCCAGTTTTGTGTGAAGATAATAGCCTTCCGTATGCTTACATCCCTTCCAAAATGGTAAGATATTTTTTCTATAATACAAACATATTGATACTTTCAACAAGCGAACATACAGAAATCCTTGCAAATGACTGGGTAATAACTATGGAAAACCAGCCCCAGCCGGATTAGATGAAGTAAACAAATCAAATAATACATAGGAAGGAACTGCAGATGCTGGTTTAAACCAAATATAGAATATTGTAAGTTGGAAATAAAAAATTATATTAGATAAAGCTGTTTGGTGTTCCATCAACTTTCAGTAGGATTGTTCAACATGAATTAGGTGTACCTTGGCTTTTATTTCTTGCATGCTTAGCTGCTGAATGAAACTGGAATGTAAATTATTGTTGGAAATCAAGAACTTTTATTTAGTCAATTGCAACACAAATACTGAAGTATTCTGATTATCAGATGAGGTAGCCAGTGCTGTGCTGTTATGTTTCCAGATGTGACTGGATTATTAAATTTAAATGATATTTGTGTTTTTGTGTAGGATTTGGGAGCTGCTGCAGGAACCAAACGACCAACGTGTGCAATATTGCTCAAACCTCATGAAGAGTATAAGGAATCATACGCTGAATGCGTAGATGAAGTGCAGTCACTGCCCCAACCTGTATGAAAAAATGCTTCAGCAATATTACAGTCTTTACTACTTACATTGCAATTGAATGTATTGTTAGTAGTGCACAGGAAGAATTTGTAATATGACATTTTTTTGTCAGAATTATTTTCAATGCTAATTTTATATATTTGAAAAATGTACAGATGTTATTTGCTTTGTCTTTTTTGGAAATCTAATTTAAAACATGTCTAACAAATTAAATTTCTTTCTATCATATTGATTTCCTACCTTTTGTTTAATATGAGATAATATCAATCAATATCCTGGGGTCATTTTTGGATTTGGTGGATGAGATTGTGTTTATCCCCTAATCACATCAGCAATTAGAATCAATCTTAATGATAAGATCTTAACAGAAATTTAGGCGAGCTAACAGTGCTTGACAAGGCGAATTAATGTCCATGGCAAGCTTGTTCCTCTTAAAAACTGTGGCATTGTTTTCTTTGTTATCATTTTCGGCGCAAGATCTATAACTAATATAAGATAGAATTAACACATCAGAGCCCTCACATTGACACCTGTTTTTAGATGGAATAGCACATAGACTTTAAGTTACTTAATTGACATCAGTGGCTATCTTGGCTATGATGTTTGCAAATGTCTTTAATAAAAGAACCTGAATAATATTTTTCTCATTTTCAGCCAATGTGTAATTAAATTCATCATTGGTTTATTTCATTTAAGCTACATTCTGTAAGTAATTTTTATTCCTCGGATTGCATTCCAATAAAGTATTTTATTGCAACAAAACTAAGTTCAGAGATTTTCATGGGCATATTTTGTTTTAGTTGAAAGACACTGGCGCTGTATGGTGGACTTGTTATTTGTCCAACAATGGTAGTACCATCAACAAATTTAATGGTGGTGAAGTAAAGAACTGCAGATGCTGGTTTAAATCAAAGGTAGACACAAAATGCTGGAGTAATCAAACAAGGCCTTTGAGGAAAATAAAGCAGGATAGAACAAGCAGTAAATTAGGGGCAGAAGGGCGCATGAAATATGGGCAGAAGACACTAAAAGCTGCAATATTGAGCTAAAAGCAAACTGCCAGAGGGTCAGGAGCATCTGTGGAAGGAAATGGACATGATGTTTTTTGGTCAAGATTCATAATTAAAATGTCCTTGGCAAGTAGGATTAAAGTGAATCCCATGGCATTTTATACAAATGTTAAAAACTAGGGTAATCAGGGAGAGGGATGAACCACTCAAGGATAAAGGAGGGAATTTGCGCTTGGAGTCTGGGGAGAGTCTCGGTAGTGAAGCCATTGGAGAGAATTCTTCGGCACTAAATTTACTCCCATTTGGAAAAGAGTGGGTTAATTGGGGAAGTCAGCATGGTTTTGTATACAGCAGGTCGTGTCATACTTCGATCAAGTTTTTGAGGAGGTGATTGATGATGGTGGATGGTGTCTACATGGACTTTAGTAAGGCATTTGATGAAGTTCCCCATGCTAGGCTGATCCAGAAGATTAGGATGCACGGGCTGTGGTGGAAGGACAATATTCAGGCTGCAGGTCTGAGTTCAGTGGAGTTCCGCAGATACCTGTGAAGGGAACTTTGCTGTTTGTGATGTATATAAATAAAGTGGAAATAAATATAGATGGATTTGTTAGTAAGTTTCAGATATACCAAGCGTTCTAGGGTCACTGAGGAAGGCTGTCAAAGTATACAGCGGTATATAGATTGGCCACAGAAATGGGCAGAAAAATGGTAAATGGAGTTTAATCCGAGCAAGTGTGAGGTGTTGCACTTTGAGAGGTCAAATGTAGGGAAAATATACAATTAATGGCATTGATGTACAGAGGGGACTTCAGGTCCAAGTCCATAACTTCTTCAAAGTGGCATCACAAGTACATGGAGTGGTAAAGAAGGCTTAGGTATTGAGTGTAGGAGAAATAAGTCATGATGCAGCTTGATAGGACTTTGGTTAGGCCGCATTTGAAGTATTGCCTGAATTTAGGGGCAAAGAGCGGTTAAACAGATTTTGATTCTTGTCTGGAACGCTGGAGGTTGCGGGAGTTCTAATAGAAGTACATAAAATTATGAGAGGCACAGATAGAGTAGACAGTCAGAACCCTTTTCCCAGGGTGGAAAATCAAATGCTAGAGGGCATAGGTTTAAGGTTTAACGAAGATGTGCAGAGCAAGTCATTTTTACACCAAAATGCACCATTTTCACATGGTGAGTGCTTGTAATGTGCTGCGGGGGGTTGTGATTAAGGCAGATATAATAGTGGCATTTAAGAGTTGGATAGGCATATGGATGTGGAGGGATGTGAATTATGTGCAGGCAGATAAAAGTTGGTCTTGGCATTGTGTTCAGCACAGACATTGTGGGCCAAAGGCCCAGTTCTAGTGCTTTACTGTTCTATGTATATTGTAGCGGCGCTTGTTGGCGCACGCAGAGATCGAACCTGGCGTTCGGAAGCTGCGGTCACGTGACTCGGGAGGGGCCGCTTGTTTCGCGCGTTTTTTGCTTGCGCGCGTTAGTTCAGCGCTGGCCACCGTTGTGACCAGACGTGTCTAAAGAACCTGTATACGGGAAACCAAACTTTTGAATAAAGATCTGTTGGAAACTTCAGTTGTCGTTCTTCAGACTGCCAAAATATGTTCTATGTTTTCTCTAGAGTGTCAGAGACTGAGGGAAAACCTGATAAACAATCATAACATTTTGAGAAGTGTTGGATTGTCAGAATTTTTAACCTCAGATGGAAATGTCAGAAACTAAAGACATAGCTTTAAGGATAGGAAGGAAACTGCAGGGCAATTTATTTTACATTTAAGAAGGGGAAAAAAGGTCAAGTTTAAAGGTATTGAGTTTTTCTACGTATAAAATTGGTTACCTTTCTCTCCGTCTCGTAGAGTCCTAGAGCCATAAAGCACGGAATAAGGCCCTTCGGCCCAACTTGCTCATACCAACTAAAACCCCCATCTACGCTAGTATCACATGACAGTGCTTGGCCAATATCCCTCTAAACCTTACCAATCTGCTCCCAAATATATTTTAATTGGTGTAATTGATTAATAGAATAAAGTATGATTTCTGGCGGTGTGGTTTGTGGAGCGGAATGTGGGTTTGCAGCAGAGCGGGGAGCGTTTGGCTGTGGCGCAGGTTGGAGCCAGGAGCGGGAACACGTGGTGGGTGTGGAGGGAGAGGCGCCGCCTTCACTGATCGGGGCGGCGGTGCCGGGGGGCCTCTCATTTTTACACTCACCTTACTTTTGGAATTGGTGAGTACCCCCCGCAAAAATAAAATCACTTCATTACAGAGGACCGTTCCTGAATAAAACAATAGTGGGTGTCGAGCGCAACTAGTGAACTGCAGCAAAACCGGAGCACGGGGCCTGCCATCGCCACCTGCAATATCGAAGGGACGAGTTTTGGAACAATTGATAAACGCGCCAAGATTAAATCGGTAACCTTTTCTTTGTATATTTATTAAATGAATCAGAGATTTATTATCTAAACGAAGTAATTTTAAATCATTTTTTTTCAACAAATAAGGACATTAGAACTCCACAAAGTGGTCAGATATTCTGATCGAGTTTACTTGTGACCGAGCGTCGTCATTTAATAACCCCCTTCTCTTTCTGATTTTTCTTCATCTAACAATGAGCAAAACTCTCGTGTCCCTTCATCTTCATTCCAGATTCTCTTTAAATTCATCAGAAGCTCCACTACTCTCTTAGCACAAATTCCTTACTTGCTACTTTCGAGTTAAAAAAACAATCTTATTTCAGCTCTTGGTGACAGTCCTTCATTTTCATTGAAAGACACGAAGTGCTGGAGTAACTCAATGGGTCAGGCAGCATCTCTGGAGGACATGAATAGACGAGGTTTCGGGTCGGGGCTCTGCCCCCCGAGATGCTGCCTGACCTGCAGAGTTATTCCAGTACTTTGTGTCTTTTTTTGTAAACCAGCGTCTGCAGTTCCGTGTGTCTTCATTTTCACAGTTTTACAGTGGCCAGACCGTTTCCCAATGTTCAATATTGATTCATTTTTCTACCAGTGACCCCATGGAATTAATTACCTTAATGGCATTTTCAAAAGTTGTGTTACTTCCATTGATCCTTCCAGATCCCTATCGTTTAGATTCTTAAGGCCCTGTCCCACTTTCCCGAGTTACTCACGAACTCTCCTGAGTTTTCCCCTTGATTCGAACTCGAGGAATGTCGTGTAATTGTCGGTAGCGAGCTCGTTGGAGCCCGTAGATGTTTCGTAGCGGCTCGTAATGCCAGCCATAGGAACTCGGGGCATCAGGTAAGTCGGGACGTTTTTTCAACATGTTGAAAAATGTCCACGAGTTTAAAAAAAATACCCCGAGTACCTACGAACGGCTATTACCGTAATTCTCCAAGTCCGAATCAAGGGGAAAACTCGGGAGAGTTCGTGAGTAACTTGGGGAAGTGGGACAGGGCCTTAAAGCCCCTGTCCCACTTCCCCGAGTTACCACGAATTCTCCCGAGTTTTCCCCTTGATTCAAACTCGGGGAATGTCCATAGGAGTCTATAGATATTTCGTAGCGACTTGTAATGCCAGCCGTAGGTACTCGGGGCATCAGGTAAGTCGCGATGTTTTTTCAGCATGTTGAAAAATGTCCACGAGTTTAAAAAAAAGCCCCGAGTACCTTCGGCTGGCTATTACCGTAATTCTCCGAGTTTGAATCAAGGGGAAAACTCGGGAGAATTCATGGTAACTCGGGAAAGTGGGACAGGGGTTAAAGGCCCTGTCCCACATTCCCGAGTTACTCACGAACTCTTTTTCTTAAGGTAGCACAGCACTTCACATATGTCCATTGCAATTAATTTACCATCTATTTGTCCACTCTAGGTTTATTAATACCCTGTAATTTCTTGCAATACTCCTGTTTCAGCTTCTCTCTCCCCCAAATATGGTATTATTGGCAAATTTATTAAATTTGAGCAGAAGCAGAACATGCTAAATGCAGATCAAGCAGTCTCAAGAAGGGCATAATTGGTGCTTCAGATCAATAGCCCTTCATCAAAGCTAAAAAAGTGAGAACAATTGTATTTTAAATCTCAGAAAGTGGGAGGGGTAGAAAGAATAGCAGGGATGCGTGTAAAGTAAAATTGTAACCATGAGTTTAAATATTGACATTTAGAGGCAGAAGAGAAAAAGACACCAGTTACAAACTGAAATATTAATGATTAAAAAAGTTTGGTTACCTGATATTGTTGAATTCAATATTGCAACCTCAGGTTGGTGTTATCAAAGATTTTTTTTAAACTGGACACATATTTATTATGTTATCTATCCTTAGTTTCCTTTTCAAATTATTTGTTCAGATGAGGCCCTCACACGTGTCTCCTCCGTGCAGCTCGGTCCTTGCTCCCCCTCCCCCTAGTTGCAACAGAGTCACCCTAGCCCATACCTTTCACCCTATCAGCCGTCGCATACAACACATGATCCTCCAATATTTTCGCCACCTCCAACGGCATCCCACCACGAGTCACATCTTCCAATCTCCACCCCTTTCCCCCTTCCACAGAGTCTGTTCCTTCTGCAACTCCCTGGTTAACTCATCCTTTCCCACCCAAACCACACCCTCCCCAGGTACCTTCTCCTGTAACTGCAGGAGATCAAACACCTGTCCCTATACCTCCTCCCTCAACTCTGTCCCGGGACCCCGACAGTCCTTTCAGGTTAGGCAGAGGTTCACTTGCACCTCCTCCAATCTCATCTACTGTATCTGTTGTTCAAGATGTGAACTCTTATACAAGTATGATACCAAATGTAGACTGGGCCATCGTTTTGCTGATCACCTTCTCTCAGTCTGCCTGGAGTTATCTGATCTCCCAGCTGCCAAACACTTTAATTCCCATTCCTATTCCCACACTGACCTTTCTGTCCTAGGTCTCCTCCATTGTCAGAGTGAGGCGAATCGTAAATTGGAGGAACAGCATCTCATATTTCGCTTGGGCAGCTTACAACTGAGTGGTATGAATATTGATTTTTCTAACTTCAAGTAACCCCTGCACTCCCTCTCTCTCTCTCAATCCCTCCCTCACCCAAGTCGCACCAGGTACCTGTTCTCACCTAGCACAACTAACAATGTCCTTTATTATTATTACTTTTTTGCATATCTTTCATTCATTTGTTCTATATCTCTACATCTATTTCAACTTCTCTCTTTATCAACTCCTCCCCCTTCTGTCATGGGGTAGACTGACCCCTCCCCCCCAAATCTATGCACATCCCCAATCCTGGACTTTCCACTCGTCACTTTAATTTCATGTATTTTGTTGTGTTTTATGACTGTTGGAAGACCAATTTCCCTCCTGGGATAAATAAAGTTCTATCGTATCACATCACAGTCTATATCGCTTGTTTCCCTTTCCCCAGACTATTCTGAAGATGTCTGGTAGGGATGGGAAATGGACAGATGATATTTTTGACTGAAGTAAAATCCCAAACCTAAACTGAAGGGTCTCGACCCGAAACGTCACCCATTCCTTCTCTCCATAGATGCAGCCCGTCCCGCTGAGTTCCTCCAGCATTTTGTGTCTACCTTCGATTTAAACAAGCATCTGCAGTTCTTTCCTTCACATCCCAGCCCTAAACATTGTCTGGCCATTCCCCTCCACCATATTGCCTGAATTCCTCTCGCATTTTGTCTTTTAGACTAGGTTTTTATTCTAAAACACCTTTATTCTTTATAATTCTATAATTCTTGTATTATTCCTTATAATTTAACTGGATTACATAGATACATACATAGATACATAGAAAATAGGTGCAGGAGTAGGCCATTCGGCCCTTCGAGCCTGCACCGCCATTCAATATGATCATGGCTGATCATCCAATTCAGTATCCCGTACCTGCCTTCTCTCCATACCCCCTGATCCCTTTAGCCACAAGGGTCACATCTAACTCCCTCTTAAATATAGCCAATGAACTGGCCTCAACTACCCTCTGTGGCAGAGAGTTCCAGAGTCCCAGATTAATACTTCTACCTAATTTTATTTTTAATACACTTATATAATTTCACTTTAAATGTTCTGGTCTACTTCATTTATGCTGTTTGTAACACCTAATATTTTAACTCTTTCGCTGACGCTTTGACATTTTTTTATCTTGTCCATTTCGAAAAAAATACCTTGATTTCCCCATCTGGCTTACCGTTTCATTTAGGCAGGAGTGAAATATCTTGGTATTATCTGTTCCTTCAGAGTTTCACTGCTTTCCCAATTCTCTTTAAATTTCACTGCTAATCTTGTAATCAACTTTTATTCTTCACCCTATATTCTTGGTACGTGTACTCTTATCTTTATTTTATTTTTTGCTTAGCTTACTTTCTCTTTTGCTGGGCGGCACGGTGGCGCAGCGGTAGAGTTGCTGCCTTGCAGCGACAGAGACCTGGATTCGATCCTGATTACGGGTGCTATCTGTACGGAGTTTGTACGTTCTCCCTGTGATCTGCGTTGGTTTTCTCTGGGATCTCCAGTTCCCTCCCACACTCCAAAGACGTACAGGTTTGAAGGTTAATTTGCTTGGTATAATTGTAAATTGTCCCCAGTGTGTGTAGGATAGAGTTAGTGTGCGGGGATCACGGGTCGGTGCGGAATCAGTGGGCTGAAGGGCCTGTTTCCGTGCTGTATCTCTAATCTAATCTTACTCATTGTTATTTGCCGGTATTGTTTTCCACTTTATTTTCCCAGGTTCTCCATTCCCATACTAAATCTTTGGGTAAATTCTTCCTACTATGGACTCTTGCATGCTGGGTTAGCAATGCATGTACTGAACATGAGCTCCATTCCTTTATACCCTTCTGTCTCTGAATCTGGTTATCTGACAAGCCTCCACTTTGTGTCTGTTTTGTGTCCATTCAGATTAAAACATTCAAGTTGAGGTCAGATTAGGTAATGCAATGCTAGCCCATTGCATTGCGAAAAATAGCTTGCTTAGTAATATTTTAGTATGTAATGGTATTATAAATGAATACAAACTGGTATTGTAATTTTTGTCAGCATAAAGTTGGCAGAAAGTTTGGAAGTGTTAACTAGAATAGGATAGTTGCTATTGTACCAATGGGATATTTTGGTATTTCTGGCTTGATTCTTTTTTTAGATAACTATAGTCTTTCATTTTCATGTTTTCATTTATAAAGAGTTTATCGTGAGTGATTCTTTAACTGGACAAATAAAAGTTAAAATCATTTTATTTTGAAATTCAAGGGATAAGTTATAATCAGATTCTTAATTTCGACTGTTCTCTCAAAAGCTTTGGGTGCAAAAGTGTATTTAACATAAAGGAAGTGAGATGGATTTTATTCATTTTTTATGAATATTGCAGTGTGAAGATGTCGGAGCAGGAGCAGTTGCAGGAGGTTCTCAAGAAGGAGCTGCGGTCTCTGCTGATATCTGCCAAAAATAGTTTGTCTCCTGCCGAGCTTGAAAAAGATTATCAGACCATGATGGGAAAGCGGCTGCCTTTGTGTGCTTTAGGTTACAGGTCTACTATGGAGCTTGTATCCAATATACCTGATACAATCAAAGTTCACTCATGTGCAGATGGCAGCATCCTCCTGAAAGGTAAGAAATTATCCACTGGTTATCATTTGAGTGAAATAACTGATTTCTAGCCGAATTGATTTTCGGACAGACTTGGATTGTTCTCTCTGGAACGATGGAGGTTGAGGGAAGATCTGATAGTATGTAAAATTGTGAAAGAAATATATGGAGTGGACAGTCCAAACATTTTTCCCAGGATGGAAAAATCAAATACCAGAGGGCATATCTTTATGGTGAGAGGAGCAAAGTTTAAAGGAGATGTGCGGAGCAAGATTACTATACAGACAGTGGTAATTGCCTGGAATGTGCTGCCAAGGGTGGTGGTTTTTACAGGTATGATGGTGGCATTTAAGAGACATTTGGATAAGCCTGTGGATATGCAGGGAATGGAGAGATATAGATCATGTGCAGGCATATAAGAGTTGGTCTTGGCATCATGTTCAGCATAGACGTTGTGGGCCGAAGGGCCCGGCTCGTTCCTGGCGTATACTATTCTGTGTTATTTTTCTTTCCACTCAGTTGTTTGCAATGCAGCTGCTTGCTAACTTTAATTTCTGAACAAAAGTTTAGAATAGCATTTTAATCCGTGCTGCTCCCACGCATTAGACCTTTTTCATTTCATCTGGGAAGACGTTTGATTATTTCCTGATTATTTCCCAGATATTTGCATGCAAGGAACTGCATGGGCATTGCATATTGGTGACGTGGTGGAGGGGGTGTGGGATGCCAACAACAAAGAGGGACCAACATGACTCTAATGAGTACTTGTAACTCTGCCGGCGCCAGACACGTGGTGACTCTTTGTGTATTTTATGTATTGAATGCAAAAACAAATAATTTCTCTGTACCTAGGTACATGTGACAATAAAGTATCATTGAATTATTCATTGCTCAGGAGGCAATCGTATTATATATCCACATATCCCCAATGTGGCCTCTGCCTCATCACACCATTTATATATTTGAAAAAGTCAGAGATATTGAAATTTTCATAATAAATGAATTGAGTATATCCCAGTTACAGGATGTAGGCTACTTGAAATAAATAACTGGACCAACAGATTTTATCTTCCAATTAATAGATAACATGCTATTCTATATGCCAGCCATCATTACTGCATGCAGAGGCAGTGGATTTCTGGATGTGGAAGGTTGTTGCTGCTGTCCTTTAAATTGAGCCTTGTTTCTGGCTGGAAGATATTCCCGTTGGCAGAGCGAGTGTTGCTAATTGCCTGATGTAATTATTTTGCCCTTAAAATAATGCAGTAACATTTCTCATTGCAAGGCTAGAGTACCAGATGAGATATTTGTGCTTGAACCTCTGGAGTGGAATTTAATCCATAATCTTCTCACTTTGGTAAGATTGTTTTGTACTGACCTAAGGCTACTGTTTGCTCAAGAGCATAGGCTGATTCAATGTCTTGGTTCTTGTGTCGTCAAAAACTGGAGAGGAATTTCTAAAAACCTTTGAGTTATTCACTGATTTTCTTTTAATTGTTACAGGAAACAAATGTGTTAAGTGATTGGACTTGCCCTTGTTTGGATGGTTGCTTTTGTTTATGTCACCCTTCTTATTTGCTTATATGTAAGCTAAGGAGACCAATACATGGCTGAAAATAGTTTTTTTATAACATATATCTATTGGACATCTATGTGATTCATCATTTTTAATATATCTATATAAAGCGTTTTCAGTATTGCTCTGAAGAAGGGTTTCGGCCCGAAACGTTGCCTGTTTCCTTCGCTCCATAGATGCTGCTGCACCCGCTGAGTTTATCCAGCATTTTTGTGTACCTTCAGTACTGCTTGTTTGGTTCAATTAAATGTACTATCAATTAAATTTACTATCAATTAAATGTAAATAATGGCATTAGATCAGTGGACATGATGTGGAAGGGTAATGTGTACCTGAAATATGTGAGATTTTGTGTTTTCAGTCTCTTATATGTACATAAAATATGCTTTTTTATACAATTTTTCCCCAGCTGTTGGTGATGAAACAACAAAAGGAATTGAAGAGTTGGTAGCAAAAGCAAAGGTCTCCACCAAGACCAAACGTAACTTGAGAAAAACTAGATATGAACGGAAGCAGACTGCCCTGCCTAGAAGGTGCAATACCATCCCAATTTTACCTGCTTTAGTGAAATGTGAACTTCGAGATCTGGTGGCATCCTTTCCCCGTGGTGTCCTGCTGTCTGATTTTGACATGGCATTTTTGAAAAAGTACGGAAGACCTTTTCAGTATACACGGTATGGCTTTTACTCCTTGCAAGAAGTTCTTAAAGCAATTTCGGAAGATATTGAGATCCAACAAACACGCCAGGGTTCCCTCCTATTGCTGAGAAACAGAAGCAGAGGAAGTCCTGTCAGGCAAGGTGAGTTTTTAGTTGCAAATGGTATCGTTTTGATTTAATTTTTTTAATGAATTGATTTATTTTGCTCTTTTTGAAACTTAAAATGTCCAAATGTTAATAAACACCTCCTTAATGTTCATCCATTCAAAAGAAAATTGATGGAACTCAGATATTAATGCTGCTCTTTTGCTGACCTACCATGATAAATTGTAGTGCCAATGGGAAACAAGCCTTTTCCCTTAGTTCAGCTTGTTGAAATCATGTGCCAATTAAAGAATCATAATGTCAACTATTTCTATATGGACTACTGTGTAGACCACACAGAGTGGTATAGAACTGCAGCTTGGTTCTGCAGATTTTCTTATAATCATTATTTTTATTCATGTAGATAAATCATCCAACCAGTCCATTCAGGCCAACCAAACCCAATCAAAGGCGATAACCATGCAACCCAACACCAACAAATCACCTACAAATAAACCTTTGAAATGGGGAAGTATGTCAGAATCTGCTTCAGACACAGTGTATTTTGACAGAGATCTGAAAAAGGTCTGTATCAATTTGGCATTTGTTATTAATATTTTGCATGTTAAACTTTACTATATTGTGTCACATAGCTATAGTTCTTCACATAGCTAACCAGAGAATTGTAGAACCAAATGGAAGGCAGGGGTGAATGACCTGAACAGCTTTTGCAAACTTCATTCCATCATTGTCGGCAGTTTGCATAGCTTATCTTTTAATCCAAAAGTGGTGCAAAGAAAACTGGAGAGGAGTAGAAACTTTTTTTTAAAGAAATAAACAAATTGTGCAACATTCAATCACACTTTGATGTTTGTAACATTTCATTGTGCTTGAGGTAGTTTGTAATTACTAGTTATTGATATTGAAATGTTTCTTTCTGTTGCTTAATAGTTTTCTCCTCTGATGGTTTTAGATTCCATCCGTAGTATCTACCACTCTGTCACAGTCAAGGCTTCTGTGTCTCATTGTCTGTTTCTCCAGGCATTCTGCTGATTTTTTTGCTATGTATCGTAAGGTCTTTTTTTATCTATAACCATTTCCTTTGTAATGTTTGGTCAGTCTACCCCACGACAGAAGGCGGAGGAGTTCTGTGCTGCTCCTTGGTGGGACCCGTCTGTTGCTGAAGGTGCTCCTCAGGTTGACCAGTATGTCGAGATGTCGGCAACCTTCTCGTGGTCTCCTGTTAATCCAGTTAGTCTTCTCTCGTGGAATACTTCGTGGAGACAGATGCCGATAACACAAAACCAAACGAAGGATAGGACAAACACTGAGTGTCGCAGCCCTGAGCCAAGCTTCGCGCTCTTTTCAGAGCAGGTGGCAGTTGCCTTCAAAGGCAAGGATGCTGGGATACTACAGTTGAATGTCGAAGGTCTCACCAGTGCTAAGATATCATTGAGCAGCTACCATCATTGAGCATCATTGAGCAGCTAGCATACGCCAACAATGCGACTGTCATACTCCTGCAGGTGACACACTGCGAAGCACTCGCAATTCCTGAATTCACACTAGCTACTTTCACACCAAGTAGTAAATATGGTCTGGCCACTTTCATCAGAGATGACACGGATTGGGCTATAGAAGGGCAGTCTGCAGAAGACTCAGATCTGGAATGGCTTGCAGTGAAGGTCTAGGACGTCACCATCAATGTGTACAAGCCTTCCCCTAGTGCGTCTGGCTACAACATCCATACCAGTGTTCACCCCTCCCTGTGTATACTCGGGTGATTTCAACTGCCACCACACCGAATGGGGCTACTCAAGATGTAATAGTGATGGAAACGGCCTCATAGATTGCGCATCTGCCAATGACCTCCCGCTTCTGTATGATCCAAAGGAGCCATTCAGCCCGCAGGAACACTGGTACAAACCCAGACCCAGCCTTTGCCACTAACACAAAGAACCATCAGCCACCAACGCACCGGGTTCTGGAGAAGTTCCCACGGTCACAACACCGACCATCACTCATCACCACCACACCACTGGTTGCACCAACATCGAGCAAACCTGGGAAACCACACAAATTCGATTTCAGACCATTCTCCACTAACTTTCTTTTTAAAACTGGAAGGAATGTTTAAGAATAAATCGTTTTGGAGATTTAATTCTCAAATTCTAAAAGATCCACAAGCGAGTATATATTTAAAAGAACAAATGGATGCCTTTTTTCAAATAAATGACACTCCAGATATATCAGCTACTGTATTATGGGAATCTTTTAAAGCATACTTTAGGGGTATTATAATTTCATATCAAGCTTTTCAAAATAAAAAGAATAAGAATGAACAAAGACAGTTAGAAGAACTTATTAGACAAATGGATATAGATAATGCTAAAGATCCATCAATAGATAAACATAATAAAATAATAATTTTGAAATTTAAATTAAATAAATTATCTGCCAAACTTATAAGACTTTTTCAAATTACAAAACAAGAGCACTGAATTTGGGGATAAACCGCATAAACCTTTGGCTCGCCAGCTAAAAAAACGAGAAAAGGAACATACTATCAAAAAGATTAAATCAGATAAAGGGGAATTATTAACAACACCGAAGGATATTAATAAAAGATTTGCGCAATTGTATGAGAATTTGTATACATCTAAAACGACAATTGATTCCAATAATATCACAAAGTTTTTGGATAATTGTAATGTTCCAAAGCTAGAGCTGAAGGAACAAGAGGAATTGGGTGCACAAATTTCAATTAAGGAATTAGAAGATACAATAAACTCACTAAAGAATGGAAAAACACCAGGTCCTGATGGATTTACTAATGAATTTTATAAAAGCTTTTATGATAAAATAATACCAAGATTACAAAAAATGTACCAATATGCTTTTAAAAAACAAATACTACCTGATATATTAGCGGAATCAACGATTACACTAATACTTAAGAAAGACAAAGATTAAGAAGAACAGGGTTCATATAGAGCTATAGCATTGTTAAACACAGATCAAAAAATATTAGCGAAAACATTAGCTAGAAGATTAAGTAAATACATTAGTAAGTTAATAAACCCAGATCAGACGGGGTTTATCCCTAAGAGATACTCATCTAACAATATGAGACATTTACTCAACATAATGCACTCACACAAATCTGAAGATCAAGAATTATCAATTATTTCGCTGGATGCTGAAAGAGCATTTGACCAAGTAGAATGGAATTATATGGATAAAGTATTACAAAAATTCCAACTGGGAGAGAATTTTATTCTATGGATCAAATTACTATATAATAAACCTACAGCTAGAATACTAACTAATAACATATTATCCTCGAAATTCCAACTATCAAGGGGAAATAGACAAGGATGCTCATTATCACCACAGCTGTTTGCTCTCATTATTGAACCGCTAGCAGAAAAAATTAGAATACACCCTGATATCCATGGATATAATACTAAAGATTCATATAATAAAATATCTTTATACGCGGATGATATATTACTGTACATTACAAAACCTCAAATCACTATACCAAATGTATTAAATTTAATTGAAGACTTTGGATCTTTTTCTGGATATAGAATAAATTGGAATAAAAGTGAAATTATGTCAATAAAACCAAAAGATTCAACACATCTTTTAAAATTCCCTTTTAAAATAGCTACAGAAAAATTTAAATACTTGGGAATCGAAATTACTAGAACATATCAAGGTATGTTTAAGGCAAATTTTGATCCCCTACTTAATAAATTAAACACACTAATTAAATTCTGGAAAACGCTCCCGATGTCTTTAATAGGCCGAATAAATGCAATAAAAATGATCTTTCTACCACAGATTTTATACCTATTTCAATCGATTCCTATATACTTACCAAAGAAGTTTTTTTTTAAACTCGACTCAGATATCACTAATTTTATATGGGACTATAAATCATAGAATACAAAAAACTCATCTGAATAAACCTAAAGTATTAGGGGGTTTAGCACTACCTAATTTTATGTATTATTATTGGTCAGTAAATATTAAAAATATGATTCAACTGATGGATAACTCCGCCCAGCAAGTGGACTGGATTGTAATGGAGAAAGAGGATTGCTCCTCTGGAAACATTGGAGCGATCCTCCTCTCTCCAATGAAACTGAATAATATAAATTATAATAAGAACCCAATTATTCATAGCACAATCCGAATTTGGAAACAAATAAAACAAAATTTAAAATTAAGAAATTTATCACTTTTATTACCCATAGTTAATAACCCTTCGTTTAATCCCTCTTATAGATAATGCTTTTACACATTAGGATAGACTAGGAATTAAAATGTTCGGTGACTTGTATGAAACTGGAAAATTACTTTCATTTCAACAATTACAAATAAAATATAAACTCGGAAATAATCAATATTTTAAATATTTTCAAATATGCGACTATTTGAAAAAATATACAAAAGATCATTATAATAACCCAGCAGATGTATTGGATGAGGCAATGCAGATAAAAGCTGAATCAGCAAACTTAATATCATATTTGTATAATATTATCTTAAATGTAGAAATACCATCTACGGAGGGTATCAGAAGAGACTGGGAACAAGAGTTAGCTATTAAAATTTCAAAGGAAAGTTGGAATGAACACATTAAACGTGCATAAATGTTCGATTAATGTAAGACACACTTTAATACAATTTAAAATTTTACATAGATTATATTATTCCAAAACTAAAATCCATAAAATTTTCCCAAATGTATTATCTATTTGTGATAAATGTAAATCCCAAGAAGCTACTATAGCACACTCATTTGTTTTCTGTACAAAAATTCAAAAATTTTGGAATGAAATTTTCGAAATCTTTACAAAATTATTTAAAATAAAACTGATACCCAAAGCAGAATGGATTATCTTCAGAATAACGGAAGATGGTCCAGAACTAAATGTGTTTCAAAAGAAACTAATAGACTATGGGTTAATAACTGGAAAAAAGCTAATCCTAAAATTTTGGAAGAAGGCTCTAATACCATCTATAAACATGTGGATTTCAAATATGTTCGAAACATTACACCTAGACGAGATAAGACTCCTCCTAGCAGGTAAACCAGATCACTTCCACCTGACATGGTCTGCATTTATAGAATTATTACAAATATAGGGTGCAAAGGTACCTTAAAAAAAATTGAGGTCAGGTAATGGGGGATGATAGTTGAAGAGTTGGTATGTCCCATTTGCGTAATGCTCATTAAAAATATTTGTTTCTCTCTTTTTCCTCTTTCTCTTTCTCCTTTTCTAGGGTCTATTTCTTAACTCTTTTTCTCTTGTTTTTAATTTTGTTCTTATAGGGTCTTCGTCCTTTTTTGTTGTCACATTTTCTACACTCACTTTTTCCTTCACTTTCTTCTTTCTTTCAATCTTATCCTTTCCTTTTACTAGTGTAAAAAACAAATGGAGTACATTAATTGTAAGAAGACATAAGTGACGAGTACTAATGTATGTGGTTGTAATGTAATGTACTTCTAATAAATAATTATTTTTTTTTTAATTTAAAAAAAAAAAAAACCTGGGAAGCGGTGGAACTTCCGCAAGGCCGACTGGGACAAGTTCCAACTACTTACCAATGCAGCCGCCTCGGGCCTTCGTCCCCCAGACAGTACCAAACTGTACTCTTCCTACCAAGCCTACTGCAACATGCTTATCAGTGCAGGCAAGAAAACCATACCCCGTGGCTACCAGAGGGATTACATTCCATGTTGGGATGATGAGTGTCAACAGCTATACGAAGATCATACTGCTGCTGGCACCAAAGAGGATTCTGAAACCCCTGCCACTACATTGCTCACACGCTTGGATGAGAAACGACAAGAACGCTGGATTGCGACGGCTGAATCGATCGACTTCACCCACTTGAGCCGTAAAGCATGACACACAGTCAACTGCCTGACTGGCAGAGCTACATCCAAACCCGGCAAATGCCCATTGACCGCCAACGCGATCGCATCTCAACTGGTCAAGAATGGTCGATTCACAAACTCTGACCGTGATTTCTTGCGCGAAGTGAGTAAAGAGGTGGCCGAGTCATGGAAAACTGACAGAGGGGATACGGACCTAACAATGGCTTTCACCCCCAAGGAAATGGCCACAGCACTCATGATGTTGAAAGCAGGAAAGTCCCCTGGATCTGACAGCATACACCTGGAGTTTCTACTACATTCGGGAGACGCTGCTACCAACTGGATCCGACAGTACCTGTTGACCTCCATGGAGAAGTGCAAAATACCAAAGATCTGGCGTTGTGCAACAGTCATCGCTCTCCCGAAGCCGAACAACCAAAGGATGATCCTAAATGCTACCGGCCCATCTCGCTCCTCTGCATCCCATACAAACACCTTGAGAGGCTGATCCACAGGCATATCAACCCCATCATAGACCTTCAACTACCCCACGAGCAGGCTGGTTTCCGCCAAGGTCGATCTACTGCGGACCAGGTAACGCTCCTCACCCAAGACATCGAGGACTGCTTTGAGGAGTCTGTGGAATTCTCTGCCTCAGAGGGCGGTGGAGGCAGGTTCTCTGGATGATTTCAAGAGAGAGCTTGATAGGGCTCTTAAAAATAGCGGAGTCAGGGGATATGGGGAGAAGGCAGGAACAGGTACTGATTGGGGATGATCAGCCATGATCACATTGAATGGTGGTGCTGGCTCGAAGGGCCAAATGGCCTACTCCTGCACCTATTACCTATTGTCTATTGTAGACTGAAGAATGGCGTCCCACAGGGATCCGTCTTGGCTCTGCTGCTTTTCAACGTGTACATCCATGACCTCCCAGAGACCATCGATGGAAAATATGGGTATGCTGACGATCTAGCCATCCTGATGAGACACAAAGAGTGGAAGACAATCGAAAGCTCCTTGAGTCAAGACATGGGGACTTTGGCAGTATACCTACGACAGCGGCGTCTAAAGCTGAGCGAAGGCAAAACAGTGTCAACAGCATTCCATCTAAACAACAAGGAAGCTAAGTGAGAGCTAGCTGTTCTCGTTAACAACAAGCGCTTGGACTTCCAACAGACACCCACTTACCTCGGCGTAAAGCTGGACAGGTCGCTTACATTTCGTGAACACCTGGCTGATATCCGTGTGACAAGGTCATGGCACGTAGCGGCCTCATCCGACACCTGGCAGGAACAAGTTGGGGAGCCAGTCCATCAACTCTTTGCACCTCTGCTATAGCTCTTGTGTATGCCCCAGCTGAGTACTGCGCACCCGTATGGAGTAGAAGTAGACATACTGGTAGACACGAGCCTGATCAGCACCTTACGAACCATCACTGGGTGCCTTCAACCTACTCCAGTCGAGCAGCTCCCTATACTTGCAGGCATTCCGCCTGCAGGGATCCGAAGGCAAGCAGCAACTCTGGCACTATCTCGCCGTGCCATGGACCCAGATCACCTTCTCCATCTGGCAATCAGCAGAGAGCAGAGGCCACCCCGACTGAAGTCCGTTCACCCCTTTGCTCCACATGGAAAACAACTCCTAGCATCCATCCAGCCAACTGAGACAAAAGCACACTGGATAGCCACCAAGTGGTCACAGGAGTGGAAGGCAACCTCATCTCCATTACACAGCTACATCTCTTCACCAGATAAAAGCAGCCCAGAGTCTGACCTCCCCCAGAGGAGCATGGGTGAAGCTCAACAGACTTTGTAATGGAGTTGGACGTTTCAATGCCAGCATGTGGAGATGGGGAATCCGCCAGAGCCCAGCCTGTGAATGCAGAGCAGAACAACAGACAGCCAACCATGTCATCTCTGGGTGCCTGCTCTACCACCCACCAATGGAGCTCAGGGCTTGGCTCGGGGCCGGATTTAGATGAAGAGAGGCCCTAAGCTATTTCACTTGTGAGGCCCAATCCCCCACCGCCACGACTAGAGGACCATGACTACCCGACAGTGACAGTGTGACACTTTTAGATCCTACTGTATGTTGTCATTAAACAGTTGGTTTTAAAATACATATTGGATTCACCGCGGAGCGGGCGATGCCTTACCTGGATCGCCGTTTGAAGCTCTGGAGTGTTGGGCCTGCTGCTTCAACATCATGGAGCTATGGTTTGCGGAGTTCCCAGCCTCGGGCCGCGCTGATTTCAACATCGTGGAGCCCTGGGATCCCTTTGCCGAGGGCCGCCAGCGTGAATCTCCGCCCAGCTCAGCCTGTGTACTTCGGGAGCCGCGGTCTCCGGTAGGAAGTGGCTGATTCGGAAGTCCAAGCCACTGAGAATGATCTCTCGTTCCGACGTCGGACGGTGACTCCAAAAGTTCATTGAACCAATTGGTACATGTGACAATAAGTGCCTCTTGAATTGAATGTGGAATATTAAGAAATAAAGAAACTACAAATACACTAAGAGCAAAAATGTTTTTTTCTCGCCTTCTTCATATAGGTATGTTACAAAACTTACCTTCAGTCGCGCTGTAATTCTGCCACTGGCCGTGTGCGCGATTTTGGCGCCTTTACGGGGGGGCGGGGTTAAAACGCGGGTTTCTCCTCCCTTGTCCTGGTTAATATTTTTGTTCGAGTACAAGCCTTGGCTGATGAATCGTTCCTACCGGCGTTTTGTGAATTTTTAAAAAAAATTAAATCGTCAATGTCAGCGCTAGAGAAATGTTAAAATCAGCTCCTGAAGCGTCAACGCCGATAACGGGGATGGATTTCACACACGGGACAGGTAAACGAAAGTGGTTTCTTTAAATGTATAAAAGTGCTTCTTAAGAAGCCTTTAATTCACATTTTTTCATGCGACATGGTGATTTTATTCCCCGAATTAACGGCAGTATTTTTCATGCCAATACGGGGTTAAATTCACCGCAAATGAACGTTCCAAAAGATCGCGTTCCAGAAATCCTCACTCGCAAGATGAATTAAATCCCCATTAATTTACAGGTATTAAACATTCAATTCCTTCCATTTGGCCTGTAAATTCATGAAAATTTGATTTAAAAATTATGTTATATTGTGAATTATTGTGTGAATGTTATTTGGACACTTAGGCTATTTAAAAATGTTAATCTATTCTTAAGAAATTGATAGATGTTTAGATCTAGTAATTGAATTTTGTAATTAGCTACAATTAGGTAACTAACTAATTATATGCTTTACTTTCATGTATTCGAAGTAAGATTGTTTCATATTTGTTTCAGAATGCTTCAATCTATAATAACTGAAAATTTCTTTCAGTTATCATAATTTTAAAGAAAGTTATGGGCTTTTAACTGTCCTCGATCACAGCTTTTGTGTTAAGTCAATGGAAAAGCAATAGGGAACTAGATGCTAATTTCTGAGTATGATAATGGCATAACTTTTATAATACTGAAGATATGAAAGTGAATTAAGTGTCAAATTAAACTTCTTTTTATGCTTTATCTGATGGGATAAATTGCAGACTTTATTTTTAAAATCTCAAAATTTTGTAACATTGCTACTTCATAGCAAAATCATCCAGTAGTTCACCAAGATCTGTTTGTCTAAGTTTGTCACTCTCAATGCACAGAATGCTCAGTACAGACAACCTCTCTTGAGACATTGTGGACCTTCATTCATTTTTAATTCTTTTGAGTCTTGAAAAAGACCTCTCTCCCGAGCAGTTGGTTACCATTAAGCTAAGAAACAGCCACAAGATTGCTTCCACATTAGGGAAGGCCATCTGAATTGTTTCCTTGTATATTATTTGTTAAAGGTCTGTATGAGACAGAGAGTGCTCTTCTGTATGCCTATGGCTTTGTCTCACATACGAGTGAAAGTGCAAATGTTCATCTGTAAGTTCCAGGTCAACATCTTCTGGGTATGCTTCCATCAATAGTTCAACACCTTGCTGAATTTCTTGCATAGATGCGGTCAGATTAGCAAGAAAGGAAAACTGTTGTGCAACTTCAGTGTACACAGTACCTCTTCTTTTTAAATTGGTTTGAAGTGCATCTAGTATAGGAATAAAGGATTTTATCCTAAACTTATCTCTTGAAGAGAGTTTATCTGAAGCATCAGGACCAGGTGCACTTCCATCATTTCCTTGCCATTTCCTTACTCTTTGTCTCCCTGTGACAGTTCTGTAGTTAACATCTGGCAAGGTGGCCTTTGCTTGTTGCTCAATCTCATCAAAATCTTCTCTAATTTTGCATACAAAATCTTGAAGTGAACTGTACAAACTTGCACAAGTACTCAATAACAGTTTGGATTTCTGAATGGCTTTGTTGACCTTGTGGAAATGACCTAGCAGACGGGTCCAAAAATGCAGCACAAACACAAATTCCAGTTCTTCCATTTTCTGCAAAAGATTGTTAGCTTGAAGCCTGGTATCACCCTTCACATTAACATCAGAATAGTGGCGGCGCTGCCTTGCAGCTGCGGCTCGCCTGCAGTCCGTTTGTCTTTTCTTTTTTTGTTTTCTTTTGTCCCGTTGTTGCGGTTTGTTTTGGTTTATTTTAGTTGTGTATGTGTGGGGGGGTGGGAGAAGCATGTTTTTTGGCTCTTCCTTCGGGGGGGATGCGACCTTTCTTGCCGTATCCCCCGTCTCCGTCTGCTCTGAGGCCTATCGCGAAGCTGGCAGCCTCCAACTGGGACCGACCTCGGGGCTCGGGAGGCAGAGCCAGCCGGGACTTGCCAGCGCGGGGCTGGCCGACATGGGACTGTGGTGGCGTTGCGACCCGACTTCCGACCCGACTTCGGAGCCTCGGAGGCTCGGCGAGGGCCAGTGGACGACAACGTCGGGAGCTCGCACGTCACAGGTTGGTGACCTGTTTTTCCGTAGCTCCCGCAACAACAGCTGCGTCCGCTGGACTGGAGGGCGGCAGCTTCGGCAGCTTCGACCGCCCTGGGCCGCGGAGTTTGAACCGGCCCGTTCGGATTCAGCCGCGGGACTTACTTACCATCACCCGGCGGGGTCACAACATCGGATGAGGGAGAGCAAGGAGGGAAGAGACATGGACTTTGGGACTTTTTGCCTTCCATCACAGTGAGGAGGTGCCTGGTGGACTCACTGTGGTGGATGTTAAACTGTGTTGAGTGTGTGTTTTTGTTATTTATTCTATGTTATGACTGCAGGCTAAACTATTTCGTTGCACTGAAAAGTGCAATGACAATAAATTGAATCAAAATCAAATCAAAAATGACTGAGGGCATCAGTGATAATGCTGTAACTTTCCAAAATAGCTTCTGTGGCTTTTGCATGTGCCTCCCACCTAGTGTCTGACAAATATTTAGGCACTTTAGACTGAGGTTGCAAAAATGATTTTAGAACTGCCCATCTCTTTGTGGAGGATGAAAAGAAGGTATAAATTTCATTGATAATTCCAAAACAGTTCACTGCATCAAGGCAGCAATCAACAGCCGAACGGCCCACCAAATTTAATGAGTGAGCAGCGCATGGAATAAATCTTGCAAATTTGTTTTTTTCAAAGATTTTTTGCTGCATACCCTTGTACCTACCAGCCATGTTGGCAGCATAGTCATAAGACTGCCCTCGGCATTTTCTAAAGTCAATTTCAAGCTCAGTAGTGAGATAGTTAAACAAAAAATCAGCCATGCTTTATCCTGAGTGGTCTTTTAGCTCAAGGAAAGTTAAAAATCTCTCACTTGGTAAACCGTCTTCAGGTGATACATATCTGATAATTAAAGTCAACTGATCAGTATGTGAAATGTCAGTGGTGGAATCCACTGACACAAGCTGAAATATCCAGCCTTTTTCAAGTCAGCCAGAATTGCATCCTTAACTTTTCTTGCCTCATTATTTCCTCACATACAGTTTTTGACAAATAAGAGGGATTTCCTGATCCGGAGTTTCCATACCGATTGATATGAGCCAGTAAACATGGATCAAATTTTGCAACTAGCTCTAAAAGACCAAGATAATTGCCGTTATTTGGAGATCCAAATTGTTCATTGTCTCCTCTGAATGGTAAGCCTCGTTCTGCAAGAGTGCATATTACGGCAACAATTCTCTCCATGACATGCAGCCAGTACTGCTGCTCTGCTTTTATTTGTTCCGGTAGCTTTGATGTTAACGTTGGCCCTCGCTTTCTTGTTAAGTAGGTCAACATGGCATTCCTGTGCTTCTCTGAGTTTTCATGAGTTTGGATAAGATAGGGGTTTCGCCAATCATCAAACCCTTCAGAAGCTAAAGATGTAGCAGAAGAAAAAGATGCAATGTTTGGAAAGAGTTTACAAACAAAGCAATATTGAGGGAGAATACACAAGCCACTCTCGGCTATATGTTTCTCCATTGACTTTTGTTGAATAAAAAAGAGCCTTGGTGCAAGACCTAGACTGATTTTTATACACTCGCTTGGAATTTGAAAATAGTCCACAACGATGCTGAACTTGAGAGGGGCCGCTTTCTACCCAATAGGATACGTCCTCATGTGATAATTCTGTCCACAAACCAATGTCTGTTGCAGTACATCTATATTTGGCATCATCAATCAGTTCTATATTTTCATTTTGAGCCGGCATCATGGCTGCTTCCTCATATTCAGCTTGTTGTTCCACGTCCTGCTTCGCTGTTTCTGTTTCAGGAAGGTTTTCTTCTGGTTGAATGCTAGTAGATGGCTGGATAGCTCCACCAGACTGATTTCCTTGTGTTAGTATCAATGTATCTGCTTGCTAGAACCACTTTCAAATTTTTTACTCATGCTCAGATTAGAATCTGAAAATAAAAAGAAAAATTTATCTTCAACAGTTATTAGAAAGTAAAAGATGAAGGGGCTTTCTCACAAAATGCAGTGCACTTGAGTGAAGAAAAAAAATCTGTATAATAGTTGGGAAATATTTCCTAAAGAATTGTTCCTTATTGACAATTATATTGCAAAACCTGAAACGAATCTGAATCAAATCTGCTTGAAAAAGGCTAACTAATAACTAAACAAACAGGTTCACTTCTTAATAAACAGACAACTCACAAAGCAGTTTGGTAGACCAATTCAAAAATTTACTAATTATCGGCTGATGGAAGGGACAAAGGTGAGGCCTCTGCTGCGGACAAACCGTTCAGTACCTGAGAGTGGGAGGTCGGGGGGGGGGGGGGGTGGTGAACACACGGCAGGGATGGGGGTTGGGGCCGGAGGAAGGCAGGTGAGTGGTCTGAGACCGAGGTGATGTCTGGTGTGGGGGGGGGGGGGGTGGTGGGTGGTCAGGGGGTAGGGGGGTATGAGGACTCTAGTGTGGGTGGGGAACAGCTGGGGTCACATGGTTTGAGGGGAATGGGGAAGACCCAGTGGAACAGCCACTGAGGTTACCAGAGTTGGGGGGACTAGCATTAGGACCCAGCGCAGTCAAACCCAGGGGAGTGGGAATCTGCAGCGTAGAAACCAAAGATACTAGAGGAGCTCCTCTAGTATCTTTGGTGGAAACTTCAGGCCCGGTGCCGAGTCCAGGCTGCAGGTAAGGCGACGGCTGCGGGCTGCTGGAGGGCAGTGGAGTGGCAAGCAAAGCGTGGGAGGACCTGGTGGGCGGATGGTCGGTGGGGCGGCGAGGTGAGTCCGCCCCAGGTGCGGCGGCGAATTTGGTAGGCCCCCCGTGCGGCGGCGAATTAGGAAGGCCCCCCGTCCGGCGGCGAGGTGAGTCTGCTCCAGGTGCGGCGGTGAGGTGAGTCCGCCCCAGGTGCAGCGGCGAATTGTGCAGGCCCCCCCGTGCGGCGGCGAGTTGAGTCCGCCCCAGTGCGGCGGCGAATTGGGAAGGCCCCCCCGTGCGGCGGCGAGTTGAGTCCGCCCCAGTGCGGCGGCGAATTGTGCAGGCCCCCCCGTGCGGCGGCGAGTTGAGTCCGCCCCAGTGCGGCGGCGAATTGGGAAGGCCCCCCGTGCGGCGGCGAATTGTGTAGGCCCCCGGTGCGGCGGCGAGGTGAGTCCGCCCCAGTGCGGCGGCGAATTGGGAAGGCCCCCCCGTGCGGCGGCGAGTTGAGTCCGCCCCAGTGCGGCGGCGAATTGTGCAGGCCCCCCCGTGCGGCGGCGAATTGGGAAGGCCCCCCGTGCGGCGGCGAATTGTGTAGGCCCCCCGTGCGGCGGCGAGGTGAGTCCGCCCCAGTGCGGCGGCAGATGTGTGTAGGCCCCCAGTGCGGCTGCGAATTTGGTAGGCCTCCCGTGCAGCAGCGAGGTTCGGCGGGGGAAAAGGGTTAAATAAACTACATACCTTTTGCTTTGTCCTGCACTTCCAATGATCCAAGGATCTGTGAAGCAAATTCCTCTCCACAACGAATATATACCTCACCTGCATTTTAATCTCCCCCCCCCCCCTCCTCCCCACACCACCAAAGCCTCCGGAATCGCAAGCACAGCGCCACCGATGGTAGTTTTTGTAACAACGCCACTATTGCACCGTGCCACTGATGGTAGGTTTTGTAACAACGCCACTATCTCAAAAGTTTAACACACCTTGGTGCAGCGAGCAGTGGCCCCCCTAGATCTCGAGGCCCTAAGCTTAAGCTTGTCTAGCTTATACGTAAATCCGGCCCTGGCCTGGCTGCTCAACACCCGGCTTGAGATCTAACTATTCCTTTGGTTTATGTTTCATTCGCAAGAAGAAGCAGACCAGTGTGTCATGGTGGGGGTGAGATGTATTATCGACGATGCTCTGCAGTTTGAGAAACATCCTCCTTTCCGAGACCACCTCCAACAAATCCAATTCCACTCACAGGACAGAGCCAGCCTTCCTGATGAGCTTGTTGATTCTGTTAGTTTCCGGGGCCTTTGCCCTGCTACCCCAGCACACGACAGGGTAGAAAGTGGCAATGGCCACCACCGATTGATAGAACATCTGCAGCATCTTACTGCAGACGTTGAAAGATCGGAGCCTCCTCAGAAAGTACAGATGGCTCTCCTTTTTTTGCCTCAGCGTTCCTGGACCAGTCCAGTTTACTGTCCAGGTAAACTCCATGGCACGTACTCCTGGGTAAACTGCACATCTACACCCTTGATGGAGACGGGGGGCAAGGATGTTCCTCTCCTCGTATGTCCACCACTAACTAATCTATTCCCATTTGGAAAAGAATAGTTAATTAGGGACAGTCAGCATGACATTTTACACAGCAGGTTAGTTTGTGGCACACGCTCGCACACGCACACACTGGTTGTTTTGTAAGTTTGCAGATAAACCAAGGTTGCTGGGGTCCCTGACAGCGAAGAAGGTTTTCATGGTATGCTCCATGGTGTGGATCAGCTACAGAAATAGGCGGAGGAATGGTAGGTGGAGTTTAATCCAAGCAAATGTGAGGTCAAATCTAAGGGGGCTTTGTGGTGCCATCTTATGGCCGAGCAACTTTGGTCTCGAACCTTCGTTTGCCGAGCTCAAGATCTTGCGTGGACTGGCGTGATGTGGGCCGACCAATCAATGCCGATCTGTGTGGTCAGGAGACGGGGTGCAGCAGACAACAGAGAGACTTCACTTGGCAGTCATTGCTTTTGTACTAATATCAAACTCTGTGTTTTAATATTAAACTAGACGACCCGTGGACCCGTTGTGACGCCAGAGATCCCTGTTTTGATGCCAGTCAAAATGGCGGCGGGCCCGTCAACCCTCCCCCAACTGCGCACATGCGGATAGCGGGCCTGGCAAACCTCCCCCAACTGCGCAGGTGCGGCTGACGGGCCCGGCAAGCGGGAGCGCAGTGCCACTCACAGTATAAAGTAAATTATGGGTCCCCGTTGTGACAGCAGTGAAGTACACCCGGCAACCCTCCCCAACTGTGCAGGCGCAACTGCCGCGTTCAAACTTGTGCCGTTGACGGTAGAAAGTAAATTAAAGTTTATAATGCGAATAGACGACCCGTGGAGCCGTTTGTAAAATAGAACAAATTTACCCTTGGACCCGTTGGGTCCCCGTTGTGAGGACAGTCAAGTACACACGAAAGTATGAGATAAAAATGGCGATCTGAAAATCGCCAAAGGCAACCCTCCCCAAACTGCGCAGGCACGGCTGAGGACCCATTGGGTGCCCTTTGTAACGCCAGTCAAGTAAACACGGAAGTATTAGATAAATAAAATAAAGTAAATTGAAGTTTATTAACCCCAGGCGAATGGTGAGTAAGGCGTCCCTAAAATTATTGCACAGACGTGCTGCGGCAGGCCAGACAGCAGGGTGGAACCACCATCAATCGGGTGGCGGCTGTGCCTCGGCAGGTCATACGGGCAGTCCCAGCCTCCACGGAAGGAGTGGCAGTGACGTCGGCTACGAACGGCGCCAGCAAGGACAAGTGGTGCTTCTATCATCAAAGTTGGGACTCCGAGGCCTGCCGATGCCGACCACCCTGCACACATCCGGGAAATGCCTCGGCTGGCTGTCGGTAGTGCCAACTGGGCCAGAGCGTGCATCCCGTCAAACCTCCAAGATTCAGTGACACATCAAGGCGCCGCTGCAGAACCTTGCCCTGCAACTACATTCACGTCGACATTGTTGGACCGTTGCCCCATCCAGAGATGTCACCCACCTCTTCACCATCGTCGGAAGCCGTCCTACTCTTGGATACCTCCACTGCGACCTGTGCATGTGCCCTCACCACCCACTGGATCGCCGGCTTTGGCGTGCCGGCAGACATTTCCGACAGAGGTGCGCAGTTCACCTCCAAGTTGTGGTCAGCAATGGCCTAGCTGCTTGGCACTAAGCTGCACCACACAACGGCCTACCATCCGCAAGCAAATGGCCTAGTTGAAAGTTTTCAGCGGCACATGAAGCCATCCCTCAAGGCACGGCTCACGGGCCCAGATTGGATGGATGAATTGCCGTGGGTCATGCTAGGTATACACACTGCCCCAAAGGAGGACCTGGAACCTTCCTTGGCCGAGCTGGTGTAAGGCGCCCCGCTTACAGTCACAGGGGACTTTGTCCCGGCAGCGCGTGGACATCAAGAACTGCCCACCACCATGCTGACACGCCTACGTGAGAAGGTGGGCATGCATTCTCCAGTCCTAACGTCCCAACACGGTCTCACAACCACGTACGTCCCTCCCGAACTCCAGGTCTTCCCACCTTATACCACTGCAAAAGCCTTATGAGGGACCCTTCAGTGCTACAGAACGACGCCACAGCTTTCATCATTGACGTGGGTGGCAAACAAGAGACTCTCTGTGTACCGTCTTAAGCCAACATACTTGGACATTGACCAACCAGTGCAGGTGGCACAACCCCGCTGCAGAGGGCGTCCGCCATCATGACCAAACCCGCCCTCAACTCAACCAGCTGTAACCCCGAACACAGGAGACAAGTACACAAGATCAAGCCGCCTCACTCGACAGACTAACTGCTTCCAATACTCCGGTTCTGGGGGGGTGGGTCAGGTGGCGTCATCTTGTGGCCGAGCCACTTTGGTCTCGAACCTTTGTTTGTCGAGCTCGAGATCTCGCGTGAACTGGCCTGATCTGAGCCGACCATTCAACGCCGATCTGTGTGGTCAGGTGACGGGGTGCAGCAGACAACAGAGAGACTTCACTTGTACTAATATAAATCTGTGTGTTTTAATATTAAATGAATGTTTGTACAAGAAGTGAACTTCTTCAGCATGACCCTTAACAGCATTGATGCACAGAGAGGACTTTTGGTTCAAGTCCATAACTCCCTGAAAGTGGCAAGACAAGTAGATAGGGCAGTGCTCTCGCTTACCTTTTTTTCCCTGTTGCCAGCCGGGCAACCTTGGCAGCTTTTTAGGTTGCCAAATGACAGTTTAAGTGGTCATTTAAGATGGCTTGCATGACGCATGCAATAATGTGCTCGGACGAAGTGCGTAGTTACCAGTCGGAATTATACTCAATGAAGCATTCACATATTATTTTTGCTTCAAATAAAGTCACAAACTAAACATATTCACCAATCAAGACATGATATATCCAACAATAACATGCAGCAAAATTATAAGACAGTATCTCAACTCTTTTTACACGTTGGAATGAATGCAATTTCTATTAGTTCTTTTCACTTCCAAACAACAATGTGGTTGGATTATTCAGCGTATGATCAACCTGTGTCAATAAATCCTGGACCATGGTAAAATATATGCGTACGTATAGTTGTGATTGTTGCTCATTAAATAACTACAGTACTGATACTCCATATTAAGAGCATTGATTTGCCGCTAAAATGAATTCTGTAATAACGTGTCAACGGCAGCAGTGACAATCGAACACTGCGGTTTTAATGTTTCACGTGTTCACAATTTAATTAATCCATCTTTATGTATTAAAACAAATAATAACATTGGGAATTAAAACACATTTGATTGCATTCCGTTATCAAACATAGTCAAAGTTCGCTCTGAAGACATTTCCAGCACAATAGGGTCAGGGAGGGAGGTGTGTGTGAATCAGTGCGGGGTGGATAGATGGCGGGGGTGGGGGGGGGGTTAGAAGGCAGTTGGTGCAGAATGGATGGATTGAGGCAGGTGAATTAGTACGTGTTGGTTGGAGTAGGTAAAATTGTGAGGGGAGAGCACCAGGGATGTCAGTGGTGTTGAATGGGGGGGGGGTTCAGTACGGGATGGATGGGGGTAGACAAAAGTGCTGGAGAAACTCAGCGGGTGAGGCAGCATTTATGGAGCAAAGGAAATAGGCAACATTTCGGGTCGAGACCCTTCTTCAGACTGTTCCCCCCATTCTTCTTGAATGGGAGGATCAGTACAGGATGGATGGGGGGGGGGGTCAGCGCAGGATGAATGGGGGGGGGGGTCAGTACAGTGTGGATCGGAGGGTCTGTGCAGGATGAATGGGGGATCACTACAGGATGAAGGGGGGAAGGTCCAGGGTAAATGGAGGGTGGGTCAGTATGGGATGAATGCGTGGATTAGTACAGGATGGATGGGGGATCAGTACAGGATGGATGGAGGAGAAGTGGAGGATGGATGGGAAAGGGGTAAGTACAGGGTGAATTGGGGAACCAGTGTAGGATGGATGGGGGGGGGGGTGGCAGGAGAATCAATGCAAGGTGGATAGGGTGATCAGCGCAGGATGAATAGATGGGGGGGGGTGTAGATGGGGAGGGGAGCACAGGGGATGTCAGTGAGGACTGAATAGAGGCGGGAATGGGGATCAGTGCGGGATGGAGTGGAGGGGTCCCTGGATAAGGAGGTGGAGGTGGCGTACAAAAGAGAGAGAGAGAGAGGGAGGCAGGGGGGGGGCGAGGTGGGGAGGAAGGAAGGTCAGCGCTCCTCGGACAACATCGCCCCGCTGCCTTGGCCGTTGGGAACTCCTCGCCACCGCCTCCCTCCTCCACAAGCCAACAGCAAGGTGCGGGGCCGGGCGGTGCAGCTCAGAGATCCTATAGCCATAGGATCTTTGGTGCAGCTGCTTCAGAAGGGTCGGAGCCTCCCCCTCCCTCCCTCCTCCCGGCCTCGGAGTGCGGGAGGGTTTGTTTCGAAAGCGGTTATCGCCGTTAGCGGGTTTGCAAGCAGAGGCCCTTATCAGGGCGGGCGGGGTGCGGGAGGAGGGTAGATGGAGCCGCTATCGCGGCCGCTGCTGCCGCTGTGCGAAGCCCGTCATTCGCTACGACCCTTCCTCACCCCGCACCTCGTATCTTTGCCCCGTAATACAGCCGCCACCGCCGACACAAAACATTGCGTTCCTTTTCTCCAGAGATGCTGCCTGACCCGCGGAGTTACTCCAGGTTTTTGTGTCTATCTTCGGTACAAACCAGTATCTGGTTGCCAAGCCGGGCAAAATGACTCGGTGTTTAGGTTGCCCAGCGGCGCTTTGAGTGGTCAGTGGCACCCGGGCAACCTCTAATTTCGAGCCCTGTAGAGTGGTAAAGAAGGCATATGGTTGCTTTCATAGGTTGGAACATTGAGTATAAGAATCAGGAAATCATGATGCAATTTTATAGTACTTTGGTTAGGCGGCATTTGGAGTATTGTGTGCAGTTCTGATCGTTCCATTAGAGGAAGGATGTGGAGGCTTTGGAAAGGGAGCAAAGGAGATTTACTAGTATGATGCCTGGATAAGAGGGTATTCACTAGGGGGAGAGGTTAGACTTGGAATACAATATGATATGATATGATATGATAGAACTTTATTTATCCCAGGAGGCAAATTGGTCTGCAAACATTCATAAAACACTACAAAATACATGAAACATGAAATTAAAGCGATGAGTGGAAAGTCCAGGATTGGGGATGTGCAAAGATTGGGTGTGGGGAGGAGTCAGACTACCCAACGACAGAAGGGGGAGGAGTTGTACAGTGTGATAGTCACAGGGAAAAAGGATCTCCTGTGGCGTTCTGTGCGGCATCTTGGTGGAACCCGTCTGTTGCTGAAGGTGCTCCTCACGTTGACCAGTGTGTCATGGAGGGGGTGTGCTGTGGAGATTGTGTTCTCTAGAATGCCGGAGGTTGCAGGGAGACCTGATAGCAGTATATACAATTATGAGATGCATAGACAGAGTCAACAGTCAAAGCCTTTTTCCCAGGATGGATAAAACAAATACTAGAGGGCACAGTGTTAAGTGAGAGGGAGAGAGTTTAAAGGAATAGTGCAGGGCAAGTTTTCTATACACAGAGGATGATGTGACAGGAAAGCTTTGCCGGGATTGGTGGTTGAGGCAGATGTGATAGTGACATTTAAGAGACTTTTCGATAGGCATATGGGTTTGCAGGGAATGGAGAGGCGTTCTTGGCATCATGTTCAACGCAAACATTGTGGGCCGAAGGGTCTGTGCTAGGGCTGTTCTACGTTAATAGACGTTTTCATGTCATTTCGATGTAAGAAGAAAATAATAATTTTATTTTTAGCTTTATCTCTGATGTTTAATTTATGATATGAAATGACATGTTCTTAACCTCTGTTTTTATGTTCAAGCTTGTAGAAGATTTGAGGACGGTGCTTGTAGACAAAGGGGTTGGAGGGACCATGGATTCAGAAGTGAAGGAAAACATTAAATTTGTAAGTAGGAATGGGACATTGTGTCACTACTGTTTTTATGGGTAGCACTGGAGTGATGGCACCAACAGTCAGTCAATGTCTACAAAATCCTCCAAATTAACCTGCAGGATAAGCAAACTCACATTAGCATCCTCACCCAGGCCAATGTTCCAAACATTGTGGTGCTGATTATTCATCTAATATTGAAATATTTAAGGATTGGATGGAAGAAATATTTGATAAAACAATTCAAAAGGTTATGTTAATCTGTGAGGATTTCAACATAGATCTGTTAAATCCAAATACGCATAAAATGACAGAATAGTTTATTAATGCAATGTATAGCATGAGCTTATATCCAAAAAGTCACTAGACCTAGCAGAATTACATCTCACTGTGCCACGCTAATAGATAATATATTCACAAATGTTATGGAAGATAACACAGTGAGCGGGTTATTAATAAATGACATCAGTGACCAATTGCCAGTTTTTGCAATCTATGACGGTAACTATCAGAAGGATTATTGTTTCGATAACCTGAAATATAACCGAGTGAGGACGGAAGAATCATTTAGAAATGAATTACTATCACAAGATTGGAGAATAATATACAAGGAAGAAGACATTGACAAAGCATATGAAACATTCTAAAAAATATTCACAACATTGTATGCCAAAAACTGTCCAATAAAACAATGCAGTAGAAAAAATATATATAGATATTCCATGGATTACAAAGGGATTGCAAAGTGCCAGCTAAAAGAAAAATACTTTATACAGAGAATTCATAAGGTGGAAATGGAATATAAAACATTTAAAAATAAGATAACTGATATGAGGATAAGTAAGAAAGAATACTAATATGAAGTATTAGATAAAAATAACATTAAAGGTATATGGAGTGTGTTAAACAGTATTATTAGAAATGGATCTAGAAATTCAAGTTACCCTCAGTATTTCATCGATAACGATAAGACCATAAATAATATGGATGATGTGGTTAATGGTTTCAACAATTTTTTTTGTAAGTGTGGGACCAAAATTGGCAGAAAAAAATCAATGATCCAGAGACACCCAAAGAGGGGACTGATGAAAATTATGGAGAAAGAAATCCAAGCTCACTTTTTTTAGAGCAGTAGAAGAAAACAAAATCATGAATATTGTAAATAAATGTAAGAACAAAACTTCTACTAACTGGAATGAAATTGATATGACGATAGTCAAGAAAGGCAATGATGGTATTACAAAATCACCAACGCACATCTGTAACTTGGCATTTCCAACTGGTAAATTCCCAAGCAAAATGAAAATTGCAAAAATGATCCCTCTATAAAACTGGGGATAAACACCACTTCAGAAATTATAGGCCTGTTGGGCCGCTGGAGAATGATGCAGGAAAAGTGATAACGGGAAATCAAGAAATGGAAGAAGAATTGAATAACTTTTTTGCATCTCATCCTTTATAATTGATTCTAAAATCTTGTCAACCAGCAAAGTCAGGCTAACCGACCTATCGTTTCCGCTCTTCTGCTGTGCTCCCTTCTTGTACATCGGGGTGATATTCGCAATTTTCCAATCTTCAGGAACCACTCCTAACTCTAGTGATTCTTGAAATATCACAACTAATGCCTCCACAATCTCTGAGGCCATCTTCTTCAGAACCCTGGGGTGCAGTCCATCCGGTCCAGGTGACTTATCCACCCTCAGACCTTTCAGCTTTCCTAGCACCTTCTCCTTAGTAATAGCCACTCCACTAATTTCCACCCTCTGACTCTCTAGGAATGCAGGCACACTGTGAAGACTGGTGCAAAAAAGTTATTCAATTCCTCTGCCACTTCTTGATTTCCCGTTATCACTTTTCCTGCATCATTCTCCAGCAGCCCAACGTCCACTCTTGCCTCTTTTTTTACTCTTCATATATCCGTAGAAACTCTTGCTATTCTCTTTTATATAATTAGCTAGCTTACATTCGGACTTCATCTTTTCTCTCCGTATTGTCCTTTTAGTTACCTTTTGTTGTTCTTTAAAAATATCCCAATCCCCTGCTTCCCACTGATCTTTGCAATACTATACGCCTTCTCTTTTGCTTTTATGTTGTCCTTGACCTCCCTTGTCAGCCATGGTCATCTTATTCTCCCTCTGGAATTTTTTTTTTCCTCTTTGGAATGAAATGATCCTGCAAATTGATTTAGAACATTTTCGGACAGACTTGGATTGTTCTCTCTGGAACGATGGAGGTTGAGGGAAGATATGATAGCATGTAAAATTGTGAAAGAAATATATGGAGTAGACAGTCCAGACATTTTTCCCAGGATGGAAAAATCAAATACCAGAGGGCATATCTTTATGGTGAGAGGAGCAAAGTTTAAAGGAGATGTGTGGAGCAAGATTACTATACAGACAGTGGTGAGTGCCTGGAATGTCCTGCCAAGGGTGGTGGTTGTTACAGGTATGATGGTGGCATTTAAGAGACTTTTGGATAAGCCTGTGGATATGCAGGGAATGGAGCGATATAGATCATGTGCAGGCATATAAGAGTTGGTCTTGGCATCATGTTCAGCATAGACGTTGTGGGCCGAAGGGCCCAGCCCGTTCCTGGCCTATACTATTATTTTTCTATGTTATTCAGGGCTCTCGCTTAACTTTTTTTCCCTGTTGCCAGCCGGGCAACCTCGGCAGCGTTTTAGGTTGCCAAATGACAGTTTAGGTGGTCATTTAAGACGGCTTGCATGACACATGCGATAATGTACTCGGACGAAATGCGTAGTTACCAGTCAGAATTATGGTCAATGACGCATTCACACATTATTTCTGCTTCAAATAAAGTCACAAACTAAACATATTCACCAATCGAGACATGATATATACCACAATGACATGCAGCAAAATTACAATAGAGTATCTCATCTCCTTTTACACGTTGCAATGAATGCAATTTCTAATATTTCTTTCCACTTCCAAACAAAATTCTGGTTGGATTATTCAATGTATGATCAACCTCAGTGAGACCAAGTGCAGGCTTGGCGATCGCTTCACACAACACCTACACTCAGTTCGCAATAACCAACCTGATCTCTCGGTGGCTCAGCACTTCAACTCCCCCCCCCCCCATTCCAAATCTGACCTTTCTGTCCTGGGCCTCCTCCATGGCCAGAGTGAGGCTCACCGCAAATTAAAGGAACAGCACCTGTTATTTTGCTTGGTAGTTTACACCCCAGCGGTATGAACATTGGCTTCTCCAATTTCAGGTAGTCCTTGATTTCTCCCTCCTTCCCCTCCCATTCCCAGCTCTCCCACAGTCTCAGCCTCTGCCTTTCTTTTTCCCGACCCCCCCCCCTCCCAACATCAGTCTGAAGAAGGGTCTCGACCCGAAACGTCGCCTTTTCCTTCGCTCCATAGATGCTGCCTCACCAGCTGATTTTCTCCAGCTTTGTCTACCAACGGGATCCCACCATTGGCCACATCTTCCCATCTCCTCCCCTGTCGGATTTCCGCAGAGATTGCTCCTTCCGTAACTCCCGGGTCATTTCGTCCCTTCCTACCCAAACCACCCCCTCTCCTGGCACTTTCCCTTGCAACCGCAGGAAATGCTACACTTGTCGCTTTACCTCCTTTCTTGACTCCATTCAAGGACCCAAGCCGTCTTTCCAGGTAAGGCAGAGGTTCACGTGCACCTCCAACCTCATCTATTGCATCCGCTGCTCTAGGTGTCAGCTGCTCTACATCGGTGAGACCAAGCATAGGCTTGGCGATCGCTTTGCCCAATACCTCCGCTCAGTTCGCAATAACCAACCTAATCTCCCGGTGGCTCAGCACTTTAACTCCCCCTCCCATTCCGAATCTGACTTTTCTGTCCTGGGCCTCCTCCATGGCCAGAGTGAGGCCCACCGTAAATTTTAGGAGCAGCACCACATATTTTGCTTGGGCAGTTTACACCCCAGCAGTATGAAAATTGACCTCCAATTTCAGGTAGTCCCTGCTTTCTCCTCCGCTTCCCAGCTCTCCCTCAGCCCACTGTCTCTGCCTCTTCCTTTCTTCTTCCCACCCCCTGCACCCTCACATCAGTTTGAAGAGGGGTCTCGACCCAAAACGTCGCCCATTTCCTTCGCTCCATCGATGCTGCCTCATCCGCTGAGTTTCTCCAGCATTTTTGTCTCCCCATTCACACAAGTTCTGTTATCCCACTTTCCTCACCCACTCCCTACACATTAGGGGCAATTTTACAGAGACATGTTTACCTACAAAGCCAATGCATCTTTGGGATGTGGGGGGAAACCTACATGTTTGCAGAGAGAATGTGCAAATTCAACACAATGCCCGAGGACAGGATCGAACACAGATCCCAGGCGTGTGAGGCAGCAAGTCCACCAGCTGTGCCACTATATTTTATTTTCCAACACACAAAAAATTATACGTTGATAACTTTGGTTACTAAAAAAAAAGAAACTATCCATTTTCAGTCTTAAATCTCTAAGTGATGCTATGTCCCCCTTTACAGCTACTGTATGTTTTAATTCAGTTCAAGACTATGGGGCAGTACATTGGCCATAAAGTTGCTGCCTAAAATTGCCAGAGACCCGGAATTGATCCTGAATATGGGTGCTGTCTGTATGGAGTTTGCTCCTTTTCCCTTTGATCGCATGAGTTTTCTCCGGGTGCTCTTGTTTCCTTCCACATTCCAAAGGTGTGCAGGAACCTTTTTCAGACCCAACCCAAAATGTAATATTTTCCTTGTGTCCAGAGATTCTGTCTGACCTGTTGAGTTACTCCAGCTTTTTGTGTCATCAGTTTAAACCAGCATCTGCAGTTCTTTCCTACACACACGATACTATACGATAGAACTTTATTAATCCCAGGAGGGAAATTGTGTGTGTGTATAGTTATATATTCATATATAAATATACACTGTTTTGTTTTCTCGTTTATAACATTGTTTACAGAATGCTATGTTTACATATTCTGTTGTGCTGCTGCAAGTAAGGATTTCTTTGGGACATGAGAGAATAAAACACTCTTAACTCTTGACTTACGTCGCTAATGAGTGGGATAGAACTAGTGTACGGATGATCGGTGGTCAGCGTGGACTCGGTGGGCCGAAGGGCCTGTTTCCACGCTGTATCTTAAAATTAAACTAAAAACACTAAAACCAGAGGAAATCTAAAGACGGGTCTACCCGAAACGTCACCCAATTTCTTCTATCCAAAGATGTTGACTGCTCCATGGAGTTCCGCCGCACAATTAAAGCATGGAATGGTCTTCACCCTACCATAGGTACCCAACCAGAAGCAATTAAATTTAAGGTAGCTCTTTTTTTCCCCAAGGACCCTTTTTTGTTTCAGTCCAAGTCAAGAGTCAAGAGAGTTTTATTGTCATGTGTCCCAGATAGGACAATGAAATTCTTGCTTGCTGCAGCACAACAGAATATGTAAACATAATACAGAACAGGAGATAAAAGTTCACTATGTCTATGTACGATAGACCATATATATATACACAATAAATAAACAGATAAAATGCAATAGGCTGTTATTTTTCAGAGGGTGGTGTTTAAATTCTGTTTAAATTCCATTTCGAATATTTTTGGAGGACCAGGAAACCAAGAAACAAGAGTTACTCCAGGAAGTGATTCTGCGTTGGTTTTCAGCAGTCGCGGCGAGTGGACAGCAATGGCAGCCAGATCTCCCACCAAGCAAAGGGAGGGAGAAAGTGGCCGACGCCGACCAGTTGCAGTGCGCATGTGCAGGGCGGCACATGCGCACAACCACGGCCGATGATGTGCTGGCCAAAGATCCTCGCTATAGGATCTTTGGTGCTGGCCGTGGTTGTGCGCATGTGTAAGGCGGCCGGCCGTGCCGGCGGGCGGAGACCCGAGACATGGACATGGATAGCGGGCAGAGACGGAGAATGACAGAGAGAGAGAGAGAAAGATAGAGAGGAGGCCCGCTCAGAATTAAACGATAGGTGTCCCGGGTGCTTGCCAAGTCGGGCAAAATGGCATGGCTTTTAGTTTGCCCGGCGGGACTGTTGGTTGCCATTGGCAACCGGGCAACCGCTAATTTCGAGCCCTGGATTATACGAAAAACTTTGGAAGCAAAGAGAAGCCCAGTGAAAAACAACAGATAGGACACAGCTTCTACATTGATCACTTCCTGTCCCAAATGTGGCAGATTCTTTTGATTTTACAACGGTCTCAGATATCTTGAGCCCACAGAAATGGAGTGAAAGCTGAAGGAACACCTGATCTTGGTTTGAAGCTTGGAAGGAAAATATATTTGTTTGTAATTTGCATGGTCAGAATAAAAATGCAACAAATATCACAAATACAAAATTCCTATTTTGACTTTTTTTTTAAAATGTAGGGATTATTCACTTATGTTTTACAATGTAAAGTGTATCAAAGTGGAGTCAAGATGTAAAATCATACATGGCAAAGTAAAAACAAAATTTGTAGTTATACCACTTCACTGTGAAACATACATCTTCTAGATGTGCTGGGACGCATCCTCAGTGATGTGACCTGAGGTCATCGGGTGTTTCGGGTCTCACAACATCAGACACCCTCGCCCAGGCGACCCAGCCGGGGTTGATCAAGCCCCAACTTGCGTCCCAGCAGCAACCGTCCTCTTAATCCAAAGCCACCTGGTGGCTTTGTCTGCGGCTTCGCTTGCGGATTGAATGGCCCTCTTCTTTGCCAGCCCCTTAATGCCCAACTGGTTGAGGACTTTGCAGAGTGAGCATCCTGCAAAGCCTCTACAGCTCTATGGGCTCATAGTATGTCTTCCAGCCGCTGTCCTGGCACATCTCCACCAGTTCCTGGCGCGTTTCCTCTCATTAGCCTCTTCAATACGCTCTTCCCAGGGCATTGTCAGCTCCAGAATGATCAGCTGTTTTGTCACTTCGGAGATGATGATCATGTCTGGCCGGAGTGATGTGCTGTGGAGATTTCAGCTGTTTGCCCAGATCGACGTGCAGCTGCCAGTCAGTGGCTGTGTAGAGGAGGCCCGTCCTTGTTTTTGGTTGTGGTCGAGACTTCTCTCCAGCTTTGACAAAAGTGATTGATTTCTTTGGGGCATGGTGGTGTTTGCTGTTACCGATGGCAGTGGCTATGCTCTCAGCAACCACCTTGAGCACCTGGTCATGGCGCCACCGATAGCGACCTTCTCCAAGGGACTTTGGGCAGCTGCTGAGGAGATGTTCTAATGATCCTCTTCCAGAGCAAAGTGGGCAGGAAGGTGACTCGCTGAAGAGCAGACCAATCAAGGTCTATGATGGACTTTTGAATGGCGGCAGAGTCAGAGTTGCGTCAAAAACCTTCCCCAAACTCTTGACAGGTTGCTCAGTGATGGAGGGAATGGCAGTTCCGGATAGTAAGAAGTGGAATCTGTCAGTCACCTTCCCCTTCTTCAGCACCATGGACCTTGACTTTGTTGGCTTGAAACATCCTTGCCCAGGTGATACGTTTCTCAAGACCTTGTAGGATCCACCTACTTCCTGGGACCGATGTTGTGGTGATGGTAAGGTCGTCCATAAAAGCTCTTATTGGGGGCTGTCATACACCAGACTTGGTTAGGGGGGCCTCTGCAATCCACCTCGGCTGACTTAGCCACCATGTTCCTGGCAAGAGCAAAAGGAATAACAGAAATGGTGCAGCCCATTATTATTCCTTTTCCAATAAGATGCCAGTCTGATGTTTCTGACCCAGAAGTCACCCTCAGCCTGAAATTATGGTAATAATCCAGGATCAGGACCTTGATCTTGCTGGGAACATGGTGTTGGTGTAGTGCAAGCTCAATCAGTTTGTGCGGTATGAACCCATAGGCATTGGTGAGGTCCAACCACAGAACAAGTAGGTCGCCACTGTTTTCATGGGCTTCTCTAATGAGCTGCGTAACTACTCCAGTGTGCTCCAAGCAGCCGGGAACTCCCGGAATCCCACCCTTCTGCACTGAGGGGTCGATGTAGCTGTTTTTGAGGAGAAACTCAGTTAATCTTTGTGAGACAATGCTGAAAAACACCTTCCCTTCGACGCTCAGCAGCGAGATTGACCGAAACTGATTGATGTTCTTTGAGTTTTCCTCTTTCGGGATCCAAACTCCCTCAGCGTACCTCCATTGGTCAGCAACTCTCCCCCTTCGTCATGCCACCTTCAAGATCTTCCATAGTTGTCGAAGGAGCTCTGGGCAGCGCTTGTACACTATGTATGGTACGCCACTAGGGCCTGGAGCAGAGGCTGAGCGTGCCGCCTTGATGACCTCCTCAACCTCCTTCAGACTCGGCTCCCTCAGATTGAACTCTGTTGTTGGGGGTGCTGGGCTGATGAGAGCTTTGTTGGGTTTGAGCTTTTTTTAATGTAGGGATTATTCACTTATGTTTTACAATATAAAGTGTATCAAAATGGAGTCAAGATGTAAAATCCTACATGCCAAAGTAAAAACAAAATTTGCAGTTATACCACTTCAGAAACCCGGCACAGAATGTGTGATAGATTGGCTTTCATTTACTGCTCATTTACTGGAAAGATGTTGAAGAAAGGTTATTTTCAAAGTTACCAAAAACAACTCCTGCAAAATAAGTCTTCCAGACATGTTACTTTCAATTTTATCCTTGTATCATCTGTTCTGTCTCCTTGATGTAGATAATGAAATTGTTCTTCCTGAAAATATTTAATTTTCACCAAAGAGACTTTTGTTTACGGCTTATCTTTCTCCTCCATTTTTCAAGATGCCACCTTGTTTCTTGAGTAAATTATGCATTAAAAGTTCTTCACATTGTTCCTTGGTGGAATGTTCTAAATTTGATGAAGATCTTTCTTCAAAAATTACATTTTTTCATTAAAGTTAAATTTAATGTTAGGGTTACAAGAGCCCAAGATAATAAAAGAGGTGTTAGCATGGATTGGAAACTGGAATTGCACTGAAAACAAAATTCGAACAAATCGGTACTTTCCAGTGTGAAATAAACTAGGGATTGCTTCTTGGTCCTCGCTTGTTGGAGGAGCTGGAGGAGAGAACAAATTGTGAGGTTGCCAAGTCTGTTGATGATATGATAATAAGTGGAAGAACAGGTTGTGATGAGGGCATTATGGTGCTATAAGATCATGCAGATTGAGTGATAATATGAAAACCTGGTGTTATATTGTTACAATTGAAACTGGGTTGTAACATGCAAATATTATGTTTTGTGTTTCCTTGAAGTCTATCTTCAAGATCTTCTTCTTGCGTATGGCGTGCACAGCCTAAAGTTGTAGGTCAACTTGTTCTATTTGATCTTGTTTGTGCACGTTGGGTTGATTGCATTAGTCGAAACAGGGTGGACCACGTGAAGGTTGCAATCTCCCACCACATCTTCAAGATAAGGAATGGAGGCAGCACTTTGTGTCGTAATTCTCTTTTAATTTTCCAAATAAAAACGGCTTCTACAGGCTTCTCATTCTGCAGCTGTTCACGCGATCTAAATCACATGACTTAACTACATCATGTACTTAATTTGCATGTTACAACCCAGTTTCAACTGTAACACCTGGCAAATGGACTTTTATGTGGAGAAGAGTGAGGTCATATACCTTGGTAAGAAAAATTCAAAAGGCGGACTGTTATCTAAATGGAGAAAGACCACAAATGAATAAAGACTAGAGGGATCTAGGTGTTCAAATGCATGAATCACAAAATGTTAGTAGGCATATTTAACAAGGGGTTAAGAACGTAAACAACATTTTGGCCTTTATAGCAAAGATGTTGGAGCTTAAAATTAGGAACATTTTGTTACAGTTGCACAGGGAGGTGGGAGATTGCAACTTTCACGTGGTCCACCCTGTTTTGACTAATGCAATCAACCCGACGTGCACAAACAAAAAGATCAAATAGAATAAGTTGACCTACGACTTTAGGCTGTGCACGCCATACGCAAGAAGAAGAAGAAGAAGTTGAACAGGATGTTGATGACGGCTGGCATACTTTGCACAGTTTGGATCACTTCCTAAATAAGGATATAGTAGCATGAGAGGCTGACCAAGGCTAATGCCTGGGATGAGATAGTTGTCCTATCATGAGAGGCTATCGACTTGGATTTGTGCAAAATTAATACCTCTTTCAAATGGCAAACTTGAGCATGTTAAACTTTTAACAAAAGCCCAATAATTCAAATTTTCACTAATCAATGCTGGGTTCAGTAATATGATGGAATGGATATGGTGGAATGTGTATTGAACCCATATTGGCCTCACTTGAGGTACCATCGGTGTATTTCTGAATTGGCTGCTCGGGGAATTTGAAGAACAGAGAAAGAATACTGAAGCTGAGTTTGTTTGCCCTTAAGAAGAAATAACTATTAATTGACATATTTAAGAATGTTAACACGTTAAAGAGTGAATACTGTTCATCGTAGTATCAAATGTCTTGGTTATAGGACACTGGTTGATGCACATGAGAGAAATTGGAAGTTAAGTTATTGCACAGCAGCTGCAAATATTGGAGTGGATTGCCCAGAGGAAATTATTGAGGTTAAATGTTTAAGAATCACATGATCAGTCATCTGGTAATAAAACTGGTGTAGAATTTAGAGAGTTCATAGTATGTTCAAATTTTTAATTTCAGCAAGTTAAATTGAGAATACTTTTCCTATTCTGTCTAGTGATTAACTGGATTTATTGTTCATACTGGATAATTTCTGATGAGAAGTTGTGACAAAGTACTCCTTAGAATATTATGCGATGCAGTCTTTGAATGCAGCAGTCACAAACCAATGAAAATTGCACTGCAATTAAAGTGGAATGATTGGCCTACTCCCTTAATCTCTGGAAGATACCATTGTGGAAATGTGTGCACAGCCTTCAAAGATGATTTCCTGAAACTAATGATAGTGTTTGATATATGGCGTAGACTAACTACAATTTGACCAGCGAAAAATGATAGTCGCTCAGTGGAAAATGAGCAAGATTAGTTAGTGATGTGTATAATTTTGTGTCTCATAATTATGAAGTGTGGAGTTATAAATTGGTTAATTTTCGTCTTTTGCTTAATTTTGTCTATAATATGTAGTGTATTTCAAAAGATTCTGGTGCAGAAAAGTAATAATAAAGAAAGATTTACAGTGGTTGCTGATCAAAGATTTCCTAGTCATCTACTTTGTTCCACTGTGCATATTTCCTTCCGTTTTTCCTTAGATTGATTCAGTTAATGTTGTTTGAATGCTATTCCATTCTTATTGAACAGCAGGCCTAGCTGCAAATTATTTTATTCATTTAGTTTTGACCTAAGAAAATTTAAAAAAATGAATAACCTTTTAATCAATATTTTCTGTCTGCAGACTGTAGCACAAAGACCTGATGGATTACTGGCATCCCAGCTTCCCCTGGAATACAAGGTAGCTCCATATAGGTATCCATGTATGTCCACAAAACAAAAAAATTGATCATAAGGGATTTGTCTGTTCCTTGGTTGAAACATGTTAACAGAATCTTTAAAATGTTATTTGTGAAAGAGTGGTTTGTCCAAGACTGACGGACTCTACACGTGACTTAAGTATACTTGCTAAGATATCGAATTTCTTCACAAATCTGAAGACTATTTTCCACTGCAATTTCTGGAATGTGCCCTTTAAGCCATATGGATCTATTTCCATCGATGCTTTCTATCGTTAACATTTTTGTAATGGTCTCTAACTCATTGTTGATAACAGATACAATTTGTATAAAGTATTTTCCGATTTTGTTTTTAAGTGGCACCCAAAAGACTTAAGTCTGCCTCTTATAGCTTAACTCTGAGGAATACAATTTATTTCTGATAGGTTCGAACCAGGAATAAAGGTATCTACTAATGGTCATATTCTAATAAGACGTTTTCTAAACACAGAACCTGTATATGTGCATTAGCTAATTGTTTTAAAGAGAATATTCCAGAATTGTATAAGCATAGAAAGATTATTTTTATATTAATTTATATCATTAGCTGTTGGTTGGAAAGAAGCACCAAAGATGGCAGGTTTAATATTTACATATGTAGTGAATATTTTAATGTTTTATTCCTGAAATGTTTTATTCCTGACTTTCAGAATATTTTTGGAATGGACCTTCCCTTAAAGGAACTGGGTTTCTATAATGTGACTGAACTTGTTGGCGCCTTAAACGACATCTTCTATGTGGAACGTGACTCCATAAATCACGACTGGCGAGTCTTTGACAACAGGCATTCCAGTTCACATCAAAGTAAAGGGCTAACCACACACTGTTTATCTTTGAAAATAAGTAAACCTTGCAACTTCCCTCGGAATCCTAAATCAATCATTTTATTTTAATGTTCCTATAAGCACCTGTTTCTTACTTTTTAAATAAAACTTTCCCCATTTTTATGTACACTTCCTTTAACGCATGCCTTTTGGAGGTCCTTTAGTGATCATAGACTCTAAAGGTGGGTGTTAATTTGATAAAACTTTACAACATGACTGCCCATTGGATTTCTATTTCTCTTCACCATACCTATGAAAATAACTAAAGTTTTAATCAGTATCTCCCCGTAACAATGTTAATAAAGACATGATTTTCACTTCATCCATTGTATGGTTCTAAAATTAATTAAACCTGTGACATGTTTCTAATTCTAATGAGGATTCAAGCATAATGTGAATGAGCAGAGGTAAACAGGTCCACAATGCACTTACAACTTATCCGGCTGATTGCTCAGTTTTAAAAATTGCTGTCTTATCGTAATCCCTGTAATTGCCTTCTCCGCCAAATTTCTATCCTGTTTTTCCCCCCAAGATTTACTATTAGCAGTGTTGCCTCCCTATTTATTCATCTTACCAGGAGCACTTTGGAATCTCTATTTATGCTTCCTATAGAACTGAGATTGGTAGCAATTTTGCAGTGTTCAATTTATCTATGTCTTTGGGAAACTTAGTAATGGTAAACTGCCACCTTTGTAATTGGATCTAATTTGTAATTGGTGTTTTTCCTAAAGCTTCATTTTTGTAAAGTCAAATTTAACTTTTTTTCTCTAGACCAAGAGGAATCACAGTTCAACAAAACCAATGAATTGCCGTGTGCAGATTGGAAAAAGTCCATTATTGAAGAAAGTATGGAGCCTGAGAAGGGCATTGATATTAAAACAATTAGGTTGGAAAAGGTAAAATCAAAGTATTTTCCATTTAAAAAATTTTCTCCGAGCTAAATATTTCTTAATTCCTATTGTTCTGTTATTACTTCAATGCCTAAAATTTGACTGAGTTACAATCTGAAATTAGTCCACGGCATAGCTGGTAGAACTACTGCTCACAGTGCCACAGATGCACGTTCAATGTTGACCTCTGGTACTGTCTGTGTGAAGTTTTACATTCTCCTCTGACCAGGTGCTCCAGTTTCCTACCACTCTTATGAAGAGGGCTTATGGGAGGTGCTAGAGTGTGTGAAGTTGGGTCCAATTGCTGCATCAATGGAGAATGACTTTCCAGCTGCAGGCCTGAAGGGGTGTTGGATCAGAAAGCATTAAAGGGATGTGAGAATTGACAATGGAACTTTTTGTGGATTTGGTGTCTCTAATCATCAGTGCAGTTGGATGCTGAATTAAGATACCAAGAAAATATCTCAGAAGAGAGAGATTGGAGTTGGCAAAGTAATGGACAACCTTATTAGGGCTGTGTGGCATTTCGATGACATGCTGAAGGAAGTGATACCCTGTAGTTCTGAATTTCTTGTTTTGGCCATGCTTGTCTGACATTCGACATCATCCCAGCCATATTTGGGACTGAGAACAGGGCAGCTGGTCAGATCCCAATAGCTGCTGTCAACCTCCTGAGCTTAAGCCTTCAAACAGCATGCACGATATCATCCGTATATGGAATGCTCTAGATCTCCATTCTGAATTGAGGACATCAAGAATGTACACTGTCATTTGGATGTTCTTTTGTAATGGCCTCTGTAGTGTTGTTTCAACTTGCAGCGCTTCACTCATAAGGCCTCCTGTCCCTTGCCCACTGTTATAAAGCCAATCTGATTTTGTAAATGCTAATTGTTATTTATCTCGAATTCTGCACTAATGGGTTATGAATGGCTTTAATACCTCATGGAGCAGCTGATCTGCTCCTGCTTTCGGTGCCTTGGGGTGTCTGAATTCAGGTTACAACAAACTAAATTGTGTGTATGAGCAATTACAGAAAACCAGGACAAAGAGATCTGCAAATTAAGAACACGCTATTAGGAGCATGGTTGCATTTGGACAGAGGGATCAATTGACAATAGTAAAAGATCTAGCTTTTGTCAAAATTAGAATTATGCATGTTACTGCTTTGGACCTCAACTGCATTGTGCAGGAAATTCCATGCCAAAAACATTTACAGATTGATGGATCAGCTGCTGAACTGCGTATTTAAACTATTTCAGGTGGCTGTAATGTACCCAATTAAGAGATGCCATTCATAAAGCTTGCGGAAGATTTATTGCACTTAGTGTAAGTTGTTTGCTTTTAGTGGGAGGTCCCTAAATCCAAAATAATTAGAATATTATTAACAGTTTTTGACCAACAACTTAAGTATCTGAATCTTAATAGTATGTATTACTGTGCTATTTCCCACTCCATTATCTGGGAAGTGGTCGAATTATTGGATTTGTTTACAGTACTCCAAATAAATTAGATCTACTAGTCTTGGTTATTGTAGTTGTTAAGACATTTGATCCAATAATTCGAGGAAAAAAACAATTAATGATCAAATCTTAGTTGCCTTGGAAGCTTTGGCACAAAAACAATAGCTTCAAGTAAGTAATATACATGTTGAACTTTAAATCGGAGAGCCCAGTAACTAAGTAGAATTTTAGATTCTCATCTGAAAAAATTGGGGGAAGTTCTTATTGTTCTAGAAAAAGGGAAAATGGGACATGTTTGTGTATCATCTTAAGAAGCTGCTATTAGAGTTGGTCATTAAATTAAGGACATTTGTGGAGATGAGGTGGAATTCTTCCAATATTTATAAGGGAAATGTATAAAGATGTTAAATGAGATAATGGGTCGGTCTACTCAGTTTGTCATCCTTTTCACAGGTCAAAGAGACTTGTTGTTCATCAGAATTTGAAATTCCACCAGATGCTGTACAGGATGGAATTCTCTACAAGCTACCAGAGCTGGAGGAAAACTCCTTTGCATGTGTGTTTGTAGAAAGTGTGACTTCACCCAGTCAATTTTATGTCCGTTCCTATGGAGAATGGACTGTGACGCTTGAAGATCTGATGATTGAGATAAGGTAAATTAATTTTTGCCTAATTATTTTCATTTTTTTCTTTCCACCAAAAAGTGGGACATTTAAATGTAAGAAATAGTCTTTTTTAAGAAATAGCAACCATAATTCCTACTTTGTTGAAAAGGTCAATCTTTAGCTTTCTGACGCCATGTGTGGAATTGTGCTTCGTAATGTTAGTTTGATATGTGAAGTAGCCAAGATTCCACTAGTTTAAAAGAAAACCAGGATTGTTCCCAGTATTCTGTCAAAGAAATGTAATTAATGGGAGAATGATGATGCAATAGTTCAATGGTGCCGCTTGGAAATGGAAACCCTGATTTTTCATAGTAAAAGTGAGTGTTTCTGAACTATAAATTTGATTGACAGCTAGATCACCTTACACAGTTCAAAACGTTCATAACATGAAAAATAAGTAGAAGGTAGACAAAAATGCTGGAGAAACTCAGCGGGTGAGGCAACATCTATGGAGCGAAGGAATAGGTGACATTTCGGGTCGAGACCCTTCTTCAGACTGATGGGGGGGGGGGGCGGGAAGAAGAAAGGAAGAGGCGGAGACAGTAGGCTGTGGGAGAGCTGGGAAGGGGAGGGGAAGGAGGGAGAAAACAAGGACTACCTGACATTGGATGTCAATTTTCATACTGCTGGGGTGTGGAAAATAAGTAAATGGGTTAGAATGTTTCTTTACATTTAATGCAGAAGTTTCCAAGCATTTCCTTCCTTTGTTACCCACAGGAGATGTGTGTCAAGAACTCAACTGTATTATATCCATATAGATTCAATCCTTTTAATGCTGTTTAAACTTTATGTAAGAAGGCCTTAATAATCATTTACAAACAAAGCACAGCCCTTTGCTACAGGCAAGACTGACCGAGTGACGAAATAAACATTCCACTTGGTTAAATGTGTTTACTTTTCAGACGATGCTATTCGTTTGAGGAAGTCTCGGGACGCTATGTGATGCCAGATTCATTTATTCAGCCAGGACAAGTGTGTTGTGTGCGGAATCCTGATGATGTATGGTGGTACCGTGTCATTATCCATCAGGTGCTAGATGAGAAACAGGTGGAGGTGTACTATGTGGACTTTGGTGATATTTCTCTCGTAGAAAGATCTGGACTGAGATTCCTCAAGTAAGATTCATTTTTCAGATGCTGCTGGTGTTTGTTAATCTGATTTCTTTAATCTACATTTTTTAAGAGTGTGTTTATTTGGATCATTCAAGCTTTTTTTCTCACCTTTTTAAAAAGAACATGGCATATATAAATGAATTATTTATTGGATGTCCTGAAAGAATAGATTGGTCAATCACAACCTACTTAATATTGTGCACTTTATGGCTTAAAAGGACAATAACAATTTTTTAAAAGTGAAAACAAAAATGTAAACTACTATGTGAAGGAAGCTTTGGGATATAAATAAAAGATGAGTGTTGTGGTATTGTGTGTAGCTTTTTATTTGAACCGGGTGCACGATAACATCTTGATACAATTAACAACCTTTTTGTGCATTTATTTTTATGAATTATTTATAAAATGGATCATCTAACATTTGTAATCACATCTTACCAGTGCATATGTCTACACGTATAATAGGTGATTTGAAATTTACTTGCGTTTGGAAAGTGTTATGTATTTGTAAAGATTAACAGAACCTCCTATTCCCAATTGTAACATGGCATTATAATCTTTCTTAGATGTTGTTATTCAAAGCTTCCTGCCCAAGGAATTCCCTCAACCCTTATGTGGCTACAACCAGTTAAGGTAGGACAGAGATGTGATCTATCTCAATTTTGCATTTATTTTAAAATTTGAAATCCACTTGAATCACCAGGGATATTACTAATACTGCCTCGCCAACAGTCTGTCCTTTCCTTCTTTGTAGCTATTTTGTATGTGTTAAATGTATGTTTTTTAGTGTTCTTTAGCTTGTTTTATCTGGGGGGGAGGGGAGTTGGAGGAAACATTTTCTAATCCCTTACCTCGATGGAGATGCGATTTTTTCCGTATCGTATCTCCGTCCGCACTGCGGCCTAACATCGTGGAGTTGGCGGCCTTTGCTAGAGATCGACCGGGAGCTCCATCGCAGGAGCCTGCGGACTTACCGTCACGGATTTCGCGATCCCTGTCGGGGGTCGTCTTCGGGGCTCCAACCATGGGAGCCTGCGGGACTTTAACATTGCGAAGCCCGCAGTCTCTGGTTGAAGACTGACGTCGGGGACTCCAAGCCGACGCGGGAGTTTCGACCGCCCCGACACGGGAGTTTCGACCGCCCCGACGCGGGAGTTTCGACCGCCCCGACACGGGAGTTTCGACCGCCCCGACGCGGGAGTTTCGATCGCCCCGACGCGGGAGTTTCGATCGCCCCGACGATGGAGCTTCGATCGCCCCGACGCGGGAATTTCCATCGCTGGCTGCGGAAGCTTCAATCGCCCCGACTGCGGATGGTTCGACTGCCCCGACTGCGGGAGAATAAAGAGGAAGGAGATTCGACTTTATTGCCTTTCATCACAGTGAGGAATGTGGGGAATCTGCTGTGGTGGATGTTTATGTTAACTTTTATGTAGTTGTGTGTCTTGTTGCTTTTTATAGTATGGCTGTATGGTAATTTGATTTTCACTGTACCTTAATTGGTACATGTGACAATAAACTGAACTTGAAACCTTGAGGGTAGACAAAAATGCTGGAGGAACTCCAGAGAGAAGGAATAGGCGACGTTTCGGGTCGAGACCCTTCTTCAGTAATGTCGGGAGGGGGGGGCAGGAAAAAGAAAGGAAGAGGTGGTTTGTGGGAGAGCTAGAAAGGAGAAAGCAAGGATATCTGTAATTAGAGAAATTAATGTTCATACCGCTGGGGTGTAAACTACCTAAGCAAAATATGAGGTGCTGTTCCTCCAATTTGCGCTGGGCCTCACTCTGGCAATGGAGGAGGCCCAGGACAGAAAGGTCAGATTGGGAATGGAAAGGGGAGTTGAAGTGCTGAGCCACCGGGAGATCAGGTTGGTTAGTGCGAACTGAGCGGAGGTTTTGGGCGAAGCGATCGCTGAGCCTGCACTAGGTCTCGCCGATGTAGACAAGTTGACACCTGGAACAGCAGATGCAGTAGATGAGGTTGGAGGAGGTGCAGGTGAACCTCTGCCTCACCTGGAAAGACTGTATGGGTCCATGGATGGAGTCGAGCGTGGAGGTAAAGCGACGAATGTAGCATTTCCTGCAGTTGCAAGGGAAAGTACCCGGGAGGGGGTGGTTTGGGTGGGAAGGGACGAATTGACCCGGGAGTTTCGGAGGGAACGGTTTCTGCGGAAAGCAGAAAGGGGAGGAGATGGGAAGATGTGGCCAGTGACAGTGAACTTTGAAGTGACATGAGTTATGTGGTAGCTTTCATTCCTGTTGTGGACTATTCAAGTAAAGAGGATTTGGAAGGTGGGATCGCATTCTGCTTGAGGACCCATGTGCAACTAGGTGTTCTAAAGTTATTTATTTTAACATAATTGATGTATCTTCTGTTATTTTACAGTTAAATAACAGTACAATTATTTCCCTGCATTTCCCACCTCTACAACTTCTTTCAGCCCAATAACCTTTCTGGATTTCTTCATCTCTCTAATTAAACGCTACCATTGGAGCCACTGCTAGTGATTTGACTGGCATTATGCCCCACATTTTTTGACTTCTGATTCTTTTTACAAATTTCTTTGACCAAGCCTTTCATTATCAGTCCTGTTATGTTTTTTTCTGATTTAGTGTCAAACATTATAAACATTTCGTTGAATAACATCCGTATTAAATGTTTTGCAACATTTAGTTACTTTGGTAGTTGTTGTCATGAATTAAGCAAAAATAACCTCATTTCAATGAATCTCAATATTTTGACCTGTAGATTTATGCTGTTCGGCATGATGCCTCTTCAGATTTAATATCTAACCATTAGAATTTCTTTGGTAGGATGATTGGAGCACAGCTGCAAAAAGTCAGTTCCTGAGATTTTGTGGGAAACAACCACTGGTGGCCTTGATTTGTGGATACATTGATGATGTACTGCACCTTTTCCTTTGTGATACGTCCACAGATGAAGATATTTATATTAATGATGTTCTTACAAAAGCTGGCCATGCTGTGCCTTGCCATACAAACAACATCACTAAGGTACAGTCAGATTAATTATGTAGATTAATTGGTATAGTAATTCTTCTTCTTTAAAGTACTCGGTTCTAAATGGCATTTGTAATCCCACATTACTTTTTAAATTGGACCTTTGGCCAGATGCTACTACTTTTTAAAATAAGTGAGGAAAAATGGGAAAGTCAGCTCACAAACTGATTAGGTGCAGGATATATACCCTATTTCCCGGCATTGAAGACACACCTGTGTCGAAGACGCACCCCCATTTTGAATTGCTAAATTTTGGGGGGAAAAAGCTGGCAGGACATAGAATTTCTCACGCTCAAAAATAAATAATTAAATAAATAGAAATAAAGAAAGTAACAATTCAATTTACCCAAGGCTTCCAGATCTCCATTCTGAATGGGTGGGGGGTGGAGGGTGACGGCAGGTGGGAAAAACGGGAGCACACTGGGACAAGTTGAATCGGTTGTGATCTTATTGAATGACAATACTAGTTCAAGGGACCAATTAGGAGGAGAGTTCCTTTCACAGCGTGTGGGGAGGCTGGCCCGGGTTAGCACAGGCAGGAGCGTTGAGAAGGAGGGGGTTGGGGATCATGCCAGCAACTCACTCACCACTGCCGCGGCGCTCAGGGCGCGGCACCACCGCATTGTGGCCCTGGAGGGAAGTAGTTCGGGTGGCCGCGAGCGGCCGCCGGGACCGGACAGTGGAACCAGCCGCCACTTCAGCGCCTTCTGTGGGCCCGCTCACCTCTGGCAGTGTTCTCCGTCTGAACACCTCATGCCGCTTCCCGGCCTCGCTCATGTCAGCCGTTTACCACAAATCCTTAAATTCCGACTGCCGCCGGACATGGCCTCACTTGCTGCGCTGGGTGACATTGCATGGTATTCACATGTCTTTCAAGAGCAAAGGTCATAGAGCGGAGCGGGTCAGCGGGCGATGGATAACAGGACAGTGGGCGGTGGAGCTTACTCCTGTGTCAGCGCGAATAACCTCAATTGGTCCCTTGATCGCACTGTCACAGGAGTAAGCTCCACCCCCCTCTGTCCTGTTATCCATTGCCCGCTGACCCGCTCTGCTCTATGATCTTTGCTCTTGAGCTGGTCCCCTCACTGTCCGGTCCCGGCAGTCGGAATTTAAGGATTTGCGGCAGGAGAGAGGTGTTCAGACGGAGAGCACTGCCAGAGGTGAGCGGGCCGGCAGAAGGCACTGAGATGGCGGCCGCTCGCGGTCACCCGAGCTACTTCCGCTGTCCGGTCCCGGCGGCCGCTCGCAGCCACCCTAGCTACTTCCCTCCCCGGCCACAATGCTATGGCTCCGTGCCCTCAGAGACGCGGCAGCGGTGAGTGAGTTGCTGGCATGATCCAACTCCAGTAACTGTGGGGTGGAGGAACAGACACAGTGCTGCAGTAACTCAGAGGGTCAGGCAGCATCTCTTGAGAACACTGAAAGACAACATTTGGATTGGGGCCCTTCTTCAGACTGATGCATTTATCAATGTTCTCCAGAGATGCTGCCTGACTCATTGCCAGCATCTTTCTGTAAACCGGCATCTGCAGTGTCTACTGTCTCCAGTAACTAAACTATTTTTAATCTTCTGGTTTTGGTTCTTTCTGATTCTGTCTTTAGGGATTTGGGCAATTTAATCCAACTGCCAGGTATTTGAAAAGGGTGCCATTGGAAATGGAATCTACAACAACACTACTTGAAAGCAAACCTGAACGCTCCATAGCAGAAGACCACAAACATTTTGACATCTCAGCAAGTGAGAACAATAAACAGGTAAGACAATTGTGATTATATATCAACGGAATGTAATGAATAATTTAGTTTCTGTATGTTTTAAAGTACCGTATTTCCCGGCAATGAAGTCACACCCCCATTTTGAGTTGCAAATTTTTGAAAAATAATAAACAGACATTTGCTGTGGTGGCGGCCATTTCCATGCGACGTGGTGGCAGTCATTTCCATTTGCCGTGGTGGCAGTCATTTCTATTCGTGTGGTGACGGCCATTTCCAGTGCAAAACACAGATAATGTGGCAATTAAAAAAATACAGCGTTCGGAATAAAATAACGTTTAATTGTGTAAAATAAAACGTTATTTTATTCCGAACGCTGTATTTTTTTAATTGCCACATTATCTGTGTTTTGCACTGGAAATGGCCGTCACCACACGAATAGAAATGACTGCCACCACGGCAAATGTGTACGGAACAAAGATTACAGAGATTACAAAAACGGAAAGCATTCTAATCTTCAAATCTGAAAAATTCACTACTGTCAACCGAATCTTCAAAGCATAATACCGGTAATTCATCAGGCTCATCACTGCTATTCGACAATTTACAGTGTTAAACAACTTAAACAGAATTTACACAGCTCCTACCTAGACCAGGTGTTTGAAGTGTTTGAAATGGAGAAAATCCCCGCGCGAATGCATGTCGCTTCTAATTGGATTGCCGTTTTGTACTGAAACTCGAAGACCGCGGGCTGCAACAGATCCGCGGGATGATTTCCCTGATGCCAGAGCGGGCATGAAGTCGCATTTGCCCGTGACGTAAAATGAGGTAAGATGAGTTTGACACACCTGCTTCAGCCTCCAAGACGCAGGTCGTTTTTCGGGCCTTATTTTAGGGTAAAAACTAGCGTCTTTGTTGCCGGGAAATACGGTAACTATTAGTATCCTCTATTGCGCAGGTTAGTCCAGACTGCATGCAGCATTCGGGCTGAGCAAATCAGATTACATTCAATGATCAAAATCTGAAAAATGAGGAAAGAGACAGAAGGATAATTTTTACGATAGAGAATATGATGAGCATAATAAAGCAGGAGGAGGGGATAAAATGAAGATATAATAATGTGTGCTTACATTGGAACAGAAGGTTGAATGAGGAAATGGGGAGGGATTGAGATGGAAAGAGTTTAGTTTTATTATATTGACCATAAGAGTGAAGAACTACACTGAGTCAGGACCTAATCCATCTCTAATTAGGAAGAGCAGAAGTGTAATTCTCAGCAGGGATTGAATATTTTCACAATATTCAATGGGGGATGTTGCCAAGTTGCTTTTGGTAGAAAGAGTAGGTTTATCTGAAAAAAAAGTGGGGGGGAAAACAACTTTTTTTCCACTTTGTGTATTGGAAAATCCTCACAATGTACTGTGTTCTAGGAGCGCAACACTCTTTATCCCTGACCCCCTCCACTGTGGTAATGCAGTGGTCATCTATGCATTTATTTGGGGGAAGATACATATTTCTAACTGGTGACTTGAAGACGTGAGGCTAGAATATTTTTATACATCAAGGTTCGGAGTGGGATGTATTGGACATCGTTGATAATTATTCCTAATCATTAAATATGTGGAGGTAATGTAATGCCTTTGTTCCTGTACAATTTAAAGACAGGTAAACAGATCCCATGTGATGAGAATAACAGGTTCTCTGTTGCAACTGATCTTTGTATGGTAATACTGGATCAAGCCTTCACTCCAACTTGAACATTTGATGCTATATTTTGTGAAACTAGTCATTCTGCCCTAAGTTCAATGAATAAATGTCACTTGCAGCAACCAACGACCCCCGAAAACTTTAATAATTTGTTGAGAGAAAGAAATTGAGATGTTCCAATTCTTTTACAGGATTTTGAATTGCAAGCATTTGATTTACCGCATCGGGAACCATATCCAGACTGCTTTGTGACGACAGTTGGAAATTTTCCCAACACATTAACAACACCTGCACTGGAATCAGCTGAGGAAGTTGAATGCAATGAACCCTCAATGCCTGATGAGACAGAGAAGAAAAAACAATGGGAAAAGGAAAAACAAGTAAGTGTTCTCAGAATTCTTCAGTAAAAAATTAGTAATTGTAATCTGTTTGCAGTTGTCTGTACCTTTTACTGAATAATTGGCACAAGTACTATCTCGTTCTGCCGCAAAGCACTCCATGTGCCCTGCAAGGTTTTACAAGTGATACATGTAACTATAAACAGTTTGGAAAAATTGCCATTTAGAATAAAATAATGTTTTGTGTCAGTGGAAATTATCTTTGGTGTTTCCTCAGATAGTTCTAACACTCCCAATTGGTGCCTGCTTTTCTCAGCATTGCTGCCACTTCTGTCAACTTGACTGTGCAGGAATTGCTGGGCGTATTAACCATCTTGCCCAAGCCTCAAACAACTTAATCTATGTTAAGACAACTATGAAACTAAATTAGGCTAAACTTAAACGTTCTATAAACATTGAGTAAGCCAGTGTATTTCAATTTCACACGACTGTTTGAACAAGATTGTTTTTGTGTTTACCTTTCATTTACTGTGCATGTATTTGCAGCAGGACCAGAGTTCAGATGCAAAGTTAAAGTCGCAAGATGATTTTTACATCTCATTAATCGACTCCAAGCAATCCGCAGAACAACCCTGTGCTGAAGTTCAAAATGTGCATGCCCATCGAGGTTAGTATAACACACTATTTTTGAAGTTGGAGGATAGAAAGGTTAACATTTCTGAACTATACATATGCCTCAATTAGAAGGGAGTACATGGATTATTTAAAAAAAAAATTAACAATAATTATGTGACTTGAATGAGCTGTTTAAAAAATAACTGGATAAAAAAACATGAGAGAGCTAAATTAGAATAGCATATTAGACCTAATAAAATGTGGATGTTGGAATCTTGAGCAAAAAAACAAAGTGCTGGAAGATCTCAGCGGGTTCGATAGCATCTGCGGAAAGAAATGTGTTGTCAATGCTACGGACTCATCGGCCACTTCGCCGAGCACTTGCGCTCTGGACGTCATAACTGCTCAGCTGGAGTTCCTGGTTGCTAGCCATTTTAACTCTTTTTCCCATACTGATCTATCAAGGATGAATTTGCTTTCTCTCCAGATTTATGGGTTCTGAGGCGACTGATGAGAACAATGTGGGAACAGCAGAATCCTCCACAGATGGTGCCTACAGGTCTGTGAATGGGTAGTTGGTGAGCCGGTGTGCTCTTATTGCATTTTGTAGGGCTTCCATGTGCTCAATGAACATTGTCAACTTTGAGCAGCAGGAGGCCATCTGAGAACCCACAAATCTGGAGAGGAGGCAAGCTCATCCTATTGAACCAAAAACAAGCACTATACCATCAGCAGGTGCAGCAGCATCTATGGAGCTATAGATGCTGCTGCACCCGCTGGGTTTCTCCAGCACTTTTGTCTACCTTCGATTTTCCAGCATCTGCAGTTCCTTCTTCAACACTATACCATCAGCTACAGAGGCCCTCTTTCCTCTGCTCATTATACATTATACGTCATGTCGGAGGATTTGGTGCTACTCGCTACTTTAAAATTAAATGTTGATGCCACTGTTTTCATAGTTTCAATGATGTTATAAAGCATTACAATATAAAGCAAATGTCAATAGTAGTTAATGAGAAATCTTGCAGATCTATCCAAATTGTACATTAATTTTGAGATGCTCATTATTTCTGCTGTGATTTATAACGGCCATTCCAATCCTATTTTAATATCCATGCACTGGTAACTTGCCTACTTGCTGTAAATATAGTTAGTCTTTGGGTTCAGTTAACTATGCCTCAAAAGGAAGGATGTTGTTTGTAAGCTCTTGTAGATAAGACATTTTTTAAATTGCAGATCACTTAGATATTATGAGTTTATTGTATTCCTAATAGTCTTAGCTAATTGTACATTCATCATTGGATATAGATATTGCAGATGAATCTTTCAAATCAGGGAGGTTCAGCCCTGTATAAAAACAGACGATGAGGAAGGTAAGCATTAGAAGTGTTGAAAACTCTTTTTTATCTCACTGCACTAACGCTTTGCAAACAACATCGTTCAATTTAATTCTTCGTTAGTATCCTTAGTCCACTATTCTTTGGCTAAGAGTGCATTCCATTCCAGGCAAATCCTGCTTCTGAATGAACTATTTGATGGTTCATAAGTTCTAGGAGCAGAATTAGGCCATTCAGCCTATCAAGTCTACTCCGCCATTCAATCATGGCTGATCTATCTTTCCCTCTCAACCCCATTCTCCTGCCTTCATCCCACAACCTCTGACACCCTTACTAATCAAGAATCTGTCAATCTCCGCCTTAAAAATACTCATTGTCGGCAATGAATTCCACAGATTCACCACCCCCTGACAAAATTAATTCCTTCCCATCTCCTTTCTAAAGGTGCGTCCTTTTATTCTGAGCCCATGGTCTCTGGTCCTAGAATCTCCCACTAGTGGAAACATCTACTCCACATTCACTCTTATCAGGTCTTTCACTATTCGGCAAGTTTCAATGAGATCATCCTTCTAAACTCCAGTGAGTATAGGCCCAGTGCCTTCAAACGCTCATCATATGTTAGCCTAATCATTCCCGGGATCATTCTCGTAAACCTCCTCTGGACCCTCTCCAATGCCAGCACATTCTTCCTCTGAGATGGGGCCCTAAAACTGTTCACAATATTCCAAATGGGAGGTCAAAGAGAGCACATCACATTAGATGCGTTTTTCCCTCTGTTGGCCTGACTGGGAACTTGATGGAAAGTCATAACAGCCATAATTTGGGCAGGTTAAAACAATTGATAGATATGATATTTGTTTATGTCTATGAATTCATGGAAATTGAGGACTACCGTAGCTCATTTTGAGATGATGTAAGGATGGGGTACTGATTGTGGATGATCAGCCATGATCGCATTGAATGGCGGTGCTGGCTGGAAGGGACGAATGGCCTACTCCTGCACCTATTGTCTATTGTTTATTGTCTATTGAAAAGGAACTGAAGAAGGGTCTCGACCCGAAATGTCACCCATTCCTTCTCTCCAGAGATGCTGCTTGTCCCACTGATTTACTCCAGCATTTTTTGTCTACCAAAGGAACTGCAGATGCTGGTTTATACCAAAGTTAGACACAAAATGCTTGAGTAACTTAGCGGATCAGGCAGCAGCTCTGGAGAAAATGGATAGGCGATGTTTCGGGTAGGGACCCTTCTTCAGACCATTCATCAAAAACATTAGAATCAAAAGGCACAATAAAATCGTGGAATGCCTGAAAGAAAATGTGACAAATATGGTTGGTCCATTGTGGGACCTCATTTACGATCTGATGATGGAGCACTTTGGAAGCACAACTTAATATTTGTTAAGGAAACGAAGGTGGCCATGGTTGATGTAACAATCAGGTTTGAGAATAAAGAACAGTCTCTCACCAAACGCTGGAAAGAGAAAATTCCGAAATATAGACACCTGACAGAACAAGTCAGAGTTAAATCAAAAGGGTAAGGCGTCAAATACTTTAGATAGACACAAAAAGTTGGAGTAACTCAGCGGGACAGGCAGTATCTCTGGAGAGAAGGAATGGGTGACGTTTCGGATCGAGACCGTTCTTCAAATACTTTGGCTTTGTTATAGGAGCCAGAGGAAAGTGGGCTAAAGAGATTGATGGTCTTATGAAATATCTCAGAATCAGCCGATTCAATACATTTGCTTAGTATGTCTCTCGCTTTACAACATGGCTGACAATAGACATTCTCACAATGTTCCTGGACCAGTAAAGAAAATCAAACTGGAACTAACAACCAATGAACAGACTCCCACTTCATAAGAAAAAGGAAATAAGACCAAGATGGTCCCCAGAAGTTGGTGCTGGGTAAAAAACAACCCCTCAGACGCGCTTGCAGCAGCCACCAAAGTAAGGAGACTGCAAACCCGGAATCCATTTTCTCCAGAGATGCTGCCTGACTTGCTGAGTTACTCCAGCATCTTGTGTCTATATTTTGTGCTGATGCTGAACTGTTGCTGTATTGTGCTCAGGTTAAATGTTATCAAATAGGGGGTATGTAAATGTGAAAGCATTGCAACGGTAATTAGTATCTGCTTGCAAATATGGGCCCCATATCTGAGGAAGGATGTGCTGGCTCCGGAGAGAGTCCAGAGGAAGTTTAGAAGAATGATTCCAAGAATGAGTGGGTTAGCATATGATGAGCGTTTGACAGCACTGGGCCTCTACTTGCTGGCGTTTAGAAGGTTGAGGGGGGGGGGACCTCATTGAAACTTACAGAATAATGAAAGGCATAGATAGAGTGGATGTGGAAAGGGTGTTTCCACTGGTGGGAGAGTCTAGGACCAGAGGTCATAGCCTCCGAATTAAAGGGCGCTCTTTTAGAAAGGAGATGAGGAGGAACTTCTTTAGTCAGAGGGTAGTTAATCTGTGGAACTCATTGCCACAAAAGGGCTGTGGAGGCCAAGTCAGTAGATATTTTTAAGGCAGAGATAGACAAATTCTTGATTAGAATGGGTGTCGAGGGTTATGCAGAGATCAGCCATGATTGAATGGGTAGACTCGATGGGCTGAATGTCCAAATTCTACTTCTATAACTTATGAACTATGCTTACCATTGCCTTTCAAAGTAGTATTAGAAAAAGCCCAGCTACACCCATGGTCTATATACAATTAAATGGATAAAGGAAGAGCAACTTGACTTTGGAAAATTAGTAAATCTGCTTTTGATCTTGATAGAAAAAGGAAGGCTGGCTTTCCAAGAAATTGCTTGAGTAACTAAAAGTTTATAATAATAATAATAATAATAATACATTTTATTTATGTAGCGCTTTTCAGGACTCAAAGTCGCTTTACATTGAGAGTAAAAAAAAAAAAAAAAAAATAGAGCAGTAAGACAGAGATGCAAAGGGGAGGGGGACATGGGACTAAGGGTATGCAGAGGTGAAGAGATGGGTCTTGAGGCGGGAGTGGAAGATGGTGAGGGACTCAGAATTTCGGATCAGTTGTGGGAGGGAATTCCAGAGCCTGGGAGCTGCCCTGGAGAAGGCTCTGCCTCCAAAAGTGCAGAGGTTTGATTTCGGAGTGGAGAGGAGACCAGCTGATGTGGATCTGAGGGACTGTGAGGGTTGGTAGGGGGAGAGGAGGTCAGTGAGATAAGGGGGGGCCAAGTGGTTGAGGGCTTTGTAGGTGAGGACCAGGATTTTGTAGATGATCCGGTGGGAAATGGGAAGCCAGTGAAGTTCTTTGGGAACTGGGGTGATGTGGTGCCAGGATTTGGTGTGGGTGATGAGTCGGGCGGCTGCATTCTGGACCAGTTGGAGTCGGTTGATGTTGCTGGAATTAATGCCGAAGAGAAGAGAGTTGCAGTAGTCCAGTCGAGGAGATGAAGGCATGGATGAGTCTTTCAGCAGCGGGGGGTGTGAGAGAGGATCTGATTTTGGCAATGTTGCGGAGGTGAAAAAATGATGTTTTGACAACATGGCGGATGTGAGGCTCAAGGGAGAGGGTTGAGTCAAAGATCACGCCAAGGTTGCGGGCCTGAGGAGATGGGGAGACAGTGGTGCCGTCAATAGTGAGAGTGGGGTTGTTAATTTTAGTGAGTGTTGATTTGGAGCCAATGAGAAATTCTGTTTTGTTACTGTTTAATTTAAGGAAGTTGAGTTGCATCCAAGATTTGATGGCTGACAGGCAGGAGTTGATATGGGAGAGAGGGGGGTGGTGGGGGGACGGTGCTGAGATAGATCTGGGTGTCATCAGCATAGCAATGGAAGTCCAGGTTGAAGTGATGGAGTATATGACCAAGAGGGAGGATGTAGATGATGAAGAGGAGGGGACCAAGAACGGAGGCTTGGGGAATGCCTTGAGTGACAGTGGCTGTGGCAGAGGTGTGGTTGTGGAGAGAGATGAAGTGGGATCGGTTGGAAAGGTAGGAACGTAGCCAGCTGAGTGCAGAATAATCGTTAATGTAACGGTGGAAAAACTGAATTTACTGAAACATGGATACAGGTTTGTAGATTAGTGTGTCGATACTATATATATGTTACCACACAGATTATGCTTGCTGCACATTCCTTATGTCACTCATACTACTGGTCTGCCCACAGGCTGATTAGTGAGCTCTCTCTCTCTCCAGTTAGACTAGCTGTATGCATGGAGACGAAAGCACCTTGTGTTTCCTCTGCAGAGTTGCTAATAAAAGACTGGATTCTAATCACTATGATTGAGTCTGATCATTTCCTACATGGTGTCAGAAGTGGGATTCGAACCCACGCCATTGAAATGACGAGAGAGAGAGAGAGAGAGAGTGACTATGGGTGTGATTGCCCCCGTCGCTGACCCATCGGATTGGGTCTCGACCATGGTCGTAGCAACGAAAAAGAATAAGGAAGAAATACGGATTTGCATCAATCCTAAAGATTTAAACACTGCCATTTAGAGACCGCACTATCCCATGCACACAGTGGAAGAAATTGCAGCGCAGCTGGGCAAGGCGACTGTATTCACAGTGCTAGATGCCAAGAGTTCATTCTGGCAGATTGCCCTGGATCACAGCTCCTCCAAGTTAACCACCTTCAGCACACGCCTTTGGATGTACGAATTTCTTATAATTAAATTTCTTATTGGCATAAGCTCTGCTAGTGAAGTATTTCAACGCGCTATGGAACAATTGTTTGCAGGTTACCCATGCTGTATCGTAGTTGATGATATCCTTGTTGCTGAACAAACTATTCAAGAACACAACGCAAATTTAAAGAAGATTCTGGATCTCGCTAAAGAAATCAACCTCAAGTTAAACCCTCTGAAGTGCAAATTCGGAGTAAATGAGGTGAACTACATAGGCCATATGTTCAGTAAAGACTGCCTGAAACCCGATCCATCAAAAACCATTGCTATCAACGAGTTACCAGCACCCACAGATGTGCTCAGCCTGCAGAGATTCCATGGCATGGTAAATTACTTAGGGAAACTCATTCCAAACTTCAGTGAACTATCGGCCCCACTGCGCCAGCTAACCCGCAAAGACACTGTTTGGGTCTGGCATGAGCAACAGCAGAGGGCGTTTGACACTCTTAAACAACAGATGTATTGTGCCCCCACTCTCGCCTACTTGAATAATAAATTACCGGTCACACTGACTTGTGACACCTCACAGTAGGGTTTAGGAGCAGGTTGCCTCCAAGATGATGGTGACGGCAACAGGCCTGTTGCCTATGCTTCGTGCACCATGACAGACACGGAACAATCTACGCCCAGATTGAAAAGGAGCTGGTAGCGGTAGTTTTCACCTGCACGAAGTTTAATGACTTTATCTTTGGGTTAACATTCACGATTGAAACTGACCATCAACCCCTGATCAGCATTGTGAACAAACCAATACACGCCTCTCCAGGACGCCTTCAACGGGATGTTCCTACAGTTTCAGAAGTATGACATTGTTCTAACTTACAAACGTGGCAAGGACATGCACCTGGCTGATACCATCTCCCGTGCTCCTCGAAAGACCTGCAAGGGTTCATCCACACCAGATGACGGTTTTGTGGTTATGACTGTTTCCTTTATTCCCTCATCCTGCTTAGAGGACCTGGTAGCCCACACTGCCGCTGACAATACCTTACGATCGCTCTCCTCTGTCATTAAGCGTGGTTGGCCCGACAAGTAATACAATCTACCACTTCCAGTTCGGCCCTTCTTTGCCGTCTGTGATGAACTAGTACTACAAGATGGCATTATCGTAAAGGGCCTCAAAGCTGTAGTTCTTGCCTCTACACAGCAGGTATTTTGACACCCAGGCACTGAAGCAACTGTCCTGCGAGCAAAAAACATGTTTTACTGGCCTGGCATGACCGATTACATTCACGAGAAAGTGGAATCCTGTGTAGTGTGCAACATTTTGGCACCACATCAACAAAAGCAGCCACTTCTCTCACACCCGGTTCCTGCCCTCCCGTGGTCCACAGTGGCAACTGACATATTTGAGTGGCATGGCAAACAATACCTGGTTCTTGTCGACACGTATTCTGGTTGGTTTGACATCGATCTTCTTAGTAGCCCCACTTCTCATGAGGTAGTTCAGAAGTTGGCACGCCATTTCTCCGACCACGGAGCTCCATGTCAACTACTATCTGATAATGGCAGTCAATTTACCAGCCAATACTTAAAAGACTTTGCTACACGCTGGGGTTTTCGTTACATCACCAGCTGGCCTGAACACCCTCAGTCGAATGGACTAGCTGAATGTGCAGTCAGGAGTGCCAAACAATTTAGTGGAATGGTCCCACAAAGCAAAATCAGATGTGTTCCTGGACCTGCTTAACCTGCGCAATATCTACCGCGACCCAATATTGGGTTCACCTGCTCAGCGTCTGATGTCAAGGCAGACCCGAGCCACATTGCCTGTGGTGAAACAGGCACTGGTTCCGCATGTGTTCCCACCATCAGAAGTCCAATCCAGACTACAACAAAAGTGCGACATTCAGAAAGGGTGGTATGACAAAACGAGCAGACCACTTTAACCACTGGCCGAGGGACAAGTGGTGCGTCTGCAAACCGACAAAGGTCTCGACTGCGTCGGTGTAATTTCTGGAACTGCCTTCGAGCCACGTTCATACTTGGTCAATGCCGATGGCAGCACCTACAGACGTAATAGGCAACATATCCTACCTAGGAATGAGCCAACACTACTTCCGTACTATCCTGACCGCACAAGTGTACTTCCATCCACATCCAGCGGCATCGGCCCGACTGCACCAGCATGACATCCTGTTTCTGATCCGGTTACTTTGCCGATGCACACGCCGCCTCCACCTGTGCCAAAGTCTCCTGCTTCGTCCCCGGGAGTGCCGTTTCCATCTCCGACACCTATTTCACCACCGAGCATGTCCCTGGTGACGGGAGGAGATGCAGGAGTGTACCGTAAGCGTGCTGGTCCTATTTGTAAGCCCCACCGTAAAGTACCCGGGCTATGTTTGAACTTCCTCCAGTTTATTGCCACATACTATGTGTCATCGTTATGCGTTATGTTCATTTATTAATATGACATAATCAGCAGTATACATTTGCATTTAATTCTTTGTAGTACTCAGTAGTTTTGCATTTGCATTAATTCTTTAAGAGGGAGGATGTAGATTAGTGTGTCAATACTATATATATGTTACCACACAGATTATGCTTGCTGTACATTCCTTATGTCACTCATACTACTGGTCTGCCCACAGGCTTATTAGTGAGCTCGCTCTCTCTCCAGTTAGACTAGCTGTATGCATGGAGACGAAAGCACCTTGTGTTTCCTCCGCAGAGTTGTTAATAAAAGACTATGGATTCTAATCACTATGTGTGAGTCTGATCATTTCCTACAAGGTTGATGACTTGTTCTTCTGTAGCTAGTAAATCGCCAGATTTTATTTCTGGAGAAAGGGAAAAACGCCATGATGAATATTACTTGCAAGAATCAAAGTGAATCATTTTCTCCATTCCAAGCAAAAGTTGTCTTTCTGATTGAGGAATTCTCACAACTCAGGGGGAAGGAGAAAATGGCTAAGAGTAGAGAAAGAGGAAGTACGCAAGAAGCAGAAATGCATTTAAATTAGTTCCTTATGGTGAAAAAGAGCAGACGTATTAATAAATCTAGAAACTTAAAACAACAAATCTGGAGGTAATCAAATCATGGGTTTGTAGGCAGTCAAAACTTGGACAAATTACACATATTAACCCTCTGTTATTGTTCAATGTGAATGAGAAATGACCCAACACAAGAGAGAGAGATTTTAGCTAAGCAGTTGCTGTATAATACTAGGTATCGGTTAATAAAATATCATTTGTTTTTAAATAGGTTTTGGTTACATTTGTGAAAAGGAATCCATGCAGACTGCTACAGGATTATTGTTCAATGATGTCCAGAGGAAGTCTGCCCTGATCTCGCCTGTGTTATCAGGTCAGAGGGAATTTCACTTGGCCGTCAGCTCTTCATCTGCAGCGTTGGGTCCTTCTGCACGCATGGCAGGAGCTCTTCACCGTTTAACATGGCTGCCCGTAAAGAACAAAAACTTCTAATCTTCAATCAATATAAAAGAGATTTACTACATGAGGAGTGGAGAAAAGAGAAATGCTGTCTGTGCAAACCATCAGTCTGCAGAGTGTCTTCATAAACCTAGTTTTCTCCCCAAAGGACATCTACAGTGCTTACATTGAACGTAAATGACAGCAACATATGCTCAGTCAACAAAAAGTTTATTTTCACCCGATGAAGATATCTGCATGGAAGCCATTGGTGGTCTTGATTCAGTACCACGTAGGATCTTGTTTATTTTTGCTTTTTTTGGCATGAAGTGCAGTGGTCGTGGGTATATTGGGCTCTTTCACTGGGAGTTAGCCTAATTTTATGTGTCCATATTTTTGGAGTAGAAAATGGAAAATTGATACTACCCTTGATCCACAGACGATGCGTTATGTTCATTTATAAAGCTTTTTTTTCAAATTCTAAGTGCTTCAGTTCCACAAATTTGAGGTGTAACCAGGGTGGCATGGTGGTGTAGCCCATAGAGCTACTATCTCACTGCTCCAGTGACTTCGTAACTTTAAATGCTATCTGTGTGGACTCTGCACTTCTCTGTTTGATTTCATGGGTTTCCTTTGGGTATCTTCCTGTATCCCAGACATGCAAGTTGTTAAATTAATGGCCATTGTAAATTGTCCTTAGTATGTTGATGAATGGTAGAATCTAAGGGGAATTAAGAGGAATCTGAGAATAAAATAGAATTAGTGTAAACGTGTGCTTGATGGTCAGCATAGATTCAGTGAGCCAAAGTGTCATTTTCTTTGCTTATTGCTTTGATTACATTAATAGCAGCTGAAAGGTGACCAGATTTTTCATTTCAATTGTTGGTTGAGAAAGGAATTTACAAAACCTGGTATGGGACCTTTTATATTTCCAGCAATACAATATTGACACATTTCAATGGGTGCAAAGTTCTATGTTTTAAAGAGGATTTGAAAATATATAAACGAAAATATTTCTTAAAGAGGTGATAACATCCTCTGAAGCTTTGGTGCTCGAGCTTTTGCCATCACGTGGCAAGTGTAAGTGATATGGACCCTTGCCACAAGCCCATTTTTCACTGGTTTCCTTGTATTTCAAATTGCTGATTCAGATATTCGTGATCTGACTTTAATTTTATTCTGCAGCATTTAAAATCAATATTTTCTGAATTGCCAGACCCACAAAATCTAAATGTGAAGCTGCAACTAAGCGTAAGTGGATATGGGAGTGATCTGTGATGCAGACTGAATGCTCTCGCATGGGCTGCAACAAATGCATCATCGTCACAATCTAACTTGTAGTACAAACTCGACAAATCTGGTGATTTTATATTGTTTAGAATGTTTTTCTTCTCCAATGGTAGAAAGTATAAGTAGGATCTGTAGAGTGTTAAAGTGTAACGTGTGATTAACATTTTTTGAAAGGATATTTCACTGCAACTTCAGCAAAATGTATTAAATTGAAGACAAAAACATCCATTTTATTAATACTATAAATGTCTCATTTTGTATTGGGTTAGTCATTCTCTGCAGTCCACTATCAGGAGAATTATGAAGCATGACAGAGCTGATAGACCATTCATTGTTGATTGATTTCTGCAGGAAAACCTGGCATCATTTGTTAAACGTTCTTGCATGAAAAGTGTGAGGTGGTAATGAGCATTGAAAGGATAGAAATTTGAGAGTTGTGAGGGTTGAAATAAGATGCAGCGATGTTTTTAAAGCTGTATTTCATCAGATAGGCTAATTTTGTTACTCGTGACTATCAAATTACATTACTAATTTCAATCATTTTCTATCAATAAGTATTACATTTTTGACTAATGTTTTCAAATCATTTATAAGCTCAAGAAAACGGCCTACATTAGGTGGAATACAAAGGAGTGGCACAGTGGAACAGCAGTAGAATTGCTGCCTTAAGCCCCTGTCCCACTTGCGTGTCCTTGGCATGCTAATTACGCGACCTCGTGATCGCGTTGAGGTGCGACGGTCCCGCGAAGGTCGTGCGCGACTTCATGCGCCCGCACAGCCGTCTGGAGCGCGTGACGTCATTTGAAGATGGACGCAAAATGCAGGAGTAACTCAGCGGGACCGTCAGCATCTCTGGAGAGAAGCAATGGGTGATGTTTCGGGTCGAGACCCTTCAGGTGAGACGTTGCTTCACGCCAGGGTCTTGGGCCTGTCCCACTTTGGCCGTCAGTTACGCGACAGGCCTGTGTCGTGCGAAGATTTTATTCGCTACAAAATTTCAGAGCGCCGCGCGATATCGCGCACAACTACATACCCCTCCGCGCTTCTCAGTGGGACCGGCCCTGTGCGGCCACATGATGCCCGTGCGCCTCAACGCGACGACGAGGTCGCATAATTTGCGTGCCAAGGACACGTAAGTGGGACAGGGCCTTTAGTGCCAGAGCCTCCAGTTTGATCCTAATTATGGGTGCTGTCTATAAGGAGTTTGTACGTTCTCCCTCTGACCACATGGGTTTTTACCGGGTGCTCCGGTTTCCTCCCACGTTCCAAAGATGTACAAGTTTGTAGGTTAATTGGCTTCTGTAAATTGTCCCAAGAGTACAGGATGGAACTTATGTACGGATGATGGTTGGTAGGCGCAGACTCGCTAGGCCGAAGGGCTTGTTTCCACTCTGCATCTCTAAACTAACAATATAAAACATTAATTAGACCTCAGCTAGAGTAGTGTATGCAGTACACAAAAGATGTGATTGTACAGGAAAGTGTGCAAAGAGGATTCACTGCACTGTTGGTTGGAATGGAGCTATGAGGAGAGGTTGAATAGGTTGGGATTATTTTCTTTGGAGTGGAGAAGACGTGGGGGAGAGGGGGGTTGCATAGAAGAGGTATCCATTGATGCTTTAGCCCATGTTTATATTATTGCTTTCTCTGGAGGTTAGTTTTAAAACATCAACATTTCATAATTGATCTCAAATTTAAATTATTTTAATTTTTTTGAATGATATAAAATGTATAGATAATAGACAATAGGTGCAGGAGTAGGCCATTCGGCCCTTCAAGCCAGCACCACACCATGATCATGGCTGATTATCCACAATCAGTACCCCGTTCTTGCCTTCTCCCCATAATCCCTTGACTCCGCTACCTTTAGGACCTCTGTCCCACTTACGTGTCCTTGGCATGCAAATTACGCAACCTCGTCGTCGCGTTGAGGCGCACGGGCATCGTCAGGCCGCGTGGGGCCGGTCCCACTGATAAGCGCGGAGGGGTATGTAGTTGTGCGCGATATCGCGCAACGCTCTGAAATTTTGTAGCGAACTAAATCTTCGCGCGCCAACGGCCGGTCGCGTAACTGACGGCCAAAGTGGGAGAGGCCCAAGACACTGGTGTGACGCAACGTCTCACCTCCAACAGCAGCAGAAGCAGGCAAACGATCGTCGAGAACGGCCTGGGGCTCACGGCCGTTGTCGTCCGGATCCGCCCCCACTTCTACTCCCAGAGCGGGGCCAAGAAAATTGAAGATAGACACAAAATGCAGGAGTAACTCAGCGGGACCGGCAGCATCTCTGGAGAGAAGGAATGGATGACGTTTCGGGTCAAGACCCATCTTTCAGACTGAAGAAGAGTCACGACCCGAAACATCCATTCCTTCTCTCCAGAGATGCTGCCGGTCCCGCTGAGTTACTCCTGCATTTTGTGTCCATCTTCAAATGATGTCACGCGTTCCAGACGGCTGTGCGGACGCATGAAGTCGCGCCTCAACATGACCACGAAGTCGCATAATTAGCGTGCCAAGGACACGTAAGTGGGACAGGGGCTTAACTCTCTTGAAAACATCCAGAGAATCGGCCTCCACTGCCTTCTGAGGCAGAGAATTCCACAGATTCACAACTGTATATCTGCATATACCCAAAAACTTTAGATATGGAGTAAAATGAACACTTATGCGATTTATATGCATAAAGTAATACACTATTTTAAAGCTCACTTCTTGACACATGCACAGATATTGCAGCTTCATGTTCTGGAAAATTCTGATTGGGACAGTTTTTTTTAACCTCCAGCCCCCTCCTACCCACGACCACCCTGTAACATGAGGGTTGCCTGCAATTGGTATATTTCATAAAGATCCTTGTGTTCACCACTTCATGCAGTTGCATTGTCTGAACAATTTTCAGGTGAAGTGTATGCATTTGAATCCTTAATTGATTTCAATCTAGTTCTAGTGTTTGTAGCTGACAATACAAGCTATTCAAGGATGGCAGTAATTGATGCTGAATCAGGATCTCAGGATAAAATTGGTGTAGCAAATGACACTGCTACTCTTATATGCGTAATCAGCTCTTGAAATGGCTACATTGTTAATGCAAAGCAGGCATACTTCAATTAGCAATTCCTGGGTGAGAAACGTAAAAATTGAAGTTTTTACTCTTGAAATTATTTTCAAATCATTTGTTATTAATAATTATTTTTGAGACTTTTGTGTTACTGAATTAAATTGTTGGCCAGCAATATAATATTCTCTTGCAACTTTTTGATTCAGTTGTATATAAATTAAGTGTTATTTTGCATTGGTTCTGTAAAATAAGTACTTGGCTGGCAATTGAAAATTCTATGCAGAAACGTAACTTCCAAATAAATCTCATGAGTGTGTGTGTGCGCATTTGTTTGTATGCTACACTACTTTTTTCGACTTATCTTAGTTCTGAAAAGTTATTGACAGTGCAGTTACATTGTTGTTTTTAAATTTTAATTTCCCTACACCGGAATACTGCCATGTGATAAATCTTAGCATTTAGCGTGGCCACATTCAATCATTGTTAACATTCACTCACACTACTGAAATAGGCATTCATTGCTTTCGAGTTTTGACAGCTTTAAATCAAAGGAAGCGGGTGGGGTCCTATCAAAAGCTGAAGGTGCGCAAAAGTGGCCACCATTATTGATGATGAAAGGAAAAAATAGAGGTTTAATATAAAGATACTACATGGAATCACATCCACATCACCCATTCACTAGTTCTATGTTACTCACACTTTCTCACACAATCCCTACATACGTTCTCCTGTGATCACATAGGTCCTCTGGTTTCCTCCCTCATCACAAAGACATACAGATTTGTAGGTTAATTGGTTTAGTAAATGTAAAAATTGTTCTTAGTGGGTGTAGGATAGTGTTAATGTGCGGGGATCGCTGGTCGGCGCAGACTCAGTGGGCCGAAGGGCCTGTCTTCACGCTGTATTTCCTAAGCTAAACTAGGCATTTTACGGAGGTCAATTAACCTATAACCCAGCACGTCTTTGTTATGAGGGAGGAAACCAGAGGACCCATGTGGTCACAGGGAGAACGTACAAACTCCACACTGACAGCATCCAAGGTTAGGATCTAATGCCTAGCTGGACTGGAAACTAGAACTGCAGCCCTAGATGACAGGAAAAGAAAGGATGGATATTGGACAGCAGTTACACATGTTTAAAATAGAATAAAGATACCTGCGAATGAAATACATAAAATAATTGATCTTGGTTAACAATGCTATTAATTGTAGAGCAAACAAATAGATGCAAGATGGTGAGTGGAGAGCCATGAATTTAGGTATATGGTTCAGGTAAATTAGGTATGACCACGTGGATAATGGTCCAAGTTTACACAGTGAAAAGCTAGAAACTATCCAAGAGTTGTTGATCCTAGTTTATCAGTTCTTATAACTGCTTTGAAGAAATAACATCCTTAGTTGAATGCATGAAGCCTATGTATGTAGTGCAACTTGTCCTTTAGAAAGTAGTTGTCAAAATTTCCAAATGGAAGGCTATAGGATAAACTTGGACATTTATTATATAGGAATTGACGGGAGGTTGTACTAAGTAGAATGCAGCAATCTAATACAAATCAGTCACGATTGTACATCATACCAAATAAATGTTAGTAGACTTAGAGGCCTAGGTACAGGCATTAACCATTGACTAGTACAAATCTGTAAGTGAGGAGAACAATTACCATCTACCTCATTGGAGACCTTGGAACTACCTTTAATTAGACTTTATCCTGTACACCATGAACAACTTGTTTGTAACCATGTAGTCTTTTTGTTGACTGGAATGTATGCAACAAAAAGCTTTTCACTGTACCTTGGTACACGTGACAATAATAAACTAATTCTGATGTTATTACCAAAGCTTAATATAAAGGCCAATATGTTATTTGCAGTCCTGAATACATGCGTACAAGTCATCTAATGTTTTCCAATTTTTTTATTTTTTTTAAATTAAATTATTTTATTGAACATGGTAAAAAAAATACAAACACAAATAAACTTATAAGCAATAAAAAATAAAATAAAACACAAAGGAAAACAAACAAATAAGTACCTCAAATAATACAAATAATATCGTTCATGTTCAAAAGGGGTAAGAAGTTCAAAAACTTTTCTGGTTTTACCCCCTCTTATTTTCTATACATTTTCATGGAAAAACAAAATAATGGGAACAAATGGACCCAAAATCTGTTGAACAGTCCACAAACAAGAAATAACCAAACAGAAAATAAAATCACTGGTCCAGCTCATAACCATTCAATCTTTTGTTTCTGAAGAGTGTTTTTAGTTTGAATAGAGAGCTTACATTTTTTCAGCTCATCATGGCAGTTATTCCAGAGACTAACACCCTTTGCTGTAACACAATGGAGTTTTGCATTAGTTCTTATTGCCGGTTTTTCGAATATATAGGTTCCTCTCAGGTTGTGTTTGCTTTCTCTCCGTTGGAACAACCCCTGGATATTACAAGGCAATTGCTGATTTGCTGCTTTGAACATAATTTCGATAGTTTTATAATCCGTCAGATCTTGACATTTTAATGTTGTTAGTCTGATAATGGTTTTGTTGATTGTAGGTGGTTTTATGTATAATTCATATTGCTCTTTTTTGGAGGATGAAGATTGGATGTGTATTTGTTTTGTATGTGTTTCCCCATACCTCCACACAGTAGATCATGTATGGGAGTATGAGGGAGCAGTACAACATATACAGGGAGGCTTGATTTAGTAGGTCTCTGGCTTTATTCAGTATTGCAATTGATTTGGATATTTTGGCTTTAATATAATTTATGTGAGATTTCCAAGTTAATTTGTTGTCAATTAATACTCCAAGAAATTTTATTTCAGATACTCTTTCTATTTCTGTGCCATTTATCATGAGCTTTTTCTCTGTGTTGGTTGATCGATTTCCAAATATTATGAATTTTGTTTATCTTAAATTCAATGTGAGTTTATTTTCGTCAAACCAGATCTTCATCCTGCTCAATTCCTTTTCCATACTATCCAGGAGCTGTTCCAAGTTGTCTCCACAGCAGAGTAAGTTAGTATCATCAGCGAAGAGAATAGTTTCAAGAATTTTTGACACTTCACATATATTATTGATATACATATTTCTCGACATGTAAGCATTATTTTTGTTTTTGAACCTTAGTGCTGACTAAAAATTCTACATAATATTCCAATCGCCACGTTTTCTTATACTTGGTGTTCTTCCTGTCTGTGATTGCAGGCCTACTTTTCAAAGACAGTTCATTGCAAAGATCCTATAGCGGATTCATTGGGTCTCAACACGTGTATGTTTCAAGCGCGAATTATAGAAGCACGCAGCGAAGAGTCCTTTAAAAAGGGCAACGCGTTAGTGGTACGATTGGAGTGGAGTTCAGGCATTGATATGCGAGAACCCCATTGAGCATTAACTTGCAATAAGTGCCCAACGTTACTTCCTCATCGGTGGCTAATAGGCATTCTGCGACGAAGAAAAACTGCATAGGATTCGAAATGAGCCAATCGGAAAGCGGCTTCTGCCGGTTGGGCGGTTCAAAATGAGAACCGGACTCTCATTGTGTGGCGGGCCAGGATAATTGATGTGGGCGGGGTCCAATCAGGAGGCGGGATTGGCCTTCACGGGGCGGTGCATCCAATGAGAAGGCGAGTGGTCCTGCGGAGGGCGGGACTATGTAGATGAGGCGTGAGGGCGCGGTTTCCCGCAGCCGGTCTTGGACCGTTGCAGCCAAAGCAGCGACGGACTGGCAGCGGTAGAGGTAACGCCGAGGAGTTGTGTCTGAGGCAACATGACTTCGACCAGCACTTTCCAGGGCTTGGAGAACCGACCCAACTCCAGGTAAGGGGGAAGATGGACACAGAATGCTGGAGTAACTCAGCGGGACAGGCAGTATCTCTGGGGGGAAGGAATGGGCGACGTTTCGGGTCGAGAACTTTCTTCAGAGCGGCCGGTTGGCCGGGCCGGACGGGGAGATGGGCCGCAGCCGCCAGCCCGGCCGTTACCCGCTGCCGTGGCCTCGCTCCGTCCACTCACCGTCCCAGGGAAAAGTCTCTCAGTTTATTGGTGGCCGGTGGCGCTAGAATCTTTCTCCGCCCTCTTCAAACCCACCTGTAACTCGCCCACCTTGGTCTTCACAGAGTCGCTCTTCCGCCTCTGGACTCGATGGACAATTATATCTTCACAATAACACGCCCACTCCCGTAAGGTCGTGGGCTTGAAGTCCTCGGTGTCCCATCTACGGGCGAGTTGTTCGCACATTCTTCGTGTCTACTTTACATGTGTGGTCGTTGGACATTCATCTTCGGAATCTCCGGCATTTTGATAAATGACTACATTCGGTGAAAGCAACGGCAGTCTTCACGTCTCTGGAGGGAAAAGGTGTAAGATTAGGATCGAAATTCATGTGTGTGTGATCTTGTTTAGATAAGGCTGGCTTCTCCAAGTTCTGTGCTGGCATTGCTGAGACTATGTGGTGATGGAATTGGTCTATTGGTAATACATAGATTCTGTCATTTGATTGATTTTTGAATGATGGAATTGCGAACAAACCCATTCCGTCAACACAACGGCTCAGTAAGCAATGCCATCACCGAAGTTGGCGAAGCCAGCCTTATGTCACACATAAGTACAAGATCTCACACACAAGTACAGGAATTTCACAGTATCCCAGTAAAAGTGAATAACAACAGAGCGACTGTTTTGAATGCCATTATAGACAAAGCGCAGCATACACAAGTACACCAAGGTAGCGCACAAGAGGAAAATGGCAGAATACACTTACAAACTACGAAGACAGTGCCGATTAAAAAAAAAAGCTGCAAGGAGGTAGATTAACGAGATCTGTTCAAGAGAGCTAAATTGGGAAAGCTGTTCTTGAATCTATTGTTACATGCTTTCAAACTTGTAACTCTTGACTGACAGGAGAGGGGAGAAAACAGAATGATCACAGTGGAGTGGTCCTTGATTATGTTGGCTGCTTTCCTGGGCAGATGAAAATGTAGATAGAGCAGACGGTTTGTAGGGAGAGATAATGGAGGATTGGTTTACACAATGAATCATAACTGCAATTTCTTGCAGTCTTGGGCAAGTTGTGATGCATCTGAATTCGATGCCTTCTATGATGCTAATGTAGAAGTTGGTTAAAAATTCATTGGAGATGTACCAAATTTCCTTCATCCTGTGAGGAAATGGAGACATTGGTGTGTTTTCTTGGCCACGGTGTCAATGTCTAATTGGAATTGTTGACAAGTCATTTGGTGTTCCTCTTGTAACATTTGGGTAGTAATGCTGTTTTAGCCTTCAGGAAGAAAAAGGAGGAATTTCTCATTTCTCATGGGGCAGACATGGGGGGAGATGGGAAGATGTGGCGAGTGGTGGGGTCACGTTGGAGGTGGCGAAATTGACGGAGGATCACTTGTTGTATGTGACGGCTGGTGGGGTGAAAGGTGAGGACTAGGGGGACTCTGCCCTTGTTGTGAGTGGGGGGATGGGGAGAGAGAGCAGTGTTGCGGGGTATGGCAGAGACCCTGGTGCGAGCCTCATCTATGGTGGAGGAGGGAAGAATGAGGACATTTCGGATGCCCTGGTGTGGAACGCCTCATCCTGGGAGCATTTAAAGTTGTCTGGTTCTTTAGCCTGGCACTGTTTGGAATTCCATGTATACAAGGCTAGTTGAGTCTGTGGGGCTAGTAAGACGAAATGTGTAGGAAGGAACTGCAGATGCTGATTTAAACTGAAGATGGACACAAAAAGTTGGAGTAAGTCAACGGGACAGGCAGCATCTCTGGAGAGAAGGAATGGGTGACGTTTCGGGTCAAGACGGGCTTGAACAAGGGTCTTGACCCATTCCGTCTGTCCAGAGATGCTGCCTGTCCCACTGTGTTACTCCAACTATTTGTGTCTATCTTTGGGCTAGTAAGACTGATTCATAGGAAGTATTTGGCAGAAGGTGACTTGATCGAAACATAGGATCTGTGGGGATCTTGACAGGGTGGATGTGGAGAAGGTGTTTTCCATAGTGGAAGAATCTAGAGCTAGCAGTCACTCCCTTAAAAAAAAAAAAAGAGCATTGCTTCTGTTTTGTTTTATGCAATGGGAGCTGAATAATAGCTCCCCTGGAACTTTGGGAAGGGAATAAAATCAAATCAGGGAATCTTTCTCATCTGGTTAAGGACAGGTAATTTAACATCTAAAAGACAGTGCTGTCAATCCAGCATTCCTCCAGATCAGTCCCAAAATGATAATCTACATTTAGGTCCTGGTCTTGAGTTGAACCAAGGTGACTTGAGTGTGTGTTACTGACTCAGCCACAGCTTATGGTTTTGGGTGACTAATCTTTAGTAAAGTGGTGGCACACTTGTAAGTTAGGTTAAGTTCAAGTGCACCACATGGGTGGAACTAGGGCCGGCCTTAGGAGTTGTGGGGCCCAATTGGGAACAATTTTGGTGAGCCCCAGGTTCCCATCCAAGGTCTGTTGATTCATAGAAATATAATTAAAGTCTGTTATAGACTTTATATCTCTATGGTAGAATGGAAAGTAATCAAAATGTGCGCTTAAAAAGTGCATGCGACTTAATGGACCAAACAGATCTAAGCTACATTTTAACATAAAATTGCATACATGTAAGCCTAAAAGTAACAAACAAAATGTGTAGATCACCTCTGAAAAGTACATAGTTACAATACCACTTGTTTTAGTGACTGAAATGATAAAAATAAGTAATTTAATTAAATAGATCCTGGAAAACCAATAACCATTGGTGAAAAACCTGTCCAGGCATTAAATTTTGGGCTTCAGCCCCATCCTACCGTTTGGGCTTCTACCCCATCCTAACGTGTGTTAGTTGTCTGTGTGTGATGTGTGTGTGGGAGGGAGGGAGGGAGAGAAGGAGAGAAGGGAGGAAGGACAGAAGGGAGGGAGGGAAGTAGAGAAAGGAGGGAGGGAAGGAGAGAAAGAAGGGATGGAGCGAATGAGGGAAGGGGAAAAAAGAGAGGAAGGAGAGAAGGGAGGAAGAGGGCCGGCGGCGGGAGTGGATGCTGGGGTCCGGGCGGACGGGTGTGAGCTGAGGCCGAGGTTTGTAAACGTTGCTCCAACCCCTGGCCCGGCCCTCTGTGTAATGTTCACCGCGTCTCCCCGGGGAGAGAGATGGGTGGAGCCGGGGCTGTGTGCGTGAAGCACGGCGACTGGAGGGGCGGGAACGCTGCCATGAGCGAACGACCCCTCTCCCCCTTCTCCATTCTCCCTCACATCCCCCTCCCCGTCTACCCCTTTCTTCCCCCTCTACTCTCTCTCCGCCCCTCTCTCCTCCCTCCACCCAGGGTAGATTACTCTGGCGCGGGGCCCAATTGGGAGCAATCAGTCCAATCGGCTTAAGGCCGGCCCTGGGCGGAACATGTAAATGTGGGTAAACCTTGCTGGATTCTGATTGCTGTGAGATTAGAACTGTTATATTTGCCTGGATGTTAAAACCTGGTTGTCTAATCAGATTAATGTAAAGGACCTCCAGAAATAAAGGATAGGTGGTTATATATTCTGACAATCCCAAACATATTTTGTGTTTGTGTGTGGATTACACCCTTGTGCCACAAATTGTTTTGCATAAGGTGACCTTCACATTACAGACCATTTGATATTTCCTTTTTTTCCTCTTACCTCCAGTTCCCTCCCCTCTACTTTCGGATAGGTGTCCCAACCCGAAACGTCACCCATCCTTTTTCTCCAGAGATACTGCCTGACCACTGAGTTACTCCAGCACTGTCTATCTTCGATATTTCATGTTAGCTTTGTTAAACTTTCTACCAGGGGTTGTAATTTTGTTTAGCCTCCTTTTTTTGCTGAAGTAATTAATAGTTTTTTTTTGTCTTTTTACGAATTCTAAAGACTTTGTATTCAGTGAGCTTCCACTGTTTAAAATGGAGCTAAAGTTAATAATGTCTAAAAAAAGAGGGTGTAACTTAGGGGCCTGTCCCACTCAGGCAACTGCAGGAGACTATGCAGCCGCCACATGTTCGCAGGTGGTTGCCGGGGAGTCGCCTTCATGGTCGTGAGGAGTTCCCGCATTCTGGGAACTAGTCGCTGCCTCATTAAGGTCGCCATGAATTTTTCAACATTTTGAAAAATTAGTGGCGACTAGAATGAAACTGCCATGGAGTGCTGCCAGAATTCTCGAGCTGTAGGTGGTTCGCCAGGAGGTCCTAGTAGGTTGCCAGGAGGTTGAAGGTTCTAGTGGGTGCTGACCGATGAATTTCATTGGCTCATTGGGGAAAAAAAGGTAAGCAGTAGTTTTCAGAACCAAGGATAACCGACCGGTAATGTTAATGTCCGCCGAGCTTCACAGCCATGTATCTCTGGCTTGTTAAAAGTTGTCTCCACTCCTTCTCCCCCCCCCTCTTTTAAAGGACTTACCGTACACTGTGCTTTAGCCGTCTTTTTACAGCGCCAACCTTCCTGTTCATCGCGGTGTGTGTCTGTTTCACCTTGGCTTTGCACCGTGTGAATTTTTTATACAGCGCTCCCCCTGCTTGCATAGCGGGCTGGTGAAGGAAGCGATGTGTGTTTGTGTGTGTGTTCCACTCTGACAGTCGCCGTTCCAGTTGCCAGTTTTTCAGGCGACTGCCGGCAACTTGACAGTCGTCGGTAGTCCGCTGAAAAATCGCCTTAGTGGGACAGGTCCATTAGGGATAGGTTAGGTGTAGGAAGGAACTGCAGATGCTGGTTTAAACCAAAGATACACACAAAATGCTGGAGTAACTCAGCGGGACAGGCAACATCTCTGGAGAGAAGGAATAGTGCTGACTGTCTGAAGAAGGCTCTCGACCCGAAACGTCACCCATTCCTTCTCTCCAGAGATGCTGCCTGTCCTGCTGAGTTACTCCAGCATTTTGTGTGTGTCTTAAGGATAGGTTGTGTGTAAACACAGTTCAGTATGCTGAGTCAGTTGGATAAGCTCAACAAGTCATGGAATTTGTGTGTGCTCTTTGCAGATTGTTAAAATGTTGCCAAATATTATCTCTGATTTGATTTCTTCTGCCCAGTAGTCACAGGAGGGCAGCGAGGCAGTCCCACTGTCCTATTATGTGCTTGTGATGCTAGTGACAAAACGTCAGAAAGCACAAGCTGCGCCACCACTTCAAATAGTAAAAGAGGGGCTGCATCCCATTGGCATTAATATGGAACATGAACTCTCCTTGCTTGGTGAACTGAAGAGGTGCAAAGCGGTTTGGTCACATTGAGTACTGAACGCGGTTTACTAGATTAGTGCAAGTCAATTGTACTATCTGGAAGTAGTGTTTTGGTATCCTGAAGACTACCAGTACTTTTATTTTTCAGTCACTTGGAACCATCCATTGTGCTATAATGAGCAGCCTAAGTTTCTGAATTTATTTTTCTAACCACTTGAAAAGCAGACTTCAGACTTCTCCACTGAGGATGATGATAAACATAGAACAGAACAGCACAAGAACGGGTCCTTCAGCCCACAATTTCTGTGCCAAACATGAGGCCAAGAAAATCACTGATCTATCTGCACATAACCCATATCTCTCCACTCCGTCCATTAAGGTTATACTCTTTTTCCCCCTCATCTGATAAGGACTGGAGTAATCTTGAAACAGTTGAGTGGGGTTATGGATTCATTGTTGCCTGTTTGCAGTTTGCCTGTCATTTCCTATTAATTGCCTGACACAAATTGTCAATTTTATGCCTACATTGCTCATGACTTTTATTTAGAAAGTCTATTGAAATGCATCAAATGTTCCAAATAAAAGACTAGGAAAGGAAACGAAACTGCTTTGAGGACTTTAGAGCAATATATGACGCGTGCCGTCTTGGATTGTTATGTATGCCGCATTTTAGGATTTTCCAGCACGGATTTTTGCATGGGACTTCCTTTTAACTGAATTTCCTTTAGATTTGGAAGAAAGTAAAGGTCAGGTACAAATAGTGTATTGTAACAGATGGGCAATTTTTGCCATAATGCACAGAAATTGTGTCCTTTGGCCTGCCATGCTCATGCTGACCATTCCACACATCTGCTTTCCCCCCCTCCACCCCTCCACGATTAGGACAATATCCACCTGTGCCGTTCCTATTTAAGTCTGTTTAAATACATTTAAATGTAGTTACTGTATCTGATTCCTTCATCACCACTTCTGGGTGTAATACTTTGGAAATGAACCCGCCTACTTTTTTTAAAACTTTCCCTTCAGATCCTCTTTAAAACTACTTCCTCTTAGCTTAAACTCAAGCTGTCGTTTTGATACTGCTGCCCTATCTGTATTTCTTATAATATACACTTTTATCACAATTTCCATTGTACTTGGATCGGTACTTGTGCATGTGACAATAAACTCGACGACTTGAAACCCTCTGTGCCCATCCCATCCATTTGTCAGGATGAATAAAACGATTAAGCAATTTGTATTCTTCATTTTGGCACAACTACTGTGTTGATTCTGTTCACATGGAAACTGACATATTAAAACTAGTTTAATTAACAAAGGAGATATGATGTTACACTTGTGCTTTCAAACAAGAGATAAAGTATGTGTGCAAACGAATAATAATTTCTGAATTGCAGCATGAATGGCAGTTTATACTGGATTAGAGGCAGCAGTTTGTCACTAAGCCCATGGTCTACTGGGCATCAGTGATCTCTGCCCTCCTTGATATTTCTGAGACTTGGACCAGTGCAGTAGGTACCTCTGCACTGAAGACAGCCAAAGCTCTCTCTGCAAAATTCTTCAAATCCACGCTCCAACATTTGCAACCTCTCCCACCACAATATCCCCAGCATCAAGGCCCCAATTATGCTCCAACTCCTTTTGGCAGGCTACTTGAGTCACACGTCTTGCACCAGATTCAACACCCAGTTCCAAGCTTGATCATGGTAAGAGACTCGGTGGACTCCAGGGAGTGTGGGAGGGAATGCAATATCCCACCATTTCCTGGAAACCACAACTCAAAATGGAGGAGGATTCAGAATGGCACTGATTGCGTGCATGGGAAGCACAGAATCCAGCCGATACAGTGACTGGTGCAGGCGCTCCCAAGTACTCGCCCACATTCACCCCCACCTTGAGGTAATGTTGGCGTGAGACTCATCACTGCAGTCACCTTGAAAGATTGCCTAGGAAGGTATTTGGAATAGTGGTACAGTGTAGAAAGTGGAAGTGAACAGAAAGTAAAACTTTTGCTTTGTTGGATGTTTGGGATCATCTGCTTGAACCGAGGCTGAGCTTGCGTTAGCATGTTGAAAGCTCCTCATTAAATAGATGGTGCTTTGTATGATGTTTATTTTTAAACAAGTTTGCTCTGTGCATATTAAAACAAGAGATAATATTGACACTGGGTATTTGCTTTAGTACTGATAATTTTAATATTCAATACAGAACAAAAGTTAATTGAAATGGAATTACTTTGTATTAATAAGTCCCTTTGCTTCTGACCCTCCTTAGCAGAGTGCTTAAACCACCAGGTGGTGGTTCAAGTAACATATTTGGTGTCCCTGAAGAACCATCCACCAAATCTCACAAAATGGCATCTAATATTTTTGGGCCACCAGAAGAAATCTCTTTCCCCAAAAAATCCAATCCTCCAGGTAAGCAAGATATGTGAAATTTGTTCAATCCCTATCCCTCAAGGGTGTATAAATCTCTCAATGAGATTTGTCTTTAGATTTGACATGGGTAATCTATATAATCTGATAATGGGTGTCCCCTTACAGTGGTTGTGAATGGTGGGTCTCAATTTTGGCATAAATAACCTGAAGGAAAAGGGAGCTATAACGTTTGGATTTTCAGAATAGCTGTGACTTGTAGAGTAGATAAGAGCAGAAAGTTGCAAATGAGTAAATAAAGACTTTGGTAAATGGGGATCAAATTAAAATCGTTTGAAGTCTCCACTTTCTCTGCAAGAAAAGTACTGTATTTAAGTGTGGAAAAATGGGTACCATTTGTCAACTGGAACAGCATTCAGAAAATGGATTTGTGAGTGTTTTCATTGCTTAACAACACTGTTCTACCGTGCATATTTGGTACTAATGACTGGAAGTTTGACCAAAAATGCAGATATGTGCTTAATATTCGTACATTTTTTTAATGTAGTGACCATTGCATTTTAATTGCAACTCTCAATAGTGAGTCTGCTTGTGTTGCTACATCCATAATGTCTGACTGCTTACTGTCATGGCTGGCAACTGTATGTTCATTCTCACTTCTAGCGTAGTGGAAGAATTCCAGTGGTTCTTGCTGGAAATTAGAATAGGATTGTCAATTTTAAAATAACCTTTTTTGATGATGGATATAGAGTGAGATTTTGTTTTAATTTGCAACAGATCGATTATGAAATCACACTTTTAGTGGCACAATAATAAAACTTGTATTCTGAAAAGTAGCACTGACAAGGCACCTAATATAAATTAATCATTAAATGTGCATCCAATCACTAATTACAAATATTTCCCTTCAAATGAAAGAAGATTCAGAGAATTTGCTGTTTGAAAATGCTTCAAGTTTGGCTGCTTTAACTTGGACCTCCCCCCCCACCCCCCTTTTTTTGTGGATTGAAGTACCATTTGTATTTGGTACTGGAATGTTTTGAACTGTTTGGCTTTTGTTTATAAAAATTCTACCCTGCTGCCGTTTGTTTTAAACCAGCTTAGAAATGCACTGCACCAGGTGGAGGCCATTTTGCTTGCTCTTTGAAAGAGCTAAAACCATGGCCCTATACTTAAACTGAATTTTTCATGAAGTAATCTAAATCTTTTTGCTACTTAAAGTCGCCAACTTTTTAACACAATGGACTCTAAATCATAATGTTAAGATCACAAGTTCATAAGGGTTAGGAGCAGAATTAGGCCATTCAGCCCATTAAGTCTACTCAGCCATTCAATCATGGCTGATCTATCTCTCTCCCAACCCCATTCTCCTGCCTTTTCCCCATAACCCCTGACACCCGTTCTAATCAAGAATCTATCTATCTCTGCCTTAAAAAATATCAATTGACGGCCTCCACAGCCTTCTGTGGCAAAGAATTCCACATATTCGCCACCCTCTCACTAAAGAAATTCCTTCTCATCTCCTTCTTAAAGGAACGTCCTTTAATTCTGAGGCTATGACCTCTAGTCCTAGACTCTCCCACCAGTGGAAGCATTAGTTGCTGCTTTAGTTTTGTTTATAAATTGATGTTAAACTGATGCAAATTCTGTCTATTGTCAATCATTTTAAGGTGGAAAAGAGAGTGGGATTTCGCCGAAGCCAGACCTGAGCCAAGTACCATTCCAACCGGTGGTAAAAACAGTGATAAATTTGGGGAGCCAGCTCCTTCAACCGCAGCTCATACTCATCCAAATAAACCAAAGGTACGCTTCTTGAGCATGCAAACCTATAGTCATGACTTGCTACTAAAGTCTCTAAAAGCATGCTCGTAAACTAACTTTCAACCTTCAATTCTTCAGATCCTCAAGGTTTTGCTGTGCTCTGAAGTTGCATATCATAGTCATACAGCACGGAAACAGGCCCTTCGGCCCAGCTTGCCCATGCCGACTAAGTTACCCCATCTACACTAGTCCCACCTGCCTGTCATTGGCTCATATCACTCTAAACCTTTCCCAGCCACGTACCTGTCCGAATGTCCTTTAAATGTTGTTATAGTTTCCACTTCAACTACCTCCTCCGGCAGCTCATTCCATATACGCATCACCCTCTATGTAAAAAGTTGATTACAATAAAATCTTTCCCCTCTTACTTTAAACCTATGTCCGCTGGTTCCCCTTACTCTGGGCAAAAGACTCTGTGCATCTACTCTATCTATTCCTCTCATGATCTTGTACACCTCTATGAGATCATTTTTCATCCTTCTACACTCCAAGGAATAAAGTCCTAGCCTGCCCAACCTCTCCCTATACGTCAGGCCCTGAAGTCCTGGCAATATCCTTGTAAATCTTCTCTGAGCTCTTTCCAACTTAACAACAATTTTACTCTAGCTGGGCGACCAAAACTGAACGTAATACTCCAACTGTGGCCTCACCAGCATCTTGTACATCTGTAAAGTAACATCCCGACTTCTATACTCAATACCCTGATTGAAGGCCAATGTGCCGAAAGCCTTCTTGACCACCTCGTGTGTGTGTGTGTGTGTGTCTGCTTGACTCGTGCCAGCCAGCCTTTGATTCTCCTTTGATTCCTCGCTACGCCAACACCGCACGCAGAAACGCCGAGATTTTTTCCATTTCGCTAGAGATTTCACTTTTCTTTACGAGTAGCCACTCCTGATTAAATTTCGTCGTGCTTATGTACACATTTTTAATAAAATCCTCTCCCCCCCCAAAATTTCAAAATGTTTTTTAAAAAAAACAGCTTTCAGCCATAGAATGTTGGTGAAGGATCCGTCGTGTGATGTCACAATGCCCAATGCTCACAGATGTCCAATCGGAATGGATCCATTTATATATGCCTTTGCAGCAGCCCCAGCCTGTGTCGAAGCGCGTCATCACGTGTTTGGGAATAGAGAAAGGATTGGGGTGATAGGGAATGGGGAACAGATGGACTGTCCCTACCCCTCCCCCTACCACTCTCCCTCCCCACTATTTCCCCTCTCTCCCCTCACCTCTCTCCCCCTCCCTCCACACTCTTCCCCCTCCCTCCCCTACCCCATCTCCCTCCTCCCCTCCGTCCCCTACACCTCTCTCCCCCTCCCCATCCCTCTCTCCCCCTCCCCATCCCTCTCTCCCCTCCCATCTCCCTCTCTCCCCATCTCCCTCTCCCTCTCCTCCCCCCCACCCCCATCCCTCTCTCCCCCACCCCCCTTCCCTCTCCCCCCCTTCCCCCACCCCCCTTCCCTCCCCCACCCCCTTCCCTCTCTCCCCCACCCCCCTTCCCCCTCCCCACTCTTGGCCCTCCATCCACACTCTTCCCTCTCTAACTCTACCCCATCTCCCTCCTTGCCTCTCTCCCCCACACCACTCTCCTCCCCCACCCCTCTCTCCTCCTCATCTCCCTCTCCTGACCCCTCTCCCCCTCCTCCTCCCACCCCCATCCCTCTCTCCCCCACCCCCCTTCCTCTCTACCCCACCCCCTTCCCTCTCTCCCTCCGCACCCTTCCCCCTACCCCTCTGTCCCTCTTCCACCACTCCCCCTACCCCCCCCTCTACCCCTCCCTCCCCACTCTTCCACTTCTCTCCCCCTTACCCCACCCTCCCTCTCCCCTCACCCCTACCCCTCTGTCCCTCTTCCACCACTCCCCCCCTTCCCCCACCCCTCTCCCTCCCTCCCCCTCCCTCTC
>CM075981.1:50969229-51111076 GCA_038087875.1 Malacoraja senta
TCTTGCCTCTCTCTGTCTGCCTCTCTCTGTCTGCCTCTCTCTGTCTGCTCTCTCTGTCTGCCTCTCTGTCTGTCTCTCTGTCTGTCTCTCTCTGTCTCTGCCTATGTCTCTGTCTGCCTCTCTCTCTCTCTCTGCCTCTCCGTCTCTCTCTGCCTCTCTCTCTCTCTGCCTCTCTCTCTCTCTGCCTCTCTCTCTCTCTGTCTCTCTCTCTCCTCTCTGCCTCTCTCTCTCTCTGCCTCTCTCTCTCTCTGCCTCTCTCTCTCTCTGCCTCTCTCTCTCTCTGCCTCTCTCTCTCTCTGCCTCTCTCTCTCTCTGCCTCTTCTCTCTCTCTGCCTCTCTCTCTCTCTCTCTGCCTCTCTCTCTCTCTCTCTCTGCCTCTCTCTCTCTCTCTCTGCCTCTCTCTCTCTCTCTCTGCCTCTCTCTCTCTCTCTCTGCCTCTCTCTCTCTCTCTCTGCCTCTCTCTCTCTCTCTCTGCCTCTCTCTCTCTCTCTCTGCCTCTCTCTCTCTCTCTCTGCCTCTCTCTCTCTCTGCCTCTCTCTCTCTCTCTGCCTCTCTCTCTCTGCCTCTCTCTCTCTCTCTGCCTCTCTCTCTCTGCTCTCTCTCTCTCTCTCTCTCTCTGCCTCTCTCTCTCTGCCTCTCTCTCTCTGCCTCTCTCTCTCTGCCTCTCTCTCTCTGCCTCTCTCTCTCTGCCTCTCTCTCTCCCTGCCTCTCTCTCTCTCTGCCTCTCTCTGCCTCTCTCTCTCTCTCTCTCTCTGCCTCTCTCTCTCTCTCTCTCTGCCTCTCTCTCTCTCTCTCTGCTCTCTCTCTCTCTCTCTCTCTCTCTCTCTGCCTCTCTCTCTCTCTCTCTCTCTCTGCCTCTCTCCCTCTCTCTCTCTGCCTCTCTCTCTCTGCCTCTCTCTCTCTGCCTCTCTCTCTCTGCTTCTCTCTCTCTGCTTCTCTCTCTCTCTCTCTCTCTGCCTCTCTCTCTCTGCCTCTCTCTGCCTCTCTCTCTCTCTCTCTGCCTCTCTCTCTCTCTCTCTCTCTCTCTGCCTCTCTCTCTCTCTGCCTCTCTCTGCCTCTCTCTCTCTCTCTCTGCCTCTCTCTCTCTCTGCCTCTCTCTCTGCCTCTCTCTCTGCCTCTCTCTCTCTCTCTCTCTGCCTCTCTCTCTCTCTCTCTGCCTCTCTCTCTCTCTCTGCCTCTCTCTCTGTCTCTCTCTCTGCCTCTCTCTCTCTCTGTCTCTCTCTCTCTCTCTCTCTCTCTCTCTGCCTCTCCCTCTCTCTCTGCCTCCCTCTCTCTCTGCCTCTCTCTTTCTGCCCTTCTCTCTTCACAGCCCGTGGCTCGATTCATGCACGCCCGCTCCAACCCCCCCTTCACCTCTCTCCCCCTCTCCTCTCTCCCCCTCCTTCCTCTCCTCCCCCTCCTCACAAAATTGTTGTTTCTAACATTAAATTTTCTCTCTCTGCCCCCCCCCCCCCTCGAGACGCACCTGAGAGGTGAGCGCTATTCGTCAGTGGATATGGTGGAGATGGGATAAAAGAAGCCAATTAAAAAATTAAGATAATATCAAGGGGTGTGATGAGTGTGTGTGTTTGTGGGTGCCAGATTCCCACCCCGCAAACCGTGCTTTGGAGGAACAGACCCAACGGGTGGGTGGTTAGTGTGACGCCGCAGCCTCCCACCCACAAACGCACATTGGGGAAACAGACCCAACGGGTCTGCACTTGGTCTAGTGCACTGTAAAGATCCTGTCCTGGTTAGACTTCCCAAAATGCAACACCTCACATTCATCTGGATTAAATTCTATTAACCATTCCTCTGGCCCCTAGCCTAACTGATCGAGATCTGTAACGTTTGTCATCTGCAAACTTGCTGATCATGCCTTGTACATTCTCATCCAAATCGTTGATAAAAACCGCAAGCAGCAATGGGCCCAGCACCAATCCCTGAGGCACACCACTGGTCACAGGCCTCCAGTCTGATGCACAACTTTCCACCATCACCCTCTGCTTCCTTCCATGAAGCCAATTTTTTATCCATTTGGCTAGTTCTTCCTGGAGACCATGTGATCTAACTTTCCAGAGTAACCTACAACGCGGAATCTTGTCAAATGCTTTGCTGAAATCCTTATGGATTGCTAAAGCTCTGCCCTTGTCAACCTTTTTGATTACATCGTCAAAAAACAAAGTCATATTTGTGAGTCACGATCTCCTACATACAAAACTGTGCTGGCTAATCAGCCCTTGTCTATCTAAGTGCATGTATATCTTATCCCTCAGAATGCTCTCAAGTAACTCTGACCAGGGATGTTATACACGCAGGCCAATAGTCTATCAGTCTGAAGAAGGGTCTCGACCCGAAACATCACCCATTCCTTCTCTCCAGAAATGCTGCCTGAGTTACTCCAGCACTTTGTGTCTACCTAAAGTTCCCAAGCTTTTCCCTGTAGCCCTTTTTTTTTTTTAAAAGGCACAAACTTTGCCACCCTTCAATCTTTCGGCACCTTGCCGTAGTTAATGATTACTCTTGTATCTCAACAGGGGCACCTGCAATCTCTTTAGTTTCTGACCGTGTCCTTGGGTATATTTCATCAGGCCCGAGAGATTTGTCCACTTCGTAAGCTTTGCACTATGACTGTCCCGGTCAATATTGGGGAAGTAAATATCCCTGACTATGACAACTAATTTCAAAGTATAACATTACAAAATCATTTTATAAAAACTTTCTGTATAATTTTAAGATATGCTATTGAGTGACTTTTTTTTTTAAAGCAGGTTTCAGAGTTTTGGTTTTAAAACTGGTAATACAAATTTGCCACTGATTTTTGGGCAACTAGTGGTCTGGCACCTCTAACCTGGACAAAATTATGAAAGTGCACTGGAGTATGTCATAATTCCCTGACTTTTAATCAGAGACTAGTTAAACCACTATTTATATTGATCAAATCTACATAAGATTTATGTATTGGAAGGAACTGCAGATGCTGGTTTAAACCGAAGATAGACAAAATGCTGGAGTAACTTAGCATTTGATGCTACACTCGACGTTTCGGGTCGAGACCCTTCTTCAGACTCTTAAGTTAGACTCTTGAGGATCTCGACCCGAAACAGCACCCATTCTTTCTCTCCAGAGATGCTGCCTGTCCCGCTGAGTTACTCCAGCATTTTGTGTCTATCTACTGAAGATTTATGTGTGCTATTCGACAAATGCCGCAATAGCTTGATTTGACATAAAATATTTTTTATTGTTTTAAAACAGGATGCAAACATATTCTCAGGGTATGATGAAAATAACAAATTGAAAGGTGAGGCCTTAACATGAATTTTAGTTGGACATGTTATTTTGGATTAAGGATGACTTGCTCTATTCCAGTTCTGCAGTTTCTGAGGTGGCTGATAAGTCCCGTGTGGGATAGATATGCAGACTCTCCCATTGATTGGAGGTGTTATGTGATAGGAATGCAGGTTGGGTCGTTTTGGGATCTTGTGCACTCTGCATGGCTTCATCTGCTTCATTGTGGACACTCAAGTTTTCAGTTGAATTCCTCGGTGCCGCTGCCCTGTTTTCAAGTTCAGAGTTTTTTTCCCTCGTGCAGGCTTCAGTAGCATTATGTTTAAATTACTGGATTAAGTATCCTGAGGCTTGGAATAAAGGGGCTGTCCCACTTGGGTGACCTAATCTGCGAGTTTAGAAGAGTGTCTTCGACCTTCAAACTTGCAGCATGGTCGACACGTGGTCGTAGGAGGTCCTATGAGGTCGCTGGAACTCTCCTTCATGCTCGAGGGAAGTTCCTGAATACTCGTGGCCTCAGCTAGGTCGCGGAAAATTTTTCAGCATGTTGAAAATTTTTCCGCGAGTAAAATTTGGTCGGCATGGCTCTTTTTAGATACATAGATACATAGAAAATAGGTGCAGGAGTAGGCCATTCGGCCCTTCGAGCCTGCACTGCCATTCAATATGATCATGGCTGATCATCCAACTCAGTATCCCGTACCTGCCTTCTCTCCATACCCCCTGATCCCCTTAGCCACAAGGGCCACGTCTAACTCCCTCTTAAATATAGCCAGTGAACTGGCCTCAACTACCCTCTTTTAACTCGTAGTGCAGTGGAGTGGGGTCGCTATTTAGTTACAGGCAGTCGAGGGCAGCCGTACGCAATCTCCTTTGCTGAACGGGCATTTTGATTGGCTCATTGGAGTTTCAGGACCTTGGAAGACCTACCGGTAGGTAAAATGCCCGCTAAACTATAAATATACTTCTTAAAAATGTCTCCACTCCTCCTCTTCTCCCCCCCCTTCTTCTCTCCCCCCCCCCCCTCCTTCTCCCCCCTTCTCTCCACGCTCTCTAAAGGACTTACCGTCACTGTGCAGCCGTTTTACCTTCATCTTCATTGCGGGTGTGAACTTCAGACAGCGCTCCCCCGCTTTCCTGGCCCCCGCCGTTGCGATGTGTGTGTGCGCTCGGTCGGTCGATCCAGCTCGTGGTTTCCACGCGGACGGTCGATCCAGCTCGAGGCTTTCCAGGCGAGTGCCCTCGAGCTGGAAGGTCGAAGACCCTCTTTTTAACTGGCGGATTAGGTCGCCCGAGTGGGACAGCCCCTTTAATACAGAGACACCAGTTTATGCAACAATAGCTGAGGAATTTAAATTTAATACAAAAGGTGTTGAATATCTATAGTGGTGACCATGAAATCTACTAGGTTGCCTGATTTATCCATATCCTTCATGTAATGAAATCTATTATTCTTGATGTTTTGGCCTCTCTGACTATGTGCATAATTATACAGCGTGTATCTAGCTATGTGCATAATTATACAGCGTGGAAACAGGCCCTTCAACCCAACTTGCTCATGCTAACCAAGATGCCCCATCTACATTAGTCCCACTTGCCTGTGTTTGGCCCATATCCTTCTAAACCCTTTCGTATCCATGCACCTGTCCAATTGTCTTTTAACCCTGCCTCAACTACCTCATCTGGCAGCTCGTACCATGTACCCACCACCTTTTGTGTGGGGGAAAAAGTTGCCCTCTGGTTCTTGATTTCCCTACTCTGGGTTAAAAGACTCTGTGCCTATCCCAAAGTCTGCATTTACCCTGTCTTTCAACTATCCTCTGAAACGTCCCATTCAAGGTTATTTCAAGGGATGGCCAATGAATGACAAACTTGCCAATGGTACCTGCAAACCATGAAAGAGAATTTTTAAACTCTGCATGAAATTGATCTTTCACTTTTCACCCATATCTGATCATTTTCCATTCAGTTAAAATGTAAAGATGAAATACATAAGCAGTTTGTAAAGTAAATAAATGAATGAATGAAGAGTGCATGGGTATGAATTGTAACACTTTTGTTACACTGACTACAGAACATGGAGATCAAGTGAGTGAAAAGAAAGATGAAGAGAAGCAAATGAAAGAAAAATCGAAGGAGCCCACGGTGGACGACCATGAACCTCGTCTGGGTCCACGCGCACGATCCCATAACAAGGTCTCTCAACCTCCTGGCGGCAGATCCACATTTTCATTTTTCTAAGGATGCTCCTTCCTAATGAATCCACTCCAGTTTTCTCTTCCAAAATTCTGTTTGGAACAGAAGTCAAATTGTGTACATTTCAAATGAGTTGGGCCTAGAATGTTTGCTGAGTAGTGTTTGAATACACAGCATTGTTGCTTGTCTTTGCTCTATGCAAGAAAAGTTATGTTGATTTTAAAAACAGCTGTTCATTTCAATCAGAATTTGAAGTATTCTAAATTTTTTTAAAATGTATCCTCTGCTAAAGTGGTATTAGTTTAAGTGTAGTATAAAAGTGTAGAAAAAAAGCCATATCAGTTTGTTCAAGTCCAAAAAAAGTACTGATTGCCAACTGCGTTGAACCTTGATGTTGTACGTCTTCTGCTGCAGATTGGGTGTTTTAAAACTTCCTGTTGTGTAAGACTAGGTTTATTACCTGGGATCAAAACCACCATTGAGCCTCATGCACTTGAATTTTGTTTTGTGCCCTATGAGAAATTATTTAAGACTGAAATTTATTGGTTTCTATTATTGATTGCATAACCTCCAAATGCATTTCTTGTTGATGCTTAATCACGTAACAATGTCTTGGTTTTCCAGGAATGCAAGATTTTGTAAAATCTTCATTGTTATCTTCTCAAAGGATTCATTGGTATGAACAAGTTGGTTTGTCTCCAATCTGTTATGAACATTGTTAAACACCACTGCAAATGGTACAACTTGCACTGAAAGGTAGTTTAGTTTCAAATATTTATTTTCCTGAAACACTGGGCAAAAACTTCGCCAAAGCCATTTTATAAACTTGTTTTTGTTAAATATTTATAATTAGACATGAGATTGTAAAAGAATGGCTTTCACATATACTGAGATGAACAGTGTGCTGTAAGTTTGTTTTCTCAGTGCAATCTTGAAGGTACAAATTCATTGAATGAGGTGTATTTTCTCAGTTCCATCCATCCATCCAATACTCAGTTTTTCCACATGCCCCTGAGGTACACTTCTTAATACGTGGACTTCAGCTGCAGCAGCAGAGTTCAAAGTACTTAAATCCTTTTTTTCTATTTCAAGTTTCTCCCTGATGTACAGCAGTTGTTCCTAATGAGAGAGCTGTTTCTTTGCTTTTTTATGCAACCATCTTTAGATGCATATAACTGGATGGCAATAGCCAGAAAAAGATTTACCTCAATAAAATCTATTTTTTTCGGTGTTTGTAAATCTGATTGTCAATTTGTAGTTTTTTTTAATCTAAAGGATGTTTTCCTGCTACAATTTATGAACAACTTGAGAGTGAATTTGTAATGCTGCTTTTGATTCCAAGGTCTTCCCCTGTGCCCAGCCCAGGATTAAGCAGAATATGGACACAAAGCTGGGACAGGCAGCATCTCTGGAGAGAAGGAATGGGTAACGTTTCGGGTCGCGACCCTTCTTCAGACTGAAAGTCATGGGAAAGGATTAAGCAGCATATGTTTCCTTCATTAGTGACGAGCTGCACTAAATATCCAACAAACGTTGTAGAATTAAAGATTTAAAAACCAGAATAATCACACCCATTCCAGCAAGTAGGTTCTAAAAATGAAGTTTTTTCCATTCAAGTCATTTTTCACCTTGTCAAGAATTATGCAAAGCTAATATCTTCAAGCTGCTTGCATAGATTTAACCAAAGATTGCTATAGGATCTTTGATTCTGCATTTGGTTCTGCCACAGGGGTTGATGCTGGACCTTAACATTAGAATTGCAGACACTAAAGCTATGGATGCTAAGCTTGCTGATGACTCAATGACGGGTAGGAAAGTTGTGAAGAGTACAGGAGGCTGCAAAGAGATGCAAAAAGGTTGAAATACAATGTGAAGTTGGGGGGGGGGGAGTTAGGATATGTGCATGCCAAGAGGTTACAGAACAGAGCTACAGAAGGATTGATGGAGTGTACATGAGGGTGAAACATGTAAAGAGGAAAACTAACTGTTATTGCTAAGGCAATTAAAAACAACTATTGGTTGTGCTACAGTTACACAAGGCATTTTGTCTAAGACTATGTGGGGTGCCTTGTACTGTATTGGCCTTGAATCAAACTGCTAATGCTTTGGAAGCAGTTTGGAGAATTACTAGATCAAGTGAAGTGTGACGATATAAATAAGATGAGGGGTTCTGATAGGATGGATGAAGATATGTTTTCTGTTGGAGAATATAGAACTAGGAGCTTTTGTTCTATGAAGAACAGTCCAAAATTAATCCTTAAAGGAAGTAGTGTTCTTAAGGCAGAAATAGTTAAAAGCGAGGCGGTGAAAGGTCATTGTGGGTAGATAGGAATGTAAAGTTGAGGTTGTAAACAAATCTGTTATATTTTAATCACAGAGTATGTTGACTTTCCCATTTGTGTTTCTGATTCAAACATTTGTGCCTTCTGAGTTTTTATATGGGGCCTAATTTTGTGCACCCATTGCCCCATATACCATAATATATTTTAGTTAATGAAAATTGTCTATCTGATTTCAGCTAATAATTGATCCAACATCTATTGGAGTTGCAAACTAATTATTTTCAAATTTCATTTGAAAGAACTGCTACTAATTTAGATGATCCCAATATCCAAAATTGGATACATAAATATAAATTAGATGTTTATCTTAAAATTTGCACTGCCCTTAAATTCCAAAGGATAAAGTCCTGTGTGTAATCTTCCAACAAAAGCCCTGAACTGGAAATCTGGCAAATCGATACTGCAATCCAGGACCAGTATTCCTTTGTCTTAATGTGACTTAGTGAAGGTTTAACATTGTGATATAACCACCACAGCTTTGGCAATTCAAGAGGACAAGAACAAGCCCAATAACTTTACCTTTTTTAAAATGCATCATCTGTGCTGGTCCTTGTAATGTAAACCAGGCCCTGCAAGTCTATTCTATTTTGACCACCTGCTATTTTTAGAAATCCTCAAGTCCAAGGTATGAGATAATTAAACTGATAGGTTTGATATCTCAATTGGCCACTTGCTGAATTTGGAGATTGAGATCTAGTTTTTGAAAGCTGTGGCTTCAGCTGAATGGCCAATAATAGGCTGGTGATCTTGGGTAGGTTGGGTGAGTGGGCAGATGCAGTTTAATGTGGATAAATGTGAGGTTATCCATTTTGGTGCCAAGAACAAGAAGGCAGATTATTATCTGAATGGTGTCAGATTAGGAAAAGGAAGTGCAACGAGACCTGGGTGTCCTTGTGCATCAGTCACAGAAAATAAGCATGCAGATACAGCAGGCAGTGAAGAGAGCTAATGACATGTTAGCCTTCATAATGAGAGGATTTGAGTATAGGAGCAAAGAGGTCCTTCTGCAGTTGTACAAGGCCTTGGTGAGACCACACGTAAAGTATTGTGTGCAGTTTTGGTCTCCTAATTTGAGGAAGGACATTCTTGCTATTGAGGGAGTTCAGCGTAGGTTCACGAGGTTCATTTGCAGAATGGCAGGACTGTCATATGTTGAAAGAATGGAACGACTGGGCTTGTATTCACTGGAATTAAGAAGGATGAGAGGATATCTTATTGAAACATAAAATTATTAAGGGATTGTACAAGCTAGATGCAGGAAAAATGTTCCCGATGTTGGAGGAGTCCAGAACCAGGGGCCACAGTTTAAGAATGAGGGGTGAGCCATTTAGAGCTGAGATGATTAAAAACATTTTCATCCAGAGAGTTGTGAATTTGTGGAATTCTCTGCCTCAGAAGGCCGATTCACTGGATGCATTCACAAGATAGTTAGACAGAGCTCTTAGGGCTAGCGGAACCAAGGGATATGGTGAGAAGGCAGGAACGGGGTACTGATTGTGGATATTCAGCCATGATCACATTGTTGGCCCGAAGTGCCGAATGGCCTACTCCTGCACCTATTTTCTATTTTTCTAGGGCCAGTTTCTATAAACCTTTCAAGTTCTAATACATTTATTTATTTATGCATTTCCTTGAAGTGTTTCCCCAAAGCTTGATCTTGTTCATGTTTCAGCATTTCATGCAGTCTCTATGATTCTCTTGATATATTTCTCAACAAGCATCTTGGCGAACATAGAAAGGCACCAGTGTAGGAGACCATTTGGCCCATATGTTTGCCACTCAAGTTCCATCCATCACCCCTTCTGCAGCCCTGAAACCATATTCTAATTACAGTGCCCTCCATAATGTTTGGGACAAAGACCCATCATTTATTTATTTGCCTCTGTACTCCATAATTTGAGATTTGTAATAGAAAAAAAATCACATGTGGTTGGTGCACATTGTCAGATTTTATTAAAGGGTATTTTTATACATTTTGGTTCACCATGTAGAAATGAAAGCTGTGTTTATACATAGTCTCCCCCCTAAGTTCCTTTCCCTCTTTAATTTGCAACTGTGACATCAAATCCATTGTAAATTAAAGTTTGTACATTTGATAAATTAATGTCATGATTCTAGTACTGGTTTTCATACATAATCTAATTTAAACCACTTATGTCCTATTCCTACTGTACTAAATACAACCTTGTTTTCTTACTTCAGAAGCCCATTTTTGCTTTATATTAATGGGTTATCTGTCCACACCAGTAGTGTCAAGTCAGCAACTAGCAAACCTGCATTACAGTGGGCGCTGTAATGGAAAAGGAAATAAAGTGTAAATGGACTGCCTGATTGCAATATTGGTTCTACCAGTATTGATCAGTTCCTATTCCAATTTGTTTAAATGCTTCCATAGCAATTTTCAAACAATTTCCACACAACAAAACTGGAGCTATGGAAATTTGATCCTCTCCCTGGTGAGCTGGATTTTGACTACTGATCATATTTCCTGCTAACCCAGCCAAATATAATCAGTTGTGGTTTACATTACCTTCTCATACTGCTTATTTTCTGGCTGCTGCCAAACCAGATTTCTGTTTGTTTCAAGAGAGAGCTAGATAGGGCTCTTAAAGATAGCGGAGTCAGGGGATATGGGGAGAAGGCAGGAATGGGGTACTGATTGGGGATGATCAGCCATGATCACATTGAATGGCGGTGCTGGCTCGGAGGGCCGAATGGCCTACTCCTGCACCTATTGCCTATTGTATCCAGGATAAGCAACTGCCAGACTGATGCTCAGCAACAACCATTGTCCTATATTGGCCTCCATTGTTAGACACATAGAAAGTAGGTGCAGGAGTAGGCCATTAGGCCCTTTGAGCCAGCACCACCATTCAATATGATCATGGCTAATCATCCAGAATCAGTGGCATATTCTTGCTTTTTCCCCATAATCCATTGAGCCCTAAGAGTTGTATCTAACTCTCTTGAAAACATCCAGTGAATTGGCCTCCACTGCCTTCTGTGGCAGAGAATTCCACAGATTCACAACTCTCTGGGTGTAAATGGCCTACCCCCTAGTTAACTACTATCCACATCATACAGCCCCAGATCAAGGTTATAGGAAGGTAATGGACCTGCTGCTATACAAGGATGTTTTGTACCAAGACCAGGAGGAGTGTTTGATCAACTATAATTCTTTCCAAAACATGTTTTTAACAAGCTGGAGCTTGTCATAAAGTTATACAGCATAGAAACAGGCCTTGGCCCAACTTGTCCATGCTGATCAAGATGTCCCATCTAAGCCAGTTGCATTTTGCTCTAAACCTTTCCTAACTGTTTACCTTTCCAATTATCTTCTAAATCCTATTATAGCACCTGCTTCAACTACCTCCTCCTGCATCTACTTCCATTTACCCACCTCTGAGTGTCTGTTTGGTGTTAGAATTTAGAAGGCTTATAAAGTTTTCAGAGATATTTTCAGTACCTATAAAAATATCAGCCCTAATCTAGTAGACACCTGGCCCATGGTTTCAAGTAAAACAGGACCGCTGGCCCTTGTCTCTGTTCACCTACTAGGTCAAGATCTGTTCCATAATAAATGGAGAGGCGAACGCACTTCACACCTGGCCCCTCGGCCGTGCACAGGCCGCAGCTGGCAAAATCCAACGCTGCCGCCACCAATCTTTCTCTTTTATCTTCATATTTTATTTAAATACCATTGCCTTGAAATATTTTAATACTTTAAAAAATTCTTATTGAGTGCAATCAATGAAATGATTTTAATGAATTGGCCACTGTCAGCGTGGCTCAGCCAGGGCCAGTGGACGAGTGGCCTCTTGCAGCCGCTCTGCCGGCAGGTCGAAGGCCTGGACATCGCTGGCAGTGGCATGGCTGCAAGAGGTGAGGGGGCTGCGGACGACGACGGGACAGACGAACAACAGGAGAGGCCATTAAATCTTCTCAGAACTGGTGAGAACTTTAACATACTTGACAGTCCAATGTGGCCAGAGATGCAGTTGCTAATTATTCATTGTACAGTAAGACTTCAACATAGTCCTGTTAAATCGTAGCTTCATGGTGGTTAAGACATGAGCAGTAAGTAATCTCATGCCTTCCAAAGGGGTCAACATGAGCTGGAACTGATCTCCATCCCACGGCAAAGAGGCAGGAGCCGGAGGTTAAAGAGGTAAAGATATGAGGTGGTACTGCCTATTTCAATCAGAGGTAAAGGAGGCACAGAGCTAAACAATCTTAACAGCATTGAAGCCTCCGGCTCCCGCCTATGCTGTTAAGATTGTCGAGCTGCGTACCCCCTTTGAAATAGGCAGTACAGCCGCATATCTAATCCTCTTTCCCCCCCTGACCCCCACCACCTTCCCGATCTAATTTTACAATACAACATTATAGATGTGGCCAGCAATTCTCTAAACCAGTACAATGTTTTACCAAGGGGGGGGGGGGGGGGGGGGGGAGGAGATTGTATCTGCAACTTAACAATATCACCATCACCACCCAACTACCATCAAGTCTGGGGGCCAAACTCAGTTCAACGAGTAGAAGAGCAAGTTGGACTGTCCTCCAAGTATCGAAGAAAAATGAGATTTAGACTAGATGTCACTCCAATGTACTAAACATGTACACTAAATAGTGCAAGCAGCATGCTGCAGAACTAAGTGACCTCCCGCTCAACAGGTCTGATTAAAGCACAACCATCCTGACAATTAACAAATAAGAAAAGACTTGTAAACACCTACACAAAAGACAAGCATGTGGAATTTATTGCAGCCAGAACCGGGAAATGTATAATCCATCTGCGTCTTCTTGAATCCCCAACATTACACAGGCCAGTGTACATCCACTCTCCCAATTTGATACAAATGCTGTGATATCAGAAGAAAGTTGGGGGCTCTATTTACAGTTGCCACTCAGGGACCCAAAAATAACCTAGCTTTGATGGCGAGGACATGCTTCAGAACAGGCTGACTGTAACAGCTTGGTCCAGTTCATAGACACAAAATGCTGGAGTAACTCAGCGAGACAGGCAGCACCTCTGGATAGGAATGGGTGACGTTTCAGGGCGAGACCCTTCTTCACGACCCGAAATGTCACCCATTCCTTCTATCCAGAGATGCTGCCTGTCCCACTGAGTTACTCCAGATTTTGTGTCTATCTTTGGTGTAAACCAGCATCTGCAGTTCCTTTCAACACACTTGTTCCAGTTCACCCACACTTTAGCCACCTATCAGACAACAGGAAAACTGACCAGGTTACATTAGCCAGATATGTTCTGTGGCTACAAGAGCAAGGTGGAGATGGGCATTCTACAGCAGTGATTCTTCCTTGACTCCACAGAGCTTTAGTTTAAACACCCTCCAGAAGGCACAAGTTAGAAGTACGATTGCATGAACCGATGTTTACAAAGAAATGCAACTTATTCTAATAAGGTTTAGAATTGATATTCCACTGATCCAAAGATGTTATTTACAGGGTTCAAGAGTTGAGAATTTGTTTTCCAGCAAATATGTTAAAATTTCAGATTTTAATGAAATCCATATTTATAACCAAGTGTGAAATACAGTGTGAAATTAGTCTTGAACTGTGGTGAACAAACTCATTATAACATTACAGCAGGCCAAGTAATTGCGTTAAATCTGTACAAAATACAGTTCAAACAATCCTGAATTATAAAAATATATAAACATGTTTCAAATTCTTCAAAAGCACTTGTTTCACATACTTCAAAATTAGTTTTTCAGACTTCTGATGAATTGACCATATGTCAAATTTCAATATCTCTTATATACCTGATAATCCTATACCTGATAAATTCCATTTGAAATTTTAATACACTGACTCTCAGATCAGTTTCGGCGTAGAGCAACAGGGACCCAAAGATGCTTCTATTTCCTGTTAGCAGTAAAAGGCTAGTGGACCTGTGCCTTGCTTAAGTCCACCATCCGCCACCTCCAGTTTAAATTCCATTTGGAATATTTTGGAGGACCAAGAACCAAGAAGAGGAACTACCCTGTAGCAACAACCCAGCCTCCACTAGCAGTTTCACACAGTCAATTACCCATTTAGTGGCTATAAAGGCTGAAGCAAGTGTCAAATATTAGCTCAACTGCCTGCAGTATTGCTGAAGATTATTGAGACTGTAGACATTATTAAATGTAATAAATCGACCAGCTAAAAATATTATTGCCTTGATACAATTGTCATTATGCCAAAGATGGTTTGTGTCTTCCTTAGTGAAGACAGAACCAAGGTACTTGTTTAACTGGTCTGCCATTTCCTTGTTTCCCATTATAAATTCATCTGTTTCTGAAATATTAGGTGTCTTCACTAATATTTTCCTCTTCATTTATTTAAAGAAACTTTTAGTCATTTTTTATATTCCCCGCAAGCTTTCTTCCATGTTCTATTCTCCTCCTCGTACTTAACCCCTTTGTCCTCCTTCGTTGAATTCTAAATTTCTCCCAGTCCTCCGGTTTGCTGCTTCCACTGGCCAATGTATATGCCTCTTCCTTGGATTTAATATTATCCCTAATTTCCCTTGTTAGCCACGGTTGAGCCACCTTCCCTGTTTTATTTTTACACCAGACTGGGATGAACATTTGTTGTAATTCATCCATGCAATATTTAAATCTTTGCCATTGCATATCCACCGTTAACCCTTGAAGTATTATTTGCCAGTCTATCCTAGCCAATTCCCATCTCAGACCATCAGTTACCTTTCTCTAAGTTCAGGACCTTTGTCTCTGAATTAACTATGTCACTCTACATTTTAATGCAGAATTCCACCATATTATGGTCGCTGTTGCTCAAGTGGCTTTGCACAAGATTGCTAACAACTCCTACCTCATTACACAATACCCAGTCGAGGATGGCCTGCCTCTACATAGGTTGGTTCCTCTACATATTGGCTTAGAAAACAATCAAATACATTCTAGGAAGTCCATCCCTCAGTGTTGTTACCAATTTGGTTGGCCCAATCTATATGTCGATTAAAGTCACCCATGATTACTACTGTACCATTGCCACACATATCTCTAATGTCCTTTTGTTGCTATCCCCAACCACACAACTGCTGTTTGGTGATCTGTATACAAGCATTTTCTGCCTTTGGCTATTTTGCAGTTCTACCCATACAGATTCTACAGCATCCAAGATAATGTCTCCCCTTGCTATTGCATTAATCTCCTCTTTAACCAGCAATGCCACCCCACCTCTCCCTTTCTGTCTATCCTTCCTGAATATTGAATACCCCTGCATATTGAGCTCCAAGCCTTGGTCACCCTGGAGCCATGCCTCTGTAATCCCAACTATATCATATCTGTTAACAACTAACTGCACATTCAATTCATCCACCTTTTTACGAATGCTCCTCGCATTAAGGCACAAAGCTTTTAGGTTTGTTTTTCTTTCCTCACTTCTACATTTTGGTGTTATACAGAGGGTGTTACCCAAAGCTGGAGAATTCAATGTTGGGCTGTAAGTTAGTGGAGGAAGCCCAGGTCAGTATGTGAAGGGAAATTAATATGGGTGTCATCGGGAGATCCTTTGCAAGTGTTCGGTGAATCGCTCACTTAGTCCACACTGGAGGCCATGTTGAGGTTAGAGGTGGTGCATGTAAATCTCTGTTGAGATCCCTGGGTTGAGGCGAGGGAGGAGTATAGGGACTGGTGTTACATCTACACAGTTGCAGGAGAAAGTAGCTGTGGGGGGGGGGGGTGAGTGAACCAAGGAGTTACGGAGGAAGTGGTCTCTATGGAAAGCAGGAAAGGGAAGACTAGTTATGGAATCAAGCTGCGATTGGCAGAAATGGCAGAGAATGATATGTTTAATGTGGAGGCCGGTGGATGAAAAGGCAAGGAGCAGGGGAACTATCCCTGTTCCATCTGGTGGAGGGTGGGGTGGAATAAAGGAGTGAGAGAAGAACTACGGGATATAGAAGAGATAGAAACATAGAAAATAGGTGCAGGAGTAGGCCATTCAGCCCTTCGAGCCTGCACCGCCATTCAATATGATCATCCAACTCAGTATCCTGTACCTGCCTTCTCTCCATACCCCCTGATCCCTCTAGCCACAAGGGCCACATCTAACCCCCTCTTAAATATAGCCAATGAACTGGCCTCAACTACTTTCTGTGGCAGAAAATTCCACAGATTTACTCATCTCGGTCCTAAAAGACATCCCCCTTATCCTTAAACTGTGACCCCTTGTTCTGGACTTCCCCAACACCGGGAACAATCTTCTTCCATCTAGCCTGTCCAACCCCTTAAGAATTTTGTACGTTTCTATAAGATCCCCCCTCAATCTTCTAAATTCTAGCGAGTACAAGCCGAGTCTATCCAATCTTTCTTCATATGAAAGTCCTGCCATCCCAGGAATCAGTCTGGTGAACCTTCTCTGTACTCCCTCTATGGCAAGAATGTCTTTCCTCAGAATAAGGAGATCAAAACTGTACACAATACTCCAGGTGTGGTCTCACCAAGGCTCTGTACAACTGCAGTAAAACCTCCCTGCTCCTATACTCAAATCCTTTTGCTATGAATGCTAACATACCATTCGCTTTCTTCACTGCCTGCTGCACCTGCATGCCTACTTTCAGTGACTGGTGTACCATGACACCCAGGTCTCATTGCATCTCCCCTTTTCCACCATTCAGATAATAGTCTACTTTCCTGTTCTTGCCACCAAAGTGGATAACCTCACATTTATCCACATTATACTGCATCTGCCATGCATTTGCCCACTCACCCAACCTATCCAAGTCACCTTGCAGCCTCCTAGCATCCGCCTCACAGCTAACACTGCCCCCCCCCCAGCTTTGTGTCATCCGCAAACTTGGAGATGTTGCATTCAATTCCCTCGTCCAAATCATTAATATATATTGTAAATAGCTGGGGTCCCAGCACTGAGCCTTGTGGTACCCACTAGTCACTGCCTGCCATTCTGAAAAGGACCCGTTTACTCCTACTCTTTGCTTGCTGTCTGCCAGCCAGTTCTCTACCCACATCAATACTGAACCCCCAATACCATGTGCTTTAAGTTTGCATACTAATCTCTTATGTGGGACCTTGTCGAAAGCCTTCTGAAAGTCCAGATATAACACATCCACTGGTTCTCCCTTATCCACTCTACTAGTTACATCATCGAAAAATTCTATAAGATTCGTCAGACATGATTTACCTTTCATAAATCCATGCTGACTTTGTCCAATGATTTCATCACTTTCCAAATGTGCTGCTATCCCATCTTTAATAACTGACTAGCATTTTCCCCACTACCGATGTTAGACTAACTGGTCTGTAATTCCCCGTTTTCTCTCTTCCTCCCTTTTTAAAAAGTGGGGTTACATTAGCTACCCTCCAATCCTCGGGAACTACTCCAGAATCTGAAGAGTTTTGAAAAATTATCACTAATACATCCACTATTTCTGGGGCTACTTCCTTAAGCACTCTGGGATGCAGCCTATCTGGCCCTGGGGATTTATCGGCCTTTAATCCATTCAATTTACCCAACACCACTTCCCGACTAACCTGGATTTCACTCAGTTCCTCAATCTCATTTGACCCCCGGTCCCCTGCTATTTCCGGCAGATTATTTATGTCTTCCTTAGTGAAGACAGAACCAAAGTAGTTATTCAATTGGTCTGCCATGTCCTTGTTCCCCATGATCAATTCACCTGTTTCTGACTGCAAGGGACCTACATTTGTTTTAACTAATCTTTTTCTCTTCACATATCGGTCGGTGAAAGCTTTTGCAGTCAGTTTTTATGTTCCCTGCCAGTTTTCTTTCATAATCTATTTTCCCTTTCCTAATTAAGCCCTTTGTCCTCCTCTGCAGGACTCTGAATTTCTCCCAGTCCTCTGTTAGGCTGCTTTTTCTGGCTAATTTGTATGCTTCATCTTTTGTTTTGATACTATCCCTGATTTCCCTTGTTATCCACGGATGCACTACCTTCCCTGATTTATTCTTTTGCCAAACTGGGATGAACAATTGTTGTAGTTCATCCATGCTGTCTTTAAATGCCTTCCATTGCATATCCACCGTCAACCCTTTAAGAATCAATTGCCAGTCTATCTTGACCAATTCACGTCTCATACCCTCAAAGTTACCTTTCTTTAAGTTCAGAACCGTTGTTTCTGAATTAACTATGTCACTCTCCATCCTAATGAAGAACTCAACCATATTATGGTCACTCTTGCCCAAGGGGCCACGCACAACAAGACTGCTAACTAACCCTTCCTCATTACTCAATACCCAGTCTAGAATAGCCTGCTCTCTCGTTGGTTCCTCTACATGTTGGTTTAGAAAACTATCCCGCATATATTCCAAGAAATCCTCTTCCTCAGCACCCCTGCCAATTTGATTCACCCAATCTATATGTAGATTGAAGTCACCCATTATAACTGTTTTACCTTTGTTGCACGTTTTTGACAATAAAGTGCAGACCCTTCTATCTGCCCAGGGAATTTACCATCATAACCATCACAGCCATGTACATCCCCCCAGTGCAAACACTAAGGAGGCCCTGAATGCTCTTTATCGTTGCATCAGTGACTTGCAAACTACACGCCCAGATGGTGCTTTCATTGTTGCTGGGGATTTTAACCAGGCCAACATGAAGACAGTTCTCCCACATTACTACCAGCATGTAGACTTTGCAACCAGGGGAGTGAACACACTGGACCTAGCCTATACAAACATCAAGAAGGCATTCAAGGCAGTCCCCCGCCCCCACCTTGGCTACTCAGACCATATCTCTGTGATGCTAATTCCTGCATACAGGCCCCTGCTTACCAGAGAAAAACCTACTGTGAAGCAGGTTAGGGTCTGGCCAGAGGGAGCTATGACAGCATTACAGGGCTGCTTTGAGTGCACGGACTGGGACATGTTCAAGAAGGCTGCAACTGACAATCAACACACCAACCTGGAGGAGTATGCTGCTTACATGGAAAAATGCATAGAGGATGTCTGTGTCACCAAGACCATCACTATACGGGCCAACCAGAAACCCTGAGGTACGTGGAATGCTGAGAGCACGAAATGCCGCATTCAAATCCGGTGACTTGGTGGCACTCAGATCTGCAAGAGCCAACCTGAACCGAGACATCAGGCTGCCAAAGCGTGCCCATGGTCAGAAAATCCAGAGCTTCTTTCAAGACCCCATGAACACCAGGCGCATGTGGCAGGGAATAAAAACCATCACGGACTATAAGACTGCTCCACCACCCTGTGAAGACAACATAAACTTCCTCAATGAACTCAATAAATATTTTGGACGGTTCGAGGCATTCAACAACACACCTGCGAGGAAAGGTATTCCTCACTATGATGAACAGGCACTCGGTCTTGATACAGTCGATGTCCGGAGGACCCTAAAAGGAGTGAACACACGGAAGGCGGCAGGCCCTGATAACATACCAGGTTGGGTGCTCAGGGAATGTGCTGATCAGCTGGCACATGTTCTTACTGACATCTTCAACACCTCACTGAACCAGGCTGTTGTCCCATCATGTTTCAAGACTGCCACCATCATACCAGTGCCAAAAAAATCTGCAATAACATGTCTCAACGATTACCGCCCTGTAGCACTCACTCCCATAATGATGAAGTGCTTCGAGAGGCTGGTCAGGGACCATATTACCTCCAGACTCCCCTCCACACTTGACCCATCCCAGTTTGCTTACAGGCCAAACCGCTCCACAGAGGACGCCATATCCTCCGTACTCCACCTGAGCCTGGCACATCTAGAGGAGAACAACACACATGTGCGAATGCTGTTCGTGGACTTTAGTTCAGCGTTCAATACAATCATCCCTCAGCACTTGGTAAGCAAATTGGGTTCATTGGGCCTCAGCACCCCCTTGTGTAACTGGCTACTGGACTTCCTCACTGACAGACCCCAGTCAGTGCGGGTTGGAAACAACACCTCCAACATCATCTCTCTGAGCACCGGTTCCCCTCAGGGCTGCGTCCTGAGTCCACTGCTGTTTACCCTGATGACCCACGACTGTTGTGCCAGGTTTAGTACAAACCACATCATGAAGTAAGCAGATGACACAACAGTGGTGGGCCTTATCCGGAACGACAACGAACTGGCTTACAGGGAGGAGGTGAAACAACTGGTGGACTGGTGCAACACGAACAATCTGATCCTGAATGTTGACAAAACAAAGGAGGTCATCGTTGACTTCAGGAGAAACCGGCACAGTCACACACCACTACACATAATGACATCAATGTGGAGTTGGTCAGTAGCACTAAGTTCCTGGGGGTGCAGATCACGAACAGTCTGACCTGGTCACAAAACATCGCATCACTAGTTAAGAGAGTGCAGCAGCATTTGCACTCTGCGCCGGATGAGAAGAGCTCACCTCCCCCATCCCGTCCTCACCACTTTCTACAGGGGCACTATAGAGAGCATTTGACCAGCTGCATCTCTGTCTGGTTTGGGGACTGCAAAGCCTCCGACTGGAAGTCCGTGCAGAGAGTGGTGAGGACGGCTGAAAAAATCATCGGGACTTCTCTTCCTTCAATCCGGGACATTGCGAGCAAACGTTGCTTGTCCAAGGCCAACAGCATTATAAAAGACCCCACACATCTCCATCATGGACTGTTCACTCTGCTGCCCTCGGGCAAAAGGTATCGCAGTATAAGGAGCAGAACGGCCAGGTTCTGCAACAGCTTCTTCCCCCGAGCCATCAGACTCTTGAATTCCATATAATGTGCCGCAACTATTATCTATTTTATCTTTTATCTTTTTATCCATTTTATCCTTTTGTTGTTTTATGTTGCACGGTGAGCCAGATGCAACGAAATTTCATTCAGACTTGCATTTGTTGGTGTATTTTTGAATGACAATAAAGTCTTTGATTGATTGATTGATGGAGCAGGTAAGTGTTGAGGAAACACATGTGGCTGTGCCAGCGAGGCTAGGTCAGAACAAAGTGGGAGAGCAGCAGGAATCACAGAGGGGGAGCAGTGAGAGAGGTCTCATAGAACTCCCATCAGTGAGAGGAGAACCTCTTCAAAGTAGGCATGCTTTGACGGGATTTTGCAGTGGAGCCGTAAAATGGACGCACAAGGAACTGCAGAGGGTGGAATCCTCTTTTCCAGCTTTCTCCCCCCCCCCCCCCCACTCATTACATTCAGTCTGAAGAAAGGTCCTGACCCAAGACGTCATGTATATATGTCCTCTAGACCTGCTGCCTGACCAGAACCTTGTGTACCATGGAAGATTTCACCTGTAGTTCCTCGTTTCCATTTTACAGCTAAATTGTTCTTCCCGATAATCCTTTAGTTGATTTTGTTTTTAGTGCTGCTATCTGTTAGCAGAGGAGATGTTTCAGATGTTTCTTCATTTTCTTCGTTTGTAGCTTCAGGGTGCTTGGTAGTTTTGTTCAACATGTTATCCTAGAAGCAGGGAGGGAATGAAATGTCAGTTCAACTTGGAGTTGATGATGTTTTAAAAAATAGTCAATAGGTCAGAGAACAAAGATAACAATATTTTCCAATGATTGGGGTGGGTCGGAGGAGGTTTAAAGGTTTCTATGCTGTACTCTATGACCCTTTATATTTTTTTGCAAAGACAAGGGAAGGTTTAACAAGGTCACACCTTCTTTGTAGATAGCGGACTGTCAGCCCCCATCTCAACAGCTTCTGTTTGCAAAGGATCATTGCCAGCAAAGAGTCAACATCGTCAACATTATAGTTGGGATGGGAAGGAGCAAGGTTAAGATAAAACAATTAAATATCACTTTTATTATAGAATACGATCAAGGTTCTTGCAGCAATAAAAAAAATGAACAATTATCATGCGAGTTAAGAAAGGTGGCAAAGTGTGGTTTGAATTGTGAGAGAAAGGGGAAAACCTATGACCAAGAGGGATTTAGAGGAAAGAGAAAGGAAGATTAATAAGAGAGAACAAAAAAGGGATTGAGAAAAAAAAGAGAAAAATAGCTGTATGTCTGTTTATGGACACAATATCCTTTTCTAGGTAAGATAGAAAAAGCAAAGCACAATAAATCTATCCACTTTGTTTGGTATATAATACCAATCTGACCAGCAAGTAGCAATTTTCCTTACATCTGAGTGATGCTGCCAAATAATGTCTAGTTGATAGACATAATGCTGGAGTAAATCAGAAGGTCAGGCAGCATCTCTGGAGAGAAGGAATCTGACGTTTCGGGTCGAGACCCTTCTTCAGACTAATAGTCAGGGGAGAGGGAAACTGGAACTAGAGGTTCTCGACCCGAAACGTCACCCATTCCTTCTCTCCAGAGATGCTGCCTCACCCGCTGAGTTACTCCAGCATTTTGTGTCTATCTTCGCAACCAGCATCTGCAGTTCCTCCCTGCACATCGTGTCCAGATGAACCAGGATCAAGACCAATTGTACACACCTGCTTCATGGAGATCCTTCATAGACTTTCATTTCATCTGCTCAAGATTCTACCATCAACCCAGACATAGAAGGTCAGCATCTAAGTCAGACCACAGTCCTGTATGAACAGGACTGCACCAGCTCCCCTCCTTGGTCAGGAAAACATTTTCTCCTGCACGCGTTTTATATAGCACCAACTCCCATGACCATCCCCAGCAATATTTTAGGAATAATGTGAACTTTTCACCACATTAAAGTCTTTGCTTCAAAGTGAGCCTCTTACCTGTCTTCTGTCCACTATATTGAGAAGGACGGAGACGACCACACAGCAGATGGTGTTGGCCAGCATGAAGATCATCACCTGCCGCTAGCGCCACACTGGGATCTTCACGTCACTGCGTGTCAAACCCAAAGTGTTAGTAACAAGGTACTGAGCAATGGAAAGACAGTTTCTCCAATCCACCTTTGGTTCATTAAGTTAAAAAAAAATGGACTATGAAAATACCAACAGTAATTCCAATTTTTAAATTTGCAGATGTTGCAAATCTGAAATGAAAATAAAAAATGCTGGGAAAACAGAAAACCTGTCTTGCGAATTGATGGTATTGCCCCTTTTAACAAAAAATGCCTCTTCATCATCCAAGGTGTTCTTCCTAAGTAATTGAGTTTAATTGAGAAAACCACAGGATCTCATAACCATCTAAAGGGACCCAAACACCATCTCCCACTGACCTGCGATGCAATTTATCACGTCGCAGGCATTGGGTGCTGAGGTCACACAATCCAGTTATGTCTTTACATTTTCTATTTTCTAGCCTTCCTTCCAGTCTATTGTATTGCCTTTAAAACTCTTGATATAGTTCCACTACATTGAAACCACAAAATGTGGTTTTGGAAAACATCCCATTTAAGCCTGCAAGGCTTACCCTGAACCATTTACCTGCCTGTTAAATTCTCAACCCCATTCCCACTGACCTCTCTGTGGGGTTTTATTATACACTGTATATCAAAACCAAACATACGGTTTGGCATTTCATCTTCTGTCTGGGCACTTTGCAGCCTTAAGAACCAAATATTGAATGCAACATTTTTGATAACTAGCCATCAGGCAAAAGGTATACAAGTGTGAAAACGCACACCTCCAAATTCAGGGACAAGTTTCTTCCCAACTGTTATCATGCAAGGTTATCCGTATGTAATATTAACTAAGTATTTTTCTTTCCACAGATACAACCTGGGTATTTCCAGCATTCTCCTTTTGGTTTCAGATTTCAGTAATAGTCTCACCTTCCTTTCACAACATTGTGTATCCCTTTGTAAACTGGGCAGCTCTGGTCTCAGGAGACTGAGGACCATGTGTCCTGGTGTAAGAGATTGGAAACCTTGTGTAGGAGATTGAGAACCTTGTATCCCGGTGTCGAGACAACAACCTTTCACTCAACGTCAACAAGACAAAGGAGATAGTGATCGACTTCAGGAAGTGAAGCGGTGCACACACCCCAGTTTGCATTGATAGTGCCGAAGTAGAGATGGTCAAAAACTTCACATTTCTCGGAGTCACTATCACCAACAACTTCCCCTGAAAGCATCAACCAAGAAGGCACACCAACGCCTCTACTTCCTTAGAAGATTTAGGAAGTTTGGCATGTCCCCTACAAGGCCAGCAGCATAATCAAGGACGAGTCTCGCCCTGGCCACTCCCTCTTCTCCCCTCTCCCATCAGGCAAAAGGTATACAAGTGTGAAAACGCACACCTCCAAATTCAGGGACAAGTTTCTTCCCAACTGTTATCAGGCAACTGAATCATCCAACCACAACCAGAGAGAAGTGCTGAACTATTATCTACCACTGATGTCCCTCCTACTATCGTTGACCGGACTTTGCTGGATTTAACTTGCACTAAACGTTATTCCATTATCATGTATCTATACACTGTAAATGGATTTATTATAATCATATATTGTTTTTATGCTGACGTTAGCACACAACAAAAAGATTTTCACTGTACCTTGGTACACGTGACAATAAACTAAACTGAACTGGTCTCACCCCATCAGTGACGTTCCCTGTCTCCCTGCAACCCCTCCCTGCTCTCTCTGCAACTTAAAGCTAACTTGTTTTTCCTCCTTCCCTGTTCTAATGCCGGTCTTTGAACTGATATGGTAACTCTTCACGCAGATGCTACTTAACCTGTGAAGCTCTTACAGCATTTTTTATTTTCATTTCAGATTTGCAGCTTTTAAAATTTGGAATTACTGCTGGTTTTTACATTGTTACTGGAGGATTATATGGTTTTCCTTCTGTTAACAAGGTCTGATAAAATCTTGACTCAATTCTACAACTATGCCTCAGGCAAACTCTGCACCACATGCCGATTTTCAATATGGATCAGACAAGGCAATATTAGCAAGTTTGCAGATGATACTAAAGTGGGTGGTATTGTACATAATGAAGGTGGTTGTCTAAAACTGCAGCAGGATTAGATGGATTGAGGAATGGTTGATGGAATTTAATACAGAGAAAGGCAAGGTGTTGGATTTTGGGAAGTTTAACATGGGCAGGACCTACACAGTGAATGGTTGGGCCTCTGGGGAGTGTTGTAGAGCAGAGGGATCTAGGAGTGCAGGTACATTGTTCCTTGAAAGTAGTGTCACAGGTAGATAGGGTGTTCAAATGGGCTTTCGGCACATTGGCCTTCATCAGTAAGAATATTGAATATAGAAGATGGGAGATCATGTTGCACTTATATAAAACATTGGTGTGGTTGCCTTTATAGTATTATGTTCGGTTTTGGGCACCATGTTATAGGAGAGATGTTGTCAAGTTGGAATGGGGGGGGGACAGAGGATTTATGAGGATGTTGTTAGGATTCAAGGGCCTGAGCTGTAGGGAGAGGTTGAGCAGGCTAGGATTCTATTCCTCGAAGCACGGGAGAATGAGGGATGTTCTTATAAAAGTGTACAAAATCATGAGGGGAATAAAATGGGTAAACACCCAGAGTCTCTTGCCCAGATAAATGGAATCGAGGACCAGAGGACACAGGTTTGAGGTGAGGGTGAGAATATTTAATAGGAACCCGAGGGGTAACCTTATTTTACACAAAGGGTGGTGGGTGTATGGAACAAGCTGCCAGAGGAGGTAGTTGTGGTGGATACCATGGCAACGTTTAAGAAACATTTAGACGGATACATGGATAGGATAGGTTTGGAGGGATATGAGCAAATGCAGGCAGGTGAGACTAGTGTAGATGGGACATGTTGGTTGGTGAGGACAAGTTGGGCCGAAGAGCCTATTTCCACGCTGTATGACTATGACTATAAGCCACTTGACTGGCCTGGTGAATGTGGATGACAAGATGGCTTGCAGGGAAAACCTTTTCCAGAAAACCTCCCTGGATTCCATTGTCCCTTCATTTCCATTTCAGATCCCTACTTAAACTGCCACTGCAGGCCTGATGGACCAAAGAGTTCCACCCACAACCCCACTAACCCAGATTTACAAGGAGCGCAGATCAGAAGGTTAGCAGTTCCATAATTCTTTTATTTACCATTAAAATGATATGCTTATCTACAGATCGTGTCTGTAAGATATTTCATAATTTAATTTGGTGTACATCTTGGAACTGGCCACGTTGTTTAAGAATTGTCTGCAAGGTTAACTGTGTGTGACGGGTGGGGAAATAATCTGTCACCACCATTGACTCTTGAATTAAATGAAGAAAATGTAGCAGGAAAGTGGAAGAAATTCAAGTTAGTTTGCCAAAACAACACTGTGGTAATGAAGCTGAAACAGAACCAGACCAACAAGCAATACCTCTTATTGCAAAATGTACAGACGTTTGTGAAGTTTATTGCATTTGCTTAGACTGGCAAAAGAGGCAGGTTGCCACTGTAAATTGCTCGTTCTAAGCTTCCCCCCAGTCTAGTTTCAGTCAAAAATCACTGAGTCAAGCACTTGCGCAACTAAACTTTATTTTGACAAAACACAATTATGGTTCCCACTACTGTACCTAACCACCGCGGGCTGGATCCTCGTATCTGCCTGATCAAGCCCTCTTGGCCTCGCTCAAACAGAGACACTCCAGAAGGTCACGCAGTCCTAAACGCTCTCCCAGAAGATCGACACAAGACCTCGTGGTAGCGGACTTTTATAGGTCCCCGGACCTCCAGGGGCCGAACCACATGGGGGTGGTCTCTTTACTATCCAATAACAGATATCGATTAACCTCATACATGACAGACATTTCCCTAACCCAATAATAGTGGCTAATACATTGTATTCAAACAGTGATTCTCAGAGGAAACGAACATCGCAACATGTGCCCTGATATGCAAGAAAACCAGGCAAGACTCAATACTTAATCCAATCAACTTCCAGCAAAGTAAAGCTTTGCAACATTATTTACAATGTGTATGTCTGGTTTGCATTCATCCAATCCATTCTATGCATTTTGCACCTAACTGTCAGGGTCTGCAGATGTTCCCATTCTCTTCCTGCAGCTCTTATATAGGCTCTAGACAAACTGGCACTATTCTGCAGCTTGTCCCATTTCTACAGAAAGCACTTTTAAATTGACCAAATGGCCTAGCAGTCCAGAAGCCTTTGCTCAGTTTTAGTGTCCTAGCCTTTCCAATTTGGCCAGGATTAACACAAGTCCTGCCAACGGTGCAAAATCACCCTTTTCAGGTGGTATAAATTTAACAAGATAAACAGGAGACTGGTGAGGTATGTTACCAGGATAGAACTTAATAGTCAATGTGTATAAATGTCATGCAATTGTGCCAGAATAAATGGCAGACGTGTATGGAATAGAGGACTCAAGGATGCAAGAAAGGTTGCTTTTCAAAAATAAATCTGACCTTAGATAATGCAGGTGAGATTTCTCAAGTGGCAGAGAACATGGAGTCAACAGAATATGTGTGAAGTACAAAAACAGTCTAATGTAATGGAATTCCCTTTCTTCCATATGGTGGAACTAACTGCTTAAAGATCATGGTGAAGACACTCCAGATCACTTATTTCATTGAAAAATAAAATTAAAATGTTCCTTCAGGACATTTCCAAAAGTGTTGGTGACGAACATGACCAGTGATTTTAATAGATTAGTCATAATCTAATTGATTTTTCAAGTACATTCAAGAGCTCAATGGCTTTCTCTTGCTTCAACAAAAAGATATTCGCCATGTGCAAATTTGGGAGCATTAATGCTTAACTTGCCATTGCACCCCAACACTGGGCATCAACATTCTGCATTCACATGAGATCTACAGTAGGTTTTGATATATTTTAAATCTAATTCAATTGCTGCATTCAATTTAGTTTATTTATTGTCACGTGCACAGTGAAAAGCATTTTTTGCGTGTTAACTAGTCTGCGGAAAGACAATACATGATTACAATCAAGTCATTCAGTGTGCAGATACATAAGGGAGTAACGTTTAGAGGAAGGTAAAGCCAGTATAGTCCAATCAAAGAAAGTCCGAGGGTCACCAAAGAGGTAGTTAGTTCAGGACTGCTCTCTAGTTTTGGTAGCTGTGTATTGTGGTACATATCATTTCTACTCGTTTCTCTTTATCAGTTACAGTTCAGCATTCTGTCACATAGATTGTTTTCCATTTGTGTTTTGTGTCACATAATTACGTCTAGATGTATCGAACAACCTGTGCCTATCTTGAATAGACAGCATTTTCATTATCACCAGTAGTGTGTAAATTGCATCAATCAGTAAAGACGAGTTAGTGGACCAAGTAAGACAACAGAATTAATACAGCAATCAAGATAAAAGAAAATAAGAGCATTCTATTTACATTAATATACCTTTCTTTACAGTGGCCAGTACTAAACAAAAAACCTCACCTGAATTTGCTTCCAAGGATCTGTCCAACTATCAGGTTGCAAACACCAACACCAATCATTTGCACTGATGTTGTGACTCCTGAAGCTGTTCCGAGATTTGCCAGAGGAACGATCAAGACGATTGATGGCCACAGAGCTGCCTGTGGAAATAAGCAGAGTTTACCTATAAAGCGAACAATAAAGTACCAAAATCAGAAAATTATTCCCTGGATTCACCGCAATATTCTGGATTCGGGCATGAGTTTACTTCACAAACTACCAGAATTCTTTGAAAGTGTATTTTGGAAACAACTCAGAATACTTTTATAATGGATGCATAAGTGATAACAGTTACTTAAAGCTGAGAAAAAATAAAGCTAACACCTTACCGCAGCAAACGAGTAGGTGACTCCCAGCCATATCATAGAAACCAGTGGTGGTACAGAGGTAAACGCCAAGAGTGCGAAAACCGGGACTGTCAACACAGCACACGTCGTGACAAATATTCCTCTCAATCCTACATGATCCTGAAATAAGATTACAGGAACAATGAAAGGATTAATTTGTAAATATATCATTAAAGAAATTGCGACGGGTGCTGGTTGGTGGGGTGACCTGGTTCAGTCAGCCTGACAAACCATTCAATTAATTCCTAAATCTTTCATTCTATTTGATTTTAGACTGGCAAATTATTCTTTGAAAGTATGCTTTGTATCCAGATTTAATTTTTGTGTTTACAATACAATTTATTTTATATTTTTATTTCTGCTTCTTCCCTCCATGAAAGCATATGACTCACATATGTCACATGGGCTATGCTGCTACACAGCCAGATCTGAATGATGTCACCAGCTGCATGGTAGACTTGTTCTAGTTTGCATACATTGTACTCATGGCAGCAATGAAGAAAGGTTGGAGAGGGTCATACCAGAGATAAAACAAAGATGGGACAAGGATATGACAGAAGAAGCAGCTGCATGGTGATTGAGAAAAATAGAAGAGCTGCAAGCTCAAAAATGGATTTACACAACCTGGAGATTTTTATTTTCTCATTTCAGAATTGGAGGAGACCACATTAGAAAGGTTGTCAAAGATGTAGATTGAAGCAGAGAAATTATGAGAGAATAGGCAACATGATGAGGGAATAGACACAAAATGCTGGAGTAACTCAGCGGGTCAGACAGCATCTCTGGAGAAAATGGATAGGTGACGTTTCGGGTTGGGACCCTTCTTCAGGGGGGATTTTTGTTGGAATGTGATTCAGACCTCTCTGCTATCCTCCAGTTTATAAAAGTGATTAAAAATACTCAATTTTGTGCATTCTTTAAGGTTCACCGTAAGCTCAATACCACATAATATCCAATGCAAGGATACCTGACGTTCCCAGTGATCACATACTACCCTGCAGTTAAAACAAATGACACAATACTCACAATGAGGATTCCAGCTATGGGTAACAGAATCAACGAGGTATCGAACACAGCACCAGTGATGTACGAGGCTTCTTGCTGACTGTAGCCCGGATACTTATCCTGTATAAACTTGCTGAAAAATAAATGCATTCAATACATGTAATGGCAACTAGTATTTGATTTTCCTATTTTATAATTTTATTATAACCCTGTAGAAGTGTTCCATATGACTAACCAGTGTTTAAAACTATAACAGGCCATGATAATTACTATATAAAAGAGCAGACTTCAATCGTGACCTAAATAACAGGATCACACCATTAGAACAGTATTTCTTAGAGCTTATGCCTGCATTACTTTCTGTTCATACAACGGCAATCAAACAATCTATCAATGCTAAGATAGACACAAAGTGCCAAAGTAACTCAGCGGGACAGGCAGCATCTCTGGAGAGAAGGAATGGGTGACATAGAAACATAGAAAATAGGTGCAGGAGTAGGCCATTCAGCCCTTCGAGCCTGCACCGCCATTTGATATGATCATGGCTGATCATCCAACTCAGTATCCCATCCCTGCCTTCTCTCCATACCCCCTGATCCCTTTAGCCACAAGGGCCACATCTAACTCCCTCTTAAATATAGCCAATGAACTGGCCTCAACTACCTAGATGTTTTGGGTTGCTGAACTCCTGCCAAAGACTTTAACCCTTCCCATTCCCACATTGACCTTTCTGTCCTGGGCCTCCTCCATTGTCAGAGTGAGGCCCAGCACAAATTGGAGGAACAGCACCTCATATTTTGCATGTGCAGCTTACAACCCAGCAGTATGAATTTTGATTTCTCCAACTTCAAGTAACCCTTACATCCCCTCTCTCTGTGTCCCTCCCCCACCCTAGTCGTCGTACTAGTTTTACTGTCATCCTGTTGAGTGTTACTGTCTGTACAACTTGTTATCACCTACCCCACAGCCAACAATGGACCATTGTGGGCTCCACCTTTCCTTGATCATCGTTGCTTTTTGCATATCTTTCTTTTCTTTGTTCTATGTGCCATCTATATCTCTCATTCTCCTTTCCCTTGACTCTCAGTCTGAAGAAGGGTCTCGACCCAAAACATCACCTATTCCTTTTCTCCAGAGATGGTGCCTGACCCACTGAGTCACTCCAGTTTTGTGTGTCTATGTTCAGTTTAAACCAGAACCTACACATAATCAGCAATATAGGACCATTAGGAATATGGTAATAAGAACCTTAGAAAACTAATATCATGAACTCTGCTTACCTGGCATCTGCAATAAATGGAAAAATTCCATTATAGAAGAACATGAGGGTGAGAACAACTAACCAGTAGCGGAGAGACAAGTGGCGAATATCCTGCAGCCTCTTTGGGGGAAAAAGAACAGAAAAGTCAGAGTAGATATTGGGGAGGTGGAGTTAGATCCGAGTCAGCCAAAGTAAAGCAAACTGATCTTATGGATCCCAGCTACCAGAAATCTACTTCAAAGACCAAGGATTACTCTGCATAACGACTGATAATCAGATAATCAATTCTGAATCCAGAAGCAATAGTTTATGGAAGATTAAATCCCATGTCCATGAATCTACCTACCACTTTCTTGGATTCCTGCTGAAGGACTCCATCCAGTCCCAGCTGTTTTGCTCCGTTCCCATCCAGGATGCCAACGATGATGGCCGACACAAAGCTAAGAACACACAGCAAAGTTCCTGAAGAAATGAACCACAGGAGAGCCTACATGACTGGCAAAGAATAGGCTGCAACAAACGGGAATATCAGATGATCCCACCAGTGACACAACTTCTGCATCCAAGTGCGGCTTCTTGTATTTATGGCACAGATGGATGGAACATGCAATAAAACGTTCTTCAAAGCAATGTCAAAAATGGTCCCAAGAAATTACTTTTCCCCAAGATTAGAGGTAAATCAGAATTATATGGCACATCTGCAGGCTATTTTACCAATCTATTCCAGCCCAAAAAACTGCTGACAGTTCCCAGTTTTTAAATTGGATCTTTATAGGTTATGGGACATCGAGCCCTCCTTTGTTACATTTCCAACGTGATGCAAGTTGTGGCCTTCAAAACCCTTTGATCAAGTTCCCGACCTCAATCTCAAGCCGCATGAATAGATTTTCAGTTGTTCTCTAATTCTCTAGAATGTTCTTAAATATGTCCTTTCTAATTATTAACCTCTCGGTTAGTGGAAAGTTCCGTCTATCCACTCTATCTCCACTTTAGAAGTTTCAAATGTGTGCCCATTACAGCAAAACCACAATAATCTGGTGCTAAGGTTATTCGTATTTAATTCATATTAAATTTGCACGTTATTCGTATTTAATTCACTTTCTTTGGGTCAACATAGAATTTAATGTCAAGTGCAAAGTGTTGCCCTTTGGCAAACCAGCATAGACTTTACACAATAAACTGGTAAAATAGAGAGACTTAAGGGCCTGTCCCACTTTCACGACCTAATTCATGACCTCTGCCGAGTTTGCCCTTGACTCATACTCGCAGCATGGGCGTCACGAGGTCGTAGGAGGTCGTAGGTAGGTCGTAGCAGGTCGTGATGCTAGTCGTAGGTACTCGTGGCATCAAGTAGATCGGGGTGTTTTTCAACATGATGAAAAATGTCCACAAGTAAAAAAAGGTCGTGAAAGTGGGACAGGCCCTTTAGGGGTTCAAGTACAGAGTTCTCCAAAAGTAGCGACACAATTGGACACTGTGCTGAAGAAGACATTTGATATGTTTGCCTTCATCGGTCAGGGCACTGAGTACAAGAGTTGGGAGGTCATGATACATCTGTGGTAATGGCAAGTCCATACTTTGAGGATTGTGTGCAGTTCTGGTTACCTTGGTGTAGAAAGGATGTCATTAAGCTGGAAAAGGTACAAGAAAGATTCAAAAGGATATTACAGGGACGGAAGGGCTTCAGTTATGAGTAGTGACTGTATAGGTTGGTGAATGATCACAGTCGTTTTCCTAGGTAGGGGAGTCTGAAATGAGAGGGCATAGATTTAAGGTGAAAGATTTACAGGGGACAAGTGGGGTAACAGAGGGTGATGAGTATGTGGAACGGACTGCTGAGGAAGTGAAGTTTAAAAGACATTTAGGCAGATACGTGGAAAGGAATGTTTAGATTCACCAAATACGGGCAAATATGGACCAAATGTAGACAAATTTTAAGCGAAGGTCACAGAGGAGCAGCAGCCAGACCAGTGAGGGAGTGGATTGGCTGAGACATCTTAAGTAGTTAAGTGGATAGTTGTCTTGGTTAGATAAAATGAAGGTTTATCTTCATTACCCAATGAAGATAAACCTTGTTGTGTGCGGCGTGCCTTGGAGAGGTAAAGTGTAGTCTTTGGCTCAAGAGCCTTCAGCGAGGAGGCTACATTTAATCAGTTGTCTGTTAAATTTAATTTAAATTTTTTAACTTATTGATGTGATGGCAGGAATATTACTGCAGTGCGCTTGCTGCAGAATGTGGGAAGTCAGGGGCACTGCTGGTGTCACTGACCACTACACCTGTGGGAACTGTGTCCAGGTGCAGCTCCTCAAGGACCGAGCTAGAGAACTGGAGCAGCAGCTGGGTGACCTGCAGTCCATCCGGGAAGACAAAAGTTTCCTGGACAGGACCTACATACAGTCAGGTCGTCACTCCAAGAGTGCAGGAGGTGTGACAGTTAAAGACGGAAAGGAAGGGGATGAAACTAGTTCAGGAGACCTCGGTGGAAGTACCTCTTGAAAACAGGTACAGCCTCTTGGGAGCTGTCAGGGCAGACGACGCTGCCAGTCCGAGCGGCGGACAGGTCTGTGACTCGAATCCTGGCGCTGAGGCTCAACCAGCAAGACTGATGTCAGGCAGAGCCATAGTGGTGGGTGACTCCATTATCAGAGGTTGGGACAGGAGATTCTGTGGTGACAGACGAGACTCGGGGAAGGTGTGTTACCTCCCTAGTGCCAGGGTCCAAGATGTCTCAGACCGACTTCCCTCTCATCCTCGAGAAGGAAGGTGAACAGCCGGTAGTAATTGTGCATGTAGGCATGGGTAAGAAGAGGAAGGAGGTTCTGCAACGCGAGTATAGAGAACTAGGTAGGAGGCTGAAAAGCAGGACCTCTAGAGTGGTTATCCCTGGGTTGATTCCAGTACCTCGTGCTAGTGAGGGTAGGAGCAGGGAGATAGGGGAGCTGAATGTGTGGCTGAGGAGTTGGTGCAGGGGGCAGGGATTCAGATTTCTAGATCACTGGGATCTCGTCTGGGGCAGGAGTGACCTGTACAAAAGGGACGGGTTGTACCGTAATTGGAGCGCACAGACATTCTGGCAGGCAGGTTTGCTAGTGCTACATGTGTGTGTTTAAACTAAACAGTGGGGGGTGAGGTCAACAACATGGAAGATTCTGCATGCAGTTAACAGGAGAGTGTAGGAAAGGTCACGTTTAAACTAACAGGCCAGGGGGATGGGAACCAATACAGGGAGACAGAGGGACGTAAAAGGAGGACAGAAGCAAAACATAAAAGGGAGATAAGAAAAACAAACCTGAAAGCTTCGTGCCTTAATGCGAGGAGCATTCGTAATAAGGTGGATGAATTGAATGTGCAGTTAGTAGCTAAGGAATATGATATAGTTGGGATTACGGAGGCATGGCTCCAGGGTGACCAAGGCTTGGAGCTAAACATGCAGGGGTATTCGATATTCAGGAAGGATAGACAGATAGGAAGAGGAGGTGGGTGGCATTGCTGGTTAAATAGTAGTTTAATGCAATAGCAAGGAGAGACATTAGCTTGGATGCTGTAGAATCGGTATGGGTAGAACTGCGAAATAGCCAAGGGCAGAAAACGCTTGTTGGAGATGTATGCAGACCACCAAACAGCAGTAGGGAGGTTGGGGATAGCATCAAGCAGGAAATTAGGGATGCGTGTAGCAAAGGTATAGCAGTTATCATGGGTGACCTTAATCTACATATAGATTGGACCAACTAAATTGGTAACAGCACTGAGGATTTCCTGGAATGTGTACGGGATGGTTTTTTAAACCAATATGTAAAAGAACCGACTGGAGGACAGGCCATCCTAGACTGGGTATTGTGTAATGAGGAAGGATTAGTTAGTGATCTTGTTGTGCAAAGCCCCTTGGGCAACAGTGACCATAATATGGTGGAATTCTGCATTAGGATGGAGTGTCATGGTTAATTCAGAGACTAGGGTCCTGAACTTGAAGAAAGGAGACTTTGAAGGGATGAGACGGGAATTGGATAGAATAGACTGGCAAATTATACTTAAAGGGTTGACGGTGGCGAAGCAATGGCAAAGATTTAAAGACCGCATGGATCAACTCCAAAAATTATTCATCCCTGTCTGGCGAAAAAATTAAACAGGGAAGGCGGCACAACCGTGGCTTACAAGGGAAATCAAGGATAGTGTTAAATCCCAGGAAAAGGCATATAAATTGGCCAGAGAAAGCAGCAAACCAGACTGGGAGAAATTTAGAACTCAACGGAGGAGGACAAAGGGGTTAATTAAAAGGGGGGGAAAGAGCATGAAAGAAAGTTTGTGGGGAATATAAAAATTGACTCTAAAAGCTTCTTTAGATATGTAAAAAGGAAAAGATTAGTGAAGACAAATGTAGATCCCTTACAATCAGAGACAGGTGAATTAAAACTGGGAAACAAAGAAATGGCAGAACAGTTAACGGAGTACTTTGGTTCTGTCTTCACTACGGAAGACACAAACAATCTCCCAGAAATACTAGGGGACCGAGGATCTAGTGGGAGGGAGGAACTGAAATCCACATTAGTCAGGAAATGGTATTTGTAAAACTGTTGGGAGTGAAGGCAGATAAATCCCCAGGGCCTGATGGTCTGCATCCCAGAGTACTCAAGGAGGTGGCCCTAGAAATCGTGGATGCATTGGTGATCATGTTCCAATGTTCTCTCAACTGGATCAGTTGCTCTGGACTGGAGGGTAGCCAATGTAACTCCACTTTTTAAGAAAGGAGGGAGAGAGAAAACGAGGAATTATAGATCAGTTAGCCTTACATCGGTAGTGGGGAAGATGCTTGAGTCGATTATTAAAGATGTTATAGCAGTGCATTTGGAAAGCATGACAGGATCAGTGAAAGTCACCATGGATTTATGAAGGGGAAACCATGCTTGACTAATCTTCTGGAATTTTTTGAGGATGTAACAAGTAGAATGGATAAGGGAGAGCCAGTGGATATGGTGTATCTGGACTTTCAAAAAAGCCTTTGACAAGGTCCCACACAAGAGATAGTGTGCCAAATTAGAGCACATGGTATTGGGGGTAGGATATTGACATGGATAGAGAACTGGTTGGCAGACAGGTAGCAAAGAATGGGAATTAACGGGTCCTTTGCAGAATGGCATGCAGTGACTAGTGGGGTGCCGTAAGGCTCGGTGCTTGGACCCCAGTTATTTACAATATATATTAACGATTTAGACAAGGGAATGTGGCATCTCCAAGTTTGTGGATGACACAAAGCTGAGTGGCAGTGTGATCTGCGATGAGGATGCTATGAGGCTGCAGAATGACTTGGATAGGTTGGGTGAGTGGGCAGATGCAGTATAATGTGGATAAATAATAATAATATAAATAATAAATTTTATTTGTGGGTGCCTATACAAAAGTCTCAAGGACACCTTACTGAGTTTAACAAAGAAACAAATAATCGGGGTAAAATAAGTTATAAAGACATCACCAATACATAAATGTTATCCACTTTGGTGGCAAGAACAAGGCAGATTTTTATCTGAATGGTGTCAGATTAGGAAAAGGGGAGGTGCAACGAGACCTGGGTGTGCTTGTACATCAGTCACTGAACTTAAGCATGCAGGTACAGCAGGCAGTGGATAAAGCTAATGGCATGTTGGCCTTCATTGCGAGCGGATTTGAGTTTAAGAGCAAGGAGGTCCTACTGCAGTTGTACAGGGCCCTGATGAGACAGCACCTGGAGTATTGTATGCAATTTTGGTCTCATAATTTGAGGAAGGACATTATTGCTATAAGCGAGTTCGGTATTCCGACTGCGCTTGCCCAGGTCATAGGTCACTCACGATAAACATACTCGGCAGCTCAGCAGCCGCGCATATACAGACCCGCACCCCATCCGCAGCCAGGATTGAACCCGGGTCCCCGGCGGCGCTTGCCATCACTGGACCGCCCCTGTTTCCCCACCCCCCCCCGTGCTCCCCGCTGAGCGCCCCACCCCCGTCCGGGGGCAGCCGGAGCGATCACGGACCGACGGATCACCGGCCCGGAGCAGCGGCGGCCCCAGGCCCACAGCCGGCGCGGAGAAGAAGCGCCAACTCCGCCCGTCCCACCGGGCAAACCAACAGTCCCGGCCCGACGGGACACCGGCCCGGAGCAGTGGCAGTCCCAGGCCCACAGCCAGCAGGGACCATCAGTCCAGGGCTGTCGGTCAACCCGGTGGGACAGGCAGAGCCGAGCCGGAGCCAGAACACCCCTCCCCACCCCCCTCCCACGCCGACTGCAAGCCCGGAGCCGCCCCGGGCCAGCACCTTGCCAGTCCAGGGCCACCCCCGGACAGGGACGGGACACCCGAGAGGGAAGCAATCCAATAGCGCCTGCAGCGCCGGAGACCCGGGCCCGACCCCGACCCCGACCACGGATGAAACGCAGCTCCGTGCACTCACAGTAGCTCTGCCGCCGAGTATGTCTCTCCCCGTCTCCCAATCGCCTCTGCCTCCACTCTCTCACTGTTATACCCCGCTCTCCCGTTACCTAGATAAAAATTTATACACAGCTTATACAGCCAGCACTTTGTTCGCTTGTTCTTTATCGCGAATGACCGTTGACAAATCCCATGATTCCTTGCGTTTTTCGGAATACCGAACTCGCTTATAAGTGAGTTTGGTATTCCAAAAAACGCAAGGAATCATGGGATTTGTCAAAGGTCAAATGCTATAAATAAAAATTGAACGAAGTGCTGTAGATTCAAGTTTGTATTTGTCAGGGGCAGATACGAGTGGGAGTAGGGGGAGGGGGGGGAGAGACTGGACCGGCTCTCGGCAGTTACATGCACACAGAACCGCGCCTCACCCGCAGCCAGGATCGAACCTGTGACCCCGGCGCCGCAAACGCTGCCAAACCGCCACTGGACCTCCCCCGTTCCCCCCCCCCCCCACTCGAGTGTCCCATCCCCGCCCTGGGGGCGGCCGGAGACATCTGGACCGACGGGACACCGACCCCCAGGCCCACAGCAAGCGCGGAGACGCGCCAACTCCAGCCCAACCCCGCTCCAACTCCAGAGGACCCCGCTACCCAATGGGCCGCTACGGCGACAAGTGCCAGTTCGCCGTAGCGGCCCAAAGAAGCGAAAAACTTCTTTACCCAGAGAATTTTGAATCTGTGGAATTCTCTGCCGCAGATGGCAATGGAGGCCATTTCACTGGATGTTTTCAAGAGAGAGTTAGATTTAGCTCTTAGGGCTGAAAGAATCAAGGGATATGGGGAAAAAGCAGGAACGGGGTACCGACTTTAGATGATCAGCCATGGTCATAATGAATGGCTCGAAGGGCCGAATGGCCTAAACCTGCACATATTTTTCTATGCTTCTGCATGGGATAAGCTCATTTGGTTGGCATAGATGAGTTGTGCCAAAGGACCCGTTTCCATACTGAATAACTATAATGACTTTGGATGATATTACATACTTTTCCCAGTGAACCAACTGTGTTTAAAGGGAGCATGGAAACCAGTGAATGGAAAGAGCAAACATCATCTGCTGTCAAGGCATCAGGGTTGTAGAATAGTTATACAGCAGATTATCAGAGTTTTATTGTAGATACCGTCAAAAAATGGTATGAAAAGGACGCAAAGGAGATGGAGAACAGGAAGTAACCAAAAATGAGATTGAGGCAACTGATGGCATGTCATGGGTAGGTTATAATTCTGGAGGAGATTACAGGGGTAGGGAGAGGTGAAGCCATAATAGGAATCTGTTGAGAAGGGGGCACGTTGTTTTTTCTATATATCCAGCAATCTGTTGCCCTTGTTGAGAGAAACATGGATTTTACCTCATTCTGATGGTTTGTTGTAATTTTGGCATTTTATTCCAAATGTATCTTTAAATAAATTGGTCACACAGTGGCACAGCTGGTCTGTCTCACTGCATCAGAAATCCAAGTTGGATCCTGACCTTGGGTGCTGCCTGCGTGGAGTTTACCCTCTAGGTGGGCGCTTGTGATTGCCCACTATAAATTGCACCAAGCGTGTAGGGAGTAGATGAAAAAGTGGGATAACGTAGAACTAGTGTGAACACGATTTGGGCCAAATTTATGATGGTGGGCCAAATTTATTATTCAATAAATGTATTTAATTAAAGCTGAGATATCTCAATTATTTGCAATAGAAGGCATATACTTTAAAGCACCAGGTGACATGTGCCCCTTAAGATTATGAAACACAATTCAACTCACTGTTCAGAAAAGATTCAGAAGGATAATACTAGGACTGAAGGGCTTGTGTAATGAGAAGTGACTGGATAGGCTGATTTGCACCAATATCAAAACCAGCTATCAGTTATCATTTATCACAAAATTAGTCTGTGAAGTTTAGCACTTCCAATTTCTATTTGGCTCTGACGTTTAAGTTATTGGTTAATTGATGTAAGCATTATCTGAAAAATGCAATTTAGTTAATTATACAATTAATCCCTTGGAATGAATTTAGATCTTGACACAGTATTTAATACTTTGATTTTCTCCAATAATAGTCCAGCACGGGATTGATTTCACTTGCAAGACTATTTTTCAATTCCAGTGCCTTCATCAAATTCCTCAAATCCACGCTTACCTCCCCAAAGTGTCCACTGAATCCCAAAGTGTGCCTCAAAGGACCGGGTTAATAGAAAGTTGAGGACACTGCCAAAACGGGAGAAGGCCATTTTCAGCCCAAAGGCCAACGACAGCTCCTTACTTTTGAACCAGAATGCAGTAATTCGATCTTGAGCAACTGAGATTTTGGAGAGACAAAGAACAGAATGTGAGTGACGTGTTCTTGGAAATAGAACACACAACTGGGAAACGTTTCAATCTACTGTTAAATCTGTCTGCTTTAGCTGAAAGTGTGCACATGTTCATCAGCCCTTTAGGTGACAAATTCATAAGTTCATAAGTTATAGGAGCAGAATTAGGCCATTCGGCCTAACAAGTCTACTCCGCCATTCAATCATGGCTGCTCCATCTTATGCTCTCAACCCCATTCTCCTGCCTTCTCCCCCAGAACCCCTGGCACCCATACTAATCAAGAAGGGTGCTAACTAACTAAAAAAAAACACAATAAAATGTTGGAATATTTTGGATAGTGAACATTGAATGAGTGATTGACTGATTTAAACGATGAAGAATATTAATACAAAGCCTCTGGGCATTTCTTCACAATCTGGTACCCACAGGTTGAACTAATACTTACTAATGAGCGACCCGTTGCTTGAGCCAAAAATAAGTCGGCCGATGAGCATCAGAGGCAATAGGTAACTGGTCCCCTTGAAATGAGATCCCAAAGCAAAGGTGGCCGAGCCCAGCACAATAAGAAAGGAGAACACGAGGACACCAACTGTAGGGAGCAATAAATAAAATGGTTTTAACCAGAGGAGATTTTAGAATATTTACCTTATGATTAAAATCAAAAGCTCATTCAATGCATCAATATGCATAACAAAATAGCTAGTTTTGTTTTAAATTCAATCCAGCAGATGCCAGGCAACTGCAGCAGGGCCTGAATATAATAATGGGCGACAAGCTGAAACTGGGGGGCGAACTACAGCAACAAAGCACTGCTACTGGATGAGCTCAATGTCTTTTACGCTCAATTTGAACAAAATTCAACTGAGGTGCATCCCCACCCCCCACTGCTCTACCCATACATCTCACTGGCAGATGTCAGATCTGCTTTCACAAAGGTAAACCTTTGGAAAGTGAACTATCTGAAAGGAGTTTCTGGACGGCTTCTGTAATCATGCACCAGTCAACGGGTTACAAACATGTCAATAACCTAGCCCTTAATGTCACCAAAAGTGCATAAAGCAAGGGCTCAAATAAAACCTTGTCCTCATCAACAAAGTTGCCGTGGAGCTTCATATTTCTCAGTATCCCTATCACAAGGAACCTAAATGGTCCCTAAACATTGATGCAGTGATCAAGAAAACACATCAACATTTTTACTTTCTTGGGCATCCGAGAAGATTCAGCATATCCTTGAGGATTCTCTCAAACATGTAGGAATGTGCAACAGAAAATATTCTAATATGATGTATCGCAGCCTGGTATGGCAACTGCTCTGCTCTTGACTGCCTCAAACTGCAGAGAGTGGTGATGTGTAAGAAAGAACTGCAGATGCTGGTTTAAATCAAAGGTAACTCAGCAGGACAGGCAGCATCTCTGGAGAGAAGGAATGGGTGACGTTTCGGGTCGAGACCCTTCTTCAGAGTGGTGATCACAGGCCAGTCCATCACAGGCTTTTCACTTATTTCCATCCAGTGCATCTTCATGTTGTGTTTCATCTGGAAGGCTGGACTAAAGTATCATCAAGGATGCCTATCACCTTGGCCTTTCCCTTTTCTCCCTTCTACTTTCTGGGAGAAAATACAGGAGTATTAAAGGATGAACATCAATACTTAAGAACAGCTTCTTCCACAATGCTGTCTGACTCCTGAACCAATCAACTATTTTACACCCACTTTTCAGAGTTGATGTCATTTATTCTTAACTCTATCTCTTTTAGTTATTCCATTATTATGCTTTTTTTTGCACAATTCTGCTCTTTTGCACTCGTCATTGTGTTTATTGTTGTATTTATCACTACAGTAAGTATACTGTTTACTCTGTGAGCTTCAGATGAACAAGGAATTTCATTGCACACTGGTATATATGACAATAAACTAATCTGATCAGATCTTTACCCAATTTCAATGACTGGATGACTGGCACAGATGGAAATGCTGGGACCAACACCCTGCGTAGCTAAAAGTGAGGTTGCAACTTATCCAAGTTGTAACTCTGGACATTCCGCATGCCAAACAGTAAAAGAAAGCACACAATGAAGTGATCCCATAACCAAATGATTAGATCAAAGCTCTACAGCGTTGTCACATATAATCCGAAATGGTGACCCATGATTAAAGCATTAGCAAGTGCATGCTCCAAGAACATCTTTATCCTTTATGATGAGAGCACGTGTGTGCCAAAGTCAAGGTGACCATCTTCCCCCTGAGAATAGGGGGAAGGGGGCGCCGTCCTGTGTGGTATGGCTGCCCAGCCTGCAGCTGTCCGTTTTCATCTTTTTTTTATTTTTAGTTAGTTAGTTGTTTTGTTTTTAGGAGTTCTATTCTTTTTTATGTAGGGGTGGGGGTGGGGGGGGAGGAAGGGGGAAACTACTTTCTAGGGTCCATACCTGGTCAGAGAGGCAGCTTTTCTCCGGGCTGCACTTTCGACCTGTCCTCGCGGCCTACCAGCGGGCCTGGAGCGGCGTTTCCTGAGGGGACCGCCCAGAACCTTGGCTTCGGCGGCGGCACAGCGCTGGAGCGCTATCGCGGAGCGGAGCGGGCGATGCCTTGCCTGGGTCGCCGCGCTGGAACTCCGGTGAGCTGGGACCGCCGGTGAACATAGCGGAGCTGCAGGTCTGTGGAGCGGTCAGCTGCGGGCGGCGGCGCTGAACTTTACATCGGGAGCCTAGGATCTCGCGACGAGATCGCCAGTGGTGGAGCTCCATCGAGCGCGGCCTGTCGGCTTCGGAAGCCGCGGACTCCGGTAGGGAGACGGCCGTTCCAGGTGTCCCAAGCTGCTGAGAGGGTTCTCCCGACGCCGGAGCACCATCACCCGGCGAAGAAGGGCCTGTAACATCGGCCCCCGTAGCGGCGACTGTGGAGGCCTATATAGGCCAGACTATGGGTGGACAAGGGGATATGGACTGGACTTTGTGCCTTCCCCCACAGTGGGATCCATTGTGGGGGGATATTTTTATGTTTTATGTTAAATTTCTTTAATGTTGTGTCTATTTGTGCTGCATGGCAAGAACAAATTTCACTACACCATTTGGTGTATGTGACAATAAATGTCCTTTGTCCTTTGTCCTTTGTATCATCACAGAAGCTAGTCCTGCCAAATACTGTTCTGTATCCAGTACTCTCAGCCTGTTCTGATGGAAAGGCAATAGGATCAGATATCATCCCAATTATAGTACCGCCAACTTGCCCTCCAGAACTTAGTGCTTCTATCATCGTTATTCTGGTAATTACAGCACTGACATTTAACACACAATGTGGAAAATTGCTCAGGCGAGTATTGTCAATAAAATGCAGAACCTATTCGGTCTGTCAAATCATCACCCTACAGGTTTATTCTCAATCATCAGCAAACTGATGGTTGGCGTTGCAAACAGTACTTTCAAGTGACACCATAGTCATCAAAAATTTGATATCAATTTTGTTTTTGGCTGAATCGGAAGAGTCCAAAATTTCACCCATCCTTGGTCCCAGCGTGAAGATATGACTAGCTCAGGTAAGCAATTTGGTCAACAAGGTCTAGTTAGGTAGAAGGGCCTATTTCCATGTTGGCTTTATGAATCGATGAACCAAAAACTGAAATCCAGAAATGAGGTGAGAATTACTGCCCTTGACACTGAGGCAGCATTTAACTATGCTTGGCATCAAGGACACCAGATAATACTGAAGTCCATGGACAACAGTGAACTCCATTGATTGATGGAAGAGGTTAAAGTCACAGCACAGTCCCAGGTTATCACTTAAGGAGTTTTTGTACATGGTGCCCAAAGCCCAACCATTAGCTTTGTTAATTACTTTTGTTCTATTATAAGACTATAGATACATGGCTAGGGCAGGTTTAGTGGGATATGGGCCAAACGCAGGCAGGTGGGACATATAGATGGGACATATTGGTCGGGGTGGGTAAGTTGGGCCTAAGGGCACGTTTACACACTGTACGACTCCATGACTTGTGTTGTGCCTCAGGGACCATTGCGGTTTGTGATTTATACCATCGATTTGGATGAGAATGTACATGGCATGATTAGTAAGATTGCAGATGACACTAAAGTGGGTGGTATCCACAATAATGAAGATGGTTATAAAAAATTACAGCAGGATGTTGATCGGTTGGGCAAGTGTGCTGAAGAATGGTTAATGGAGTTTAATGTAGATAAGTTTGGGGTGTTGCATTTTGGAAAGTCAAACCAGGGCAGGACCTTCATAGAGAATGGTAGGGGCCTGGGGACTGCTGTAGAGCAGAGGGATCTAGAAATACAGGTGCATAGTTCCTTGAAAGTACCATCACAGGTAGATAGGGTGGTCAAGAAAGCTTTTGGTACATTGCCCTTCATCAGTCAGTGTATTGAGTATATAAGTTGGGATGTTATCTTACAGTTGTACAAGAAGTTGGCGAGGCCGCATTTGGATTATTGTGTTCAATTTTGGTCACCCTGCTATAAGAAGTATGTTGTTAAACTGGACTGAGTGCAGAGAAGATGGTCATCATACTGAGGAAGATTGCTAAATTTCTTCATTTTGGTAAAATATGCATTGATTATCTGATCAAAAATCAATGCTACACACCGATTAACCAAACTGTGCCAGTTTGAAAGATGTCAATGGCCTAAATGTACGAGGCATCCTGACTCATGCCAGTCATAGGAAGTATTATACTTATGGGAAATGACAAGGTTTTCCAAATGCTTCAGCTGCTGAAGTGCACACAGCAAACTCACAATTCCCCAAATCTATCCAAATAATTTTGGCATGGTCTTCATGTGAACAAAAATGAGGGCTGAATTTTCTTCCTTTTTAAAAACAAAATGCTGGGAAAAAAATCAGAACGGCAAGCAGCATACAGTGGGGGGGAGGGGGAAAGAGCAATTAGTCAACATTTCAGGTTGATATTGATGCAGGATCTTGCAGGTTAGTCTTGATGCAGGATCTCCACCCAAAATATCTTAGCCCTATTGCCTCCAAAGAAGACCCACTAAGTCCTTTCAACATTGTTTTTTATTCCGGACGCCTGCATTTCCTTTCGTTTTCTCTCCCTACACAGTTGACAACGGGTTGTAGACCTGCTGTTCTGCAGAGAAGAGGATTTCCCAATGGAAATCTTAAGCAATGTAGAAAGTGCAGAATTAGACTTGATTAATGGGTTGGGCCCACCTTGCCATAGTTCATACCGCTCCTCAGACTCACCGCGATTTCCCAACTTGTCTATGAAGAAACCAGCCAGTATCACCACCACAGCATTTCTGCAGGAGAGAAAATGCAAATAAGGAACAAAACTTAAAAGACCCAAGGGTGTTGTGCCTTTCAAAGCATTTGTGTTGTAAATGAACTTATCTTCCCTCTCCCCTCCACCCAGCTGAACTGCTGACAGCAATTTGCATCCTTGCCATCTTTGTGGTATCTGCTGTGTTATACACCCCATGCAAAGGTAGAGAGGCTTTGTGCTAAAAATCTAGATATTATTCTCAAGTTTATGATTGGAATCAACCAACCAAAACCAGGAACTCTTATTCAATGAAAGCTGAGCCTGGGACTAAATTGAATAGAGTAATGGTTTTAGAAAACACATTCTTCTCCAATCAAGAAAGCTTTCTCAGTTGGAAAAAAAACAATCAGAGCATATAATCCCAAGTTATTTATGTGTAAAGGATCAAGGTAGAAAACAGTGTGTTTAAAGTGAAAGGCGACAAAAACAACATTGAGCTGGTATCTCTGCTGTGAATGCCTGGATCTAGGAGTCAGCATCCCTCTCTGCCACTGGGTCCTTGACTTCTTGACCCACAATCAGTGAGGTTACGCAACAAAGCAACCTCCACGATAACTCTGCACACCAGAGCTCTACAAGAATGCATTCTCACACCCTTATTATACTTCCTATGCACTCATAACTGTGCAGACAAATTCTGCTCAATTTCATTTACAGGTTTGTAGGTGATACCACTAAAGTGGTCTCAAATAATGACAAAAGAGAGTACAAGAAGACTCCGAGCGTGGTGACATGATATCAAGACAGCAACTTCTCCCTCAATGTTAGCAACATGAAGGAGCTAATTATTGACTTCAGGAAGTGAGGTGGTGTACATGCCCCATTCAGCAGTAACAATGCAAAGGTGGAGATGGTTGAGAGCTTCAAGTTCCTCAGCATAAATCTCACCAAAAATCTGTCCTGGACTAAACATTAAGGTATGGGCAAGAAAGCACACCAATGTCTCTACTTCCTCAGAAAACGAAGAAAGTCTGCATGTCTCCAGCATCTTTTACCAACTTCTACAGATTCACCGTAGGATGCATCCTATCAGGATGTATCATAGCTTGGTTTGGAAATAACTCTTTCCAAGAGCGCAAAAAATTGGAGTTTTGTGGATGTAGTAAAGTCCATCACACAACACAATCCCCCACAATTTACTCCATCCACACTTCACGCTGCCCCTCAGGGAAGCAGCAAACATAGTCATGGACCTTTTTTAAACCTGATCATTCCCTCTTCTCAATACAAAAGCATAAAAGCAAGTAGCACCACATTCAGGCAGTGGATGTGAAAGTGGGACAACAGAATTTGTGCAAATGGGTGATCGATGCCAGCCTGTACTTGGTGGGGTGATGGGGCCTGCTTCCAGGCTGTATCTTTTAACCAATTTAATTTTTTTTTAAACACCATTCTATGATAAATATACCAAAGGAGGTTAGGAAAGGACTATCAACCCATTGAGCATAGAATTATTTTGCCACCCAATTAAATTACCACAAACAGATGCTTCAGGAACAAAGTGCAGGAAAAACAAAGTCATAAAAGCTGTAGTAGTCAAGTCGAGTTGAGTTTATTCCAACCACAGGAAATGTAACACCTGTCTCTACATCTCCTCACATCCATCCAGACACCCCATCAATCAATCCAGCAGAGAGAGAAGTTCACAAGCACACCCTCTAACTGCATCTGCTGCATTCGGTGTTCTTGATATGTCCTCCTTTACGTCAGTGAGACTAAGCATAGACTTGGCGACTGTTTCACCACACACTTGCTCTTGGTCCACCAAGGCTTGCTGGATCTCCCAGTTGCTAACCATTTTAACTTCCCTTCCCATTGACATACCAATCTGTCTGTCCTGGGCCTCTTTCATTGCCAGAGTGAGGCCACAGGCAAACTGGAGGAACAGCACCTTGTATTGAGCTTGGGTAACATACAACCCAACAGAATGAACATTGAATTCTCCAGTTTTAGGTTTCATCCCTCCTCCTGCCCCCATTTCCACCCTCCCCCATTCCCTTCACCTATATCCCTCCCTCTAGCTTTACATTTCATGCCTCTTTCTCTTCTTATCTGATACCTTTTTACATTTGTTTCATCTCTAGTCTTTATCCACCCATCTGCCAATCAAAGCCCCTACATCTGTATCCACCTATTACTTGCAGGCTTTGTCCAACCCCCACCTTTTTCCCAGACTTCTCCTCCCTAATATAATCAGTCAGAAGAGGGTCCCGACCCAAAATGGTATCTATCCCATCTCCTTCACAGAAGCTGACTGACTGCTGAGTTCCCCCAGCACGTCCAGAACCATGGCTCACAGCGTAACAATAAGGGGTAGGCCATTTAGGGCTGAGATGAGGGAAAACTTTTTCACCCAGAGAGTTATGAATCTGTGGAATTCTCTGCCACAGAAGGCAGTGGAGGCCAATTCACTGGATGTATTCAAGAGAGAGTCGGATACAGCAATTAGGGCTAACGGAATCAAGGGATATGGGGAGAAAGCAAGAACGGAGTACTGATTTTGGATAATCAGCCATGATCATATTGAATTGCGATGCTGGCTCGAAGGGCCGAATGGCCTACTCCTGCACCTATTTTCTATGTTTGTGTTTTTACTCAAGATTCTAGCATCTGCAATTCCTTGTGTCTCAAGTTGTGTCACTTGTCCACAGAGGTACAGGTTCAATGAAGATCATACTTGCAGGAGCATCATGGGGACGGACTCAAACAACACACAAAACATAAATTATACACAGACAGTTAAAGTTGCAGACAGCAAAACAAAACACAAAACAGATAACACTATAATGAATAAAGTCAAGCCAAACTCAAGTGCAAAATGTAGAGAAGAGTTGTGCAGCCAGTTCAAAAGCTAGATAGTGGTTGGAGAGTAACAATAAATTTCATGAATATGGCTATAATACAAAACCCAGCTGTGTTGGGTGGAATTATTAAGATACTATCTCCCAATGGTTTGATGTTACTGATGATAAATGGATAAATATATCAACATTTTGGAAAGGGAGTGGTTGGAATGGACTACTGTACTGTAATTTATTACATAGCTTGATGCCTCAGTAAAGAGACAAAATGCTGAGGACAATGTGAAAGTGCATATTTTGTTAAATAAGATACTTACGTCCACGCATAGATAGCATAGAGAAGGTTGTACTGCTGTGGGGTCATTCCCAGTCCCTCCACACAATCTGTTGTCCCATTAGTTACGTTAGAATTAAGACAAGTGAGATTCTGGAAAGGAACAGGCCACAACACTGTCAGACAGAGGATGCAGCGTTGAACAAAATTTATCGGATACATTTCGTAGCCATACAGTTTATCTAGTCAGGATCTACTGTCCCCAGTGGAATTGTCTTCAGATGTAACTTTCACAAACTCAAAGAAATAACTGAAATTTTGAGAAGCTCCTCAAAGAGCCAAAAGATAAACAGATTGACCTGGGTAATGTTACAAACTTTTAGCAGATGTTAAGGATTCGGATAAATGACAGGAGAAGGAACATTTAGAAGAGTGCAAACAACTGTGTTTATTACAGGAAAAGTAAAAATAAAGCAACCTCTCTCACCCCTCTGCATATCCGAGTCTCCTGTCTGCCACAGCCAGCCCGGAGACCCCGAATGTCCTGACACCAGCACTTACGAAAGTCCAAGCTCTCTCTCCCTCTCCAAAGGAAAGCTCCTTCTCTCTCTCTCTCTCTCTCTCTCCCCAAAGGTGAAGATTCCAACAGCTACGTTGAAGCATGCACATATGTAATCAAATAAACCTGTGTTTCTACCCTAATCTAAGAATAACAGGTGACTATGTTTTAAAACTAGCTGTCCTCCTTCGTGGTAACATTAAGAGTTATTTGTCATATCAGACGGCGAGGTAGTGACCTTGCAGGTGGCTTCATTACTTACTGGTCCCTCTAAGTTAGCCTAAGCATTCTTCCAAAACATCTAATTATTTTCCTAGCACAGGTTGACCTGTGGTGCTGTTAATTTAGCTGACAACTCTATTTTAGCTGACAGTCTGTTTAACCCTTACATTACAGATGGGAGAGGCAGAAAGAATAGCTTTGATACTAGGGATATTATTTTCTTTGTGACATTTTACTTTAATGCTCTTCAGTGGCAAGCGCCTGGAACCTACGGTCAAGAGTGGTGGTGGTGGTGGCAGATGTAAATGTGGCATTTAAGAGGCTATTGGAGTGACACACGCATATGTAGGAAATTAAGGATATGGATCATGTGCAGACAGAAGGTAATAGTTTAAGTTGACATCATGTTTAGCACGTACATCATGGACTAACCGGCTTTATCCTGTGCTATACTGTTCTATGAAACGTCACCCATCCTTTTTCTCCAGAGATCCTGCCTAACCCGCTGAGTTACTCCTGCATTTTCTGTCTATCTTCGGTATAAATTAGCATCCACAGTTGCTTTCTACACCACTGTTCTATGTTTTAAAGCTGTGTCAAAAATGTTCTCCTCAGGTTCCCATTAAATCTTTTCCTCCCTACCTTAAACCTGTGTCCTCTGGTTCTTGATTCCCCTACTCTGTGCATTTATCCAATCTGTTGCTCTCATGATTTTGCACACCGCTATAAGATCACCCCTCATCCTCCTGTGCTCCAAGGAATAGCTATAAGGAATATAAAATTGAATTAATGTATGACAAAAATAGGTTGGTGTTTGACAGGCACAGTGGACTTACTGAGCCAAGGGGACTTTGGCTGTGTTGTAAGACTCTTTTCTCTAATGGCTACATGTTGGTCAAGCATGCTGCGAATGTCCAGAATACAACAGAAATAATGCAATACAAGGTGTTCCTTGGAAAGAGAGACAGGTTCTAACATAGCGTGTTATTTGCATTACCTCGGGGCCAACTAGGAAACAAGTTTATCCTGTGGACAATCCAGTACTCACCCCCTGGAACTGCTCCTGAAGCACACTGGGAATGTCAAAGCAGAAATAGGAACCAAAAGTCATTAGGCAGTTGAAAAATAGTAACAGGAACCTGTAATAGGCTAAAAGGAGAGAGGGGGGTGTAAAACAAAAAGAAACGATAAAACACAAATATTAATAATTAACTGACAATTATACAAAAACTAAACATATTACTTGGTAAACAAAAAAATACTCAGATACTGGAATCTGAACAAAAATAGTTTCACGGTACCTTAATTGGCACAGTGACAATAAACAGACCTTTGAACCTTTGAACAATATGCTGGAAGAACTGTCAATTTTACCTGCCATCTGGGCACTGTGCAATCTTCTGCAATGATCATTGAATTTTCCAACTTCAAGTAAATTGCCCATGTTGTTTCTCATAACCATGCTTGTGTTCCTTTCTCACCTGTATTTATAAAGTGCCTCCCTATCAGTATTCATGCTCTTTATTACCTGACCCATCCAACCAATCTTCAGATAAACCATTGTTCTACACCTCAACCGTACCCCCACTGCCTTATTCCTATGAAGAAAAAAAGGGGTAAGGGAAAGAACAGTCAGCCATGGCTCAGTAAAACTATAAAGGATAGTATTCGGTTGAAGGCAAGGGCATATAAGGTAGCTAGAGATAGTGGGAGGGTAGAGGATTGGGAAGCATTTAAAGGTCAGCAAAAAATAACTAAGAGATTAATTAAGACGGGGAAAATAGACTATGAAAGGAATTTAGCGAACAACATAAAAACTAATAGTAAGAGTTTTTATAGCTATATAAAAAGAAAAAGGGTGGCTAAGGTGAACGTTGGTCCATTGGAGGGTGAGACTGGAGAGTTGTTGGTGGGGAACATGGAAATGGCAAAGGCATTAAACGAGTATTTTGTATCAGTCTTCACCATAGAAGACACAAAAAATATTCCAACGCTGGATAAACAGGGGGCGGTAGGAATGGAGGAGCTAAATACTATTAAGATCACCAAGGAGGTGGTATTAGGGAAATTAATGAGACTGAAGGAGGATAAATCCCCTGGGCCTGATGGATTACATCCAAGGGTCTTGAGGGAGATAGCGGTGGGGATTGTGGATGCATTGGTGATAATTTTCCAAAACTCCCTGGAGGCAGGAACGGTCCCAGTGGATTGGAAAATGGCCAATGTAACACCTATATTTAAAAAAGGAAGTAAACAGAAGGCGGGTCGGTTAGTCTAACATCGGTGGTGGGTAAAATGTTAGAGACAATTATTAAAGAAACACTAACGGGGCACTTGGATAAACATGACTTCATCGGACAGAACCAGCATGGTTTTGTGAAGGGGAAGTCCTGTTTAACGAATCTGCTCGAATTCTTTGAGGAAGTAACAACCCGGGTGGATAAAGGGGAACCGGTGGATGTGGTATACTTGGACTTCCAAAAGGCTTTTGACAAGGTGCCACATAAGAGACTATTGCTAAAAATAAAAAATTATGGGATTGGGGGTAATATATTAGCATGGGTAGAGGATTGGCTAACAAATAGGAAGCAGAGAGTGGGGATAAATGGTTCATACTCGGGATGGCAACCGGTAACTAGCGGGGTTCCGCAAGGGTCGGTGCTGGGACCCCAGTTGTTCACAATTTATATAAATGATTTGGAGGAGGGAACCAAGTGTAATATATCAAAATTTGCGGACGATACAAAAATGGGAGGAAAAGTAGGGGATGAGGAGGATAGGAAGAGTCTGCAAAAGGATATAGATAAGCTAGGTGAGTGGGCAACAACTTGGCAGATGAAATTTAATACTAATAAATGTGAAGTCATTCACTTTGGGAAAAAAAATGATAGGGCAAGTTATTTTCTAAATGAGGTGGAGCTGCGTTGTAATGCAACGCAAAGGGATCTAGGGGTAGTAGTACATGAATCACTAAAAGTTAGTATGCAGGTGCAGCAAGCTATCAGGAAGGCCAATGGAGTTTTGGCCTTTATTGCTAGGGGGATTGAGTATAAAAACACGGAGGTCTTGCTGCAGCTGTACACAGTATTAGTGAGACCACATTTGGAATACTGTGTACAGTTCTGGGGTCCATACTTAAGAAAGGATGTACTGGCCCTGGAGGCAGTGCAGCGAAGGTTTACAAGATTAATTCCTGCAATGAGGGGATTGACATATGAGGAAAGGTTAAGTAGGCTGGAACTCTACTCTTTGGAGTTTAGAAGAATGAGAGGCGATCTCATTGAAACATATAAGATTGTGAGGGGCCTTGATCGGGTGGATGCACCGAGGATGTTCCCAATGATCGGGGAAACTAGAACTAGGGGACATAGTTGTAGAATAAGAGGGGGCTCTTTTAAAACTGAGATGAGGAAGAACTTCTTCACCCAGAGGGTGGTTAATTTATGGAATTCACTGCCCCAGGGAGCAGTGGAAGCAGAAACATTAAATATATTTAAGTCTAAAATAGATGGGTTTTTTAGCTGCCAAGGGGATAAGGGGCTACGGGGACAGGGCAGGGATATGGACCTAGGTATGGTTAGTATAGTAAGACCTGAGTGATCTCCTGGACAAGTGTCGATCGCCTGGATTGGGGTCGGAGAGGAATTTCCCGGATTTTTTTCCCGAATTGGACCTGGGTTTTTATCCGTTTTTTTGCCTCCCCCAGGAGATCACGCGGTTCTTGGGGTGGAGAGGGGTGATAGCGATATAAAGGGGAGGGTAGTGTCTTGTGTTCTGTGTCTTGTGTCTACTGTTTGTGGGTAAGGGTGTCTGTTTAGTGTTCAGCCATGAGCGAATGGCGGTGCGGGCTCGATGGACCTGGTGGTCTACTCTCGCACCTACTTTCTATGTTTCTATGTTTCTATGCTTTCAATCTGACAACTCTCCATTCTTCCCACGGTTCCAAGGGCCCTGGTCTGAACATTAACTGGTTTCTCGTTCCATAAATGCTGCTTAACTAGCTGAGTTCTCCCAGCATTTCCTCTTTATTAAATGTTGCTGGGGATAGTCATGAGGCATGCTGTTAGATGGAAATGTGCACTGGATTAATTAGTTTCACAAAGAGTCATAGAATCAGAGTGATACAGTGTGGAAACAGGCCCTTCGGCCCAACTCGCCCACACTGGCCAACAATGTCCCATCTACCCTAGTCCCACTTGCCTGCGCTTGGTCCATAACACTCCAAACCTGTCCTATCCATGTACCTGTCCAACTGTTTCTTAAACGATGGGATTGTCCCAGCCTCAACTACCTCCTCTGGCAGCTTGTTCAATACACCCACCACCCTCTGTGTGAAAAAGCTACCCCTCGGATTCCTATTAAATCTTTTCCCCTTCACCTTGAACCTATGTCCTCTGGTCCTCGATTCCCCTACTCTGGGTAAAAGACTCTGTGCATCTACCCGATCTATTCCTCTCATGATTTTGTATACCTCTATAAGATCTCCCCTCATCCTCCTACGCTCCATGGAATAGAGACCCAGCCTACCCAACCTCACCCCCTCTAGTCTTGGCAATATCCTCGTAAATATTTTCTGAACCCTCTCAAGCTTGACAATATCTTTCCTATAACATGGTGCCCAGAACTGAACACAATATTCTAACGTCTTATACAACTGCAACATGACCTCCCAACTTCTATACTCTGACTGATGAAGGCCAAAGAGCCAAAAGCCTTTTTGACCACCTTATCTACCTGCGACTCGACCGTCATGGAACCATACACCTGTACTCCTAGATCCCTCTGCTCTACAACACTCCCCAGAGGCCTACCATTTACTGCGTAGGTCCTGCCCTTGTTCGACGTCCCAAAATGCAACACCTCACACTTCTCTGTATTAAATTCCATCAACCATTCCTCCGCCACCTAGCCAATCAATCCAGATCCTGCTGCAATCTTTCACAACCATCTTCACTATCAGCAAAACCACTAACTATTGTATCATCAGCAAACTTGCTAATCTTGCCCTGTATGTTCTCATCCAAATGGGAGCAAAGGTGCTCCAGGACAAATTGTTGGTGATATTTGCTCTCAAGACCTCTTCCCTGTACTGATGCATTGTCTTGAATATAGACATCCACTGGTACCTTTTGTTTCCCTGAATGCTGCTCAATCTGCTATGTTCTTCCAGCATTTGCAGTGAGACCACCTGGGGCGCCGTCGAGTATGGCTGCCCAGCCAGCAGCTGTTAGTCTTTTCACCCTTTTAATTTTTTATTTTTAGTTAGTTAAAAGTGTTTGTTTTGGAGGTCTTTTAGTCTTTTTATGTGGGGGGTGGGGAAACTATTTTCTCAGTCCCTACCTGGTCGGAGTTGCGGCTTTTCTCCGAGCCATATGTTTGCCCCTTCCTCGCGGCCTACGGGCAGACTGGAGCGGCGTTTCCCTGCCGGGACCGGCCAGGACTTCAGCTTCGGTGGCGGCACAGCACTGAAGCACCATCGCGGAGCTGGCGATGCCTTACCCGGGTCGCCGTGCAGTAAGCTCCGGAGAGCTGTGACCGCCGGCTCCAACATCGCGGAGCTGCGGTCTGCGGTCTGTGGAGCTTCCAGCCGCGGGCGGCGCTGAGCTTTAAACACTGCGGAGCCTGGTATCTCACGATGAGGTCGCCAGAGTCGGAGCATCGACTGCTGCCTTCCCCCACAGTGGGAACCATTGTAGAGGGATGTTTTTATGTTTATTGTTACATTCTTTAATGTTATCTTTATTTGTGTGCTGCATGGCAAGTCAAATTTAACTACACCAATTGGTGTACGTGACAATAAATGTTTCTAAGTCTAAGTCTTTTTTTTTTTTTTAAGTCATACAGCGTGAAAACAGGTCCTTCAGTGAAAACCTGCCCACACCAACCAACATGTCCCATCTACACGTGTCCCACTTGCCTGCATTTAACACATATCCCTCTAAACCTGTCCTATCCATGTACCTGTCCAAATGTCTCTTAAACATTACGATAGTCTTTAGTTTTAGAGATACCGCGCAGACACAGGCCGATCAGCAATCCCCGCATATTAATACTATCCTACACACACTAGGGACAATTTACACCATGCCAATTAACCTACCTACCTGTACGTCTTTGGAGTGTGGGAGGAAACCGAAGATCTCGGAGAAAACCCACGGGGAGAACGTACGAACTCCGTACACACAGCACCCATAGTCAACTTCGATCCCGGGTCTCCAGCGCTGCAAGGCAGCAACTCTACTGCTGTACCACCATGCCACCCACAATGCCAGTCCCAGCCTCAACTACCTCCTCTGGCAGCTTGTTTCATACAACCACCACCCTTTGTGTGAATAAGTGACTCCTCAGATTCGTATAAAATCTTTACCCCTTCACCTTAAACCTATGCTCTGGTTCTCGATTCCCGCACTCTGGGCAAGAGACCGTGTATTCACCCAATCTAATTCTCTCATGATTTTATACACCTCTATAAGATCATCTCTCATCCTCCTGTGCTCCATGGAATAGAGCCCCAGGCTGCTCAACCTCTCCCTATCGCGCAGAGTCCTGGCTGTAGTGGCCATTTGGCTTGTTTTGTGTGTCATTAATTATGGCATGTGTCTTTAAATTTTAGACTGCCCGTTATATTGTGGGTGGGATTTACGACGTATTTTTGGGCGTGTTTCGAACTAAGTTTCTTTCGCAGAAGCTTAGATTTTAGTTTTAGTTTTGGACCAGCATGGAGAAGGTTTACCCTTTGACCATGCGAAGTGTAACGGATACACGAGGAGTTTTCTAACGTTTAAAGCGGTAAGCTGGAGTTCGATGAACGAGTCGGAAGAAATTTGGATGTACCTTATTGTTTTTCATCAACAATAAAGAATTTATGAATCAAAAGACTGTGAGTTTTGGAAGATTTGTCTGTGAAGAAGCTCTGAAGGTCTCTGACGGAGAGCTCGCATGAGTATAAAAACATTCCCCTTAACCATGCAGTCCATTTAGCAGCTAGAGGGATTAATCTCTTGAAGGATATAAAAATCTGCTGCTACACATCTTTCCTATAACATGGTGCCCAAAACTGAACACAATACTCTAAATGTTGCTTCACCAATGCCTTATATAACTGCAACATGACCTTCCAACCTCTATACTCAATGCTATTGACAGATGAAAGCCAATGTACCAAAAGCCTTTTTAACCACCCCATCTACCTTCAAGGAACTATATACCTCTACTCCTAGATCCCTCTGCTTGACAACACTTCCCAGAGCCCTGCCATTCACTGCGTGGGTCTTGCCCACGTTACTTTCCAAAATGGAACTTCTCATATTTCTCTGTATTAATTTCCATCAACCATTCTGGTGCTGGCTCGAAGGGCCGAATGGCCTACTCCTGCACCTATTGTCTATTCCTCAGCCTACCTGGCCAACCCATCATAATCCTGTTGCAATTTTTCACAACCATCTTCACTATCTCCAAAACCACCCACTTTTATATCATCTGCAAACTTGCTAATCTTGTCATGTACATTCTCATCCATCCAAATCATAGTTATAGATGACAAACAGCAATGGGCCCAGCACCAAATCATGAGAATACCACTAGTCACATGCTTCCAGTCCTAGAAGCAACCTTCCACCAACACCCTCTGCTTCATTCCATTGAGCCAATTTTCTATCCATCCACCTATCTCTCAACCCGAAACGTCACCCATCCCTTTTCTCCAGAGATACCACCTATCCCACTGATACTCCAGCATTGTCTCTATCTTCAATTTAAACCAGCATCTGCAGTTCCTTCCAACAGCTGTTTCTCCTTGGATCCCAAGCGATTAGAGCAGCCTACCATGTGGAACCTTGTCAAATGCTTTGCAGAAACACATCTCTTACTAACTGTTTGGAACATCATCAGGCCAACACTTCCTTACTTAATATTTTAATAACATTCCCTCTTCTTAGCAACATCCATCAGCTTCTTATCCAACTATGTCAAAAAAACATTCAAATTCTTCCAAGTTCCCACCTTTGCCAACTTCTGCTGCAACACGTCCCGTCTACAAATCGGATCTAAATCCCAACACATTTTCATAGGTAAATGGCAAGTATTTGCCTGAAGATGTGAGCTTCCCATGGTGGGATGATCTTTAGTGGAGAGATACACGGTGATTAGAAAAAGACAGAAAGTTTGGAATTGCTGAAATAATAGACAAACGTCCCGTCTGATTATGTACAAGCAGACTTCATACATTGATGTTCAAAATAATTTCTTGTAATTCTACATTGTTTTATGATTTACGAGACACACACACACTAGGAGAATGATTACACTCAGTCATTGGACCTCCAGCTGGCAGGGTAAAGTACACAGAGATTATGGTTCAGATGACCAAAGTCCGAGATTTACATTCGCGCTTCTTATTTTTGGGAAAATACATAAACAAAGCTTGGACGAGTTTTTTTTGGCCCGAAACGTTGCCTATTTCCTTCGCTCCATAGATGTTGCCGCACCCGCTGAGTTTCTCCAGCACTTTTGCTGACCTACGAGTTTTCTTATTCTCGTATTCTGGGTATTTTATCGAGTTATCGAAAGCAGAAGAGCAAGCTTTGTGTTTGGTATTCGAAGTCTGTCACATTAACAACGCTCTTCAACCACACACACACACACGTTACTGAGATTCCCTTTACACAGCAGAAAAAGGTCAGTCACTCCGACTCGCCATTACAACGATGTAAACATGCCCAACGCTGACCTCTCTCTGCTGGCGGAGTCATGTCGGAGATGCCCCGTTGGCCGGAGCCGAGTGAGCGGGATCCTGAGCTGGGGGTCGGGGACTGCCGCCCTGTGGGACCCGGAGCCGGGGGTCGGGGACTGCCGCCCTGTGGGACCCGGAGCCGGGGGTCGGGGACTGCCGCCCTGTGGGACAGAGCCGCCGCTGGTCTCAGCTTCAACGACTGCGCGTCGACGTCACCGCGCCGCTGCTAACGTATGACGGCACGCAGGCAACGTGACGCCATCGCGCCCTGGCAACAACATATGTCGTAAACACCCTCTGGCAACATGACGCCATCATCCCCTTGCAATGGTGACGTCATTGCGCCCCTGGCAAGATGGCGTCACCGTACGGAGCTCCGCCCACCTGTTTCCACTGGCTATCTCCCCTCTACCCTTTCAAACATAACCATCACCTTTCATAGATGTGCCAGGCCCACTGTTCCTCCAGCACCTCCCCCATTCTCGCTCCAACTACCAGCATCGGTAGCCAGTTCTGCCGAGCTTCAGTTTAGATCGGGCTGTCTGGATGGGGGTGGTGGTGAAAAGGGCACACCCTGCCTGATTCATCAACTGGACTCTGTCCCGCCGCTTGATGCAGCCACAGCAGGAATTGGACACCATTCCATCTACTTTGGGAATACACATTTGCCAAGAAAGTCTGGAAGTGAATGCAGTGGTCAAGAGCATTTAATTGTCATATGTATCGAAAAGGAACAATGACATTTGTACTTTTAGCAGCACAACTGGTCTGATAGCACTGAATAAATAACATAATAAAAACAAGCAAAAAAGTTTAATAAAAAACGATATTAATGTAAAATAAAAGCCAAATCCCTACTGCAACAAAGAGGGTTCGTAGTTTGGAATTTAGTTGGTATTTGCAGTGTTCAATAGCCTGACGGCCATTGCGGAATTAGGTGTTCCTGAAGGTCACAATTTTCAGACTCTTATACCTACTTGCTGATGAGCATAGCCAGAGAGGCGTGGGTCCTTGATGATACCTGCTGCTCTTTTGAGGCAATGCCTCTTTTGGATCCCTTCAATGGTGCAAAGATCAGTACCGGTGATGGAACGAGCAGTGTCCACTACTTGTTCCTGGGCATTCGAGTTGCTAAACAAGGCCGTGATGCAACCAGCCAATATGCTCCCTGCCGTGCACCTGGTAGAAGTTAGACCAGTTGAGGTTCATCTTTTGCAGCTGTGTAGATGCAGGACCCTGCTCTATTCTCTGCTCTTGCTGGAGGATGATTAACTCAGTGAAGGACGCACTTTGCTCCATCCAAACCTGCCTTTCTTCCAGTGTCAATGGTGATTGGCACATTCCAAGGTGCAGGGCTCTGCATTGAGCAACGCACAGAACTAGTGTTGGGGCAAAGTACAAGCACCGTCCAGTGTTAAGATGTGGGCTTATAAAGGAAAGTGTGCTTTAACTTGACAGACCATCATTGTAGGGATTGTGCATTCAGGTTTGGATGGGTTCTTAATAAAGCATACTGATCTTTTCAAAGGTTCATATGGCACCATTATTGATCATCAAGCTAAAGTCTGTACCCTCCAGGATTCTAAGCTGTTATTGCTGAGTTTGATCAGTCCCCCATGCTCTGAGTTGAAGGAGGAGATGTGTAAGTTAGAACAGTACAGGGTAGGAGTTAAGCAAAGATGGAATAACACTTAGATTCAAAGGTTCCACCTGGAAAATGTCGCTTAATCCAAGAAGCAATTGTGGACAAGGACATGTGATGTTGAGCTGCCGGATGCTCATGTTGACAATGGGCGTGTGGCTTTGCAACTGGAACCTCTGCCCAGCCATGTTTACACACTGGCCCTGAGGCATGCAACATGACACCAGCTGCATCGCTGCAAATGCAAATGGTTAAGTTCAGCTTCCAGCTCCACAGACGGGAGGTGGGGAGTGTCCTCTGCTGCACAGGGTGTAGATCTCCAGATATAAACACCGTGACGTAATGCAAAACCTGCACTGTGATCTCAGTGCTACATGCAAATCGTTCACCAAATTCAAGTAAACGTACTTTCTTGAATATATCCAGACTCATTCCTTTGGTAACTCCAAACTTTGGAAACCTTGTTTTTCAACTGCTAATTATGGTTGATTAATGATAGAAATTCCTTAGACGTGCACAATGACACTAACAATTCTGTGAAAAGCAACCCCCCTTGTACGTATACACAAGAAAGTGGAAATTTGAGCAAAAGAAAGTGCTGGAGGAACTCAGTGGCTCAGGCAGTATCTGGGCAGGGAGTGGACAGGTAACATTTTGGGGCGAGTCCATTCTAGATTAGTTTAGTTTATTGTCATGTGTACCGAGGTACAATGAAAAGCTTTTGTTGCATGTGTAATGTCTGCTGTAAGACCCTGTTGTGACCAGCACAATGAGTACACGTCCACCATCTTGTAAGAAAGATTTAATCTGAACAACCAACGGAAACTTCCAGAAGGTCACCTGACCTCAGTCACGAGGCACAGGCACATTTGCCAGCTTCTGCTTTTGGCCTCAAGGGGTGCTGGCATTTATATTACATATACATCACATCTCCCCCTTCACTTTAATTACATCACATCTTCCCTTTCGTGCTAATCAGCTAGCGGAAAGACAATACATGATTACAATTGAGCCAGTCACATTGCCATTCTTGAGATTGATTGGAGCAGGGGAGATAAAGCTGGGAAAGAGAGGTGAGGGCAGCCAATGCCTGGCAAATGATAGGTGCATACTGGTGGGGGGGGGGGGGTGGATTAGCAGATGAATGAATTAAGTGACAAACATCGGCTGTGAAAAGGAGACAGAAAGGGTGTCAGGAGGAGTGAAATGTAAAACTGGAGAGAAGGGGATAGGGGGGGATGTGAAAGAAGGGAGAATAAATTGGAAATATGGGACTCTTGGAAGACAGATGAGTGTACAAAGGAGGGGAAAGGAGCAGAATGACTGGAGTGTTGGGAGATGGTGGGGGACATGGGAACACACCAGAGTTGGGCTGGGGGGGGGAAGCAGGAGGCTTTAATGTTTGTACCATTCGATGTAAGCTATCCAAGCGGGATCTGAAGAAAGGTGCCGATCTGAAACGTCTCCCATTCATTTTCTCCAGAGGTGCAGCCTGACCCACTGAGTTACTCTAGCATTTTGTGTACGGAGCTTGCACATTCTCCCCGTGACCAGGTGGGTTTTCTCCAGGTGCCCCAGTTTCTTCCCACATTCCAAAGGCATGCTGGTTTCTAGATTAATTGGATTTTGTAAATTTCCCCTAGTGTGTGGGATGCAAAACTGGGATAACAGAGAATGAGTGCACGGGTGATCGTTGATCAATTTAGACTCAGTGGGCCGAAGGTCCTGTTTCCATGCTGTTTCTCTAAATTATATTGGTTGTGGACTTCACATCCTCAAAAATGGTCCCAACAACCCCAGAAGAATTCAACATAATTCCTGACAAAGCAGCCCATTATTGAGCCAAGTTACACCTCATCAATTACTACCTACCAAACCAGCATTTTTTGTCACTTTGAAGAATAAAGCAGTAGACCATTCCCATGTAATCCATCCATTTAAAAACCCAATTCACACTTGCTAATATATTGCTGTTCTTTTAATCACCAGATCAAATCCACAAACACCCTAATAATTCTGTGGAAATAATTTGTCCAGGTAAATTGTATTGGTTTAAGAAGCAGTTCACCAATTACTTCAGGGGAAATATGAAAGAGTATTGAAAATCTGATACACAATCCCAGCAACGAATCTATAATAAGAAAAAGCATTTTTATATTAAAGTTTAAAGGTTAATTGTTATTCCCCTAACCTAATGAGATCAATTCTTGGTTCCTTAAACAGAATTAAGAAAACAATTTCATTATCAGAGTCATTCTGATTTCTGCATGTATCTTTAATAGAGATATTGGCAAGTATTATCCAGTCTGAAATAGAAGCTATGACCTGCAGTCAGTATTTGCAAGGATTGAACAGCTCTATTCCAGTTTGCTTCATGACAGTCTTTAGCTTTAATCTCTCTTTCAGTAGATGTCAAACTAGTAGCTCGCGTGAGTCGGTGACTGCAGGACTGTTGAACAACACACAGACCCAATGTGAAATTGAACAAAATACAATATTCAGGAACATAGAGTGCAAACACCAAAACTGTAAGAAGATTGTCTCGAGTTCAGTTAGAAACCATTATTTGTTTGAGATGATTGGCATTTGACAAATGATCATACTGGCAGAACAATTTCAGTTTAAAAAAAAAAAGGCATGGAGTTTGGTCCATTTTCTCTCAAGCCAAATCTGCTGCACTGATTTTCAAATTATTCTTCAATTAATTTTGTTTTCATTGCTGCCATCTGTTAGCAGAGAGGATGTTTCTGATGGTTCTTGATTTTCCTCTTTTGTAGCTTCAGAATGCTTGGTGGTTTTGTTCAAAATGTTATCCTGGAAGCAGAGAGAGAATGAAATGTCATTTTCACTTGGAGTTGTTGACATTTTAAAAGAAATGGTTAGACAATTGAGAACAAATAAATATATGAATTAGGAAAGGTGACAACGTTCGGCTTAAAGTAAGAGAAAGAAAAACAGAGAGGGGAAAGATAAAGAAAGGTTAATAAGGGAGAAAAAAATCAAGGGAAACGTTGCCTTGTCTTCGAGATAGGTTGCAGAAGAGCTGTGCAGAATAAATCTCTATCCACTCTGTGTACAAACCAAAGTGACTTCTGCAATGTAGCATTTGTATTTTCCCACAACCTCAATGGTTGCGAGTGACACTGGTGACCAAAAAGAACTGGATCAAGACAAATTATCCAAATTCGTTCATGGAGTACCTTCCCTCCACCTGCCATAGCTCGATTTCTACCCATAACTCAGAGATAAATGGTAGACAAAATTGCTGGAGAAACTCAGCGGGTGCGGCAGCATCTATGGAGCGAAGGAAATAGGCAACGTTTCGGGCCGAAACCCTTCTTCAGACTGATGCAGGGTGGAGGGGGGGGGGGGGCGGGAAGAAGAAAGAAAGAGGAGGAGCCAGAGGACTGAGAGAGAGCTGAGAAGGGGAGGAGACAGCAAGGGCTACGGGAAATTGGAGAAGTCAATGTTCAGGCCACTGGGATGCAGACTGCCCAAGCGAAATATGAGGTGCTGCTCCTCCAATTTCCGGTGGTGCTCACTCTGGACATGGAGGAGGCCCAGGACAGAAAGGTCGGATTCGGAATGGGAGGGGGAGTTGAAGTGCTGAGCCACAGGGAGATCAGGTTGGTTAATGCGGACCGAGTAAGGACTCCATCCCCTACTCCCAATTCCTCCGTCTACGCCGCATCTGCTCCCAGGATGAGGTGTTCCACCCCAGGGCATCGGAAATGTCCAAATTCTTCAGGGAACGAGGGTTCCCCTCCACTACTATAGATGAGGCTCTCACCAGGGTCTCTTCAATACCCCGCAACACTGCCCTCTCTCCCCATCCCCCCACTTGGAACAAGGGCAGAGTCCCCCTCGTCCTCACCTTCCACCCCACTAGCCGTCACATACAACAAATAGTCCTCCGTCATTTTCACCTCCTCCAACGTGAACCCACCACTCGCCACATCTTCCCCCCCGTCTGCTTTCCGCAAAGACCGCTCCCTCCGTAACTCCCTTGTCAATTCTTCCCTTCCCACCCGCACCACCCCCTCCCCGGGCACTTTCCCTTGCAACCGCAAGAGATGCTACACGTGTCGCTTTACCTCCCCCCTCGACTCCATTCAAGGACCCAAGCAGTCGTTCCAGGTGCGACAGAGGTTCACCTGCACCTCCTCCAACCTCATCTATTGCATCCGCTGCTCTAGCTGTCAGCTGATCTACATCGGTGAGACCAAGCGTAGGCTTGGCGATCGTTCGCTCGGTCCGCATTAACCAACCTGATGTCCCTGTGGCTCAGCACTTCAACTCCCCCTCCCATTCCGAATCCAACCTTTCTGTCCTGGGCCTCCTCCATTGCCAGAGTGAGCACCACCGGCAACTGGAGGAGCAGCACCTCATATTCCGCTTGGGCAGTCTGCATCCCGGTGGCCTGAACATTGACTTCTACAATTTCCGGCAGCCCTTGCTGTCTTGCTGTCTCCTCCCCTTCTCAGCTTTCCCTCAGTCCTCTGCTTCCTCCTCTTCCTTTCTTCTTCCCACCCCCCCCCTCCCCCCCACATCAATCTGAAGAAGGGTTTCGGCCCGAAACGTTGCCTATTTCCTTCGCTCCATAGATGCTTGATGCCGCACCCGCTGAGTTTCTCCAGCATTTTTGTCTACCTTCGATTTTCCAGCATATGCAGTTCCTTCTTGAACACTTCTTGAGATAAAAGGTCAGCATCTGAGTCAGACTATAGCTCCATAAGAGGCCAGTAATGTGAGCAGAACCCCACACCAACATCTCTTCAGAACTTGAAACAAATGATTCCAGAGCATGTTTCCATTTTACAGTAGTCTCATGACCATCCTGTGTGCACCATTTAATGAAGAAAAGTGTACAATCCTTTTCAATTTTCACTCTATTTGCCTTTGCCTCAAAGTGAGCCTCTTACCTGTCTGCTGTCCACTATATTGAGAAGGACGGAGACGACCACACAGCAGATGGTGTTGGCCAGCATCAAGATCATCACCTGCCGCCAGCGCCACACTGGGATCTTCACGTCACTGCGTGTCAAACCCAAAGTGTTAGTAACAAGGAACTGAGCAATGGAAATACAGTTTCTCCAATCCGCCTTTGGTTCATTTGGCTAAAAAAGCATGTGCGCAGGAAACTTCAATCAGCCATCAGGGTGAGTGGACATCATGTTAAAGTGTTCATCTGCTGTTGAGAAAAACCTGGTCATGAATTCAACAAAACACTCTTCCCTGCTAATCCCCACATAAAGTCTGCCTCGTCAGTCCATGGTCGAAACAAAGAACTGCAGGTGCTGGTTTACAAAAAAAGACACAAAGTGATGGAATAACTCAGCAGGTCAAGCAGCATCCCCAGAGAAGATAGATAGGTGATGTTTCTGAAGCAGGGTCCCGACCAGAATCATCACCCTGTCTGTCCATGTTATTTGTTTATCCTTTTACAGAAGAAAATCACCTTCCACAGTTGGCCGCACAGACCAAGCTGCTCCTCCTGCACCTGTAATCCAGTTTTATGCTGAACAACCACACAACTGCAAGTTGCACAGAAATCTAAAGTGCCCCAAACAGCATTTCCCACTGACCTGAGATACATATCATCAAATAAATATCGGCATTAGTTCATCGAGATCACATGATCGTCTGTTTAATTCTCGATCCTACTCAATATTCTCCAGCCTTCACCTTTCCCCAATGCAATGTGTCCTTTTCCTGGCACATTAGTTTCCAATTACATCCCCTTTGACTGCACTGATGCTGTCTGCCATACATTGGAAAAACCTAAAGCAGTTTGGGCAACAGATTTTCATAACACCTGCTTTTGGCCTGGAAGGGTAACCCTGAGCCAGTTGCCCGTCTGGTTAATTCTCTATCCTACTCCCACTGACCTATCTGTGACCTCCTACACTATTGTAACAAAGCTCAACGTTATAGTTTCAGGAACTGGAAAACTACATTCATCATTTTCAGATGATTGAGCAGTTCTGCTGCAAAGTTATCCAATTGCAATATTATTTTTATTTTTTTATTTTTTATTTTTTATTTATTAGAAGTATTTTACATTACAGTAATCTGCAATAACGTAAATTTATACAGTACTTGTACCACTTCTATTTTTCAACTTTAATAGAAAAAACGGATAGAAAGAGCTAGCAAAGACAGTCAGTGAGTGAATGAAAAAGTGGTCCAGGAACACACATGTGAACCTAAACCACATGAAGTAGTTAAAGAAGAAAAGAAAAAAAAAAAGAGAAAAAAGAAAATAAGATAGGACCGTATGAAAGGGATGCACCTACTTCACCCCTCGCAAGGACCTAAAACCATTTATTATCATCGCAATATTATTTCAGTGGTGAAAACAGTTAACACCTCAGAGCCGAAGATCCAAGAGCTGGTAGAGCCGCTGCCTCACAGTGCCAGAGACTCAAGGGCCTGTCCCACTTGGGCGTCATTTGCGCGTCATTTACACAACATCATTTACGCGTCACGACGCACGACATGCGCGCATGGTGCGTGGTGACGTAGGCAGTGACGCGCGGTCGGGCACGGCGCCCCAGGATTTTGGGATGTACAAAATCTTTGCGCGCCGTCTGCGTGATGCGCAAATGACGCCCAAGTGGGACAGGCCCTTTAGGTTTGATCCTGACCTCGGGTGCTGTCTGTGTGGAATCTGCAGGTTTCTCTTGTGACCACGTGGGTTTCCCTCGGGTGCCCCGATTTCCTCCCACATCCCAAAGATGTGCAAGTTTGTAGGTTAATTGACCTCTGTAAAAAAATGCACTTAGTGTGTAGGGAGTGAATGAGAAAGTGTGAGTGTGAACAGTGGATTGATGGACAGTGCAGACTTGGTCTGCCAAAGGTCATATTTCCATGTTGACTCTTTCAATTCAATTCAATCTAACCTGAAGATGATTCAAACGAGGACAAGGTTTAAAAAAAAAAAACTTGCAAATGTTCCCAGTTCATCCGAAACATTAACTCAGTATTTTCTCCTCATCGGTGCATCCTGGCCTGCTAAGTATTTCCAACATTTCTGTTTTTATTTTAGACTTCCAGCATCGGCAGTATTTGGCCTAGAAACGTTTTTGAATAACAAAATATTTAAAAAATGTAAAGAAATTATTTTTGCAGCCTTCTTTGCTCTCTGCAAAAGTCCATCAATATTCTCCATCCTTCATCTTTCCACAATGCAATGTGTTATTTTCTTGCAACATTAGTTCCCTGACTCCCACATTAGATCCCTCCCTTTCCAACCCCCCCCCCCCCCTCGCCCCTCTCCCCCTCCCCCCCCACATGGATATTCCCCCTTTCCACCCATTGCCTCCCAGACAGCCATTTCAAGGGACCTTCCCGCGGGGGCCTCACTCAGTCTGAGACCTCTCTTCAGTTGGCAGTCTAGAAATCCTGGAAAATCTTGTAGGAGCTTGACTCTGTAAAAGGGGCTGCACAGATTAGGCAATTACACTGCCACAATTGGCCAAATAGACCAAAAATGCTCTGCCACACCTCCACAACTCAGTATAAAGAAGGGTCCTGATCCAAATTAAACACCTATCCATCTTCTCCAGAGCTGCTGCCTGACCCGTTGAGTTACTCCAACACTTTGTCATTTTTTTCAAAATTAGCATCTGCAGTTCCTCTACTAATCCAGATTGACACAGGGAGCATATCGCAAGGTTAATAGCATGATCATAGATCTGCAGATCAAATGATCCAACCCTCTATTCTGCTTTAAAATAAAAGTGTTCTAATCCTGAGGAGCAATCCTCAGGGAAGCATATTGATCAGGGAGAAATCAGTGTATTTTATTTCAGTGAATATCTTGGAGATGGCCATGCTGTTAAAAAATATTTGCAAGGTGTGTGTTGAGATGTCGGGGAAATATTCTGTCACCACCACAGGCTCTTGAAATATATGAAGTAAATGTTGCAGGAAAGTGAAAGATACTCAAATTAGTTTGTCAAAACATTGCTGTAGCAATGAAGCCAGAGCAGGAAATAGAACTAGACAGACTATTAATTCTTCTTACTGCAATAGGTGTAGAGGTTTGTGAACTTTATTCCAATTGGGCTAAAGAAGCGAGTGGATACGTGCCGCCAATGGTGCAAAAGCATTTCCTACAAAAGGCAAACATTTGACAAGATAAGGCAGGATACTGGGGACTCATAAGGTCATAAGTGATAGGAGCAGAATTAGACCACTTGGCTTATCAAATCTGCTCTGCCATTTAATCGTGGCTGATATATCTCTCCCTCCTAACCTCATTCTCCTGCCTTCTCCTCATAACCCCTGACACCCATACTAATCAAGAATCTATCTATCTCTGCCTTAAAAATATCGATTGACATGGCCTCCATAGACTTCTGTGGCAAAGAATTACACAGAATGTCATGTTATGTCAAATCCAGGGCAAAAATCAAAAAGGGCCATTTTTTAACATAATTGTATAAGGGGTAAGAGTGTTGTAAAAACAGGCTTTGTGTCTCAATGCAAGGAGCATTCGTAATAAGGTGGATGAGTTGAATGTGCAGATAGCTATTAATGACTATGATATAGTCGGGTTCACGGAGACATGGCTCCAGGGTGACCAAGGCTGGGAGCTGAACATCCAGGGATATTCAATATTCAGGAGGGATAGACAGAAAGGAAAATGAGGTGGGGTAGTGTTGCTGGTTAGAGAGGAAGAACATTAGCTTGGAGGATGTGGAATCAATATGGGTAGAGCTGCGAAACACTAAGGGGCAGAAAATGCTAGTGGGAGTTGTGTACAGGCCACCTAACAGTAGTAGTGGAGTTGGGGATGGCATCAAACAGGAAATTAGAAATGCGTGCAACAAAGGTAAAACAGTTATAATGGGTGACTTCAATCTACATATAGATTGGGTGAATCAAATTGGCAGGGGTGCTGAGGAAGAGGATTTCTTGGAATGTATGCAGGATAGTTTTCTAAACCAACATGTAGAGGAACCAACGAGAGAGCAGGCTATTCTAGACTGGGTATTGAGTAATGAGGAAGGGTTAGTTAGCAGTCTTGTTGTGCGTGGCCCCTTGGGCAAGAGTGACCATAATATGGTTGAGTTCTTCATTAGGATGGAGAGTGACATAATTAATTCAGAAACAAGGGTTCTGAACTTAAAGAAAGGTAACTTTGAGGGTATGAGACGTGAATTGGCCAAGATAGACTGGCAATTGATTCTTAAAGAGTTGACGGTGGATGTGCAATGGAAGGCATTTAAAGGCTGCATGGATGAACTACAACAATTGTTCATCCCAGTTTGGCAAAAGAATAAATCAGGGAAGGTAGTGCATCCGTGGATAACAAGGGAAATCAGGGATAGTATCGAAACAAAAGATGAAGCATACAAATTAGCCAGAAAAAGCAGCCTACCAGAGGACTGGGAGAAATTCAGAGTCCAGCAGAGGAGGACAAAGGGCTTAATTAGGAAAGGGAAAATAGATTATGAAAGAAAACTGTCAGGGAACATAAAAACTGACTGCGAAAGTTTTTATAGATATGTGAAGAAAAAAAAAATTTAGTTAAAACAAATGTAGGTCCCTTGCAGTCAGAAACAGGTGAATTGATCATGGGGAACAAGGACATGGCAGACCAATTGAATAACTACTTTGGTTCTGTCTTCACTAAGGAAGACTTAATTAATCTGCCGGAAATAGCAGGGGACCGGGGGTCAAATGAGATGGAGGAACTGAGTGAAATCCAGGTTAGCCGGGAAGTGGTGTTAGGTAAATTGAATGGATTAAAGGCCGATAAACCCCCAGGGCCAGATAGGCTGCATCCCAGAGTACTTAAGGAAGTAGCCCCAGAAATAGTGGATGCATTAGTGATAATTTTTCAAAACTCTTTAGATTCTGGAGTAGTCCCTGAGGATTGGAGGGTAGCTAATGTAACCCCACTTTTTAAAAAGGGAGGGAGAGAGAAAACAGGGAATTACAGAACAGTTAGTCTAACATCGGTAGTGGGGAAAATGCTAGAGTCAGTTATTAAAGATGGGATAGCAGCACATTTGGAAAGTGGTGAAATCATTGGACAAAGTCAGCATGGTAAATCATGTCTGACGAATCTTATAGAATTTTTCGAGGATATAACTAGTAGAGTGGATAAGGGAGAACCAGTGGATATGTTATATCTGGACTTTCAGAAGGCTTTCGACAAGGTCCCACATAAGAGATTAGTATACAAACTTAAAGCACACGGTATTGGGGGTTCAGTATCGATGTGGATAGAGACTGGCTGGCAGACAGGAAGCAAAGAGTAGGAGTTAACGGGTCCTTTTCAGAATGGCAGGCAGTGACTAGTGGGGTACTGCAAGGCTCAGTGCTGGGACCCCAGCTATTTACAAAATATATTAATGATTTGGACTAGGGAATTGAATGCAACATCTCCATGTTTGCAGATGACACGAAGCTGGGGGGCAGTGTTAGCTGTGAGGCGGATGCAAGGAGGCTGCAAGATGACTTGGATAGGCTGGGTGAGTGGGCAAATGCATGGCAAATGCAGTATAATGTGGATAAATGTGAGGTTATCCACTTTGGTGGCAAAAACAGGAAAGTAGACTATTACCTGAATGGTGGCCGATTAGGAAAAGGGGAGATGCAACGAGACCTGGGTGTCATGGTACACCAGTCATAGAAAGTAGGCATGCAGGTGCAGCAGGCAGTGAAGAAAGCGAATGGTATGTTAGCATTCATAGCAAAAGGATTTGAGTATAGGAGCAGGGAGGTTCTACTGCAGTTGTACAGGGTCTTGGTGAGACCACATCTGGAGTATTGCGTACAGTTTTGGTCTCCTAATCTGAGGAAGGACATTCTTGCCATAGAGGGAGTACAGAGAAGGTTCACCAGACTGATTCCTGGGATGTCAGGACTTTCATATGAAGAAAGACTGGATAGACTCGGCTTGTACTCGCTAGAATTTAGAAGATTGAGGGGGGATCTTATAGAAACTTACAAAATTCTTAAGGGGTTGGACAGGCTAGATGCAGGAAGATTGTTCCCGATGTTGGGGAAGTCCAGAACAAGGGGTCACAGTTTAAGGTTAAAGGGGAAATCTTTTAGGACTGAGATGAGAAAAACATTTTTTACACAGAGAGTGGTGAATCTCTGGAATTCTCTGCCACAGAATGTAGTTGAGGCCAGTTCATTGGCTATATTTAAGAGGGAGTTAGATGTGGCCCTTGTGGCTAAAGGGATTAGGGGGTATGGAGAGAAAGCAGGTACAGGATACTGAGTTGGATGATCAGCCATGATCATATTGAATGGTGGTGCAGGCTCGAAGGGCCGAACGGCCTACTCCTGCACCTATTTTCTATGTTTCTATGTTTCTATGTTATCAATAAAGAAATGGAGAGTGAAAAGTTGCCCAAGTGTATGATTTTTTATAATTATGCTAGAAGACAGACCTGTATGGAATACAAGATACAAGCATGCTAGAAAGATGGCTTTAAAAATCTAATCTGAGCTTGGAGACAACATGAGATTTCTCACATGACAGAGAGCATGCTGTTTAGACTTAGTTATTTTTTGGGGATGATGAGAGATGTCTTTCATTTAGAGTCGGACAATTGCCTGAGATGTGAAATCAACATAGGAGCCAAATGCAAGGACATTTCCTTTACACTAAACACAATAAAACTTGCATGTTTTTAATGTTTTAAACTTGGAACTACTTCAACTTTTAAAGCTGATGGCAGAACTACTTCAGGTAATTTATTTCTTGCCAAAACACAACTAAAACGTTCCCTTAGGAGATTCCAAAATGTATTGGTGACTTAAATATTCCCAGGGCTTGACTGAAGGTCATATTCCATATGGTCATAATCTAATGGACTTTTCAAGTACATTCAAAGACTTCTCTTGTTTCAATTTTAAAAAGTATTCTCCACGTGCAAATTTGGGAGCATTAATGCTTAACAATAATGCTTGGTATTTAATGCTTAGCATTAATTCTTAACTAGTTAATGCTTAACTAGCAAGGCCAGCATTTATTGCCTATCCCTAACTGCCCTTGAGCAGGTTATTGCATGACAACATTGGGTGTTAACATTCCATGTTGTCATTTGAAATTGTCACTACGTTTAGATATATTTTAAATCTAGTTTAACTGATGTTCATTGTGGACCATGTGATTTCTATCAATACACTTTTCTCTTCGTAAAGTCATGGTATATCATCATGGTTCATCATTCAATTGATTTTGTTATGCTTAGTGTCACATAAGTACATCTAGATGTATCAAGCAACCTGGACCTGTCTTCAATGTACAGCAATTTTATTGTCACCAGGCCATATATAAACTGCTTTCACCAGTACAGAACAGGTTCTCAATCAGCAGAGTTGGTAGATCATGCATGACAACAGATATAATACAACCATCGAAATAAAATAAAATAAAAGCACTCAATTCACATTACAATACCTTTCTCTACAGTGGCTACTACTAAGCAAAACACCTCACCTGGTTTTGCTTCCAAGGATCTGTCCAATTATCAGGTTGCAAATACCAATACCAATCATTTGCACTGAGGTTGCGACTCCTGAAGCTGTTCCAAGATTTGCCAGAGGAACAACCAAGATGATTGATGGCCACAAACTTGCCTGAGGAAATAAGCAGAATATACACACAAAGACAACGATAAAGTACCTAATTCAGAAAATGATTCCCAAGATTTATCACAATATGCCCTTGCTGGATTCAGCACAAGTTCATTATACAAAATGCCAGAATACTTTGAAAGTGTTTTTTTTTAATGGCTCTCAGCACATATACAATCATGCCAGTTCTACATATGTAGGTAATGAAAGAATTAAGTTACTTATCAGCTGAGAGAAAATAAAGCAAACACCTTACCGCAGCAAACGAGTAGGTGACTCCCAGCCATATCATAGAAACCAGTGGTGGTACAAAGGTAAACGCCAAGAGTGCGGAAACCGGGACTGTCAACACAGCACACGTCGTGACAAATACTCCTCTCAATCCTACATGATCCTGAAAAAAGATCAAAAGAACATTTAATGAATTCATTTGGATATGCGTATGTACATTATCAAAGTGGTTGAGACCAGTACTGGTTGTTGGGTGTGTCCTGGTTCAGGCAGCCGGACAAACCACCCAACTCCTTCCTTTTAATTCTCCTTTCTATTTGGCTTTAAGTAAGTATGTAAGTTTATTGGCCAAGTATTCACATACAAGGAATTTGCCTTGGTGCTCCGTCCACAAGTAACAACATGACATAGTGACAGTTACGAATGACTCAGAAAACACTAAACATTAATAATAATAAGACATTAATGATAAAACACCATTGATCAAGCATGTGAACCAACAAAATACCAGATCAAAGGGAAGCTACAGAGTTTAGGCTGCAGAGTTGTTCTTTGAAAAGATGCTTTGTATCCTGAATGGATTTTTAGTGTTTACCATCCTCCCATTTTATATTTTGTTAGCATTTTAGTTTAATTTAGAGGTACAGCATGGAAACCGGTCCTTCAGCCCACCGAGTCCACTCTGACCACCGATCACTCTTTTACACCAATTCTATAGCATCCCACTTTCTCATCCACTCCCTACAATTTACAAAGGCCAAATTAACCTACAAACAGCTGTTTTTTGGGAGAGGAAAAACCAGAGCAACCAGAGGAAACCTACGAGAGAAGAAGCAAGCTCCATACAGACGGCACCCAAGTTCAGGATCTAACCAGGGTCTCTGGCACAGTGAGGCAGCAGCTTTAGCAGCTGTGTCACTGTGCAGTCTATTTCTTCTTGCTTTTCTGTGAAGTGCATGAATCATTAGGTCATCCCTTGCTACAAAGCCAGAACTGAATAATGTCACCAGCTGCAGGGCAGAATTATTTGGACACGTGGTAACGATGCAGGCTGGGGAAGGTCATACCAGACGGAACAATACAGAAGGGACAAAGACCTTGGTGAAGAGTTGTTGAAGAGGGTGATGACCAGTTCATTAGCTGTAGAGGGACTGTGGAAAATGGAAGACCAAAGTCGTAACTGTACAAGGTTAAAAGTGGGCTGTGCACAACCTGGGGGAGATGTTTTCTCGATAGAATAGGAGACAAGCAGATTAGAAAGGTAGTCACAGATGTGGACAATAGTGGAGAGAAGCACATGATCGGAGATAGCTTTGTTGGTTATCAAGACCATGAGAGCAGTGACCATGAACTTGGTGGGGATGGCAGTAGGGTGTTGTGTACAGTAGCATGCATGGAGGTTATATGGAGAAAAGATAAGTGAAATCAATAAACAAGGGAAGTAGCTGAGAAGGATAATGCCAAGAAAGGACATTTCCCTACAGAAACATGGATTGAGAAGAATGCTTGAAAATGTGGATTAACATAATGAATGTGTCATTGACATCATGAACCAAAGTTCATTTGCCCAGAAGTAAACATGACACCTGCTAAACAATGCCTCCCTAGCCTCAGAACTTTACTGATACAAAATATTCTTCTTTAAGGGGAGAAGAGACATTTATTATTGTTGGAATGTAATTCAGATAATTCTGCTATCTGCTGGCTTATAGGTAGGATCAAAAAAAGTTCACACTTCACTGCAGCCCAATTTTAATGTTCAGTCTGAGCTCAATATAGTTAACTAGACTAAGTGGGACCAGTTGGGTCCCAGCATCACACGGGAGGGCTGGTCCCCCAACGCAATATTCCACCTCTCCACCAATTCCAATATTGGTGGCCAGTGGGGGGGGGGGGCTTTCTGGAGCGCTAGTATGGATGTTTTGGGCTGAAGGGACTGGTTTCCAGAGGGCTAGTATGGACATTGTGGGCCGAATAGATTCTTAGGCTGGCAGCTCAGTCATTCAAGCCTATTGTGCTGGCAGCTCACTCACTCACGGCTGGTGGGCTGGCAGTTGACTCACGGCTATTCCTTGAAATTCCATTTCAAGCAGGGTGCAAGACAATCAAATTCAAGTGCAGTTTCTTACCACTTCAAGCAGGGTGCAAGGCCACCAAATTTAAGTGCAGTTTCATACCATTTCAAGCAGGGTGCAAGGCCACTAAAGACAGCGAGTCGTGACCTCTCCCTCCTCCATCTTGCAGAGACTGAGCCAGGCTCACACTTCTGGGTTTTATAGTCCCTCCGGAAGGGGCAAGCCTTCAGGAGAGAGAATCTCAACATTTTTTAAACACTAATAACTCTTTTATTTTTCATAGATGGGAAAAATCCTCTTCTCCTCCGCAGCGGAGGGGGACTCTGAGCAAGATGGCCAAAAATCACAGACGTCAGTGGCAGCCTTTTTTTCTAAAATCAATCTACAGAACAACAGGAAGTGGTCAAGATCAGACGTTTAGTAATATAGAAGATATCCACAACAAGGATGTTCCCAGTCATTATGCACTACCTTGCAGTTAGCACAAACCAAACTACTCACAATGAGGATTCCAGCTATGGGTAACAGAATCAACGAGGTATCGAACACAGCACCAGTGATGTACGAGGCTTCTTGCTGACTGTAGCCAGGATACTTATCCTGTATAAACTTGCTGAAAAATAAATGCCAAGATGTAAACAATACAATGTCAAAGATCACTGGTATGTGGTTTTCTCATTCTGTAATTTTATTAATATTCTTGGAGATAGTGACAAATACAGTAAACCCTCATTTTAACGGACCCTTTTAAAACAGATTTTGGTTATAGCGGAATGACCTGCCGACGCCACCCCTGGCTCACACCGCCTTCCTGGCCTCTTACCTCTCCGCCTGCCGATGTCACCACCAGCTCGTAAGGTGTACCAGCAAGCCCTACTTTACCCACTGCACGTTTGCTTTTGTGGCCCACATTGTAGTTCCTGTGGATAGCGCTTTCTTCAGGGCGCCGCCACCAACAGGATGCGCTCGGTCAACATGGGGCTCTCTCCCCACTCATCAGCTTCTTCCTGTCGGCCGTCACGTTGTCCGCTCCCTCCTCCTGCTCCTTTTCCTCTCGCTTTGTCCACTTGGCCTCCCCTCCCATCGCACACCGCTGCCCCTCCTCGTCCTCCCCGGAGTCACTGACATATTCCACCTTGGAGTCGGCGACTCCAGGGTAGAGGAGAAGGTGGCAATGGAGGATAATAATAATAATACATTTTATTTTTATAGCGCTTTTCAGGACTCAAAGTCGCTTTACATTGAGAGTCAAGAATAAACAAAACAAAATAGAGCAGTAAGACAGAGATGCAAAGGGGAGGGGAACATGGGACTAAGGGTATGCAGAGGTGAAGAGACGGGTCTTGAGGCGGGACTGGAAGATGGTGAGGGACTCAGAATTCCGGATCAGTTGTGGGAGGGAATTCCAGAGCCTGGGAGCTGCCCTGGAGAAGGCTCTGCCTCCAAAAGTGCAGAGGTTTGATTTCGGAGTGGAGAGGAGACCAGCTGATGTGGATCTGAGGGACCGTGAGGGTTGGTAGGGGGTGAGGAGGTCAGTGAGATAAGGGGGGGCCAAGTTGTTGAGGGCTTTGTAGGTGAGGACCAGGATTTTGTAGATGATCCGGTGGGAAATGGGAAGCCAGTGAAGTTCTTTGAGAACTGGGGTGATGTGGTGCCAGGATTTGGTGTGGGTAATGAGTCGGGCGGCTGCATTCTGGACCAGTTGGAGTCGGTTGATGTTGCTGGAATTGATTCCAAAGAGAAGAGAGTTACAGTAGTCCAGTCGGGAGGAGATGAAGGCATGGATGAGTCTTTCAGCAGCGGGGGGTGTGAGAGAGGATCTGATTTTGGCAATGTTGCGGAGGTGAAAAAATGATGTTTTGACAACATGGCGGATGTGAGGCTCAAGGGAGAGGGTTGAGTCAAAGATCACGCCAAGGTTGCGTGCCTGAGGAGATGGGGAGACAGTGGTGCCGTCAATAGTGAGAGTGGGGTTGTTAATTTTAGTGAGTGTTGATTTGGAGCCAATGAGGAGAAATTCTGTTTTGCTACTGTTTAATTTAAGGAAGTTGAGTTGCATCCAAGATTTGATGGCTGATAGGCATGAGTTCATATGGGAGAGAGGGGGGTGGTCGGGGGACTTGGTTCTGAGTGGACAAAGTGTTGTGAGAAGGAAGCGACGGCGGTGGAGCAGGGAGCAGACAAAGCAATGGCCGACAGGAAGAAGCTGGTGAGGGGGGAGAGAGCCCCATGATGACCAAGCTTGTCCCGTCGGTGGCAACGGCCTGAGAAATCGCTGTCGGCAGGGGCTACAATGCTAACCCCAACAACAGCCATGGCTGTTGGGAGTGGGACAAGGTTTCCTTATCCCGCCACATCAACCCCCAGACCTCCCATTTTGCTCCCAATCTCTGACTGTGGGAATCAGCAAGAGGGGCAGCAGTTATTGCCGTTCCCCAGCTGTTCTGGACAAGGTGGAGCTGGGCAGACTTCTTGTGCCGCAGCGCTCCGTGTGGCGAGGGAGGTCCCACTGCGCCCTCAGTGATGGGGCTCCAGGATTCTGACACGGAGCCCAGGTCCCTGCCTTGTTCCATTATAACGAACAATCGGCCATAATGACACCATTCTCCCTCCCCCTATGATTCATGTTCATAAGTTCTAGGAGCAGAATAAAGCCCATAAAGTCTACTCTGCCATTCAATCATGGATGATCTATCTTTCTTTCTCAACCCCTTTCTTCATGTCTTTGCCTCATAAATCCCAACACCTTTACTAATCAAATGTTATAGTGAGAGTGTATCGTATATTTATTGCATACGACAGAGGAAAAAAGCTGCAGAGAAATTGAATGTTGCCTCATTGTGGAACGGCTATACGTTAAAGATAAGGAGAGCGGGAAGTGTAACAAGAAAATGGAGAATCTCACAACGGTTGTATTAAACATAACCTGTAATGTCAAAACTTTCGGACTGTGGTAGAGGCACTTTAGATAATGACAAACTCTACTAACCTGGCATCTGCGATAAATGGGGAGATTCCATTATAGAAGAACATGATGGTGAGAACCAGTAGCCAGTAGCGGAGAGACAAGTGGCGAATATCCTGTAGCTTCTATGAGAACAAAAACAGTAAAGTCAGACAAGAGGTTGTGGGGGGCAGTGGGGTGGGGAAGACAGAGTAAGCCCCATTTAGCCAAAGTATTGTAAGCTGATCTTATGGATCCCAACTTCCAGAGATCTACTTCAAAGACCAAGGATTACTCTCCACAATGACTGGCTATAACAGATAATCAATTCTGAACCCAAAAGCAATAGTTCATGGAAGATTAAATCCAAAGTCCATGAATCTACCTACCACTTTCTTGGATTCCTGCTGAAGGACTCCATCTAGTCCCAGCTGTTTTGCTCCATTCCCATCCAGGATGCCAACGATGATGGCCGACACAAAGCTAAGAACACACAGCAAGGTTCCTGAGAAAATGAACCACAGGAGAGCCTACATGACTGGCAAAGAATACGCTTCAACAGACAGGAATATCAGATGGTCCCACCAGTGACAGTCAGAACTTCGGCAACCAAGTGCAGCCTCTTGCATTTATATCCACAGATTCACCCTTGGAAAGAACATGAAATATAACTGTTTACATGTTATAATGACAATAAAGTATTCATTCATTCAAATAAAATTGAAGATAGACACAAAAAGCTGGAGTAACTCAGCGACGCTGTTTCGGCTTCATACAGAGAGTAATGTGACAGGTCAGAGCATGAGTTAGACTTTGCTGCACAGGAGAGAAGGGGAGGAATGAAGAAGGCAAGTCAAAACCAGACGCAGCAATGATCCGAGCACATTCTTCCACATATTACAGTGGAAAGCCAATGTAAAGATGAACAAATCAGGCTAAATATTTGACAATTTATTTATGAGATCTGGACATCACTGGCACGATCAGTAATTTTTGCCTATTTCATACCACCCTTTATGATTGTAGTACACGTGATATTTATTTGTGGTTTGGTACAATAAATTGTTTTGTTACTCCATTTCAGAGGGCATGGTAGGGGTCAACTACATTGCAGAATGGTCTGAGGTCACAGACAACCAGACCAGTGTTGCCTAAAAATCTTGAAGGATATTCATGACAACTGATAGATTCTCAAAACAATCTGACAGCATCATTTTAATGTTGGTATTTCATTCCAAATATCTTTAATTAAATTAATTAAGTTAAACCTGTTGTGATGAGATTTAATTAAAATCTACGCAGTAGGAGGTCAGAAGGTAAAGGCTTTAAAGCACCACAAGTAACAGAGCCCCTTAAGATTCTGATGTGCAATTCAATTTATTTGTTCTATGTCCAGTGATGCCAAAACAGAATTTGCATTAATCTCTAAACCACTTAATATAATTATCTATCAATGAAACGCAGCTCTACAAATATCTGTTTGAGTTTGTCTTTTTGAGTTAATGGATGGAAGAATTTTCCTTAAAGTACAATCTGGTTAAAATTAATTACAAGACCAATATATTAGACAAATTTAGCATCTTTAATCGGAGTATAATATTTTCATAGACTCCAATTATGATACAATAATCAGCACAGGACTGATTTCCACAGCCTTCAACAAAAATTCTTCATATCCATGCTTACCTCCCCAAAGAGTCCACTGAATCCCAAAACGTGTCTCTAAAGACTGGGTTAATAAGAAATTGAGGACACTGCCAAAACGAGAGAAGGCCATTATCAGCCCAAAAGCCAAAGCCAGCTCCTTGCGTTTGAACCAGAAAGCAACGATTCGATCTTGTGCAACTGAGAGTTTGGAGAGAGAGAAGGAACAGAAAGTGAATGAATGGGTTCACACACATCACAAAAGAACACACACACAACTGGGAAAAGGCACTATTCAGCGTACTTGATTGATTAATAGATACTTCATTAACACGTGACATGTCACAGTGAAATTCTCTCTTTTGTACACCACACTATATACCATGCAAATAGTCACAAAGTAGAGGGGCCGACAGTTACAAAGTATTCATCATGGTCCCCACAGGTCGCTCTTTGTTCTCAGTTGCCCCCCCCCCCCCCGCGTCGGGTCCCTCTTGCATATAACAGATAAATCCAAATCTACAATACAATACAGCAACAGGTTTCATGGTTTTCAAGATCAGTTTATTGTCACGTTTACCAATTAAGGTACAGTGAAATATGAATTACCATACAGCCATACTAAGAAAAAGCAACAAGACACACAACTACATAAAAGTTAACATAAACATCCACCACAGCAGATTCCACACATTCCTCACTGTGATGGAAGGCAATGAATTCAAATCTACTTCCTCTTTTATTCTCCCGAGTTCCGGGCAGTCGAACCATCCACACATCAAAGATCCCGCAGCTGGCGGTCAAAGCCACCGCGTCGGGGCAATCGAAGCCCCCGCGTCGGGGCAATCGAAGTCCCCGTGTCGGGGAGATCGAAGCCCCCGCGTCGGGGTGATCGAAGCTCCTGTGGCTTGGCATTCCTGAAGTCGGTCTCTAACCAGAGACTGTGAGCTCCGTGATGTTAAAGCCCGCAGGCACCCGCGGTGGAGCTCTCGAAGTCGGTCTCCAGCAAAGGCCGCCAACTCCTTGATGTTGGACCGCAGTGCCGACAGAGATACGATACGGAAAAAAATCGCATCTCTGTCGAGGTAAGAGATTAGAAAAAGTTTCCCCCAACTTCCACCCACCTCCCCACATAAAACAAGCTAAAAAACACCAAAACGTACATTTAACACATACAAAGAAACAACAATGAAGGGACAAACAGACTGTTGGTTCGGGTGAAGTTAAGAAATTTGGTATTCACACTAACTGCCCTTATGCTCTTGATGTGGAGGAGCTAGTTTAAGCTCGCACCTTACAGAATTAACAGAGAACCCAAGCTTAAGTGAGACAAGAAACAGAATGACCTCCAACCATCTGCTGAATGACAGTGATGATGGACAGGTTTGCTGCTCATACACTGTCCTTTCCTCCCACATCACTCACAAGCACCACTGACTGACAGACTATGGAGATTTGTTTCATCTGTCAAAATGCCAAATTGCCAGCCCTTTCTATACTCACCAGAAAGAATCTGAGGAACTGTCCTGACCTGAAATGTCACCTTCCATTCCCTCCCCCGATGCTGCCTGACCAGTTGGAGTTTCTCCAGGACATTGTCCCCTTGCACTTCAAGAAGATTCACCATCATCTTCTGGAGGACAGTGGTACATATAATTGCTGTCCTCACCAGCAATGCCAGTATCCTAAAGACATCTATCAACCGTGAAAACAAAACTCCAAAGTTTTCATTTCACAAAGACTGAAATGCATATTCATTCAATCCTTGAGGAAGAAAGGGAATAATTCAACTCGGAATATTAATTAAGATGCACATTGTCCTGGATGGTGAACAACAAGGAGATTCACGAGGCAAATTTAAAGGAGATTTATGAGGAAAGTTCCCCCCCCCCCCCCAAATGCAAGGTGGTAGGTGTCTTGGATGCGCTACCAGGGGAAGTGGTGAAAAAGCAACAGCAGTGGCTGTTAAATAATAGCAACATTTAAGAGGCATTCAGATATGCACATGATTAAACAGACAGGGAATGGAGAGAGATGGACTATGCGCAAGCAGATGGGATTGGTTTGAATTCACATCATAGTCAGTACAGATATCATGGGCTGAAAGGCGTGTTCCTGTGCTGTAATGATCAACATTAAATTAATGAATGATTTAACGGTTCAGACAATGTTCTAAGCCTTGGCCTTTTCCTTTCAGTCTGGTGCCAAGACGTTGAATTAGTACTTACTCATGAGTGACCCATTGCTTGAGCCAAAGAGAAGTCGGCCGATGAGCATCAGTGGCAATAGGTAACGGGTCCCCTTGAAATGAGATCCCAAAGCAAAGGTTGCCGAGCCCAGCACAATAAGAAAGGAGAACAAGAGGACACCAACTGTAGCGGAAAATACATCAAATGGTTTCAACCAGAGAAGATTTACCTTATGATTAAAATTATAAGAACATTTAATATATCAACATATATACCCCAAGATGCCAATTTCTTTTTAAATGTTCCAAATATTTTTTCCTGGGAGATTATCCCAGTCATTTATCATTGATCAATAAACCTTTTCACTAACCCATTTTTAAAATGACTGTAGTTCCCTTCTCTCAACCTCTTTGGCTTTACTTTAAAAAATATTTCAGGTTTTTCTTATCTAGGACTAAACATGTACACAACTGTTTTGGTAGACACTGGAGTAGAACATTTAGTATATTTTGTCTTAGATTTGGTCCATCAAAATGTTACTTTTTTCCCCCCCATCTTTCCTTAGCACGCTGATGCTGTTGTTACAAGAATTTAACACAAGTGAATTAACTCCCACTAGTGGGAGAGTCTAGGACCAGAGGTCAAAGCCTCAGAATTAAAGGATGTTCCTTTAGGAAGGAGATGAGGAGGAATTTCTTTAGTCAGAGGATGGTGAATCTGTGGAATTCTTTGCCTCCGAAGGCTGTGAGTCAATGGATATTTTTAAGGCAGAGATAGATAGATTCTTGATTAGTACAGGTGTCAGGTATAATGGGGAGAAGACAGGAGAATGGGGTTGAGTGGGAACGATAGGCCAGCCATGATTGAATGGCAGAGTGGTCTTGATGGGCCGAATGGTCTAATTCTGCTCCTAGAACTTATGAACCTATTTTACAATAACGCATCAGAAACCCACTTTTCTTTGTAGTATTTGATTGTTGTTTTTCATCTGTGAGTTGCCTCTATCCGCATGACAGATTTGGTCTAATTAGGGGCCTTATTTTTCTGCTCCAAGTATGTCTACTTCATGATCAACTCTACTGCACTACAACCTGGTGTTAAGAATATTTAATCATCCAATGTAATGACAATGAAGCAATGACATTTTTACTTGCAGCACCGTAACAGGCCTGTAAATGCAATATTCACAGATAATATATAATTGTTAAAAATTCAATAAAATGATAATAGTGATTCTAGTACAAAAAAAAGTCCTTAGTGCAACAAAGTCAGTCCAAAGTTCATAGTTGCAGAGGTTAGTATTGTGTATTCAAGAGCCTGATAGTATGCTAATGTATTCTAATGTAACCACTTCCCCAATCTATTTATAGCCTCTTCTAAAGTGTCTTTAAGCTACCTTCACTATTGGCCTAATTTTCCATAATCCTTTTCCAGTTTGTTTGGTACTTAGGTTAACCACATTACAAACATTCCCAATTTTCTTACGATTACCGGAGTTTTCTATTTTTTACTCGCACTTCAGGATATCAGAAAAGATCGAAAATACTGGATACAGAAATGGCACCATTAGTATCCAATAATATGCTTCCAACCAAAACGCCAAATTCCAAAAATTGGCTGAGAATTACTGTCCTTGACTTTGAGACACCATTTAACCAATTGTAGCAAAATGGATCCCTGTTAGCATGAAGTCAACGGAGGACTTCAGGGGTTGAGGAAGGTGAACGGGGCTGATGGAAGTCAGTCAGGATACCACACTAGGACATCCTCCAGATGGCACCCGAAGCACAACCATCTTCAGCTGCTTAACTAATGACTTTCTGTCGGTTATAAGATTACACAAAGTATTTGTGAGAAAAAAAATTAAAACTGTTGTTATTTTGATGTTCTCCATGCTTAAGAAGATTGCTACATTTTTATGTTCTGGTATAAAGTACATTTTTCTGATCAAAGCAGTAATGTACAAATACTGGTGAACCAGATTGAAAAGAATCAGTGGCATAGATATAGAGGCTTCCTGAATCATGCCGTTCAGAGAGTTCCAGTTATAGGAAATGGCACGCTGTCCCAAATGCTTAGGCTATTGAAGTGCACCCAACAAACATGCAGCTTCCCAGACACACCCAACTAACATCAGCATGCTCAACACTCAGGTTCTTGTGACAACATGTGCCTGCTGAATTATTTTTGATTTATTATAAGCTGAAGAACCTGTTGTGCTGTGGATAAGAGGAACTCCCTATGGACTCCCTATGGCTTATTTATTGGGCTCCTTGCGGACGTTCATACAGTTCTTCAGACTCACCGCGGTTTCCCAGCTTGTCTATGAGGAAACCTGCCAGTATCACCACCAGAGCATTTCTGCAGGAGAGAAAATACAAATCCAATTAGAGAATACAATTAAAAAGGCACACCCAAGAATTTGTGTCTATCAAAGGGTGGCACGGTAATGCAGTGATAGAGTTGATACCCGGGTTCGATCATGACTACAGGTGCTGTCTGTATGGAGTTCGTACATTCTTCCTGTGACCACGTAGGGTTTCTCCGGGTACTCCGGTTTCCTTCCACATGCCAAGGACATACAGGTTGTGTAGGTTAATTGACTTTGGTAGGAATTGGAAATTGTCCCTATTGTGTAGGATAGTGTTAGTGTGCGGGGATGGCTTGTCGGCACAGACTCGGTGGGCCGAAGGGCCTGTTTCCGCGCTGTATCTCTAAACTAAACAAAGCATTAATGTCAGAATAAACTCCTCTTCAGTCTCCTCTCTTCACCTTGACTCCTGGCTCAACTGTTCAAAACTATTCTCATCCCTGCCATCTTTGTAGAATCTCACAATTCACATTCAAAAGTTTATTGTCTTTATGCCAGTAGAACACTGGATGCGGATTGGTATGTAATTGCTGGTATGTAATTGGAATCCTCAAAACCAGAGCAACAATGAAAGCTGTGCCTTGGGCAAAGTTGAACAAAGTAATGTTTCCACAAATCAGGTTCTTCATCAATCCAGAAAACTCGCTCAGTTGGAAAAGCAATCTTGGTTCTTGGTTTCTTGGTCCTCCAAAATATTCCAAATGGAATTTAAACTGGAGGTGGTGGAGGGAGGACTTAAGCCAGAAAGGGTTTTTGGGAAGAAAGAGCTACCTTAAATTTAGTTGCATCTGGTTGGGTAACTATGGTAGGGTGAAGATTATTCCATGCTTTAATTGTGCGGGGGAAGAATGAATTGCTGTACACATCTGTCTTGGTAGCTGGAATCTCAAATTGGATCGAATGTCCTCGTCTGCTCCTAATTGGTTTGGGTTTGGTGTAGGTCTTGTAATCTATTTTGAGCTGACCATTTAACATTTTGTAAAAACAGGTCAAACGGTGAGCTTCACGTCTGTCTTGGAGAGGGTTCCACCCCAGAGAATTCAGAAGTTTGGTAACACTCGCTTCTCTCTCATAGGTGTTAGTAACAAATCGAGCTGCCTGTCTTTGGACACGTTCGATGGAAGAAATGTTTTTATTTGTGTATGGGTCCCATGCTGCAACTCCGTAGTCCAAATGAGGTCTAATGATGGTGAAGTATAGCTTCTCCTTGACAGAAGTTGAACAATGATGAAAGTTGCGCCTCAGAAAATTTAGGACACCTGTTGCTTTCACCGTTGCATGATGAGTCTGACCATTCCAACGCAGATCATTCTGCAATTTGATGCCAAGATACTTGGTTTGTTTGGATTCTTCAAGGGTGGTACCAAGTATATTGTACGATGTTTTGCCTGGATTCCTCTTTCTGGTGACACGCATGGTTTCACATTTGGAAGGGTTGAACTGCATGCCCCATTGGTGTGACCACTCAACCATTGTATCGAGGTCCTTTTGGAGAGCATCTTCATCATCAGCTGACTTAATTGGACGGTACAGCAAACAATCATCAGCGAATAGTCTGGTCTTGCTTGCGACTTTTTCATGGATGTCGTTTATGTAAAGCAAAAACAGATGTGGGCCAAGTACTGTGCCCTGAGGTGTACCACTCAACACTGGATGCCAATTGGAGCTCTTTCCGTTCACACACACACGCTGAAGACGTTTTGTCAGGAAACTGGAAATCCATCGTTTCGTGTTGGAACGACTACCATAGAAGTCAAGCTTCCGAAGCAGTCTCTGGTGTGGGATGACATCAAATGCTTTAGAAAAGTCCAGCACTACTAAATCCGTGATGACATTACCATCAAGATGTTTGGCCAGGTCATTTGTCGTCAGGATAAGCTGAGACTCACATGATCTATGCCTCCTAAATGCATGTTGGTTGTCAGCAAGAATATTATGTTTGCTCACGTGTCAATCTGTAATGAAACCTTTAAGAGCAGAAAATCCCAGACCATCAACAAAGAAAGTAGCATTAAGGGGAACAGCACCAGAGTCGGGAAGTTGTCATGCAGCTTTATAGGACTTTGGTTAGGCTGTATTTGGAGAATTGTGTGCAGCTCTGGTTTCCCCATTACCCGCAGGAAGTGGCGGCATTCGAGAGGATGCAGACGAACAATCCAGCATCTGCGGTTCCTTCCTACACATTTCGTCTGTTCCACTGTGAAATCTTCTCAATCGCCTACTTTGAAGAAGTTCTCCTCCTCTCTCCGACGAGGGTTTTGCGAAATTCTCTCCCGCTGCCCCCCCTCTGTGATGTCTCCTGCTCTCCGACCACGTTTTAACCCAAACTCGATCAATCATCCCCTCCGAAGTCTCGTCTTCACTCCTTACCCTTCCTTATCTCTGTCTTCCTCTCACCTGGCTCTCTGTCTGAAGAAGGGTCTCGACCTGAAACATCACCCATTCCTTCTATGCAGAGATGCTGCCCAGTTACTCCAGCATTGTGTGTCTATCCAGAACATTGCCTGGATTATAGGGTATTAGCTGTAGGGTGGTATGAGATATATATGAAGCACAGATAGACAATCAGAACCTCTCCCCCAACACCCAAGGTGGAAATGGCAAAGACTAGAGGAGATAGCTTTAAGGTGAGAGGGACAAAGTTTAAAGAAGATGTGCAGGGCAGTTTTTTTTTCAGACACACACAGAGTGATGGATGCTTCGAATGGAAGATGTGCAGGGCAGTTTTTTTTTCAGACACACACAGAGTGATGGATGCTTCGAATGTGCTGCCAGGGGTGGTGGAGGCAAATATGATCGATATTTAAAAGGCTTTAGATAGGCAAGTGGAAATGCAGGGAATGGAGGACATGCAAGCAGAGAGATTAGTTTAACAGCATCATGATCGGCAGGGACATTGTGCGCTGAAAGGGACATTGACCACTGTTTCATGTTCTTCTACAGTGTGCTTAAAGTGGAAAACAGTAAAAACAAAACTGGGCTTGTTTCTGTTCTAAGTGCCAACAAATAACTATCTCTCTAATTACAAATGCATAGGAGATTGTGCACGTTCAGCGAAAATGAACACACGGTGAGGCACATGTGGTGCCCATGTACTTGAAGAGCCTGTTTAAACTTGCTACCTCACCCTGCTCATCAGTAACAAACACGAGTCATGTGTTCACATATGGTGATAAATGGTACGATTTACTGATGTTCTGTAAAATGGTTGGATGGAAATGGACCACTGTACTGAAATGTATTACCTAGCTTGAGCGCTGGAAAAAAGAAAAAAAAGCTCTTGTGGACAATGTGAAAGTATTTATTTCATTACGTAGGATACTTACGTCCACGCATAGATAGCATAGAGAAGGTTGTACTGCTGTGGGGTCATTCCCAGTCCCTCCACACAATCTGTTGTCCCATTGGTGTCATTAGCATTAAGACACGTGAGATTCTGGAATGGAACGGGCCACAACACTGTCAGACAGAGACAACAGAGGACCGATATAGAACACAATTCATCTGTTAATCCCAATTCTTTTTTTCACACACATACTTGTAATCCAGTCCAGATCTGTGACCATCCTCAACAAAACATTAGTTTATCCCCAGTGGGATCATCTTCATTAACATGACATCGTTGTAAATCTCCCAGCATCAAACAAAACAAATAACTAACATTTTGCAAAAGCTAATAAAGCTCCAGAAGATAAACTCGCCTTAAATGACAAGGGATGGGGGAAGCAAAAGATATGTAGATATTGTCTTCAGATAACTTCAGATAACAGACGGAAGCCACTTCCCATCTCACAGTAGCCCCCAATGATGAAACTCATCACTGCCTTTAAAGTGATTATGAACAGCACTTGATTAATTGAGGAAAAGGATATTTGAAGATTTCAGACTAGGCACGAAACTCATGTCCTTCTGAGAATAGTGATTTCTGCCCCCCCCCCCCCCCCCCTCCCCATATGCATTTGGGACCCTGACTACCTACACAGGCAAATTTAATCACAGAAAAGTACCATCAACGTTGTCTCGACAAAATCCAAATTAATTGGAAGGATAAGCCTCTCCCAGGACAACATCTCCAGCATTCAGCCCTCGTCACCCTCATGTGGCTGCGTTGGGAAGGTCACATCTCTTGCATGCCCGATACGAGACTCTGGCTGTACACAATCTATCCCAAACTTTGTTATAGGACATGATTACCAGGCAGACAGTGCACTCCTGACAACAATCGGTGCTTAAACAAGAAGGCTAAGGGTTCTTGAGTATTCTGTGTTTTTGATTCAAAGAGATAAGGAGCTCTTAGCAATGAGGGTTCAATTGTGACCTCTGTTGCTGTCTGCGTGGAGTTTGCAAGTTCCCCTGTAATATTATGGATTTGCTCTGGTTTGTGGCTTAATAGATTACATGGCCACTGTAAATTGGCTTGAATGGCGAGATGAATATTAATATCTTGGGGGACCTGAATATCAGTACGGGCTACTACGTTCTTACAACGAGTTTAAATGTTTCAAATTTTAACTTCAAGAGTAAATTTAACTCGTGGAAATCTTTAATCACGTTTAAAGTTTTTCAAGAGTTAACAAGTTTCCCGGGTACCTGCCGTTAGCGCCAAGAGTCACTAAGTTGCGTCCACGAGTTCCGACGTTCCCGCTACGTTAATTGTACGTGATTATCACGAGTTTAATTTGTTTTAAACTCGGGGTCACTCGTGGGTCGACTCGCACCGTGAGACAGGGGTTTTATTTGCACATTCTTGTGACTAACTAGGTAATAAGTTCATCCTGTGGGCAATCCAGTACTCACCCCCTGGAACTGATCCTGAAGCACACTGGGAATGTCAAAGCAGAAATAGGAACCAAACGTCATCAGGCAGTTGAAAAATAGTAACAGGAACCTGTAATAGGCTGAAAGGAGAGAGGGGGTGGGGTGTAAAAAGCATACAGAATGAATGGATGTAACATTAATTTTGTCAATCTGCAATATTGTCAATTATAGAAAAACTTAACACATTACTTGGAAATCAATAAAACTGCAGGTGCTGGAATCTGAATATAAACAGAAAATTCTGAAAAAAAACATAGAGACAAAGAAAATAGGTGCAGATCAGTTGGCCCTTTGTGCCAGCACCACCATTCAATATGATCATGGCTGATCATCCTAATTCAGTACCCTGTTCCTGCTTTCTCCCCATATCCCTTGATTCCGTTAGCTCTAAGATCTATACTCTCCCTTGAAAACATCCAGTGAATTGGCCTCCACTGCCTTCTGTGGCAGAGAATTCAACAGATTCACAACTCTCTGGGTGAAAAGGTTTTTCCTCATCTCTGTCCTAAATGGCCTACCCCTTATTCTTAAACTATGACCCCTGGTTCTGGACTCCCCCAACATCGGGAATTTTTTTCCTGCATCTAGCCTGTCCAATCCAAAGAACCCAACCAGTTCTGATATGCAGCCTGGGCCCTTTGCTCCCTTCTAGACTGAACATTGAATGGTCCAACATCAGGTGAAGTGCTCTCTCATTGTTTCCCATTACTGATTCTTTGCGTTCCTTTCCAAACCTGTTCCTATAAAAAGCCTTGTAAATGGTCAGTACCCATGCTCCTTAAGACCTGATTTGCCTTAACCAGTTTCTATACTGTGCTCTTGCAGACTTCTTCAACCAGAATTTACAAACTAATTTAATTTACAAACTAAAATTTTACAAACTAATTCCATTGTAAAATATCCTGCGAATCTTCCATTTAGTTACTGGAGACTTGAGAGAACTTTTAATTACGTTGCAAGTTCTTGCTTATCAATCTATATTAAAATAATTAATGACCATAAGACTATAATTTCCTTAATAGAAATTTAAGGAATTTAGAAGCGTTTCATTAATGATGTATCAATTTCTACTTTGAGATTAAAGATATGGTGCAATGTTTTATTTACCATTTTCTGCATCATGTTAATTTAGTAATGTCTTCTCGTCCATATCTGTGACTATCCATTGTTATGACTGCTGCTGAATGCCGGTGATGTGAAACTGGGCCAGCAGCAGATGCCAATAAAGGGGAAGTTTTCACTGCAGTGAATGCAAAATATATGTGGGGATTTTTATTTCTTAGGTTAGAAAGGAGTGCTGATACATATTGATTGCAGGTACTAAACCATTGTGGCAGATTGAGGGGGAGACTCCCACATAGTATATTGCAAGGTCCGATTAATAGCAACAGAAGGGACAACAGAGGCGGAAATCTAGAGCAACAATCATCAGGGGGGGGAGTGTTTGTTGCTCCACTGAGCTCCGCTGAGATTGTTTGTTGCTCCAATAGTGTTGGTTTTACAAATGGAGACACCAGGAACTGCAGTTCAGTTCAGTTTAGTTTATTGTCACGTGTACCGAGGTACAGTGAAAAGCTTTTGTTGCGTGCTAAGCAGTCAGCGGAAAGACAATACATGATTACAATCGAGCCATTTACACTGTATAGATACATGAAAAGGGAATAACGTTTAGTCAAGTAAAGTCAAGTCAAGTCACATTTATTTATATAGCACATTTAAAAAACAACTCTCGTTGGCCAAAGTGCTTTACATTTGTTATAAGAATAATATAAACAAACAAACTACATACATATATACATATAGCCCTCACTCAGAGGATGTCAAGAAAGGCTTGGGAGTATAGATACGTTTTTAGTCTTGACTTAAAGGAGTCGATGGAGGGGGCAGTTCTGATGGGAAGGGGGATGCTGTTCCACAGTCTAGGAGTTGCAACCGCAAAGGCGCGGTCGCCCCTGAGCTTATGCCTAGACCACGGGATATTCAGCAACCCCAAGTCGGCCGATCTGAGGGACCTGGAGGTGGAGTGGTGGGTGAGAAGACTTTTAATGTAGGTGTGGGCAAGCCCATTGAGGGCTTTGTAGACATAGAGGAGGATCTTGAAATGTATACGGAACCGCACAGGGAGCCAGTGGAGAGAGGCCAGGATCGGGGTGATGTGGTCCCTTTTTCGGGTGCCCGTCAGGAGTCTCGCTGCGGCGTTTTGGACCAGTTGCAGGTGGGACAGGGAAGATTGGCTGATGCCAGTGTAAAGGGAGTTGCAGTAATCTAGGCAGGAGGAGATAAATGTGTGGATGATCATTTCGAGGTCATCAAAGTGGAGGAATTGTTTTATTTTAGCTATCGTCCGAAGCTGAAAGAAGCTAGCTTTTACCACGGCATAGTTTAGTGCAAAGTAAAGCCAATAAAGTCCGATCAAAGATAGTCCATAATGCTGGTTTATTTAAAAGGACAAAGTCCTGGGGTAACTCAGCACAAGAAAAACATGGATAAGTGACGTTTCGGGTCGGGACTCTTCTTCACCCAAAGGAAGGTTCAGATCTGAAACATCACCTATCCATGTTCACCAGAGATGCTGCCTGTCCCGCTGAGTTACACCAACACAGCCCATAGCCCCATAGCAGAAGCGTCCACGTTGCGGGGCTGGAAACTGGAAGTATCCCGAGCTCAATGACTCACGGCAACAGAGCCGTAAAATAGTCTTTCCACACAAAGCCTTTGTGTTGGCAACATCAAGCTTCAACGCATATCTTAGCATGTACTCCTGCAGCTTGGAAAATGCCATGTACTCGTGGACATCTTGTGGTATTGGAAGACCAACAAATATTAGGCAGATCCAAGTGCGTCTTTCACCAAGTCTACGATCTTCCAGCAGCACTTGATGTCTGGCTTGCTGTGACCCCTGAGAACAGTCTGGCGGTTCTAGCAATAAAACATTCAGCCAAATAGTTTTGACTAGACTAAGTGGGACCCGTTGGATCCCAGTCACCACGGGGGGTGGGTGGTGGGGGGGAGGAGTTGTAATCCTACACCTAGTCATGCAAATGAAACTTTACATCTTTTCGCTGACTAGATAGCATGCAACTTAAAAGCTTTTCACTGTATCTCAGAACATGTGATAATAATATACTAAACTGAACACTGCCCACTGCCCAGAGGCTCCGACCTCTCCACCATTGGAGGGATTTACCAGAATCGCTGCCTCACAAAGGCAGCCAGCATCATCAGAGACCCACACTATCCTGGCCACACACTCATTTCACCTCTGCTATCGGGTAGAGAGTACAGGAGCCTGAAAACTGTAACGTCCAGGTTCAGGAACAGCTTCTTCCCTACAGCCATCAGGGTATTAAACATTATAACCTCCAATAAGCTCTGAACTATGATAGACTATTATTATAATTATTGCACTACTATTGTTTGTTTTTTGAGTATGTGTATATATATGTGTGTGTACTTATATGTGTATTTATACACACTGAACTTTGTTTTTCTTTTTTTCTCTCTTTTAGCAGATTGTTTACAGTGTATACAATATATATTCTGTTGTGCTGCAGCAAGTAAGAATTTCATTGTTCTATCTGGGACATTTGACAATAAAACACTTGACTTTCTCTCTTCTACAGAGGCATCTTAAAATAAAAGAGCTAATTAACATACAAGACGTAAAACAGCAGCATAAAGTCCACAGAGATTATGGCTGCTTGTTAATTAGGTGACCAATGGTAAAGATGATTATTTCTGTGTTCCTTACTTTTGTTTATTTAAAAAATCAAATCTTGGGACGGTTGCCATAATCTACTGTTCTGTAAATGATATCTGCTGTGTTATAAAGTGAGCTGCAATTCTAACTGAACGTTGGTTTTCCATTGGAAGTGCGGTTTGACTGGACTTTGTTCAGGACTGCGTGTGTGCAGATTAAAGGAATCCATCCTTATTCTTAAATCCTGTCACCCCGTAAATAGAGAGCACCGGCGAATTTTAAAAAAAATTACGTTGAAAGCAGGTGCTCGCACAACTGCAAGGAATTTAAATGATATTCGGCGTGTCGCACATTAGCACTTGAAGAAGGGTCCCGAAACAAAACGACACTCACCCACCTTCTCCAGAGATGCTGCTGGCCCCGCTGAGTTACTCCAGCACTGTGTCTTTTTTTTGTTGCAATACCAGCATTCCTTGTGTCATTTCAGGAATACTCTTCAATCACGCATGCAATCATGATACACCTTTTTGTTAAGAGTTAACGGCACAGAAAGTCATTCCGACCAACCAGAAGTATATAGGCATTCTGAAGATGGGTCTCGACCCGAAACGTCACCTATTCCTCCGCTAAGTTTCTCCAGCATTTTAATCTATCTTCGATTTTTCCAGCATCTGCAGTTCCTTTTTAAACAAAAATCTTAGGCGTTCTAATTAATGCTGACCTCTTTCTGCTGGCTGACTCATGTCGGAGAATTAGCGTCTTCCCTGCAGATGGACTTGATTCAGCAGCAACTGGTTTGGTGTCACCGTCTGATACACTGGAGCCCGCGGCTGGCAGACTTGCAACATGTGATTTCACCGCCTGTAACTTCACAAGCCCGGAAGTAACCGCGGTTCGCAGCTCAGAACCATATCTTTGCTCAGAACCAAACGTACCCAATGATATTAATACGTCCACTACTGAAACAATAGACACATGTTTCACCACACCTGGTAATGCAGGTGGAAGATTTACATCTCAATGTTTAAAATGTATCCTGCATCGAGTCGGCTTAAAATAAAGAGCAGTCACGTACAAGAAGTAAAAGAGCAACATAAATAAGTACACAGTGTTGCAAATTATAGTCATATACCCCCCCCCCCCCCTCCTCCTCCGCTCCAGATTCCAGTATCTGCAGTATGTTTTGTTCTGTTTTTGGTTTATTATCATGTATGCTGAGTGACAGTGAAAAGCTTTTGTTTGCATGCTATCCAGTCCAAAAAAAAAGACTACACATGATTACAGTCAAGCCGGCCACAGTGTGCAGATAAAGGATAAAGGATACATTTAGTGCAAGATAAAGTCCAAATAAAGCAGTTCAAAGATCCTTCTGCAGTTGCATAGGGCCCTAGTGAGACCACACCTGGAGTATTGTGTGCAGTTTTGGTCCCCTAATTTGAGGAAGGACATTCTTGCTATTGAGGGAGTGTAGCGTAGGTTCACAAGGTTAATTCCCGGGATGGTGGGACTGTCATATGCTGAGAGAATGGAGCAGCTGGGCTTGTACACTCTGGAGTTTAGAAGGATGAGAGGGGATCGCAATGAAACATATAAGTTTGTTAAGGGTTTGGACACGCTAGAGGCAGGAAACATGTTCCCAATGTTGGGGGAGTCCAGAACCAGGGGCCACAGTTTAAGAATAAGGAGTAAGCCATTTAGAACGGAGATGAGGAAACACTCTTTCTCACAGAGGGTGGTGAGAGCTAGATAGGGCTCTTAAAGATAGCGGAGTCAGGGGATATGGGGAGAAGGCAGGAACGGGGGGATACTGATTGGGGATGATCAGCCATGATCACATTGAAGTGCCAATTGGCCTACTCCTACACCTATTGTCTATCTCCAATAAGGTGCATGGGAGGTCAGGATTGCACTCTAGCTGATGAGAGGATTGTTCAGTTGCCTGATTACCGCTGGGTAGAAACTGTCCCTGAATCTGGAGGTATGGGTTTTCCAACTATCTACGACAATGTATGACCATACCGACGACAAGCTACGAACATCGGCGACAGTTGACGCGACTAGCTACGCCAGGCTACGACAGTGGTGCCTCCGTGGGAAATGCTCCACGTGGTCAGGCGACTAGTGTGTGGACATTGTGCATTTTGTGTTGGGGACATTGGATAGTGCAACATGGATCCAAGGAGAAGGAAGGGGCAGCACAAGGGCAAGGCCCAACACCCATCCCCACCCACCGGGCAGGTGAAGATTGAGGAGACCCCAGAGGAGGAAGTCCAGAAGGAGACCAGGGAGGTGGCCTGGATCCCCACCACCACCCCAGCCTGGACTAGCCGCCCTGCCAAGACTACAGGTACTGCTGCTGACCCTGACCCATCATCAGATGATGCTCAGGACACTGATGCCTCAAGTGCCTCTAATGTGTCCACTGTCCAGGAGGAGGTGAAGAAGGGCAGGAGACCCAAGGTAGTTCCTCATGAGTTCAGATGGGAACAAGAAGGCGAGCTGGTCGAGTGGTATGTCAAACCCAGAGTTGTATGACAAGAACCACCAACATTATAGAAAAAAGGACAGGAAGAACTCACGACATGACACCAAGGCCAAGGAGTACATACTTAATGGATTGCTTGTCTGTATTTCTGGTCCTGAAATTTGCAACTTCATGTTGTGTCGCAGCCATAAAAATAAAGTGAAAATTACTAATACTAATGCTGCTGCTGTCTCCTGATCCAGAATAAATATAATGAAAATAAAAAATAAAAAATAAAAAATTCAGAAAGCATTTGATAAGGTCCCACATAGGAGAATTAGTGGGCAAAATTAGGGCACATGGTATTGGGGGTAGTGTGCTGACATGGATAGAACATTGGTTGGCAGACAGGAAACAAAGAGTAGGGATTAATGGGTCACTTGCAGAATGGCAGGCAGTGACTAGTGGGGTACCGCAAGGCTCGGTGCTGGGACCGCAGCTATTTACAATATACAGTACATTCCGAAAGTATTCAGACCCCTTCACTTTTTCCACATTTTGTTACGTTGCAGCCTCTACGTCGAGACACAGATCTGGGGAAGGGTATAAAACATATAAGATTGTTGAAGGTTTGGACACGCTAGAGGCAGGAAACATGTTCCCGATGTTGGGGGAGTCCAGAACCAGGGGCCACAGTTTAAGAATAAGGGGTAAGCCATTTAGAACGGAGACGAGGAAACACTTTTTCTCACAGAGGGTTGTGAGTCTGTGGAATTCTCTGCTTCAGAGGGTGGTGGAGGCTGGTTCTCTGGATACTTTCAAGAGATAGGGCTCTGAAAGATAGTGGAGATAGTTGCCTATTTCCTTCGTTTCATAGATGCTGCTGCACCCACTGAGTTTCTCCAGCATTTTTGTGTACCTTAAAGATAGTGGAGTCAGGGGATATGGGGAGAAGGCAGGAACGGGGTACTGATTGGGGATGATCAGCCATGATCACATTGAATGGCTCAAAGGGCAGAATGGCCTACTCCTGTACCTATTGTCTATTGTCTAAAACAATTTCTGCAGCATTGCAAGTCCCGAAGAGTGCAGTGGCCTCCGTCATTCTTAAATGGAAGAACTTTGGAACCACCAGGACTCTTCATAGAGCTGGCCGACTGGCCAAACTGAGCAATTGGGGGAGAAGGGCCTTGGTCAGGGAGGTGACAAAGAACCCGATGGTCACTCTGACAGAGCTCCAGAGTTCCTCTGTGAAGATGGGAGAACCTTCCAGAAGGACAACTATATCTGCAGCACTCCACCAATCAGGCCTTTATGGTAGGGTGGCTAGATGGAAGCCACCCCTCAGTAAAAGGCACATGACAGCCCGCTTGGAGCTTGCCAAAAGGCATGAGAAACAAGATTCTCTGGTCTGATGAAACCAAGATTGAATTCTTTGGCCTGAATGCCTAGCGTCACGTCTGGAGGAAACCAGGCACCGGTCATCACCTGGTCAATACCATACCTACGGTGAAGCATGGTGGAGGCAGCATCATGCTGTGGGATGTTTTTCAGCGGCAGGAACTGGGAGACTAGTCAGGCTCAAGGGAAAGATGAACGGAGCAAAGTACAGAGAGATCCTTGATGAAAACCTGCTCCAGAGCGTTCTGGACCGCAGACTGGAGTGGAGGTTCACCTTCCAACAGGACAACGACCCTAAGCACACAGCCAAGACAATGCAGGAGTGGCTTCATGACAAGTCTGTGAATGTCCTTGAGTGTCCCAGCCAGAGCCCGGACTTGAACCCGATCGAATATCTCTGGACCTGAAAACAGCTGTGCATCGATGCTCCCCATCCAACCTGACAGAGCTTGAGAGGATCTGCAGAGCAGAATAGGAGAAATTGCCCGAATACTGGTGTGCCAAGCTTGTAGTGTCATACCCAAGAAGACTTGAGGCTGTAATCGCTGCCAAAGGTGCCTCAACAAAGTACTGAGTAAAGGGTCTGAATGCTTATGTAAATGTGATATTTCAATTATTTATTTTTAATCACTTTGCAAATATTTCTAAACACATGTTTTTGCTTTTTTATTATTTTTTGTGTGTAGATTGATGATTAAAAAAAGAATTTAATCCATTTTAGAATAAGGCTGTAACGTAACAAAATATGGAAAAAATGAAGGGGTCTGAATACTTTCTGAATGCACTGTACATCAATGATTTGGATGAAGGGATTCAAAGTAACATTAGCAAATTTGCAGATGACACAAAGTTGGGTGGCAGTGTGAACTGTGAGGAGGATGCTATGAGAATGCAGGATGACTTGGACAGGTTGGGTGAGTGGGCAGATGCATGGCAGATGCAGTTTAATGTGGATAAATGTGAGGTGATCCACTTTGGTAGCAAAAACAGGAAGGCAGATTACTATCTAAATGGTGTCAAGTTGGGAAAAGGGGAAGTACAATGAGATCTGGGGGTCCTTGTTCATCAGTCAATGAAAGTAAGCATGCATGTACAGCAGGCAGTGAAGAAAGCGAATGGCATGTTGGCCTTTATAACAAGAGTTGAGTATAGGAGCAAAGAGGTCCTTCTGCAGTTGTATAGGACCTAAGTGAGACCACACCTGGAGTATTGTGTGCAGTTTTGGTCCCCTAATTTGAGGAAGGACATTCTTGCTATTGAGGGAGTACAACGTAGGTTTAAAATGTAATTCCCGGGATGGCGGGACTGTCATATGCTGAGAGAATGGAGCGGCTGGGCTTGTATACTGTGGAGTTTAGAAGGATGAGAGGTTATCTTATTGAAACATATAAGACTACTAAGGGTTTGGACACGCTAGAGGTAGGAAACATGTTGGGGGAGTCCAGAACCAGGGGCCACAGTTTAAGAATAAGGGGTAAGCCATTTATAACGGAGACGAGGAAACACTTTTTATCACAGAGAGTTGTGAGTCTGTGGAATTCTCTGTCTCAGAGGGTGGTTGAGGCCGGTTCTCTGGATACTTTCAAGAGAGAGCTAGATAGGGCTCTTGAAGATAGTGGAGTCAGAGGATATGGGGAGAAGGCAGGAACGGGGTACTGATTGGGGATGATCAGCCATGGTCACATTGAATGGCGGTGCTGGCTCGAAGGGCCAAATGGCCTACTCCTGCACCTATTGTCTATTGTCTATTGTTTGTCATCTTGTTTGCCATGACATGAAATTGTGGACAGATAATAGTGCCATAAGCCACCAGCAAGTTTGCCTGTACATTTTGCCTACCTGTTGCATTTTGTATATTTTGGCGTTATTTTTTTTCTGTGTATTTTTTTTCATATGTGGTAACATGTACAGTCTGTTAAAATTTCAACCAAGTAGAATATCTCTTCACAGTATTGCAAAAATTCCAACTAGGAGAACATTTTATTTTGTGGATAAAGTTGTTATATAACAATCCGACTGCCAGAATACTGACTAATCAAACTCTGTCACCTAAATTTCAATTATCCAGGGGCAATAGACAAGGGTGTGCTTTATCACCAATGTTATTTGCCCTTGCTATAGAACCCTTAGCTGAAAGTATAAGAGTACATCCGAGCATTCATGGTTATAATACTAAATATACTACTAATAAGATTTCGTTATATGCAGACGATGTACTTTTATATATTACCAACTCACAAGTCAGTATCCCAAATATACTAAACCTCATAGAACAATTCGGCTCCTTCTCAGGGTATAGAATAAACTGGAACAAAAGTGAAATTATGCCGATAAAACCTCAAGAACTTTCACATCTCCTAAAATTTCCCTTTAGAATTGCTACTGAAAATTTTAAATACCTTGGAGTCTACGTGACTAGCAAATATCCCTCTTTATTTCAAGCAAATTTTCCACCATTAATTACCAAATTAAATGCCCTTATTCAATTTTGGAAAACACGTCCGATTTCCCTTATAGGTAGAGTACAGTAAATGCCATAAAGATGATTTCCCTTCCACAACTTCTATACCTATTTCAATCAATACCGATTTACCTCCCTAAAAACTTTTTTTTTAAACTCGATTCTGTGATTACAAACTTTATCTGGGATTATAAAACTCATCGAATTCTTAAACGACATTTATACAAACCTAAAGAAATTGGTGGACTGGCTCTCCTTAATTTTCTTCTCTATTACTGGGCAACTAATATTAAAAATTTAATTTATTGGATGCATGCCAACAAGTAAACTGGTTAAAAATGGAGAGGGAAAATTGTTTGCCTTTCAATATAGGCGCGATTCTTCTCTCTCCAATACATCTGAAGAAATCAATGTATGAGAAAAATCCGATAATCCATAGCACCTTACGAATTTGGAAACAGTTGAAATCAACCCTTAAATTGAGACATTTTTCTCTCCTCTCACCAATCTACAATAATCCCTCGTTTAAACCGTCTACTTTAGACAAGGCGTTTGCACAATGGGAAATCCTAGGAATTAAAAAGCTGGGAGATCTTTATGAGAAGGGGACCTTCCTCTCGTTTCAAGAATTACAGATGAAATATCATTTGAAAGGTAGTCATTTCTTTAGATATCTTCAAATACGAGACTATGTGAAAATACACACGCAAGATTGTCACTCTATGGGCCCAGATATATTAGACGAATGCATGAACAGAAAGGCGGATACAAATAAGTTAATATCCTATTTCTATAATACCCTTTTAAATGTACATATCCCATCGTCGGAAATAATAGTAAGATTAAACGAGAACTTACCAGTTTGAAGTTTGATCTTTATTTTATGAGGAGTTACGTTGAGGGATTACGTGAAGAACCCGCCAGCCCGCATGCGCATCAATCTTCAAAGCAGCGGTGTGAGATCACAGATAACAGTTGTTGAACTAAACATAGTAAGATCAGAGAAAACTAGAATACCAGCTGACCTTTATGATAGAGGGTTGGGAGTGGAGGGCACGTAATCCCTCAACGTAACTCCTCATAAAATAAAGATCAAACTTCAAACTGGTAAGTTCTCGTTTAATCTTACTATTTTACTTCGGAGTCACGTGAGTGACTACGTGAAGATTTCAAAGCTCTGTGATTTCATGCCGTGGAAACGAGTCCATGCGTCACACACTGCATCAGTTGACCAATGATGAGTGAACATTAATAATGCAGTCAGACATGACATAGATATAGACATGTTGATGCTTTTAATGAAAAAATAATGATAATAGTAACCTCCCTCAACCGAGAGGAAACTATAAAACAGAACCTAACATAGAGTTGGCAAATACCCCCGGTCTGGCAATGTGTTAGTTCTAAAATGTTTGGAAAGATCGTTCGTTTGACCATCCTGCAGCCGCTAGGATGTGGTCCCGCGAAACGTCCATAACCCTGCTGCTGATGTTGTTGCAGCCCTGGTGGAGTGAGACTTGAAAATGTCAGTGTTCACTCCTGTATAAGCCAGAACCCGTTTGAACCACCTGGAGATGGTCTGTAGTGATACCTACTTATGAGGCTTTATGTAACTAACAAACATTGCTAGTTCAGAGTCTTTAAGGCTCTTAGTGACCTTAACATACTGGTGTAGATGTGTGACCACACACAACCGAAGGTCCAAGGGATGTGCCAACAAATCTAGTTTAAGACCTGATGCCCCGGTCTATTCTGCTTGACTAAGACATAAACATAAAATGTTATTTTGCCTGCAGATATAATGTCCAGTCCCAGCTTATGCAATGACTGGACCCGTTGCGCTGGACTCAGCGCCATGAGCATAACCACTTTGTAAGTGAGTTTGACCAAGGACAGGGATGTAGCTGAAGCCCACCGGCGAAGCGGCGTTAGCACAATGTTAACATCCCATATCTCTGCGTACCTGTGCCTGGGAGGTTTCGAGTTGAAGATACCCTTCATAATTTAGATATCAGAGGGTGAGACCCGACAGAGTGGATTCTGCTCCCCGCAGCCAATATGATGAGAAGGCACGTTCGGCACAGTAAATGGCACTTTAACTTAATAATTGTCAAAACCCCATGTAAAACTGAACTTCAAGATGTCAGTCATCCGTGCCGAAATATATGTAATATTAGCATAAAACAAACTACTTCCCATCTCCTTATGAGGAAAAATACTGCTTATTTGGTGCTATCCCTGCAATCTGCAGTGAGCATGTCCATGGTTTGGTTTAACAACCCGAGCCACAGGAACAGTCTCCTCAGAGTCTGCAAGTCAATGAATTGATTTTATCACGCAGAGGATGGTTTACCGAGTCACGACTAAACCAGCAAATTTTGTGTCTAGAAATAACCATATAAGGTTCTATTATCATTCCCCACATCAGCGGGAACCATGGCTGTAAAGGCCAGTCAGGCATTACGAAAAGCCTGAAGCGGGAACTTGCTGAGTTTTTTTGCAAGACCCGTCTGATGAGGCAAAATGGAGGAAGACATAAAAGAACATTCCTCCCCAGTGTAGCGAGAATGCATCCATCACCACTGATATGCCATATATTTTTTGCAACTGGTGATTGAGCCTGGATGCAAACATCTCGATCTTTTAGTGTTCCATCGAGCCACAATGTCATTAAATACTTTGTGATCCAACATCCATTCTGTGTTATCATTGATTTTACATGATGATACACCAGTGCCAAATGAGGTTAGGTAAACTATCACCGGATACTTTGACTTGGTTGCATCCATGTGATTAACATATACCACCACCAAAGTGCATCAACTTGGACTTGAGCATGCAGATCATGCATATTCGCACAAAACCTTAAATCCACAGAATGCACTTAGTGTCTATAGGTAGTTGATACCATATAACTGATGCAATCCCATCCGGATTGCATCAGTTGCCCCGAGCTGGGTTACCCACGGTCTTCCCACGGTCCCCGAAGCCGGGTTCCGCGGTCCCCGCAGCCGGGCTTCCCTCGAGCCCGGTATCCCAGCGGTCCCTGTAGAAGGAATTCCCCGCGATGTCGGGTTTCCCCCCAAGCCGGTTGTCCCTGCTGTTTCAGCAGCCGGGATTCCTCCGCGGTCCCTGAAGAAGGGCTTCCCCGCAATGTCTGTGGTCGGGCTTCCCCCGAGCCGGATATCCCCGCAGTTTTCGCAGCCGGGATTCCCCCGCGGTCCCTGAAGAAGGGCTTCCCCGCGATGTCTGTGGTCGGGCTTCCCCCGAGCCGGATATCCCCGTAGTTTTCGCAGCCGGGATTCCCTGTAGAACGGAGCCGGGATTTCGACCCCGGAACGTCTCCAGCAGGAACTCTGTAAGGAGCTTCCTGCAAGGAAACAACAGGCATGGAAAAAAGTTAAAAACTTACCTTCAGGTTTGACCGCTGGTGGAGCAGCGCTCCCCCAGCCCGTCGTTGCGCAATGCGTTAGACGATATGACGCGCATGCGGGCTGGTGGGTCCTTCACGTAGTCACTCACGTGACTCCGAAGTAAAATTAGGTGAGCATGGGAAGACGAATTGGGTTTAACAATTTCAAAGGATAGTTGGGAGGAAAGTCTTTTATATATACATTACTGTTCTCTTAATGTTAGGCACTCCCTAATACAATTTAAAATACTGCATAGACTCTATTATTCAAAGTCTAAATTGAACAAGATCTTCCCAAATGTCTCTCCTATCTGCGATAAATGTCTCTTCCAAAGTAGACAAAAGAGCTGGCGAAATTCAGCGGGTGAGGCAGCATCTATGGAGCGAAGGAATAGGTGACGTTTCAGGTGAGACCCATTTTCCTCCGTTTGAGAAGAAAAAGCCACTGCACAGTATGTCCAGTGAAAAGGAGTTTGACCCACATGAGGGAACCTCTGGATCCACCCCTCCACCAGTCAGCAGCACAGCAAGAGGAGCAGGACCACTGCCAGCTCCACTGCAGGCTCCACCCCAACAGCAACTGAGGTGGAGGAGAGAGAGGCAAGTCAGCAGGAGCTGATCAAGGCGGCAAGTACTTTTGGGGAAATTTTCCTTCCTTCCATCCATCCATCTTTTTTTTTCCCATTGCAACTCATGGAATAGAGGCCAGGGAGGCCATGACATAGCCCCAGATACCACATGAGAGGGCTGTTGACACCTTCCTGGGATTCTTAAAGACTGAGCTGCTCAAGATACAAGAGAATGTGTGGTTCAACTACACCATGGCTGCCATGACGATGGCCCATAACTTCTCCCAGCCGGTAAATATTTAAAGTAATTTTTGTGGAATTTTGGGAACATTTGACTTTAATATTTGACCTTAATATCAGTTTTTGTATGAAATATTCACAATGAATTAATGTGTGTTGCAGGTTCTGCAGCTGTTGGGACACATGGAACAGCAACAGATGGGACTGATGGGACCACCACATCAGCAGGCTCACCAGGTATCTAATTTTATTATACTTTTTGTTAATTGGACTTGATATTCTTTGTCACACACAGCTTGTGAAAAGTTGTAATTTATTTGCCTTCCACTTAATATTGATATGTTTCTGTGTTGCAATGATTGGAAACCCTACCCTACAATTACTTTTATAGGAAAACTGGGTGATTCCATTGTTTTTGAGGCCAAAATGATGTGAATTGTCTTCAGTTGTCACCGACAGGGTCGTAGCTTGTCGTAGGTGTGGTCGTAGGTGGACGTCCTAAGTCGCGACGATTGGGTCACCGGTTGTCGGTAGCTTGCCGTCGACTAGGTGGTAGGTTGTTGTAGCTTGTCTTAGACATTGTCGTAGGGGGGGTCCAGTTGCTGGTTTTTCGGCGACTTGCTAAGACTATGACAGTCACCGGCAGTCGCCTAAAAAATCGCCAACTCCAGCGTCTATCTCAAGTCTATCTCCTGTTCGTATTGTTGTTTTCATTCTTTTCATTTCCGACCACTGCCCAGTCCATTATCGGCTCTGACCTCCCCACCATCGAAGGGATCTATCGCAGTCGCTGCCTCAAAAAGGCAGCCAACATCATCAAGGATCCACACCATCCTGGCCACACACTCATCTCTCCGCTACCATCGGGCAGAAGGTACAGGAGCCTGAAATCTGGTACATCCAGGTTCAGGAACAGCTGCTTCCCCACAGCCATCAGGCTATTAAACAAACAGACTCTGAACTGTAACAGCCTATTGCACTTTATCTGCTTATTTATGTGTATATTGAACTGAACTGTTCTGTATTTTTGCTTACAGTATTCTGTTGTGCTGCAGCAAGCAAGAATTTCATTGTCCTATCTGGGACACATGACAATAAACTCTCTTGACTTGACTTGACCAAGGGGGTGAGGCCTGTTGTGGTGGAGTGGAGAGGAGTCGGTGACGATGGGTGAAGGGAGATGCGGGGAGGAGGGAGTGACCGTAGTGCCCGGGTGCTGTGTAATGTAGCAATGTTACAAAATTTTGAGATTTAAAAAATCAAGTCTGCATTTTATCTCATCAGATAAAGCATAAAAAGAAGTTTAATTTGATACCTAATTCACTTTCATATCTTCAGTATTAAAAAAGTTATGGCCATTTTCATACTCGGAAATTAGCATCTTGTTCCCTATTACTTTTCCATTGACTAAACTCAAAAGCTGTGATCGAGGACAGTCAAAAGCCCATAACTTTCTTAAAATTAAGAGAACTGAATGAAATTTTCAGTTAGTATAGATTGAAGCATTCCGAAACAAATATGAAACATCTTACTTGGATGACCTGAATTTGAAGCATATAATTAGTTAGTTACCTAATTGTAGCTAATTACAAAATTGACCGTTGTGACGGAAATAGTAATAAACACCCAGACTGCCTTGAAAATTCAAAAATGTGATATTGTCAAGATCAGAACTTTAATATTATTGTATTATATGCTGTAAGTCCGTAACAGATAGGTAAAGAAATTACAATTTCTAGCAAAAGACCAAGTCTTTATGGAGAAGATCAGTTGCTAGCTGCTACATTGGCATATCATAATCAGTAGCATCATCATACTCCTCAGATTGCAACCAATAAGCAACTCTGTACACCTTGTTTTTCCTCAACTTTTCAATATTGGCATTGTAAACTACAAGTTTTTGCTCTTCAAACCACACATGACATACCTTTCTACCCACTACTTTTCCATTAAGAATGTCCTGTAGATCATCACATTTGGAGTAGTCCAAATTCAGATAATCTCTCCATCTGTTCCTCTGCACTCTCCCCCATGTCACTGCCTTACAGAGCATCTCCTCCCTACGTTGCTCCTCGAGATTATCAAGGTAATTGACTTCTATTCTTGCAGGCACGCATCCTACATGACAAATAACACATGGTGGCATTGGGAGATTTCTGTTTCGATGAGCTAAACATCCCTATTATCTCCTCCGCATCAATGTTGTGTGATCTTGCTGATGCACTCTTCTCCTTCAGTTTCTCAGTTACATCAAGTTCAAAGTATGTAGTATACTGCCTCTCCAACAGTGATGTCAGCTTGAAGACAGCTCCTCATCTTTGAACTGAACTGTGGATGTACTGGTAGCTCCTGATGTTTTGTCAATGTGGCATCAAGATGCACCTCCTCACCAAAGAAATCTTCCCTTGCCAATATCTTCCCTTGTCTGGATTTTCTGTGGCTTCCTTTAGAGCAGCAATCACCCCTTTAACGACTTTGATGCCATCAACATGGTTGATCTGATTCTGGCTTGAAGTGTAGAAGTGCTTCATCCAAGGCCCAGTCAGATATCTGCCAAGTAAGCCTAATATCTGAAGTTCTACTTTTGCTTCAGCCTGGGTGGTCATGGAGGCTGGCGCTTCTTTGGCGGGCCTAACATCGTGGAGCTGGCAGCGGCCTCCAACCGGAACCAAACTGAGGGCTCCCGTCGCGGAGCCTGTAGACTCGCCATCGCGGAGCTGGGCGACTTCGGAGCGGGGAGAGCTGTGGTGGAGCGCGGCTGCAACCCGACTTCGGAGCTTCGTAGGCTCCGGCCGCAGGCCCGGTGGACAGGAACATCGGGAGTACGCAGGTCCCTGGTGCGAGACCGCTTTTCGGAGCTCCCGCAACGGCAACTTCTCCCGCCGGAATCGCGGGGTTTAAATGACTCAGAGTGGGGCCTAACATTGCCCGGCACGGCTTAATCGGCGGCGGGACTTACCATCGCCTGCCAGGGGCTTTAACATCGTGAGCCCCAGTCGCCTCGACGCTGCAGTTGGACTGCTGGACCACGGTAGAAGAACAAAGGGAAGAGATAAGACTTTTGCCTTCCATTACAGTGAGGTGTTGGAGATTCACTGTGATGGATGTTTGTGTAAATTGTGTTAAGTGTGTGTCTTGGTTTTTTAGTAATGTCATTACTGCAGGAATGAAATTTCGTTCAAACCTTGTCTGTCTGAATGACAATAAAAGGCATTCTATTCTATTCTAACTCAGCAATAGCTCCCAATTCTCGGGCCATAACTTCAACTGCACTGCGTCGAGGAACATGATCCAGATTAAGTCCACTCCGCTTGTAAAACTGGCTTATCAGGATTGGAATGTTTGCTGTGGGAGTTTTGTTTACAATACAGTCAAACACATGCATCCTTGGTGTTGAGGAGTAAGTCTTCTGGTCTACCTTTGACTTGACAATACTGGCAGCCTGCAGAGTTTCGATTGTTTCTTTGAGGATAAGTTGGTCAAATTCGAGGCGTCTCACATCCTCTTCCCTGTCCTTTAATTTTTCATGTACTTTTCTGTACTGGTGAATTGAAACAGCTTTCCTCTTTTTCTTACTGCCACGAAACTTCAGCAATTGTCTGTTTGCTTTTTTAAGTCTCAAAATCTCTGCCTTGGTTTCAGCAAGCTCTCGTGCAAAAGTTTCCCCACGTCAGTGCCGGGAAAACAGTTGAAAACTGAGGAATTTTGTTTGTAACTTGGTAAATCAGGCAATTTATCCGTCAATATAAGCAAGACGGCTCTTAGCGAGCGGCAGTGAGTGAGCGGCCTTGTGAGGGAAGTGCCCTGTGACAAAGTGTGAGTCTTTGGCTCGAGAGTCTTAGGAGAGGAGACCACGCAATACGCTTGAGAGGTAGAGACGAAAGAAGGAGATGTCAGGCAAGCTGATTCAGTGCGATGCTTGCAGTATGTGGGAGGTCAAGGACACCGCTGGTGCCTCTGGCTGCTACAAATGCGAGAAGTGCATCCAGGTAGAGCTCCTGAAGGGCCGTGTTGGGGAATTGGAGAAGCAAGTGGATGACCTCCGGTTCGTCCGAGAAACGGAGTCGTTCCTCGACAAGTCCTACAGTACGATTGTTACACCTAAGGTACTGGAAGAGAGAAGGTGGGAGACGGTGAGAAAGGGAGTGAAGCATGGAATGCCAACGTCCCCGGGTGTTGTACCTCTTGTGAACAGGTTCACCCACTTAGAAGCTGTTGGGACAGAAGACGTGTTTACACTGAGCGGCGGACTGGCTTGCGATGCGAATAGGGCTGTTGAGCCAAAACCAAAAAGGCCTAAGGCAGGCAACGCCATTGTAGTGGGAGACTCGATTGTGAGAGGTACGGACAGGGGTTTCTGTGGCAACAGACGGGATGCGAGGATGGTGTGCTGCCTTCCTGGTGCCAGGATCCAGGATGTCACGGACAGAGTGCAGAAAATCCTCGAGGGCGAAGGTGAACATCCGGAAGTGGTAGTGCATGTCGGCACAAACGATGTCGGAAAGAAGGGGATGAATATTCTGCAGCGTGACTTTAGAGAGCTCGGAAAAATGCTGAAAAGCAGGACCTCCAGGGTTGTTATCTCCGGTTTGCTTCCAGTTCCTCGTGCTGGCGAGAGCAGGAACAGGGAGATACGGGACCTGAACGTGTGGCTCAGGAACTGGTGCACGGGGCAGGGATTTAGATTCTTAGATCACTGGGATCTGTTTTGGGGTAAGGGGGAACTGTACAAAAGGGACGGATTGCATCTTAACAGGTGTGGGACCAGCATTCTGGCAGGCAGGTTTGCCACTGCTACACGGGTGGTTTTAAACTGAATAAGGGGGGTGGGGTGTCGAATGGGATAGTGGAGGATTCAGTTAAAGGGAAAGGGTTTCTTAAATGTGTGAGCGTAGAGACAGAGGAGTGTAAAATGAGGGTAGAAGCAATAGGTAGCAAGGTGAAAAGTAAAAGTGGAAGACAGACAAAACCAGGGCAAAAATCAAAAAGGGCCACTTTTCAACATAATTGTATAAGGGGTAAGAGTGTTGTAAAAACAAGCCTGAAGGCTTTGTGTCTCAATGCAAGGAGCATTCGTAATAAGGTGGATGAGTTGAATGTGCAGATAGCTATTAATGACTTTGATATAGTTGGGATCACGGAGACATGGCTCCAGGGTGACCAAGGCTGGGAGCTGAACATCCAGGGATATTCAATATTCAGGAGGGATAGAGAGAAAGGAAAAGGAGGTGGGGTAGCATTGATGATTAGAGAGGAGATTAACGCAATGGAAAGGAAGGACATTAGGTTCGAGGATGTGGAATCGGTATGGGTAGAGCTGCGAAACACTAAGGGGCAGAAAACGCTGGTGGGTGTTGTGTACAGGCCACCTAACAGTAGTAGTGAAGTTGGAGATGGTATCAAACAGGAAATTAGAAATGCGTGCGACAAAGGCAAAACAGTTATAATGGGTGACTTCAATCTACATATAGATTGGGTGAATCAAATTGGCAGGGGTGCTGAGGAAGAGGATTTCTTGGAATGTATGCGGGATAGTTATCTAAATCAACATGTAGAGGAACCAACGAGAGAGCAGGCTATTTTAGACTGGGTATTGAGTAATGAGGAAGGGTTAGTTAGCAGTCTTGTTGTACGTGCCCCCTTGGGCAAGAGTGACCATAATATGGTTGAGTTCTTCATTAGGATGGAGAGTGACATTGTTAATTCAGAAACAATGGTTCTGAACTTAAAGAAAGGTAACTTTGAGGGTATGAGACGTGAATTGGCCATGATTGACTGGCAATTAATTCTAAAAGGGTTGACGGTGGACATGCAATGGAAGACATTTAAAGACTGCATGGATGAACTACAAAAATTGTTCATCCCAGTTTGGCAAAAGAATAAATCGGGAAGGTAGTGCATCCGTGGATAACAAGGGAAATCAGGGATGGTATCAAAGCGAAAGATGATGCGTACAAATTAGCCAGAAAAAGCAGCATACCAGAGGACTGTGAGAAATTCAGAGACCAGCAGAGGAGGACAAAGGGCTTAATTAGGAAAGGAAAAATAGATTATGAAAGAAAACTGGCAGGGAACATAAAAACTGACTGCAAAAGTTTTTATAAATATGTAAAAAGAAAGAGATTAGTTAAAACAAATGTAGGTCCCTTGCAGTCAGAAACAGGTGAGTTGATCATGGGGAACAAGGATATGGCGGACCAATTGAATAACTACTTTGGTTCCGTCTTCACTAAGGAAGACATAAATAATCTGCCGGAAATAGCAGGGGACCGCGGGTCAAAGGAGTTGGAGGAATTGAGTGAAATCCAGGTAAGTCGGGAAGTGGTTTTGGGTAAATTGAATGGATTAAAGGCCGATAAATCCCCAGGGCCAGATAGGCTGCATCCCAGAGTACTTAAGGAAGTAGCTCCAGAAATAGTGGATGCATTAGTAATAATTTTTCAAAACTCCTTAGATTCTGGAGTAGTTCCTGAGGATTGGAGGGTAGCAAACGTAACCCCACTTTTTAAGAAGGGAGGGAGAGAGAAAACGGGGAATTACAGACCAGTTAGTCTAACATCGGTAGTGGGGAAACTGCTAGAGTCAGTTATTAAAGATGGGATAGCAGCACATTTGGAAAGTGGTGAAATCATTGGACAAAGTCAGCATGGATTTACGAAAGGTAAATCATGTCTGACGAATCTTATAGAATTTTTCGAGGATGTAACTAGTAGCGTGGATAGGGGAGAACCAGTGGATGTGGTGTATCTGGACTTCCAGAAGGCTTTCGACAAGGTCCCACATAAGAGATTAGTATACAAACTTAAAGCACATGGCATTGGGGGTTCAGTATTGATGTGGATAGAGAACTGGCTGGCAACAGGAAGCAAAGAGTAGGAGTAAACGGGTCCTTTTCACAATGGCAGGCAGTGACTAGTGGGGTACCGCAAGGCTCAGTGCTGGGACCCCAGCTATTTACAATATATATTAATGACCTGGATGAGGGAATTGAAGGCAATATCTCCAAGTTTGCGGATGACACTAAGCTGAGGGGCAGTGTTAGCTGTGAGGAGGATGCTAGGAGACTGCAAGGTGACTTGGATAGGCTGGGTGAGTGGGCAAATGTTTGGCAGATTCAGTATAATGTGGATAAATGTGAGGTTATCCATTTTGGTGGCAAAAACAGGAAAGCAGACTATTTTCTAAATGGTGGCCGACTAGGAAAAGGGGAGATGCAGCGAGACCTGGGTGTCATGGTACACCAGTCATTGAAAGTAGGCATGCAGGTGCAGCAGGCAGTGAAGAAAGCGAATGGTATGTTAGCTTTCATAGCAAAAGGATTTGAGTATAGGAGCAGGGAGGTTCTACTGCAGTTGTACAGGGTCTTGGTGAGACCACACCTGGAGTATTGCGTACAGTTTTGGTCTCCTAATCTGAGGAAGGACATTATTGCCATAGAGGGAGTGCAGAGAAGGTTCACCAGACTGATTCCTGGGATGTCAGGACTGTCTTATGAAGAAAGACTGGATAGACTTGGTTTATACTCTCTAGAATTTAGGAGATTGAGAGGGGATCTTATAGAAACTTACAAAATTCTTAAGGGGTTGGACAGGCTAGATGCAGGAAGATTGCTCCCGATGTTGGGGAAGTCCAGGACAAGGGGTCACAGCTTAAGGATAAGGGGGAAATCCTTTAAAACCGAGATGAGAAGAACTTTTTTCACACAGAGAGTGGTGAATCTCTGGAACTCTGCCACAGAGGGTAGTCGAGGCCAGTTCATTGGCTATATTTAAGAGGGAGTTAGATGTGGCCCTTGTGGCTAAAGGGATCAGAGGGTATGGAGAGAAGGCAGGTACGGGATACTGAGTTGGATGATCAGCCATGATCATATTGAATGGCGGTGCAGGCTCGAAGGGCCGAATGGCCTACTCCTGCACCTAATTTCTATGTTTCTATGTTTCTATGTAATTTGGTTTTGAGTTCCTGAATCTTTCTGTCCTTTAAATCTATTTCATTTTGCTTTCCCTTTAAGGCTTGATTAACTACACGTTTGGGAATTTTCAACTGTGCCCTAAGTTCACTGATCTTTGTGTGATACGTTAGTGTAAGCGCTGCCTTGGATGCGGACAGAAAGTTTAGTCTTTTCTTCAATTTCGGTTTCCTTGGTGAAAGACTTAGAAATTCTCTGCTACATCTTGTTGAAACACTAGATGTCGATGGCATTGGTTCAGGTGAGGCAGCAGCTGTCGTTGGCATTGCTAGATTCAGTGGAGGATGCAGACTATGACTGTCATCGCCCATGTCCTCAGTGTCTTGAAATATGGGCACTTGGCTTTCAGCTGATGTCAAGGATTCAGGATCTTGAGCACCAGGCGGTGGAATGTCATCTAAAGAAATGTGTTGACTGCCTTCTGGAAGTTTAAAAGTTTCATCACAAATTTTCATAAATGCTCCAAGTTCCTTGGGTTTGGTGAGTTTTTTAAACTTAAGCAAAGTCCGGTTAACGAAAGTCCTCACTTTTGAGTTAACAGCAGCAAATGAATAGCCTTCTGCAACCGACAAAGAGGAATGTGAACTCAGCGATTTCTCTGTTTCAGGCAGACTTTTTCTAAAACAAGGTATACAAGTACAAGATGTGTCCATTTTTAAGATCCCTCTTAGACTCGGGCATGACAGAGAAATTCACTTCAAGGTGAACTCTAGCTATGCATGGCTGGGCTTTTGGATTGACAATTTTGCATTTCTTCTTTGGAGACATCTGTTTATAATGTAAATTTAAAAAAACAATGAATAACATTAATAGAAACAAGTTATTATTTGCAGTTTCAGAAAAAAGTTAAAATGATAAAGTTAAACACTAAAACAAATAGTAAATACCCAACAAAAAATTCATATTTATCAGTTTCATCAAATCAATTTAAATCATCTAAATTCAATTACTAGATCTAAACATCTATCCATTTCTTAAGAAAAGGTTAACATTTTTTAATAGCCTAAGCATCCAAATAACATTCACACAAGAATTCACAATATAACATGATTTTTAAATCTCACTGTCATGAACGTATAGGCCAAATGGAAGGAATTGAATGTTTAATTCCCATAAATTAATCCAGAAACATTAAACGCAAAGTATAATCAAAATTATTATTTTTTGCACAAGTGACTCAATCTGTTGTGAATATTTAGTTTAAAAATAATGATCATGGAGAGAGAATAACACAAAATATAGACGATTTAGACGGCTAATTATATGATTGTCCAAAAAACCCGAGGATTTAAATCATCTTGCGAGTGGGTGTATCTGGAATTCGATCAATTGGAACGTTGCCGTGAATTTTAACCCCATATCGGCAGGAAACACACTGCCGATCGTATGGGGCCCAAATAACATTTTCGCAACGTAAAATTAGACTAAAGCCACCCCAAGAAGCAAGATTATATGTAAAATAGGCGATTTGCCCTTTGTTTTGTCCTGCTTTTGCGATCCGTCACGTTGTAGGCGTTGAGGGCGTTAGAAGTCGCTTTTTACTTTAATCCAGCGATTCCCCACCTCCTCCCTCAAAGGCGCCAGAGTCGCACGCACAGCTAGTGACAGGTCTGCAGCGCCGCTGAAGGTAGGTTTTGTGACTGCTCGCTCTCGCCCCCTGCAGGTCTTCAGTCACCACGTCGCTCGGACGCCGGTGACCCGGAACACCCCGTAACCCAGACAGCAGGGGGCGGGGCTGGTGCTGGTGGCGGGCCTTGTGCTGGGGGACGGGCCCGACGCCAGCGGAGCGTCGGCCACGTGACCTCGGCAGCGGCGTCCGTCTGTGCGTGCGCGGGCTGGGCTGGCGGTCACGAGGAGGCGGGAGCGACGGGGCCGAGCGGCAGGGAGGTGACGCCTGCGACGCGAGGGAGGCCACCGTGCGGTCTGCAGACTGCAGAGCGCCATCAGCAGCCGTGAGATGGCGGAGGATAAAGCCAAGGGGGTGAGGCCTGTTGTGGTGGAGTGGAGAGGAGTCGGTGACGATGGGTGAAGGGAGATGCGGGGAGGAGGGTGCCGTAGGCCCGGGTGCTGTGTAATGTCGGTGTGTTGATGGCCCTCGTCCACCGCTGTGGGCGGCAGGGCTGGGACTGGCTGGGACTGGCCGGGGGGGGGGCGCTCTCCATTGATCCAGGCCTGCAGCATCAAGCCGAGGTCTGCAGTGGCGACAGTGCGTTGTGAGTGGATCCTTGTACAGGCGACGGGAGCCCATCCGCAGCTGTGTCAGGATAACCCGTGTGCTTAGTTTAGTTGAAATGCAGCTACGCGAAAACCAAGGCTGTGCGGTTGTCTCCGCGGCCTGGGCCTGCACTCGCTTCCGGCTGCCACAGTCGCTGCTGCAGAGACACTTGCGCAGCCTCCGTTTTCCTGAATCCATTGGATTTGGTGCAGGCTGAGGCCACATGAGGAAGGTATTCGCTGTTGTATGGAATCGTCGGGCGGAGTGTTCCTGCGGTCGCATTTCTATTTCCCCAAGTTGACAGAATTCACTTCAATACATCAATTCATGAAACGAAAGTAGTTTGTTTGAAAGGTCCGCCTCGCCCATAATCATACCTAGGTTTTAAAGAAAGAACTGCAGATGCTGGAAAATCGAAGGTACACAAAAATGCTGGAGAAACTCAGCGGGTGCAGCAGCATCTATGGAGCAAAGGAAATAGGCAACGTTTCGGGCCGAAACGTTGCCTATTTCCTTTGCTCCATAGATGCTGCTGCACCCGCTGAGTTTCTCCAGCATTTTTGTGTACCATCATACCTAGGTTTTCGGATGAATCATGACTAGGCAATGTGTGCAATCTCTGGTCTTTCAGTATCCAACAGCTGACAACCTAGTTTTAGTAACTGACAACTTATTTCTTCGCACTCGTAAACATTCACAATTGATGAAAATCTTGTGTGAATTTACTTTCTAGGTTCAAAAGACAATAGGTGCAGGAGTAGGCCATTCGGCCCTTTGAGCCATTCAATGTGATTATGGCGGATCATCCTCAATCAGGACCCGTTCCTGCCTTCTCCCCATATCCCCTGACTCCGCTATCTTTAAGAGCCCTATCTAGCTCTCTCTTGAAAGTATCCAGAGAACTGGCCTCCACCGCCCTCTGAGGCAGTGAATTCACAACTCACAACTGCCCTCTGAGGCAGTGACTCACAACTCTTGATCTCAATTATAATCATTTTGTGTTTGTCCATTGCATTTTGAAATACCTGTACGTGGGGTTTTGCTGCATCAGTTAATTGTTTTTATTTTTTGGCGGATATACTGTGTCGAGGAAGATATCAAGTCTTTTCAATTAGAACTCTACCTCCTGGACAAAATGACCTTCATAGAACTTGATAATGTTCAAAATCTTTACATTTTTCAAAACAAATATTGAAAACGAGTGTACATTTTGCAAATGTATCCCAGTTACTTTAAATTAATAGATAATGTGAAATTAATATTAAATGTGAAGCAACATTACCTTTTGATTTGATCTTTATTAATTCTGTTTGATTTTGATATTTCCAACACTTTAAATTAAGAAGAACAAGAAGGCAGATTATTATCTGAATGGTGTCGGATTAGGAAAAGGGGAGGTGCAACGAGATTTGGGTGTCCTTGTACATCAGTCACTGAAAGTAAGCATGCAAGTACAACAGGCAGTGAAGAAAGCAAATGGCATGTTGGCCTTCATAGTGAGAGGATTTGAGTATACATTTGCAAGGGGGTCCTACTGCAGTTGTCCAGGGGCCCTGGTGAGACCTCACCTGGAGTATTGTGAGCAGTTTTGGTCTCCTACCCCTTTTTGATCTCCTAATTTGAGGAAGGACATTCTTGCTATTGAGGGAGTGCAGCATATGTTCACCAGGTTAATTTGCAGGATGGTGCGACTGACATATGATGAAAGAATGGGTTGACTGGGCTTATATTCACTGGAATTTAGAAGGATGAGAGGGGATCATATAGAAACATATAAAATTCTTAAGGGATTGGACAGGCTAGATGCAGGGAAAATGTTCCCCATGTTGGGGGAGTCCAGAAATTCATGTAAGAATAAGGGGTAGCCCATTTAGGCCTGAGATGAGGAAAAACTTTCACCCAGAGAGTTGTGAATCTGTGGAATTCTCTGCCACAAAAGGCAGTGGAGGCCAATTCACTAGATGTTTTCAAGAGAGAGTTACAGTACATTCAGAAAGTATTCAGACCCCTTTACTTTTCCACATTTTGTAATGTTACAGCCTTATTCTAAAATGGATTGAATTCATTTGTTTATCATCAATCTACACACAACACCCCATAATAAAAAAGCGAAAACAGGTGTTTAGAAAAATTTCCAAAGTAAATAAAAAGAAATAACAGAAATATCACATTTACATAAGTATTCAGACCCTTTACTCAGTACTTTGTTGAGGCACCTTTGGCAGCGATTCCAGCCTCAAGTCTTCTTGGGTATGACCTACAAGCACACCTGTATTTGGGTAATTTCTCCCATTCTTTTCTGCAGACCCTCTCAAGCTCTTTCAGATTGGATGGGGAGCGTCGATGCACGGCTATTTTCAGGTCCCTCCAGAGATGTTCAATCGGGTTCAAGTCAGGGCTCTGGCTGGGCCACTCAAGGACATTCACAGACTTGTCATGAAGCCACTCCTGCGTTGTCTTGGCTGTGTGCTTAGGGTCGTTGTCCTGTTGGAAGGTGAACCTCTGCCTTAGTCTGAGGTCCAGAATGCTCTGGAGCAGGTTTTCATCAAGGATCTCTCCTGACTAGTCTCACAGTTCCTGCCACTGAAAAACATCTCCACAGCATGATGCTGCGACCACCATGCTTCACCGTAGGTACGGTATTGGCCAGGTGATGAGCGATGCCTGGTTTCCTCCAGACGTGACGCTTGGCATTCAGGTCAAAGAGTTCAATCTTGGTTTCATTAGACCAGAGCACCAGAAAAAACTTTGGAGCTCTGTCAGAGTGACCATCGGGTTCTTGCTCATCTCCCTGACCAAGACGCTTCTCCCACGATTGCTCAGTTTGGCTGGGCGGCCAGCTCTATGAAGAGTCCTGGTGGTTCCGAAGTTCTTCCATTTAAGAATGACGGAGGCCACTGTGCTCTTCGGGACCTGCAATGCTGCAGAAATTGTTTTATACCCTGCCCCAGATCTGTGTTGACGCAATCCTGTCTCAGGTCTATGGACAATTCCTTTGTCTTCATGTCTTGGTTTTTGCTCTGACATGCACTGTCAACTGTGGGACCCTATATAGACAGGTGTGTGCCTTTCCAAATCATGTCCCGTCAATTTAATTTACCACTGGTGGACTCCAATCAGATTGTAGAAACATCTCAAGGATAATCAATGGAAACAGGATGAACCGAAGCTCAATTTTGAGTGTCATAGCAAAGGGTCTGAATACTTATGTAAATGTGATATTTCAGTTAATTCTTTTTAATTACTTTGCAAAAATTTCTAAACAACGCTTCATCATTCTGGGGTATTCTGTGGAGATCGATGATAAACAAAAATAATTTAATCCATTAAAAAATAAGGCTGTAATGTAACAAAATGTGGAAAAAGTGAAGGGGTCTGAATAATTTCTGAATACACTGTTGATACAGCTCTTAGGGCTAACGGAATCAAGGGATATGGGGAGGAAGCAGGAACGGGGTACTGATTTTAGATGATCAGCCATGATCATATTGAATGGTGGCTCAAAGGGCCTATTCCTTCACCTATTTTCTATGTTTCTAAGATTGCCAGCATCTACTGTGTTTTGTGTTTATTTTAAGAAATCAACAGAAGGGTCCCAACCCAAAACATCACCTGTCCATATTCTCTAGAGATGTTGCCTGAGCCACTGAGTTACTCCAGCACTTTGAATTTTTAAAATATTAATCAGCTTCTACAGTTCCATGTATCTCCTATCAGCAGAACTTTCCAGGTTCAATGCAGAATTAAGAATTTACTCATTGGGGAAAATAAGCGTTCTGAAGAAGGGTCTCGACCCAAAACGTCACCTATTCCTTTCTCCAGAGATGCTGCCTGACCCACTGAGTTACTCCAGCAATTTGAGTCTATCCTAAGTGTTTTTAAAGTTGCTTTCAGAAATGTGATCAGGAAAGTTGATTGTATCACCAAGTAATGTCTTTCTGAGAGGAAATTATGTATGTGGCAATCAAGGTTTCTTTTTGCAGAGCCTGTAGTTTCAGCAGCACCATGCATCTTGCAGTCTCAAAAGTGGTTCCTCTTATACTTCACTAATATTGTCCAGCATGTGAGGACTCAAAGTGATGGAGAAACTCAGCGGGCCAGGCAGCATCCTTGAAGAACATTGCATAATAGCCATATGTGCTTTATTAATGGTATTCTTGTGGTATAACCATAATTATACCCATAAAGGATCTGTTTTTAAAACAAATCATTTTGGTGATTGGATTATTCCACATTGCAGGCATTATATTAATTATATTGTTTGACACGATTTGGTATATTTGTTTCAAAAAGTGATTCTCTTTGGTAGCAATTATGTATAGTGCATACAAAAGTTAAATCGTAACTAAACTGCCAGCAAGCCTAAGTTTGGAATCAAGACAAAAATGAGTGGGATTGGGGGTAATATATTAGCATGGGTAGAGGATTGGCTAACAAATAGGAAGCAGAGAGTGGGGATAAATGGTTCATACTCGGGATGGCAACCGGTAACTAGCGGGGTTCCGCAAGGGTCGGTGCTGGGACCCCAGTTGTTCACAATTTATATAAATGATTTGGAGGAGGGAACCAAGTGTAATATATCAAAATTTGCGGACGATACAAAAATGGGAGGAAAAGTAGGGGATGAGGAGGATAGGAAGAGTCTGCAAAAGGATATAGATAAGCTAGGTGAGTGGGCAACAACTTGGCAGATGAAATTTAATACTAATAAATGTGAAGTCATTCACTTTGGGAAAAAAATGATAGGGCAAGTTATTTTCTAAATGAGGTGGAGCTGCGTTGTAATGCAACGCAAAGGGATCTAGGGGTAGTAGTACATGAATCACTAAAAGTTAGTATGCAGGTGCAGCAAGCAATCAGGAAGGCCAATGGAGTTTTGGCCTTTATTGCTAGGGGGATTGAGTATAAAAACACGGAGGTCTTGCTGCAGCTGTACACAGTATTAGTGAGACCACATTTGGAATACTGTGTACAGTTCTGGGGTCCATACTTAAGAAAGGATGTACTGGCCCTGGAGGCAGTGCAGCGAAGGTTTACAAGATTAATTCCTGCAATGAGGGGATTGACATATGAGGAAAGGTTAAGTAGGCTGGAACTCTACTCTTTGGAGTTTAGAAGAATGAGAGGCAATCTCATTGAAACATATAAGATCGTGAGGGGCCTTGATCGGGTGGATGCACCGAGGATGTTCCCAATGATCGGGGAAACTAGAACTAGGGGACATAGTTGTAGAATAAGGGGGGGCTCTTTTAAAACTGAGATGAGGAAGAACTTCTTCACCCAGAGGGTGGTTAATTTATGGAATTCACTGCCCCAGGGAGCAGTGGAAGCAGAAACATTAAATATATTTAAGTCTAAAATAGATGGTTTTTTAGCTGCCAAGGGGATAAGGGGCTACGGGGAGAGGGCAGGGATATGGACCTAGGTATGGTTAGTATAGTAAGACCTGAGTGATCTCCTGGACAAGTGTCGATCGCCTGGATTGGGGTCGGAGAGGAATTTCCCGGATTTTTTTCCCGAATTGGACCTGGGTTTTTATCCGTTTTTTTGCCTCCCCCAGGAGATCACGCGGTTCTTGGGGTGGAGAGGGGTGATAGCGGTATAAAGGGGAGGGTAGTGTCTTGTGTTCTGTGTCTTGTGTCTACTGTTTGTGGGTAAGGGTGTCTGTTTAGTGTTCAGCCATGAGCGAATGGCGGTGCGGGCTCGATGGGCCTGGTGGTCTACTCTCGCACCTACTTTCTATGTTTCTATGTCTATGTTTCTATGAGTGCCCTTTCCCCCAGTTGCCTGAATAATAGTAACAGCTTGGTCTACCATGTTATGAACCTTTCTTGGCACCACCTATCCTAACCAAACTCACCATATCCATTTCCTCGTAATTGTTAATACTATTTGCACGATATCCAGACTGGATAAATAAACATTTCCTTCAACTAAATATGTACAAAGTGGCTTTGTCTTTGGACCCTGCCTCAAACTCTGCTCGAGGCACTGACTCCTTATCATTCTTGCAGAATGAGGCTAAGACAAACGATTCACATCTTTTTAATTTTATGAAGGTGAGTTGCACTCATACACATTTATGCCTGACTTCTTCCTAGCAGTGAAAATCCTGATTTATAATGACATTCATTGCTGGAATTAACTTCTTTCAGCAGTCCAGAATAGCCTCCCATCTTCCAACTTCTACATTTAAGTTTAGTTTGGAAATACTTTGTGGAAACAGGCTCTTTGGCCCACAGAGTCTATGCCAACCATTGATCACCCGTACACTAGTTCTATGTTATCCTACACATTAGGGGAAATTTACAGAAGCCAATTAACCTACAAACACCCAGGGAAAACCCACATGGTCGCAAGGATAATATACAAACACTGCACAGACAGCACCCATTGTTGGGATTGAAGCCGGGTCTCTTGCGCTGTGAGGCAGCATCTCTACCCCTGCACTGCCCTCGACCAAAAATCTGTTGTTTGTATCCTGGTGTATTGTTCTATTCACTCGTGCCTCCTGAAATTTCTGAATCCCTTGCTCTCAATTTCTCTGTATCCACCACATTCTGCTCACAAAATGAGGCTCTCCACTCTAGGACATCCAAGATGTCCTCTTTCTCCTGCAATTGTGTTTCACCCTTGCTGTAGTGGATGAATCCCTCACTCAATGTTTCATTTGTGTTCCACAGTTTGGCTCTCGCAACCCCTCACCCCCCAGATGGAATAAGAATTGAGTTTCCTTGGTCCTCACCTTTCCACTCACCAACATTCGCATCCAACACATTCTCTAATGTTTCCGCCACCTTCAACGTGAGCATCTTCCTGTTCCCATGCCCTTCTGCTTTCTGGAGAGACCACTGTCTGCACAACTGCTTGCTAATCTGGTACCGCCCAACTCAACCCTTCTCCAGGTGCTTTCCCCTTGCAACTGCAGGTGTAGAACCTGTCCCTACATTTCTCTAACTTCCATCCAGGTCAGACAGAGTGCACCTCCTTTGACCTTGTCTATTGCGTTTAGTGCTCCCAATGTCAGCAAGATCAAGTGTAGACTAGGCAACCATTTCATTGAACATTTGCACTCTGTCCACCAAAGTTTGCTGGAGCTTCTTGTTTCTAACTATTTTAACTCCCCTTCCCATTCCCATATCAACTTTTCTGGATTGGTTTCTCCAATTTCAAGCAATACATCCCCTACCTGCCCTCTCTATCCATTTTCTCCAGAGATGCTGCTTGACCCACTGAGTTACTCAAGCATTGGAATATATCTTGGAATATATCCAATCCAGTGCATTGATAGTCAATAGTCCAGTGATTTCTTTTATTGAAATCTAGTCTCCCCATGACCTAATGCAGTGTTTATATTTGATCATTGTATTTATTTTTCTGGGCATATATTAAATTCGATGTTTTTAATCCTGACTTTAGGAAAATGTGAAAAGCGAAGGAAATGACCAGAGGAATGATCATATTAACCTGAAAGTGGCTGGACAAGATGGGTCAGTTGTACAGTTCAAGATAAAGAAGCAAACACCATTGAGTAAGCTGATGAAAGCATACTGTGAGCGACAGGTTAGTCTTAATATGTTGGAATGTTTTGAATTATTTGCTTATTCTTTGAATTTCATATTAGCTGTTGTAACTCGGGCCAATGTGTTTCTCCTTTTTTCTCTTAAATCCACCTGGGGCTGCATCTTTGGTTTTCAGTTTTTCTGCTTCAGAGCAAGCAGAGAGGACATTACAAAGCATGTTTATACCAAAAAGCGTAATAATTAACATACTCCCAGTACATGTTAAATTTGCCAGTGGCCAGTTTACTGTTGGCAACATCGGCATTCATACATAATTAGGGAGGGGAACATCTCGGTTTGTTTCCTTTTTGGACTCTAGGGTGAATTATTTTTCCATTTATAATATGGAAAGATGTAGCTTTAAAACACAGACATAGCTGTGTTAAAGTTTGGTTCTAAAGCTTATTTTGGTTGCAACAGAAAGAACGTTACTTTTTTTTCTGTGTTTCTTTATTCTAGAGATTGTTTGATTCATCTAATCCCTCCAGAATATTTTCACTTGCCTAAACGTTTAAATAGTTACATTTTGACAAAATAACACACTGCTAATCTGTGACTCAGGCTTTAATTGCCAAACCCAAATGGTTGAAAATGTAAATGCAGTAACATTTATACACTAGTTACGCAACTTGGCTACCTCTCAGCACTTCAAAGATTGTTACTACCGTGATGATTAGTGAAAAGCCCTACTTCCAACTAGAGCTTCACTCTGCTTTTGAGGCCACAGCATGTGATGGATTAGCCTGGTGAGATATTGAGGTGCTTCACCAAATGTCCTATTTAGTTTGGATTTTTTTTTTGAGAGGCTCTTCTTTTTGTCAGTCTGATAAAGATCTTCCATGATGTTGAGTACTGGCTAGCAATGAAATGAGTCGTTTGTTGGCATGTAAGCTGAATGGTCCTACAGATTGTGTGTGGTTAAATTATTATATTTAATGTTGAGTGCTTCAACGCAAGACCTCTCCCAGAAAGTGATCCTTATGGCTTTGACTCTTGCTTTACCAATATCTACACATACTGAGTCATTTTTGCAGATCGAAGATCATTGTGGGCTCTCTTAAACTAAATGAGATCTAAAAATGCCGTTATTTTGCCTGCTAACGTAAATGAGTCCTGATCTTACTTAAGGAATGCATTCTATAAATTATGGATGCTTGTCCTGAGAAAACAAAATTTAAACCATGTGCAAATGTTTAAACTGAATAAGTTAATTGAAGCAGTACCTTTTTGCACTAAGCAGAAATGTGAGTAATTTATATGTGACGATCATAGCATTTTAATGCTCAAAATTCCATAAAGATATAGTGTATATTCTCATAAATGATGGTTTCAATGATGCCCATTGAACAAGCATACTGTTAATTCTCGCATGTGTAAATAAATGCAGTAACATTTATACAGCTTGGTTCACTTTGGGGCTCATTTCAAATAACAGGGTCCAACTTACAAAAGCAATTTCCAGAATTGAACTTTTGAACTTACAAAAGCCAAAGAAACTCTGAGAGGGCTAAAGGTGGACAGGTCCCCAGGACCCAATGGACCACACACTAGGATTTTGAAGGAAGTGGCTGCACAGATTATGGACCCCATACATTGATGTTATTGATAATTTGCTGAACTCTGGGAAGAGACCAGAAGAATGGAAATTAGCCAATGTGACTCAATTGTTCCAAAAAAAAAGCCAGAGGCAAGCCAGTTTAACAACATTGTCAAAATACTTGAGTCAATAATCAGAGGAAATACCGTAGCTAATCAGTTAGGAAAGGTGAGTATAATTAAACCTAGTCATCGTTTAAGAGTCATGCACCGGATCTGAAATGAAACAATGAAATTCTTTCTTGCCAGGCACGTTAGATGTAACATAACAAATATGAAAGGTAAATATATTTGACAGATTTGCTTGAATTCTTTGAAGATGTAATGAGAAGAGTTGATCGAGAGAACTTGCACTTTAGTGCATTTAGATATCCAAAAGGAAAGTGACATGGTACCAGGTAGGGGGCTGCTGCAGAAATTAAAAGCATGTGGTATCAGGAAGTATGTTAGAATGTAGAAAGCTATCTTGTAGAAAGGAGTTGGAATAAATGAGTGATTTTCAGACTAGAAGAAAGTAATAGAGTACCACAGGAATCAGTTCTTGATCAGACCACAGTTCATTATTTGCATTAATGCATGGAGGAAGGAACAGTGTGTAAGGATTCTACATTTGCCTATGATGTGAAAATAGGTGGATGGGCATGTTGCAGTAAGGTACTGTGATTCTGTAAAGAGGCATTAATTGATAGAGTGAGTGGGCAAAAGACTGGAAAATTAAGTTTAATGTGGGAAATGGAAGTATGAGATCACGCACTTCGGTAAGAGAAATCATAAGATATTATTATTGAAATAGAGTGAGACTGCATACATGTGATTTGGGGGATCTAGGTGTTCTAGACCACAAATCGCAAAGCTAGCATGCAAGGCCAATGTGCATTTTGGCCTTCATTGCAATGGGTTAGAGTTTAAAAATAGAGGGGTTTTGTTTCAATTGGATGGCGTTTGTGAGGGCCCCACCTCAAATATTATGTACAGCTTTGTTCCTGTTATCTAAAAAGAATATAATAACATTGGTGGCAGGAAAAGGAAATTCACCAGGCTAATTCCTGTCATGAGAGTGTTGTGCTACCAAGAGAGACTGAGTAGTTTGGGTCTGTGTTCCTTGGAGTTAAGACAAATGAGTGAAGACCTTCAAATATATAAGATCTTAAGGGGTGGATAGGTAGATGTAGGATGTTTTCAATGGTGGGATAGTCTCAAACAAGGGGACATGGATTCAAAGTAATGGGACCTAAAATTGAGATAGATAAAAACATTCTTATTCCATATTTATCATAAAACATAGCTCATTGTGCTTTTAAAATGTTTCATAGAAAAATAGGTGCAGGAGTATGCCATTTGGCCCTTCGAGCCAGCTATTCAATATGATCATGGCTGATCATCTAAAATCAATACCCCATTCCTGCTTTTTCCTCATATTCCTTGATTCCTTTAGCCCCAAGAGGGGAAAAATGGAACTGAGTATCTTCTTGCTCCACTGGTGTTCTGTATTAATCTTTGCACACATTTCATAGAATGCCTGGTCATAGTGGAATTAGCTTTCTTTTTTGTGCACACACTCAGTACAAAAACATCAAAGAAATTACTTTAAGAAAATCAGCTGAAATCTCTATGTAACAAAGCATGTTTGAAATTTTGAAATAGGTGATGGTTTTGAAATTGTAAAATTGGGACAGTAGGTTGAAAGGATAAAGTTAAAAGAAAAATTAGAAACTTTTTCTTAAAATAGTCAACAGTGACAGAGATGGACTTGGGAAAAATACAAAATGATATGAGAGGCTGTGTGGAAAAATCATGTTCACTTTGTAAAGTCAAATAGTCTATCATGTTGAGAGCCACGACCACCAGAGCAAATATTTAAACTTTAATGGCCAAGATCTTGAAAGCCATCAGCCGAGGTGTATTGAGACATGGGCTATACAAACGAAAAGGTAGCGTGCAAAATTTAGAGCCCAATTAAAATATGGAATGGCGAGTGCCTATCTTCTGCAAGTTCTCATTTTTATGCTGACTATGTTCTGTTTGCAGGGCTTGCAGATCAGACAGATCAGGTTTCGATTTGACGGGCAGCCGATAAATGAAACTGATACACCGGCTATGGTGAGTAATCTATCTTAGATTGAAAGTAGCAGTGTGCTGGGTTGAGCATCTATGAAACAATTATACTAAACTTAATGCTTGCCTTTTAAAGATCTCTACCATGTTATCAAAGGGAACATGATACAATAAAAGCACCACTGGGTCCTGCAGCCCCTCCCTCTCCCCCCCCCCCCCCCCCCCCATTCCAACCTTACCATTTACCCTGCCCCCTCACATTCCCTGCCCCTCCAGATGTTGAACTCTCCTCTAGTCACCTCCACTTCCAGGTCATTTCTCTGGTAAGGAGTCCTCGCCTCCCAGTGACATCCCCTTCTGTCTCCAACATTGGTTGGTGGCGCGACTCACGTTGCAGCGGCCTCTGCAGTCCGTCTGTCTTTTTTATTTTTTTTGTTTCGTTTGAGTTTTGTATAGTGTGTTTTTTTAACTGGGTATGTGTGGGGGGGCGGGGGGGTGGGTGTGGGGAAACTTTTAAAATCTTTTCCCTGCACGGGAGACCCGACCTTTCTCTGTCGGGTCTCCGTTGTCGTTGGGCCTAGTACCGTGGAGTGGCCTCCAACCGGAACGACCTGGGGCTCCAGTCGCGGAGCCTGCGGACTACTCACCATTGTGGAGCTGGCCGAGTTCGGAGCGGGAGGAGCTGTGGTGGCGCGCTGCTGCTACCCGACACCCGACCCGGAGATTCGGAGGCTTCAGCCGCAAGGTCTGGTGGATGGTAACATCGGGGCTCGCGGGTCCATGGTGGGAGACCGCTTTTCGGGGCTCCCGCAACGGCAGCTACTCCCGCCCGAGTTGCGGGGTCTGGCATCGCCTGGCGCGGCATTGGTGGCCGTGAGACTTGCTGGCGCTGCCGGGGGCTACAACATCAAGACCCGGAGCGTGGCCTTGAACGCCCAGCGCAGCTTTGACTTTGACATCGGGAGGAGAATGTGGAGTGCAGGGGAGAGATAAGACTTTGCCTTCCATCACAGTGAGGAGGAGATTCACTGTGATGGATGTTTGTGTAAATTGTGTTGTGTCTTGGTTCTTTTTATTTGTTTGTATGACTGCAGAAACAGAATTTCGTTTGAACTTAGGTTCAAATGACAACAAACAAATATCTATCATCTATCTATCTCCTCCTCCTCATGGGACTATCCCTGCTGGCCTGCTACCTATTCTGGACCTTTTCATTTACAACTGCTGGCACAATATCAACCATCTTAATTTCTTCACTCCCCTCGCCCACCCCAATCTCACCCCCTCTAAACCACAGCCCTCTGCTCACTCAACAACAATCCCAACATCGTTATTAAACTCACTGATAAGGGAGGTGCCATTGTCGTATGACAGGCTGACCTCTACCGTGCTGAGGCCAGGCGCCAGCTCTCGGACACCTCCTTATACCTTCCTTTTGACCATGACCCCACAGATGATCATCAGGCCGTCATCTCCCAGACTGTTTCAGATCTGATCACCTCTGGCCATCTCCCCTCTACATCCTCCAACCTTATTGTTACCCTGCCCTGCACTGCCCGCTTCTATCTCGTTCCCAAAATCCGCAAACAGGACTTTCCTGGCCAACCTATTGTTTCTGCCAGCTCCTGCCACACAGAACGTGTCTCCAAATACCTTGATTTCATCCAACCCACTCGCCCTTGTCCAGTCACCTCCAACCGACATTCGAGACACCTCGTACGACTTCAACTCTTCAATAACTTTCACTTTCCAGGTCAACATCGTCTCATCTTTACCATGAATATTCAATCCTTTTACACTGCCACCCCCTATTAAGGTCTCGAGGCCATGCAGATTCTTCCTAGAATAAAGACCCAATTAACTTCCCTCGATAACGTGTCCTTTGACTCTCTTAATTTTCCTTGTTCCAAACACTGACACCATTGCCCGACTCTCTGCTACATCGATAACTGCATTTGCAGAACTTGTTCATTTCATTAACTTTACCACTAACTTCCACCCTGCCCTCTTTACTTGGATTATCTCTGAAGCCTTTCTCCCCTTTCTTGATTGCTCTGTCTCCATCACAGGGACAGACTGTTGACTGATGACTACTACAAATCTACGGACTCCCATAATTATCTGGACTACACCTTCTCCCACCCTATCTCTTGCAAAGACTCTATCCCCTTACTCTCAATTTGTCTGCCTTCGCTGCATCTGCTCCCAAGATGAGGCTTTCCAAGATGTTCCCATTCTTTAGTATATGTGATTTTCCCCACTGCCTTCCTAGATGGATTCCTAACCCATGTCTCCTCAGTGTCTCGTAATTCTGCTCTCACTCCCCCTCCCTCCCTCATGGAGCAAGGCTAGATCACATCTTTCAGCCCACTAGCATCTGAATCCAACACATCATCCTCTAACATTTCCATCACCCCAAGTGTGATCCCATTACCAGTCAAGACCTACTGGATCTCCCAGTTGCTAACTACTTTAACTTCTCTTCCCATTCCTTTTCTGACCTCTCTGTCCTGTGCTGCCTCCATTGCCCAGAGTGAGGTCATATGCAAACTGAAGGAACAATACCTCCTATTCTGCTTATAAAGCTTACAACCCAATGATGAACATTGAATTCTCAATTTTTTAATAACTACAAAACCCTCCTTCCCCCTTCCCGCTAAATCCCTCTCACTGTGCCCCACCTGGATCCGCAACCATTCCCCCCTCCTCCTCCCCTTCCATCTACATTCTTTCCTCTAGCTTCACAATTCACAAATCTTCAACCCTTTTGTCTCATACCTTCTGTCTTTTCATCTCTGGCCTTTTCCACCATCTGATTATCAAACCCCAACTTCTCCCCCCACCTCACCTGTATCATCCTATTACTTATCAGGCCTTGCCCTGTACTTCCTCTCTTCCAGCTTTATTTCTCTTCTTCTCTCCCCCTTCCCTTCTGCCTACAATCCTTCTGAAGAAGTGTCCGGACCTGAAACTTCATTTATCCATACTCTCCAGAGATGCTGCCTGAGTCGCTGAATTACTCTGCTACTTTTTTGTAAACGAGCATCTGCAGTTCCTTGTATCCACATGATTAATAGGCTGCATTTGCCGATGCGGAATTCCGTTTTCTAGTTGCAGTGTGTAGGAAAGAACTGTAGATACTGGTTTTAATCGAAGGTAGACACAAAATGCTGGAGTACCTCAGCGGGGCAGGCAGTATCTCTGGAGAGAAGGAATGGGTGATGTTTTGGGTCGAGACCCTTCTTCAGACTCAGTATTGGTCCTGGTCCAGAAAATGCTTGTCTTCTAGGTTGCCTACTACTTTCCTACAATTAATTAGAACACAGAACTGTGCAGCCAAGAAAAAGGCCCTAAGGTCATATTGTCAGTGCCAAACATAATGCCGTTTATGCCTGCACGTGCTTCAAATCTTTACCTGCATATCCATGTGCATGTCTAAAAATCCTCTATAGTATCTTCTTCCATTACTACCACTGCCAGCATGTTCTAGACAACTACCACTTGATGTAGAAACAAAATCTTCATTAAACCCTCCCCTTATAGCTATGCAGTAGTATTTGATATTTCCACCCTGAGGACTTGGGTGAGGGTAAACAGATTCGGGCTGTCTACCTAATCTGTGCCTCGCATAATTTTATAAACTTCTATCAGGTTTCTTCCCAGCCTCAAACTCTCCAGAGACAATCTGTTTCTCCAATCTCAGAGCTAATACCCTTTAATCCAGGCCGCATCTTGGTAAACCTCTTCTGCACGTTGTCCAAAGTCTCCACATCCACCTTGTAATGGAGTAACCAGTACTGTACACAATACTCCAAATGCTATTCACCCCCCCCCCCCCCCCCCCCCCCCCACATATCTGAAACTGGTCTATATCCTGCTGTATCTTTTGACAAACTTTCTTCATGTCTGCAATTCCACCATGTTTTGTAATCTGCAAACTTACAACACTTGATCAAGTTTGCAGGTCATGAAATGCCCCATGCACCAGAACAAGCTATACTGGCTGTCCCTAATTAGCTTATTGCTTCTAAATGTGAGTAAATCCATTCCAATAATTGCTACAATAATTATTACTGTAAAGTCTAGTACACCCGTCACAGATCAGGAACATTATTCTAAAGAAAGGATAGAACTGTAATTGGCTCAGTTATAAAAATCAATGTTATGATTAACGGACAAATTGGAAATGAGAATTGCTGTCCTGGAAATCCAAATAATAGCTGTTTGGCGAATCTGTATTTGGAAGTAGATAAATCAAAATTTCAATTAATGATTTTCTTTGGAGCCCTTGTCTTAGTGATTTGTTGGAGCTTGCTGTGTACATTTCCATGCTTCCCTTCATTGACATATTCTGAGATGTTAAATGAAAGAAATGAAGAAACACGTCTCTCATCCTCTTTACTCTTGTTACTATGTTACTTTGAAAACACCAAAAAGAGGTTAAGGAGAGGTGAGGAAATATAAAACTCCAAAAGGGTTATTTTGTTTGTTCAGCTGGGTTTCTGAGTTTTTCAGCTTTTCAGAGTTGTTTTCAAGTTTAGTCACCTTATTTAAATTTGCAACAAAATTATTTGCAAAATCTACATTCACTGCTTACTGCGGGTTTTGGCGGACACTGATTGCAGGAATAGTGTTGTACTTAGTGGGAAATATATGGACACTGAATGTTGTATTTGAAACTTGTGTTAAGGTGAATGTTTTATCTTGGTATGATCAGCTGCACTTCAGACACTTTATGAACCTCGAGTCTGCCCTCATTTTTAACGGCTGAGCATCTTTATGGACTATTGAAGAAATCCTAACACAGCTCTTTCATAGAAGAAATAAGTGTGAATTTTTAACTAGATACCATTCCACCATTGATTTTTTGGCACCCGTGGTTCCGGAGCCTTTCTGGATTTTCCATTTTGCTGGACCAACAGAGGCAATGGCCTCTGAGAGGAATACAACGGTGCCGGAACGATCCGCCGAGAAACCGAGATGTCAGGCCGCAAAATCGGCTAAGGGGACGGATCTGCCGGTTCCAGCTGGGCTGGAGTTCTAGAGGGGGCAAATTTGACCTGCTGATTGGCACGAAAGTCCTGATGAGGTTGAAATTGGCCGCCTCACCCGGCCTAAGTGCCACATTTTCTGAGGGACTCCAGGGAGGATTTCAAATGCGCTCTTATAATTTTGTCCGGGTTAAAGGAGGTGCCAGACCACCAGTTGCCGGTTAAATCAGTGGTCGACCTGTATGAGGAAGAATCAATAATGGGACTATCAAAGAACCAATGGTGTTGCCTCTGCCTATTCGGGTAATTCACCTAATTGCGATAAATATGAAGGAAGCACTTTTAATTGGGTTTGAGAGCATCCAGCATACATGATTGTCATGCATGAATGTTTTGATAGGAGTTGGGTGTTGAGGGGGTGAGATTGGTAGACGTTGATGTGAAATATTGTTCTTTATTTTTCTAAATGGATGGCAATTCTTTTTTCTTGGCAGTTGGAAATGGAAGATGAAGACACCATTGACGTATTCCAACAGCAGACGGGAGGAATCTGCTAACCTCAGTAATTTAATGTAAATAATGTTCCACACAATGTACATGTTCTTTCAACGGGCTGTATTTTACTCTATTCTGAACAATCTGCAATATTTGGGATGTTAAGGTGTTAGAGGAAGGGGTTGTTTAAAGAGCTGTGTGCCATCTTTGCAATATATTTGCTTTTTTTTTGCATTGTTTTACTTTCTGGAAACAGTTTTTGTTTTCTTTGTATTTTGGATTAATCCCAATAAAGTTGATCTTGTATGTACAATGTTTGTTTTGCATGGATGTTTTACCTCTCTTTACAAATACCTTTTTCAGGGACTTGGTGGTACTTAACATTGATCTTCCAGTATTATACCACAAATCTCTGTAGTGTTTGATACTGTGGGAACAACATTAATATACTAACCAGTATCCCAGCATTACTAATACCATTGGAGCTGAGAATTTCTGTGATCATAACCTCCAGAGGTATTAGTTGCAAAATTGTGAACAGAATGTCACTCTATGCTTCCATCATTGCACTAATATTAATGCCATCTGATTTTGGTTTGCTGGATCTGCAGTATGTGACCAGTGAGGTCATGTTGTTAAGAAAGACTTTTCCAAGCTTCTGTGCCCACACAATTCAGCAAACTAATAGGAAATAAGAAATATACCAAGATGCTAGCTAGAGGGATGGGAAGCTTTGCTTTTCAGTGTGAATTACAAAACATTATTCAGATGTTTCCTCTCTGCCAAAAACAAATACCCATTCTATCCTTGCTGTATTATCTGTTGGGCAAACTCTACATTATTCAAACAGGGACGATGGTTGTAGAAATTGGGTTTCTGTTGGCTGAGTTAAAAGGGAAGGTGACGAATGCTTTGTGTAATATGGGTCTTTGATATAGGGGACTTGAGAGGAAAGCAAGGCAGTTGGAAAAAATACATCAGGTTTGGAGTCTTCCCTGTGCCCCACTGGGTTGCATGCCCATTTCTCCCCTTCCCCCTCACCCTGTCCTCTTTCCCCCTATCTTTCCCTGGCTTCACAATTCACACCCCTCCATCCATGTCTCTGTATTTTTTCATCTCTGATGGTCCAGCCATCTGCCAATCAACCCCCTACCCCTGTGTATATCCACCTATTACTTGCCAGGCTTTGTCCTGTCCCCAGTTTTCTACCAACTTTCTCCACCACCCCTTCCCTGACCCAAAACATCACCTATTCATGTTCTTTGGAGATGCTGCCAGACTCGCTGAGTTACTTGAGCACGGTGTATTTTTTGGCGTATATTTTGTTGGTCAGGACAAAAGTATTTTAACTACCCAGAGAATCAATAAAATCCACCATAAAATTAATGGAAAGGTGTTGGCCTCAAGTCAACATTTATGGGCTATTCCTGGATGTTTGGTTAGTAAGAGTGTGATTATTGGGAAGATCAGCAAAATGATGGGTCTATTTGGATTATTGCCATGATGGAATCACTAAGTTGGCAAATCATACTGCTCCTTTTTGGTTTGCTGTTTTACCATTTTAACCTCTGCCTGATTCAGTCCATGGGATGGGTCTGTCTGGCCTTTGAGCACCTGTCCCCACAAGTCTGAGGTCCATTTCTGGCCATACCAGTTGCCCCAAATGTTGGCTTGTCACAAGTTCCTGGGTTCCCCAACTTCTTAAAAGGAGTGAGTCATGTTATTTGGTAGAAGCATAATGGGAGAAGTGTTATGGAGGCAGTGGTTACAGATGGATAACTATTCATCAACCTACCCTTGGGGGAAGAAAGGTGCAAACAAGTAGCTTTTTCATAAGTGTATAAGCGACCTGTGATAGGGTTTACGCAGTGGCACAGCAGTAGAATTGCTGCCTTACATTGCTGGAGACCAGACTTCGATCCTGACTACAGTTGCTGACTGTTCTTCCTGTGACTGCATGGGTTTTCTCCGGGTGCTCTGGTTTCCTCCCACATTCCAAAGATGTGCAGGTTTGTCGGTTAATTGGCTTCTGTATTTGTATTTAATGTGTAGGATCGAGCTAATGTATGAGTGGTCGTTGGTCGGCGTGGACTCGATGGGCAGAAGGGCCTGTTTCTACAAAATCTCTAAAACCAAAATAACTTTTTTTTTTTAATTGCTTGGCTGCAATAAAATAAGTTGTAAGTGGTTTTGACAATAAACCTAACCTTCCCTAAAATAAAATTATGTGCCATTACATTTTAGTGAAGTATTTGTCTCTGGTTGCTATTGCTCTCCCAGCTCTCTAGGGAGAAGAGATACTACTCTCCTACCTGCTGCGATCCGTGATTTATCACTAAATATTCAAACATTTTTCCTCTGGCAATGTCATCCGAGGTTATCTAAATGAATGTAGATATATCTAGGGAATAGATGGATTAAGTGAATAGGTGTTTTCCTGGAATGTTGTATCGATATTGGTAGATTTTTCTGCAATGACAAATCTACTCAGCCTGCCGGCACATGTTCTTGCTCTAAACAATTTCCCTTGATTCCTCCTACTTCTTACAAATTAAGTACAGCACAGGAACAGGCACCATCCTCACCACACTTACTGCAGAGACCATTCTCTCTGCAACTCCTTGGTTCACTCATCCCTCCAGCTTTCTCTACCTCCCCTACCCCACCCCCAACTCAATCATTCTGAAGAATGGTTCAGACCAGAAACATCATCTGTCCATTACCCTTCTCAGATGCTGCCTGACCTGCCAGCACTTTGGGGGGGGGGGGGGGCGTTTGCACAGGAATAGACCCTTTGGTCAATTATGTATGTGTTGAACATGATGCCAAAATAAACTAATCTCTTCTGCCTGTATGTTGTCCATATATCTGTCCATTCCCTGTATGTTTGCATGCCTATCTGCAAGCCACTTAAAATTGTCTCTGGTTCCAGTACCAACCCTTGCAGCATATTCCAGGCAGCTACATTTCTCTCAAGGGGGAAAAAATACCAAGGCTTGCACATCTCCTTTAAACGTTTGCCCTCTGACTGTAAAATTATGCCTTCTCGTATTTTGACATACCCTGGGGAAAAGATTCTGACTGTCTACCCTGTCTGTACCTCTCATTTTATGAACCTCTATTAATTCATCCTTCAACCTCCGATGCTTCAGAGAAAATATCCAAGTTTGTCCAACCTCTCATAGCTAATACCATCTCCATAGCCTCCACATCCTTCCTGTAATTGGGCAACCAGAACTGCACAATACTCCAACACAGCCTAACAAAAGTTTTATGCAACTGGAGCATGACTTCTTGACTCTTGAACTCAGTGATCAAGGTGTAGCCATGGGCCTGGCTATGCCTGCCTCTTCATTGGCTATATGGACAGTCTTTGTCCCAAGCCGACTGAGGCAGCATTCTCAAGTCTTGGGTTACTGTGAGGCGTGCAATCAGAAAGAAGAAGGGTCTCGACCCGAAGCGTCACCCATTCCTTCTCTCCAGAGATGCTGCCTGTCCCACTGAGTTACTCCAGTATGTTGTGTCTATGGTGTAAATTAACATCTGCAGTTCCTTCCTAAACAGAACCTCATACTCTCTCTGGTACACAAAAATGCTGGAGAAACTCAGCGGGTGCAGCAGCATCTATGGAGCGAAGGAAATAGGCAACGTTTCGGGCCGAAACCCTTCTTCAGACTGATAGCCGAAACCCTATCAGTCTGAAGAAGGGTTTCAGCCCGAAACGTTGCCTATGTCCTTCGCTCCATAGATGCTGCTGCACCCGCTGAGTTTCTCCAGCATTTTTGTGTACCTTCGATTTTCCAGCATCTGCAGTTCCTTCTTTAACACTCATACTCTCTCTGTTTGTCGACAACCAACATAATGATTGGCATGGATGAGTTGGGCCAAAGAGTTTGTTTCCCAACTCTATGACTTTCCTGTGGAAAGGTAGCCGATTGTGGGGCTCCAACAAGAGTTGGTCAGAATTTATGTCTTCATGATTGTAGCTGGGAATGATTTTAGGCATAATCTTGTGCAATGGTGCAGCAGAAACCTGGGTCGAATGGCCTATTTGTACAATTTAGTAAGTTGCAACAATATTTGTTATAATCTTCATTTTATATCAAGCCTCAATCAGCTTTCAAGCTAAATTTATATTATCCCTACAATGAGTTAAAGTTAATACGCGAGTTTGGTAGTTCAACTGCGCATGCCCAGGTCGTAGGTCACTCGAGATGAACATTCTCGGCAGCTGAGCTGCTGCGTGTATGCAGACCTGCGTTTCATCCATAGTCAGGATTGAACCCGCGTCTCTGGCGCTGCAAGCTCTTGAATTTTAACTGGAGTAGGATAATGTAGAACAAGTGCGAACAAGGGTGACACGGGAACATGTGGGGTTGAAGGGAGGAAGGAAAGTTGTCTGAGATGAAATTCTGGGACCAAAAAGGACTAGGGGGCTTAGGTGAGACAGGAAAGATTTAATAAGACAGTGGGTGGTGGGGAAGTTATCAAGGCAGATTTGTGAGCGGAGTCTCACTACCGTCCCCGTCCCTCCTGAGTGTCCCATCCCTGTCCGGGGGTGGCCGGAGATGTCCGGGATGACTGGAGTGGTGGCGGCCACAGGCTTACAGCCAGCGCGGACAAGAAGCGCTAACTCCAGCTCAACTCTGCTCCAACTCCCAAGGAACCTGTTCCCCGATGGGCCGGGGACCGTCAGCTGCACCTCTCGCTTTATCCAGTGGCTGTCGGTTATTATACTGGGGCGAACCGCGCACCCCTCTCCTGCATAACCCCAGGAGGCAGATTTGTGAGCGGAGTCTCACTACCGTCCCCTCCCGAGTGTCCCATCCCTGTCCGGGGTGACGGGACACCGGCCCGGAGCAGTGGCGGCCCCAGGCTTACAGCCAGCGTTAACTCCAGCTCAACTCTGCTCCAACTCCCGAGGAACCCATTCCCCAACGGGCCAGGGACTGACAGCTGCACCTCTCGCCTTATCCAGTGGCTGTCTGTTAACCCCCTCAGAGAGAGAGAATGTCCTCCAACACTGCCGGGAGAGATTCTGTGGAATTCCAGAGGGTGGGTTTGTGAAGTGAGATAGAAATAAGATTGGATTAATGTTCATAAAAAAGCGACACCTATCCACTATTGAGTTGACTGAATTCTAGATTAATTAATTGGTAGATTACTTAACAATCTATGCAGTTTATACAGCCAGTGCTTCGTTCGCTTTTTCTTTATCGCAAATGACCTTTGACAAATCCCATGATTCCTTGTGTTTTTCGGAATAATGAACTCGCTTCTAAAGAAGAATTTTATAGCATGCATATTTGGTCGGGTACTTGGCATACTTTTTCTTCAGTTTTTGCTTTCTTTAAGCCATCTTTTTGGGTCACTTGCCCAACATTAATATTGTCTACAATTCGCTGTCTTGCGTACAGCATAGTTGGCTCTTCAGAAGGTCTGTTACAAATTGGACCTCTCTCTTTTCCTGAAATCCATTGTTTCTTGCCCATGTCACTGGTTCCTTGGTTGTGCTATTACACGTACATTTTTTAAACTATGATTTAATTTTCTAAATTGATCTCAACTGGCTGCATGTGGTCCATTCACCTCTATTCCCTGCCTGTTTATGTTTCTGTGTAAGTGCTTCTTGCAAGTTGCTTTCATATCTGCTTCCATTACTGCCTCTGACCAGGTTCCGGCCAGTTACTGCCCTGTGCATTAAAAAAAAAAACACTTCATAAATTTCCTCTTCTCGTCTTAAAACTACCATTTCACATTTCCATTCTGGGAAAATGACTCTAATCGTGTCCCTCACCCTCCTATGCTCAATGGAAATAATTCAAGTTCATCCAATTTTTATCTGCAGCAAATACTCTCCAATTCAGGTAGACTTTTTCTGTTCCCCCTCTGAAGTCTCCACATCCTTCCTGTTTTGCAGCGACCAGAACTGCACAAAGCTTCAAATGTGGCCCAATCAGTGTGTTATGCAGTTGCAACATGATGGGCCCCCTTTTATACTCAATGGACCAACTGATGAAGGAAAGTATGCTGTACTCTGCTGTTATCGCCCTGTCCACTTGAGGTGCCTCTTTCAGGGAGTTATGGATGTGCACGCCTAGATCCCTCTGTACATCAGTGCTCCTCAGAGTCCTACACTGAAAGCAAATACAAAAACAAAACCTCGTTCAAGTGGCTCCTTAAAACCTTCAAATGCCTCCCAGTTGTGTAATTAATGTTAATAAGGCATTGAGCAGTCTACTGTACAACTCAGTTTGCATGTTGAAAAATAAACAACATTAAACAATAGTGAGCAGATGAGCTTCATCTGAAAACAGTAACTTGCCAATACATCCTAAACAGCAAAGCAGCAATGACTCCACTTGAGTTGCCACTTTAAGGAAATTGTGGACATGCACCCCAAGGTCCCTCTGTACGTCGGTGCTCCGCAGAGTCCTGCACTGAAAGTGACTTCAAAAACCAAACCTTCTTTATCGTGCACTAATCCAGTTTATAACATTAGTTTGTGCTGGGCTGACTTGCTGGTCAGCATGTCCCATGACGAGTGTCCCGTGCAGCACCTGTTAAATGAAGAATGTAAGTAGATACATGGGACTATAGATGCTGATTTACAAAAAAAGCCATCAAGTGCTGGGGTAACTCAGCGGGTCAGCAGCATCTCTGGAGGACAGGGATAGGCAACGTTTTGGGTAGAGACCTTTCTTCAGACTGACTGAAGTGGGGTGAGGGAGAAAGCTGTAAGTGAGTAGCTGGCAGGATAAAGCCTGGCAAGTGATAGGTGGATACAGGTGAGGGGTTTGATTGGCAGATGGACAAATGCCAGAGATAAAAAAGACCAGAGATAAATAAGCAGAAAAGGAGAAAAGAGACATGAAATGTGAAGCCGGAGGAAGGATACGTAGAATGAGAGAAGGAGACAGGGAAATAGGTTGTGCATCCAGGTTGGCACAGGGAAGAGATTGTGAAGTGGTGGGGGGGGGGGGGGGGGGGGGGGGAAGGATGAGGGGATGTACTGTGCCCTCCATAATGTTTGGGACAAAGACCCATCATTTATTTATTTGCCTCTGTACTCCACAATTTGAGATTTGTAATAGAAAAAAATCACATGTGGTTAAAAGTGCACATTGTCAGATTTTAATAAAGGCCATTTTTATACATTTTGGTTTCACCATGTAGAAATTACAGCGGTGTTTATACATTCCCCCCATTTCAGGGCACCATAATGTTTGGGACAGCAATGTCATGCAAATGAAAGTAGTCATGTTTAGTATTTTGTTGCATATCCTTTGCATGTAATGACTGCTTGAAGTCTGCGATTCATGGACATCACCATTACAAAGTATTAGGTGAATCACAAGGCTTTTATTAAAACGTATGCAGAGAGAATAATACATTCCACTGCATTGGTATCATCTTACAGACTGCCGAGCTAGGGACAAGCAGGGTTGTTATCAGTAACGGCATTCATTACTCAAGTCCCGGACTGGATTGCATAGCACGGCGGAATGTGTAACATATATAGTATATGTGATGAAGGTTATATTGGTAGAGGTTAATATGGTTAATCTACATCCTTCCTCTTAAAGATGCAAACTAGAATTAAACATGCGTATAGTGGAGTATATAGAAAAAACTCCAATATGAGGGGTGCACTTTACTTTATGTACTGTGTGCTGCGAGCAGCAAGTGAGAATAGATAGTTCAAAGGTACTTTGGATTCGGCCTGCAGATGTGACCTGTGCGCGTACGATATCCACCATTTTCTCCCTTCCGGGGATTGAATAGGAGAAGGGAGTGATACTGCAGGAATGACCGGTGTTGAGGGTGAGGATGGAGACCTCGGCAGCGGTGGCGGAGGCGAATCAGCCGGCAAAGCACCTGGTCTGGGGTCAGCAGGCAGTTGTGTGACCGTGGGACCATGGAGGAGACACTGCTGTGTCATCAGGGTAGTGTCGAGGCGAAGGTGTTGTCGGGTACAACTTTAGGTGGCATCATCAACACTGACCAGGTAAGAGCTCGGCGCAGGAGCAGTGCCTTGTATGATGCCCAGCCGGTCGTAGCCTTTTGCCGTTTGCAAGTGGACAACCTGTCCCTTGGTCAGAGGTGGAAGCGGGTGCTTGACTTGTCATAGTATTTTTTCTGGGTATCGCGTCGCTGTTGGAGTTTTGCCTGGATCATCGCCGGGGCACGAATTTGCGGTTGCAACATCTGTTTCGCTATACGTAGCGTAATGTGAGTCTGCCTTGACATAAGGCACTGGGCAGGGGAACCAAGAATAGGATCACGGGAAATGTTCCGTAAATTGAGTAAGTCGAGATAGACGTCGGAACCGGCCCGTTGGGACCGTTCCATCACTTGTTTTGTACTTCTCACCGCACGTTTGGCCAAACCATTAGACTGTGGGTATTCGGGGCTGCTGGTGATGTGGCGAAAATCCCAGCGTTTAGCGAAGTTCTTGAAATACTGACTGGTAAATTGGTTGCCATTGTCGGAGAGAAGATGAACAGGAGGCCCGTGGACAAAAAAGTGGCGTTCCAGCTTTTCAACAACCATGGCTGAGGTAGGACTGCGGAGTAGGTCAATCTCGAACCATCCGGAGTACGAGTCGACCAGGACCAGGTACTGATTGCCATGCCACTCGAAAATGTCAGTTGCAACTGTAGACCATGGCAAGTCAGGTGTGGGGTGCGAGAGAAGGGGCTGTTTGGGTTGGTGCGGCGCTAGGCTGTTGCACACCGCACAGGAGTCGACTTTCTCACGTACAAAGTCGGACACTCCAGGCCAGAGGAACATAGTCTTTGCCCTCAGAACGGTTGCCTCCACACCGGGATGACCTCTGTGGATGGCATCGTAATATATGTTTTGCAGAGATGCAGGAACAACTGCCTTGTGTCCTTTCACCACAATGCCGTCCTGAAGTACCAATTCATCACGAACAGGGTAAAACGGGCGAATCGGGGGTGTTGGCCGTATTGCTTGTCTGGCCATCCGCGTCGGATGACAGAGGAGAGTGACCAGCTGTCTGTTCTGCCAGATCGTCCAGACACGAGGATGGGAGATAGGAGACCATCATAACAACAAAACCAGCATCGTTCCAACAGGTGTTTCTCGCAGGTGTCGCGCGGAGCCCGTGACAGAGTGTCAGCTAATTGCATATCCTTTTCCGCATTTGTAAACCATTCTAATGTCGTGCTTTTGTAATACCATCATCATATGTTGAAGGTGCGCAGGGCCGGTGTGTATCAGCTTGTTCAGAATGCTGACCAGCGGCTGGTGGTCAATTTCAACAGTGACAGGGTTGCCGAAAATAAAGTCATTGAATTTTCTGCAGGCAAAGACCACAGCTAGCAGTTCCTTCTCAATCTGTGCATAGTGCTGTTCTGTGTCAGTCATGGTGCAGGAGGCATATGCAATGGGCCTGTGGCCTCTACCATCGTTCTGGAGACAGGCTGCTCCCAGTCCGTATTGCGAGGCGTCGCAAGTTAAAGTGACAGGTAGCTTGACATCGAAGTAAGCGAGTGTTGGAGCGCAGGACATCTGTTGCTTAAGAGTGTCAAACACCCTCTGCTGGTGGTCGTGCCAGGACCAGTCTGTGTTTTGTGAGTCAGTTGCCTTAAGGGCCTATCCCACTTTACCGAGTACTCTGCCGAGTTGAAAGGACCTTAAAAAAAAAAAATCAAGATTTTTGTGATCTATGAACTCCTCCTCCTGACTATCTTTTTACTCGTGGACTTTTTTGACATGCTGGAAAAAACATCCCGACTTACATGATGCCCCGAGTACCTACGGCTGGCATAACGAGCTGCTATGATATATCTACGGACTCACTACGGACATTCTCCGAGTTTGAATCAAGGGGAAAACTCGGGAAAATTCGTGAGTAACTCGGGAAAGTGGGACAGGCCCTTTAGTGGGACCGGGAATTAACTATCCCAAGAAGTTTACCATGCCAAGAAACCGTTGTAATGTAGTCACGTCCGCGGGCACTGGCAGCTCGTTGATTGCGATGGTTTTCGAGGGGTCTGGTTTGAGACCGGCGCTGGTGAATACATGACCCACATAGTTCACTTTGTTGACCCAGAACCTGCATTTTTGGGGGTTAAACTTCAGGTTGATTTCTCTGGCTCGGTCCAGAACCAGCGTTAACTTAGCATCGTGCTCCTGCTCGTTCTGTCCGGCGACTAGGATGTCATCTACAATGATAGCACATGGGTATCCGGCAAATAACTGCTCCATGGTGCATTGGAAGACCTCACTAGCCGAGTTTATTCCAAATGGCATGCGTAAAAATCTGTAGCGTCCGAAAGGTGTGCCAACGTGGTCAACATGGAGGATTTATGGTCTAGTGGAATCTGCCAGAATGAGTTCTTTGCGTCCAGGACTGAGAATACTGTTGCTTTTCCCTGGTTGGCCGCGACTTCTTCCACCGTGCGCATCGGGTGGTGTGGGCGTTTAATGGCAGTGTTTAAATCCTTGGGATTGATGCAAATTCATATTTCATCTTTGTTTTTCTTGGTTGCTGCAACCATGGTCGAGACCCAGGCAGATGGATCATTGACAGGGGCAATCGCACCCAGAGTTTCCATCCTGTTAAGTTCGTTCTGAACGCGGTCTCGCATAGCATGCGGGACCCGGTGAGGGGCGCGGACAACTGCCGTGAGCTCTGGGTCAGTTACAATGGTGTACTTGCGGGGAAGTTTGCCATGTTTGTTATCAAAGAAGTCTTTGTACTGCGAGAGGAACTGTTGAGCAGCACCCTGACTGGGGGTGAGCTGGTGTACAGTTTGGCCGAAGGTGACCAATCCCAGGTCATGGCATGCATCGATGCCCAGCAGAGGGGCTACGTTTCCACGGACAATGAAAAAGTCCAGGTTGTAAACACGTGAAGCCATATGGCATTGCAGTACCACTCTTCTGACCGAGGAGGGTGGACCTCTCCTCCTCCAAATGGAAGTAATTTGGCACTTGTTTTTCTAACAACTTCGCATTTTCGAACTCTCTTGAAATCCGATAAGGGCAAAACATTACAGCGAGCCCCGGTGTCGATTTTTGCAATAACCTTGGCGCTGTTGATCTGAAGCGTTGTTATGGGATCCTTGTGCTTGCATGATGGATCTGACAGGGAATGTATGCTGAGGCTGGCAGCCTGTTGCTCAAGCAATTCTGCTTCTGCAGGCGCAGGACCGTCCTCGTGGGAAAGTGTGGGTTGAAGGACATGGAGAGATTGTTTTGTCTCGACTTTGTTCCCACGAGAGCGGCAGCAACGAATAAAATGTATTTTTCTTTTACAATAATAGCAAATTTTCCAGAAAGCAGGGCACATTTCACGGACCCCTGTATGTAAGCCACCACAATTGGTGCAGTTATTAATCATTTTGGTGGTAGCTTTACTTGGCGCAGCCGGTGGCTGGCGCGGAAATCTGTAGAACGCGTTGACATTGTATGCGGAGTGGGGTCCGGGTCCTAGAGACTTGGTATGGGTGTCGGTTATCTCAGGAACCCAACACGCACGCTCGGCTTTAACTAGAGTGAGCTCCTCGGCCCGGGAGCAATTCATCTCTCACCTTGTTATTCAGGATGCGGTACACGGGTCTGCCATGGATGAGGTTGTCGTGTAGATCACCGAATTAGCATCTGCCAGCGATGTTCTTCAGGGCACTGATGTAGGATTCGACTGGTTCGTCTTCCTTCTGATTACGTGAAAAGAATCTGTAGTGCTCCATAACCAAGTTAGTTCGCAGCTGGCATAGCTGTCAGAACTTTCTAAGGAGGCACTCTGGGTCTCGGATAGATTCCGCAGGTGTCGCAATGTTACCCGCATCATTAAGCTCAGCTGGTGCGTAGTTGAAACCCTGTGCCCGTAGTGTGGCTTCTGTGCCCGCCACGTTGAGGAGAATCGAAGCTTGTACATCAACGGGTGCATCACGGTGAGCCGCGTGGATGAACACTACATATTCTACTTCAAAGATGCGCGATTCAGCAAGGTCACCATCAAACACTAGCGGGTCAGGTTTACGAAAGGCTCCAGCCATGGCAAGAAGATGGTACAAAAAAAAAAAACTGAAATAAATTCAGGCAAATGAAATGGAGAAGTGGTCCAAATCTTCTGACACCATGTTTTGTAATCACTCCATTACAAAGTATTAGGTGAACCACAAGGCTTTTATTAAAACGTATGCAGAGAGAATAATACACACCACTGCATTGGTATCATCGGACAGACTGCCGAGCTAGGGACAAGCAGAGTTGTTATCAGTAACTGCATTTCCTTACTCAAGTCTCGGACTGGATTGCAGAGCACGGCGGAATGTGTATCATGTATAATATAGTGATGAAGGTTATATTGGCAGAGATTAACATGGTTAATCTACAACCAGTTGCTGGGTGTCTTCTCTGGTGATGCTCTGCCAGGCCTGTATTGCAGCCAATCTTTAGCTTATGCTTGTTTTGGGGGCTAGAGGGGTGGAGGGGAGAGAGCAGGGGAAGGGGGGAGAGAGAGGAGGGGGGAAGAAGGGGGAGAGGGGGGGAAGTGGGGGATTCCCTAGAGAGGCAGGGGCAGAGGAGGGGCAGATAGGGAGGAGGGGGCAGAGAGGGAGGGAGGGGCAGAGAGGGGAGGCAGTCAGGAGAGAGGAAGGTCCCTCTCTCCCGCTCTACATCCCCCCTTCTTCCCCCCTCTCGATCCCCACCTCCACCCTCCCTCTCCACCCCCCTCTCGCACCCCTCCCGCCCCTCTCTCTCTCTTTCTATGCCTCGGGAAGGGGGTAGAGAGGGAGGGGGTAGAGAGGGAGGGGGTAGAGAGGGAGGGGGTAGAGAGGGAGGGGGTAGAGAGGGAGGGGGTAGGAGAGGGAGGGGAGTAGAGGCAGCAGC
>CM075981.1:51111276-51290684 GCA_038087875.1 Malacoraja senta
CACCTATTTTTCTATGTTTCTAAAAAGACAGCTTGGAGGAATGCTGACAGTTGTACTGTTAGTAATTTATGCCTTTCGGCCCTTTGGAGTCCCAAAATATCAGCAAAATAGAAAAAGTCCAATAATTGTGTTATTGAATATATTCAGTCTGATTCTGGATTCCAGAGTGGAGAATGAAGTGATCAATTTCCCCCAGATGACTCGAAAACAGGAAGGAAATGAACACAAAACAGAAAGCACTATTATTTTCTGCTTTCCAATTACTGACTGGGTAAATGCGTTACATGGTCAGACATAGAATTTTACAAAACGGGCACGTTCAGGTCTTGGGCCTTGTACCAACGTAGCTGCTCTTGATGCAATGGTGGGTTAATGTTCCTATTCTTGGCCTGGGGCTTCAGCATTCCTTGGCTAATGGAGGGGAATATTGGCCAATTTCCATCTCAATGCACTATCCAGTGGCCTCTGCTGAAGTTGGGAAACGATGTTCAGGCCTACTGTGTTGCTGTCCTCGTGGAAAGTGCAACACTTGGATTCATCTGATGTCTTTTGACACTTTGGGATGTCCCAAACCTCTGAATAAGGAAGTACGAGTTATTTTTTAAAAACAAGAAACAACATTTTGAAAGTTTGCACCCAGCCTGGTTCTAAAATCTCTTTAAAATCTTTTTCTATATTTGTAAGGTTAAATGGAAAGTTGCATGTTGATATGCGCCCATCTTTGAAATAATGCAATAGCATATTTGATGGCTTTTCTGGGAGGGATGTGAAGCCTTCATCCAATTCTCAGCCAAGTGGAGCATGTCAGCCAGCTCTGCATGACATTTTCTGGGTTTTGTGCAAAAAACATTGGAATGAGACTTGAACCCAAAACCAATTGACTTGACAATAGACATTAGGTGCAGGAGTAGGCCACACGGCCCTTCGAGCCAGCACCGCCATTCAATGTGATAATGGCTGATCATCCCCAATCGGTACCCCGTTCCTGCCTTCTCCCCATATCTTTAAGAGCCCTATCTAGCTCTCTCTTGAAAGAGAACCGGCCTCCACCGCCCTCTGAGGCAGAGAATTCCACAGATTCACAACTCTCCGTGAGAAAAGGTATCTCCTCGTCTCTGTTCTAAATAGCTTACCCCTTATTCTTAAACTATGGTCCCTGGTTCTGGACTCCCCCAACATCGGGAACATGTTTCCTGCCTCCAGCATGTCTAAATCCTTAATAATCTTATATGTTTCAATAAGATCCCCTCTCATCCTTCTAAACTCCAGATTACACAAGCCCAGCCGTTATCTCAGCATATGACAGTCCTGCCATCCCGGGAATTAACCTTGTAAACCTACGCTGCACTCCCTCAATAACAAGAATGTCCTTCCTCAAATTAGGGGACCAAAACTGCACACAATACTCCAGGTGTGGTCTCACTAGGGCCCTATACAACTGCAGAAGGACTTCTTTGCTCCGATACTCAACTCCTCTTGTTATAAAGGCCAACATGCCATTCACTTTCTTCACTGCCTGCCGTACCTGCATGCTTACTTTCATTGACTGATGAACAAGGACCCCCCAGATCCCGTTGTACTTCCCCTTTTCCCAACTTGACACCATTTAGATAGTAATCTGCCTTCCTGTTTTTGCTACCAATGTGGATAACCTCACATTTATCCACATTGAACTGCATCTGCCAAGCATCTGCCCACTCACCCAACCTGTCCAAGTCACCCTGCATTTTCATAGCATCCTCCTCACAGTTCACACTGCCACCCAGCTTTGTGTCATCTGCAAATTTGCTAATGTTACTTTGAATCCCTTCATCTAAATCCTTGTTGTATGAATTGAAGATAGACACAAAAATTGAAGATAGACACCTGAAAGGACTGTTGGGGTCCCTGGACAGAGTCGAGGGAGGAGGTATAGCGATAGGTGTTGCATCTTCTGCGGTTGCAGGGGAAGGTACCTGGGGAGGATTGCATTATTGAGCTATGGCAGCTAAGTAACTTGATTGCAATTATAGTCTTGGCTTGCATTTGGATAATATACTTCAATATGGGGAGTTTATAAGAAGATATTAGGAGGTATTTTTTAAAAAGCTGGGAGCAAAGGTTCTTGAGTAAAATGCAAGTTTTCTCAGCTTGGGGTTTCTAATTGCAGGGATGGAGTTAGATAGGTTTGTTGGACTGCATGCAAGCTCTCCAGCTTTTCTTAGTCGATTTGTTCCATACCAAATGTTTTTGCTTCCCATCAACTGGCAGGTTTCAGAAAGTCAACTATGAATCTAGAATAGATATAAGATCGTAGATTTGCAGTATCATTTTGATGACAGTCCTGCTCTCAGCGATCAGGCTGTTTGCCAGAATTTCAACTTGTCTGCGTTTAAAATATAAATGTTTAATCCTAAAAGAGTTAAAGGGATATTATACATTTGATATGCTGCAATATACATTCTATATTTTCTTAAATGTCATTTCTTATCTGACAATCATTAATTTAATATAGAAACAAGGTTCAGGAGTAGGCCATTTGGCCCTTCGATCCGGCACCGCCATTCAATATGATCAAGGCTGATCATCCAAAATCAGTACCCCGTTTTTGCTTTCTCCCCATTCCGATAGCCCTAAGAGCTATATCTAACTTTCTCTCTAATACATCTTTGGATTGGTATTTACTTTGGATATGAGAAAATGTTGCTCCTTCCCTTGCATTGACATATATCAACTTGATGCCTACAAAGAATCCTAAGATTAAAAAAATTACAGTTAATGAATTATTCCTAAAACATGTTGTTATTCCAGCATGTCACTGGCTTATTATTGTGAAGAATTCTACCAGACCTTGAATAATTTTAGTCTAATCTTGTCTCATGAACATTGTCAAAGATTAATTACGCATCCCCAATTCACATCCTTCGGGATGCTGATGAGTCGTTGTGTACCGATACATAACTAAAACTTTGATCTTGTGCTCTTCTGGTTTGCGCGGTCTTTCTATTTGCGCAAAAACGGTACGCGATAGCGCTACGATTTTTCGCCAGCTCACTCACCGTTCTCATGTGCTGCGAGTGCACCAGGTTTTGTACCGATCGGTGGTCTATTATAAAAGTTACCAAGGTTTAAAAATATTAATAACCGCACGTGCGCAGATCGATCTCCTCTCCTGCCAGTCAGCGGCGCGCGGATCGGTCTCTTCTGTTACTCTGCGGGATGGAATGCGGAGAATCTGATCCCGGCGGAGGAGAGCGTCCAGCGCCCGCTGTGAGTCCCAAATGCACTGCCATCGTAACGCCCTGCAGCTCCAGCCCCTTCCCCTCTGGTCCCCCTCACTGGCTCCTGCCCCCTCCCAGCAATACCCCCCCTCTCCCCCATGGCTTTTCCCCGTCTTTTCTCCGAGCTCTCCCACCCCCTCTCCCCTCGCCAACACGCCGCCGTAACTGCTGGTGCTTCCGGGCCAAGCTGAGGATCTGCGCCGACGATTGATGCTCCTCCGGGGCACATAAGAAGGGAGAGGAGCGGCAACCTCGAGATCCTGGGGGGGGGGGGGGTGTGGAGAGTGCGAGGGAAGATGGGGATAGGGGGAGAGGAGGGGAGTAGGGAGGGGAGAGGAGTTATGGAGGGACGGAGTGACTGAGGCTGGGGGAAAGGAGAGGTGAGGGAGCGATTAGGAGAGGGTAGGAGGAGAGGGAAAAGAAGTGGGAGGAGGTGATGAGGGAGAGTGGGGGAGGAGGGGGAATAGAAGGAGAGGAGGGGGGGAGTAGAGGAGGGGGGAGTGGAGGAGGTAGGGAGTGGGGAATAGAGGGAGAGGAGGGCATAGGGGGAGGTGAGGAGTGGGGGAGGTGGGGGATAGAGGGTAGGAGGGGGGTAGGGAGTGGAGAGGAGTTATGGAGGGAGGGAGTGAGTGACTGAGGGTAGGGGAAAGGAGAGGGAGAGAGAGTTGAGGGAGGGATTGGGGAGGGGAGGTGTAGAAGGGAGAGAAGAGGGAGGGTGAAGAGGAGGAGAGAGCGCTAGGGATGAGGGGAAATGATCTGCGCCTGTGCAGTTGGGGGCTATGGGTGATTGTGTTGGGGGACCAAGCCTCCTGTGTGACAGGGACCCAACAGGTTCCACTTAGTCTAGTTATTAATAATTTTATAGATATTATCTTTAAAATATTTTTTATTGGAGATAAGTACACAACATATTATCATCATTACCAGTCTTACATTTTTAAATTGATAATATTGTCAAGTATTATTACATTGTCTCCAATGCCTTTTGCCTTTTCTTTTGTTTTTTTAAACTAGATAGAACTAAAAAGATAGATGAAGTAAAGAAAGAAAAGAGAAAGAATAAAAACAAAACAAAAAAAAAGAAAACAGAAAAGAAAAAGATAGTTAAAGAAGAATGGAAACATTTATTAAGATAAAAAAACTTCGTTCGAGATATATTCGTACATTTCAGAGTATAACATTTCATCCATTCTTTAGCCCGAGTGTTAGTCAGGTTCCTGTGCTGAACCATTCTGACCCTTTACATAATCAATAAAGGGAGACCATGTTCCAACGAATAATTCCTGTTTGTCCAACAGGGAAAATCTGATTCTTTCCACATTTAAGGTCTCCGTCATTTCTATAATCCACATATTATAAAATTATAATATCTTTAATATATATAATATAATAAAAGTTATAATATTTAAATAAAATATAATTTTGTAGATATGCTACAAATGGTTCCTGATGAAGGCAAAAGATGGAAAGAGTAAAATAAATTGAAAAATGTTGTGAATGTTACAGATGATATTGGTAGCAATGTCACAAAATTTTGAGATTTTAAAAATCAAGTCTGGAATTTATCCCATCAGATAAAGCATAAAAAGAAGTTTAATTTGACACCTAATTCACTTTCATATCTTCAGTATTAAAAAAGTTATGACCATTTACATACTCGGAAATTAGCATCTTGTTCCCTATTGCTTTTTCATTGACTTAACACAAAAGCTGTGATCGAGGACAGTCAAAAGCCCATAACTCTTAAAAATTAAGAGAACTGAAAGAAATTTTCAGTTATTATAGATTGAAGCATTCTGAAACAAATATGAAACAATCTTACTTAGACGACATGAAATTAAAGCATATAATTAGTTAGTTACCTAATTGTAGCTAATTACAAAATTCAATTACTAGATCTAAACATCTATCAATTTCTTAAGAATAGATTAACATTTTTAAAAAGCCTAAGTGCCCAAATAACATTCACACAAGAATTCATAATGTAACATAATTTTAAAATCTCATTGTCATGGATTTATAGGCCAAATGGAAGGAATTTAATGTTTAATACCTGTAAATTAATGGCCATTTAAATCATCTTGCGAGTGGGTTTTTCTGGAACGCGATCGATTGGAACGTTGCATTTGAGGTGAATTTAAACCCGTATCGGCATGAAAAATACTGCCGGTTCGTTCGGGGGAAAAAAATCACCGTTTCGCAACTTAAAATGTGAATTAAAGGCATCTTAAGGAGCACTTTTATACATAAAATAAACGGCTTTCGTTTACCTGTCCCGTGCGTGAAATCCGTCCCCGTTGTCGGCGTTGACGGCTTTAGAAGCTGATTTTAAAATAACTCCAGCGCTGAAATTGTCGGGGGATTTTTATAACAAAATACACAGAATGCCCGTCGGAACGATTCTTCAGCAAAAGCTTGCACTCCAACGAAATATAATCCAGGACAAGGTAGGAGAAACCCGCATTTTAACCCCGCCCCCCCTCAAAGGCGCCAAAATCGCGCACACGGCCAGTGGCAGAATTGCAGCGCTGCTGAAGGTAAGTATTGTAACATACCTAATATTGGTGCATGGAGTTTTTCCAACCTGATCACTCGGACATGCATTATTTACATCATTTCTTTCCTTTGCTATTTTACATTATAAGCTAAATGTTAATGCTTCATATTTGTTCATGCAGCTTGCATCTCTAGGCCAAGTCATATTAAGCCTCAATGCTGGTTATGTGATCAACATCAGGGCATGTATCGAGGTTACAATTGCATTAAGTCATTCATTCAGTATCTGGCACTTGCATTAGTTCATCCATTCTGTATTGGAGCTCTACAGGCTTCCATGTATTCAATATTTCCAGCTGAATCTCCCTTATGTCTTGTACCACTTGCCTTTCATTTATGTATCCTGGCGCAGCTTTAACATCTTGTATCTTCCCACTTGCAATTGGTGATACAAATCTGATATCCATGATTCATTTTCCTTTACTGCTCAATAGACAATAGGTGCAGGAGTAGGCCTTGGCCCTTCGAGCCAGCACCGCCATTCAATGTGATCATGGCTGATCATCCCCAATCAGTACCCCGTTCCTGCCTTCTTCCCATATCCCTTGACTCCGCTATCTTTAAGAGCCCTATCTAGCTCTCTCTTGAAAGTATCCAGAGAACCGGCCTCCACCACCCTCTGAGGCAGAGAATTCCACATACTCACAACTCTCTGTGTGAAAAAGTGTTTCCTCGTCTCCATTCTAAATGGCTTACCCCTTATTCTTAAACTGTGGAAAGAGTAAAATAAATTGAAAAATGTTGTGAATGTTACGTACGGATGATATTGGTGGATGGAGTTTCTCCAACCTGATCACTCAGACACGCATTACTTACTTAATGCATAAACTTTACTTACTTAGCTTATTGCATCCTGTTCTGGAGCTTGACTTCCCTGTATCTTGATTTCCATTCGTACTGTAGTGGCGTAGGTATACAAATTGAATCGTTTCTAGCTTTTATTGGTTTCCCTGGTGCTGTAAAATGTAAATAAATGGTATTGCTGTTAAAATGAATTCAATCCAATGATTTATGTTCGGAAATATTGCTGTAACTTATTTTAGTCTGCAATTTATTGAGCTTAAACTAGCTTGCAGATTATATGTATTCCTATTTTTTATCAATTAGTTTCATGTGAACAAATGATAGTGACGTGACAGAAACTATGTTTTTTAAAGGATGTAATATAATCCTAAAGCCATTCATATTGAGATATGATCTGGGTCCGCCAATTCTTGTGTGCTGTATCTGAGAAACCCCAGATTGCCTTGGGAATGCTTAGTTACTATTGAATAACAGGTCAGATTAAAATCTTTCCATCATTGTTATTCTTAAATAGTTGCCTTTCGGTAATTGTATCCATCCACCAACCCACATGGAGCTGGGATTGCTTGAACCCAGACTTTACTGATGTGCATGTCTGCCTATCAAATTGCAGTGACTTTACTTACCAATGGCTTGCAAGAATATTATAAATATTTTTGTTCTGAAATCAAATTATATATTTATGCAATCACTTTCTACATCATTTGTATTGTTTGAATCAGGAACCATTGATAAATTTAAAAGGCATAAGGTGAGGATTTTGGAAATATTTGAAATCTTTCACTCGAGTTAAAAGGATACGGGGAATTGTTTTTTTAAGGAATTCTTTATTGTGTAATATAATTATTCTGAAAATAATGTTTGACAAATAGTCTCCTCACAACAAGAATGCTCCATCTGTTGTCTGGGTCCCCTCATCATTGGTTGATTGGTCTATTTACAGTATGAAAAACCATTATTGCAAAGCCTGAAGGATTAATCCAATCCCCTTGCTCACTGAACTAAAATTCGTGCATCAGTCTTTGATTTGGAATTATAAGAGAAGCAAGATTGTAATGATTGTATGAAATGTTGCTCATGGAAACAATAATGGGGTTGTTGGAATGAAATGTTGCGTAGGAAAGAACTGCAGATGCTGGTTTAAACTGAAGATGGACACAAAATGCTGGAGTAACTGAGCGGGTCAGACAGCATCTCGGCAGAGAAGGAATGGGTGATTTTTCCAGTCCCCCATTCCTTCACTCCAGAGATGCTGCCTGTCCCGCGGAGTTACTCCAGCATTTTGTGTCTATCTTTGGAATGAAATCTTGTTTCGTGCAGAAAACCAAGAAGGTCAGAACGTATATTTATTTATTGCTAGGTTCATGCTGTCATAAACGTGTCTCAAGGTTGGTTGTTTTATTTATTACGTACTGTGTTTTGCCCTTGTTAGCTGGGATGGTGGAGGGAAGACAGATTCCGTGTAGCTGTTCTGGAGAAGCCAGTGATGTAGCAGGAGAAGGCAAGGTACCAGGTGCAACGACGACATTTCAATAGTATCTTATAATTGCACTGCGGGCAGGATGAGAGCGTTTGTGCTGTGGGGCTGTTTCCACGATTCCTGAAGATAGACACAAAATGCTGGAGTAACTCAGCGGGACAGGCAGCATCGCTGGAGTGAAGGAATGGGTGACGTTTTGGGTGGAGACCTTTCTTCACACTTCTTCCATGATTGCTGCATGGAACCAACCATCCCCACTCTGGACATTATCAAGAGCAATTTCATGAATGCCCAGTATCAAGCACGAAAACTAGCCTGCTTTACCCAAAGCAGCAAAAGAAATGGAGATCCTGGAAATCTGAAATGTAAACAAAAGGTGCAGGAAATCCTCAGCTGTCATGCAATCTCTGGAGAGTTATTGCATCATCCACTTAAAGCTAGTCTATACCTCCATATGATGGTGGTGGGTGCTAAGATCATTTCACATATAGCACACCAGAACATTCAGGACCTGCTGATCATGTACCAAGGCCTTGGGACACAGAGCTGGAGGTCTTGCAGGAATAAGAGACAATAAAGAGAGGAATCCTGATCTACAGGATGCCAGGAGAGTCTTCTGATGCAAGTCTGGAAACAATAGCAAGAGTTAGGGATATCAAGCAATGCAGTGAATGTTTACTGGTTGTGCATAATGTCAGAATTTGCATGCAGATTGATTTCACAATATTCAATTTAATTTGCAATTTCTTTGAAACTGAAGCAGCCAGTAGGCACGCTGTAAGATCTAAGCAACATTCAAACATGGGATCAACATTCAACGAGTGGGAAGTAACATTTGCCCATTACCGAAATGCAGTGACCATCTCCATTGGGAAAGTTTATGCACTGGCCCTTGAAATTTACTGGAATTACCAATGCCTGATCCACTAATCAATATCCTGTTGTCATTATTGGTTGCAAACTTAATTGGACCAACAACAGGAATACTGCAACTGCAAAAGCAGGTGAGTGAGATGTTGGGTTTCTGGTGCAGTATGATTCCTCTTCTGACTTCCCAAAGCCTTTCCATCATCGACAACAGGAGTCGACAACCTACGGTCCCCGGGTCGAATGCGGCCCGTAATCTGAAATCATCCGGCCCACAGGCGGATTTATTTCCCTGTAATCATCCGGCCCGCCGAGCGCCCCGAGCAGCAGCGGCCGGACCCCCGAGCAGTGGCCGAGCTCTGGCTGTACCGCATCCTGCGCAAAGCCGCCAGCACGGCCGCTCACCTTCTGTGAACACGTTTAAGAAAGAACTGCAGGCTGGAAAAATCGAAGGTAGACAAAAATGCTGGATGTCTCACTCAGCGGGTGAGACATGCTAGGATTGCGTGAGGCTGACTCACCCGCTGAGTTCCTCCAGCATTTTTGTCCACCTTCTGTGAACACGTGATTTGTTGCCTGCCATCCGGGGCGGGATCCATGTGTACACGTGATAGATGTGGCCTGCCATCCGCTCACAGACATGCGTCTCGGCCCCTATGCAGAGCAAGGTTGCCGACCCCTGATCTACAAGGTGCGAGTTATGAGCCTCGTAACACATATCAGCATTTTTTTGCTATCAAAAATAGTTTTTGGCAGATTCTGGGAAATTAATAGTAGCTGTGTAGGAAGGAACTGCAGATGCTGGTTTAAATCGAAGATAGACACAAAAAGCTGGAGAAACTCAACGGGACAGGCAGCATCTTTGGAGAGAAGGAATGGGTGATGTTTTGGGTCGAGACCCTTCTTCAGACTGGATTTTAATAGCTAACTTGAATGACGTTTTAAAGGGCATCACCTCACACTTTGAGGAGAAATTTGTCTTTAGTTGTGTGAAGGGAGTGGGTAGAAGAGCTGAATTTGCCCCATCATTCACTTCCATTATAAATGTGTGGGGAATGGGTGGCCCTGATATTTGATATGCTTGAAGGGAAGAGATTTGAACTTGTTTTTTCGCCTTCCATCACAGCGAGGAATGTGGAGGAGTCACTGTGGTGGATGTTTATGTTAAATGTATTTCCGTTGCTTTTTACTTGTATGACTGACTTGGCAAATGAAATTCCTCATATGTTGCAAAACATACTTGGCTAATAAAGTATTATTGTGATTGCGATTGTGTGAATCCTCATTGCGGAACTATTGACCAAAGTGAAGTTCTGCCCCACTGTTTCATATTAGAACACATACCCAGTTGTTAAGTTGGCATTAAGTTGGCATTATGTCAAGGGAAATGTTATTTGATCATTGTATTGATTCCGCATGTGATGAAGAATGAGGGAAGCCAATTTTAACTGAACAACTGTCCTTTGGGAAACTGATAAGGTCAGTAAAATGCTGATCAGTCATCTCGTCTGAATTTATACCCCATGGTTAATGCCAAATAATGATGCCCAATGTTCCACCAGAGTCCATGGGGATTGTTCTTGGAGCTTTCAGTTAAAATATCTTAGATAGAGAGTCGCATGGACTGCTTTGTACTTTTGCTGTGGAAAGTGGCCTTTCATTGAGCTCAGTATGCTCAAAATCTCTTGTACTTTACCATTTCCCTGCAGGTTAGGTATTTGGAACATTTTATCAAGTGAATATAATCTGTGCAATGAAGCTTGCTGAGCTAGAAATTGTGAAACTCATGGAAACCTGTACTAAATCTTCACTGGTTTAAAGTAATATCTCACGGGGCAGTGGGGTGGGCCTGTTTCTTACTCACACAATGCGCTTGTAAACAGCAAGAATTCTGGGGCTTCAGTGTGGATCTAGAAACGCCACTGCTGAATTTCAGGAGTTATGTAAGGAGGACCAAGTTGGCTGCACGGTCGGCCCTACCAGGAGCTCTTCATGGCAGTTCTCAATAGACAATAGGTGCAGGAATAGGCCATTCGGCCCTTCAAGCCAGCAACACCATTCAATGTGATCATGGCTGATCATCCCCAATCAGTATCCTGTTCCTGCCTTCTTCCAATACCCCCTGACTGCTATCTTTAAGAGCCCTATCTAAATCTCTCTTGAAAGTATCCAGAGAACTGGCCTCCACCCCCCTCTGAGGCAGAGAATTCCACAGACTCACAACTCTCTGTGTGAAAATGTGTTTCCTAATCTTCGTACTAAATGGCTTACCCCTTATTCTTAAACGGTGGCACCGGTTCTGGACTCCCCCAACATCGGGAGCATGCTTCCTGCCTCTAGCGCGTCCAAACCCTTAATAATCTTATGTTTCAATAAGATCCCCTCATCCTTCTAAACTCCAGAGTATACAAGCCCAGCCGCTCCATTCACTCAGCATATGACAGTCCCGCCATCCCGGGAATTAACCTTGTGAACCTACGCTGCACTCCCTTAATAAGAAAAAATGTCCTTCCTCAAATTTGGAGACCAAAACTGCACACAATACTCCAGGTGTGGTCTCACTCGGGCCCCGTACAACTGCAGAAGGACCTCTTTGCTCCTTTACTCAACTCCTCTTCTCAATGCGACCTTTAGCTCTCCTGCAGCTGTTAATCCTCCCATTACAGGCTAGGCCTCTAGTCTGCTCTCTCACTGAGTGTACATGCTTCAGCCTTCCAGCAGTGGTGTCAATTAGCATTGCGTGATATCTTTGCTGTACTTCCAAGGACTTGTGAGCGTAGGTCTGATATGTGAAATGAAGCCAGTAATTCAATTTTAAATTGCATACTATATGTTTCATTATCTTATTTTTGTTTCACTTACTTTAAAATCGCATAGCATACGGGAAATGTAGCTTCTTGGATGATTTTCTCGTCTGTTATTAAAAGCCTAAATTGACTATTGGAATCGTCGAGAAGCCGGCGCATGTTTTTTTCTCATATATGTGAGACTTAATGAAAGTTTTCTAGGAAAATAAATAGATTTTCATTTGTATAATGGCCTTCAAGGCCTCGGGTCATCCCAAAGCATTTTTCAGTCAATGCAGCAATCCTGTTGTAATAGAAGAAATGCAGCAGTCAATTTTTGCACAGCCAGTCCCCATAAATAGCAATTTGAGATTTATTTAAAAATAATGTTGATCGAGGATAAACATTGTGCCGAATGCCAAGGACAACTTATTTGTTCTCTCCTTTTGAAATACATCCAATTGAAGGGGGCCTCAGTTTTGTATCTTTTGTGAAAAATTATACCTGGTGCAATACTGAAGGCAACAGTCCTTCCATAGTGCATTGGCGATGTCGAGGTAGGAACTCTGTAACTTAAATGCATTGGCATAAATATTTAATAACGCTTGCTGATTGAGGTTTATCTTATGGATTTGACTGATGGATCTAATTGAAATGGTGGCAGACTGCAACCTGAAAATCAATTGTAAGTCAGGATGGTTGCTAAATTGAAGGATATATACAGAAATCATCAAGTAATGATTTGTGTTATGATGCAGAATTCAGCTTTAATCTGAAGCCACCCTATCCTTGCATTTTTGGTATAACTATTCAATCACAAACGTTGTCGGTTCTGTGACCCTTTCACTGTGATCTTTACCTGTGTGAGAGTTAGATCCTCTTGAGCAGAGCTGTGTAATTAGTAGTAGCATGATTAAATCAGATCATTTGTGGTCTGTGCATCAAATTTAATTGGACAAAAAATTGACATAAGCCATCTGGCAGTGAGGTTCTTTGTTGGTAGCATGTAGTTGAGATGTGACCCCACTGTAGCACCTGAAGCACATTATGCAATGTATCAGCCGGCTAAATGTTGGTGTACATCGCCGTCAGGGAAAATATCTAATTAATGCAAGGTTGATTGATGCAAGGTTCATTCCAAATATTTTGACTAAAGGTAGAGTTGGTATCCTATTTTGAGAACTATAATGAAGACGTTGGATGTAATGTTACATCTCGTTGACCTCTCATTATTCAGGTTTGGATGAGTTTATTGTCATGTACACCAGCGTGCATTACGCCAGGTTTGCATGAAGCTCATAGAGAAAACAGGATGCACAACAGGATGCAATGATTAATGCAACAATAAAAACAATAACAAAATAGCAGAATGGTGAAAAGATTATCGAGCAATCTCAAATAGTCCAAAAAAAACAAAGTACAATAAAGGAATAACTGAATGAGGTGGAGTCAAGTGGACATGGCAGCACCTCTGGGAAGTGGGAGTGAAAGAGGTGATTGAATGAGGAATCTGAGTCAAGAGTCAAGATTGTCTTATTGTCATATGTCCCAGGTAGAACAATGAAATTCTTACTTGCAGTGGGAAAGAAGCTGTTATGTCTGGATGTCCAAGCTTTAAAGTTCCTTATCTTTTCTCAGAAGGTAGAAGAGAGAACATTGAGTGGCCTGGGTGGCAAGCATCCTTCACAAAGCTTTCCTGATGAAATGCACTGAAGATGGACTGGATAGAAGGAAGTACAGAGCCTGCGATGGACTGGGTTGTGTTCACCACTCGGCAGAGTCAGGTGGTCAAGTGCAGAGCAGCAGCCATAACAGGCTGAGATGCATCCCATCAGAATGATTTATATAGTGCACCTGTAGAAGTACGAGAGTACCCTCATGGACATGCTGAATCTTCTCAGAGCTGTATGAAAGTAAAGGGCCTGTCCCACTTGGCAAATTTTTTTGGCGACTGCTGGCGTCATATCAGTGTTGCCAAAAGATTTTGAACATTTCAAAATCCAGCGGCGACAAAAAAATGTTGCGACACTTGAAAAAATACCGCACGTCATATGTCATCACGCCGCGTCACCGCCGCAAATTTTTCGGTGACCTGATACGTCAGTCAATGATGCCGGCAGTCGCCGAAAAAATCGGCAAGTGGGACAGGCCCTTAAATAGTCTGATACACTCATCTTCGGTGTGAATGTAGCAGGTTAATTTGCTATGGATGTCTAAGAACCTGATACTGTTGATCGTCTCTACACTGGTTGTGTTGGTGAGGATGGGGTTGTGTTCATCCCCATTCCCCTCCACTTCCTTGGGTCAACAATGAACTCTTTTATCTGGCTGATGTCAAGGTCAATGACACAAGGTTCACAATCTCTTTCCCTTCCTCCGTCTCATCGTTGTTGTGGATCCGGCTGACAACAGTGGTATTCACTGGCAAATTCCAATGCCAAGTTGACGGTGTACTTGGCCACCTGGCCGTGGGTTACAGGGAGTAGAGCAGGCATCTGAACACACAATCCTGAGGACGACCAGTGTTGAGAGTCTATGTAGAGGTAATGATGACCAGTTCTAACTGATCGAGTTCTGCTGGTCAGGAAGTCCAGTTGCAGATGGAGTTTCAAAGGCCAAGCACCAGACATTAAGGGATGATCTTATTGGGTATTATGGTGTTTACGTCTGAGCTGTAGTCAATGGATAGCATCCTGTAATGGATGTTCTTATTGTCAAGTTGATGCAGATGACAAATTACTCATGATTAACTGGTTAATAAAATAACCTTTTACTTGAAAATTAAGTATCTTAATTGTACAGGCTGAACACTGATTCTCCAGCACCCTTGGTTCTAGAGCCTTTCTGGATTATCAGTTTTTCTGGACAATGAACCAACAATACACACATAGCTCACTGATGACACCTCTCCTGTGTCTCTATGGCACCATGGAGTGCCAGAAACTTAAATAAAACCAATACAAATTGTAAACTGAATGTGAATTGAATGACCTGCCGACCCATTCCCAGCTCCCACCATCTCCCTGGCTGCTTAGAGTCCCGGTTTCTGACCCCACTCCCAACTCGTAAAATGCACCAGTGAGCCCTTCACCCACCGCACAGCGCTTTCTTTATGTCGCCTTCCCCCCTGCCTCCTCCCCCTTCCCCCTTACCCCCCCTCCTCCTTCTCCCCCAGAGTTGCCGACATACTCCACCTTGGAAGGGACAGCAGGTGAGAAGGGAGGGAGCCCCACAGTGACTGAGTGAGTTCTGTCGGTGGGGACACACTGAAGAAAGCGCTGTCCCCAGTGGTTATAACGTGAGCTGCAACAACAACCGTGTGAACCGGTGAAGAAGGGTGCAAACCAGTGGCATCCATACCTAGTCTTAAGGTAAAACAACACAAAGTGCTGGAGTAACTCAGCTGACTGAATCAGTCTGAGAAAGGGTCCCGATGTCACGTATCCGTGTTCTCCAGAGATCCTGACTCGCTGAATTAACCCAGCACATTGTGTCCTTTCGATGGGTAAGGCAAGTGCACCGTGCGAATCGGGAGGGGGTTTGGAAGCAGGGGCTCTAAACGGCCGGGGAGATGGTGGTAGCCGGGGATGGATCAGCAGGTTCGTCCGCTACATCCAACATCTGTTATAATGTGGCAGTGACCACATGTAGATGTCTCTGACATGGCAATCATTTACTTTGCCAAGTTCCATAAGAATTTTGCATGGTTTGAAGCGATCACCTTTCATTTTTAATAAATATTTGAGAGTTTTGGTCCAATTTTCTTATTCCCTCAATCCCATAAATTAATAGTTATACAACATGAAAACAGGCCATACTGCCTAACTAATCCGTGCTCACCAAATTGCCCCATCTAAGCTAGTCACATTTGTTGTATTTGGTCCATATCCCTCTAAAACGTTCCTATCCATGTACCCATCCAAGTGTCTTTTAAATGTTGTTATTGTACCTGCCTCAATTATTTCCTCTAGTAGCTCATTCCATACGCCACCCACCCTCTCACAGGTCAGCATGGTGGCACGGCAGTAGAGTTGCTGCCTTACAGTGCCAGAGGCCCGGGTTCGATCTTGACTACAGGTGTTTGTCTGTACGGAGCTTGTACATTCTCCCCGTGACCTGCGTGGGTTTTCTCCGGGATCTCCGGTTTCCTCCCACACTCCAAAGACATTTGTAGGTTAATTGGCTTGGTGTAATTGTAAATTGTCCCTAGTGTGTGTAGGATAGCGTTAGTGTGTGTCCAGATCGCTAGTCAGTGCGGACACAGCGAGCCGAAGGGCCTGTTTCTGCGTTGTATCTCTAAATTAAACAAAATTCTCAGTGTAAAAGTTATCCCAAAGGTTCCTATTAAATGTTTCCCCTCTCCTATCTGATTCTTGATTCTGCTACCTGGGTAAAAGACTCTGTGCATTTACCCTATCATTCCTCTCATGATTTTATACACCTCTGTAAGATCGCCCTTCATCCTCCTGCGCTCCTCGGAATAATGTCTTAGCTGCCCATCTTCTCCCTTTAGGTTAGGCCCTTAAGCCCTGGCAACATTAGGTGAACATTTGCTGCACTCTATTTATCACAAGTGTGTCCTTCCTTTGAAAGGGAAACCAGGCCTGTGCACAATATTCTGGACGTGGTCCAACTGTGCTCTGTATACTTGGAGCCAGGCATCACTACTCTACTCAAATCCTCCTGCAACAAGAGGCCAATATACCATTTGACTTCCTAATTGCTTGCTGAACTTGCATGTTAATTTTCATTTCTGTGGCCACATAGATACATAGAAAATTGGTGCAGGAATAGGCCATTCGGCCCCTCGAGCCAGCTGTGATCACGGCTGATCATCCAGATTCAGTACCCCGTTCCTGCTTTCTCCCTATATCCCCTGATTCCATTAGCCCTAAGAGCTATATCCAACTCTCTCTTGAATACACACAACTCTCTTGAATACATCCAGTGAATTGGCCTTCGCTGTCTTTTGTGACAGAGAATTCCATAGATTCACAACTCTGGGTGAAAAAGTCTTTCCTCATCTCAGTCCTTAATTGCCTACACCTTATTCTTAAACTGTGACCCCTGGTTCTGGACTCCCCCAACACCGGGAACTGTCCAATCCCTTAAGAATTTTATGTGTTTCCATAAGATCCCCTCTCATCCTTCTAAATTCCAGTGAATATAAGCTCAGTCGATCCATTCTTTCATTATATGTCAGTCCTGCCAACCCAGGGATTAACCTGGTGAACCTACGCTGCACTCCCTCAATAGCAAGAATGTTCTTCCTCAAACTAGAAACACCTGGGTATTTGTGAACATCACCCTTTCAATCTCTCTCTGTTTTAAAAACTAGTCGACCTTTCAATCTATTCTTCCAAAGTAGATGATGTATTTTTTTCTCATGATATTCCTCTTGCCATTATCTCACCCAGACAACACCTATCTCTGTGACACTCCACTTGTCACAGCCTTGCAACATGAAAATGACCTGTATTCCTGTGGTTTTCTGTCTGTTAACCAATCCTCTATCCACACCAATATACTTATTATGTATTATATATATATATAAAATATAATATATGTTTATATGCCCCTATATTATATTATATGTTTTTTAAGTTTCTTCTGTGGCATTTTATTAAAGGCCGTTTGTTAGTCCAAATGCATCTGGTCTGTCTGTATCTAGTTTGCTGATCACAGCCTTAAAATTGCTCTCACAGATGTACCAATTTATGTGATTTCCCTTCCATAAATCTAAATTAGCCCTACCTCGTCCCTTTTCTCCCTTCAATGTCCCATTACCAGTTCCTTATGAATAGATTCCAATAGAATGTATCATTTCATGCATTTTCAGAGATGATTTGATTTTCTTGGACTAAATTATCTTTTGGCACAATTAAAACAAACACCTGACTCCTGTGTCTGCAGCACACACATGGACAAAGTCTTGAAGTTACTGTCAATGAGCTCTTGGTTTTCCATAGGCTTGGTTGCATTGTTGCCTTGCCGAGGCTAATCAGGTGGAAGGTATGAAATGGGGGGGGGGGGGGTGGGGGGGAGAGAATTGTGACACAAGGAACTGCAGATGCTAGTTTACTCAGCAGGTCAGGGAACATCTCTGGAGCACATGGATAGGCAACGTTTCAGGCCAGGACCCTTCTTCAGACTGATTGTAGTGGGGGGTGAGAGAGAGGGGGGTGGGGGGGGGGGGAGGTGGAGAAAGCTGGAAGAGAAGTGAGAGCAGGACAGTCAGCCGAAGGATAGAAGGATTTTTGATCAGCAGATGATTGGTCAAAGGCCAGAGATGAAAAGACAAAATGCATGAGATAAGGATAGATGAGGTGTGGGATGTGGGACCAGAGGAAGGTGTATAGGTGGAAGGGGACAGGGGCAAGAGAAAAAGGAGATATGGGTGCCTGTCCAGGTGGGGCATAGGGAAGAGAGGGCAATAAATGGGGGAAGAAAGGGGTTGTTTGCGAGAGCTGGTAAAACTACTGTGACTGTATAAAAAAAATTATAGCACTTTGGAAAGGTTAAACCTTTGTTTGAAGTGCAATTGAGTTTTAACTGCATTGTAAGGCAAACTTACTGGCTACAAATTGTTTTTGTGCTGGCTAATCTCCCTGGATAATTCCTTTGCCATCACAGATGCTGCTTGACCTCCTGAGTTCCTCCAGCAGTTTTTATTGTTCCAGATTCTGGCCTGTTCAGTCTCTTTCTTGTGAATCCTCGGATAATGAATTCAAAATTCTATTGAAGTAGAAATTAACCCTTTGAGTTTGTTAGATATGTGCTGCAGTCCACAAAATGCCAAAAGTTAAGGGCATACTTGTTTTAGGTGCAATAATAGAAGGTGCAATTCCACCTCTTGGCTTTAAATATAAAATTGATATTTAATTTTTAAGGTTTGTTGATGATATTTTAGTTTCTATTTTTACTTCATGCATGTCCGATCTTTATTTTGCATGCTCCTCTCCTTTTTAGGCAGTCCCTAAAGTTTAAGGGTGATTTATTTTCACAGACCCTTGCACAGGTGAGTCAGGAAGTGCTTGGCAGCACGGGTGAGTGGCTAGTTTGGGAAGTGATGCTCAGCTTTCGGAATTCATGATGAGCTTCATTGTGCTTCTAAAGAATGGACTTGACATTATCAATCCTATCCTGAAGGCCACTTCTTCACTTCGAATAATCGCGAAGCAGGAATTCTCATGAGTAAACGGGAATGTCATGCTTCTTTACAGAGGCTTTGAGAGCATCCTGAAATCAAATCTTTTCCCATCTTGAACTCTGTTGCCATGATGGAGCTTGGAGAAAAAATTTTCTTTGGGAAGAAGGGTCTCGCCCCGAAACGTCACCCATTCTATCCAGAGATGCTGCCTGTCCCGCTGAGTTACTCAGGCATTTTGTGCCTATCAATGTTTCCTTGGGAATGTGTTGTTGGGGGCAAGTAAATGAAATGGTGAATCCATTTGAGCCAACCGAATATAACAAGAGCCTCGGTGATGTTGATGATGCCCAGGGGTTGGCATTGACACTGGTTCACTATCCTGCCAAGGGATTTGGAGGATTTGGTGGAATTTTGTTATCCCTCTCATGCTTGGTGGAGCCTGCCCTAGATAGTCATACCAGTTGGGACCACTTGCTCACTGAAGACTCTCCTCCATGTAATAAGACAGGGCAAACCTCAACTCCACATTCTCATGAAACCTGTGGTAATCATCCCCCCCCTCCCCCACCTTGCTTATTAAGAATCTTCCCAAATATTTATCTGTCTTAAAGAGTCTACTTCCATCATTCTTTAAAGAAGAATTCCAAAGATCATGTAAGAGAAGAATTTCACCTCAACGCTTTCTTAAATGGGTACCTCTCATCTCCCTCAATTGCAAATGATTTCTCCACATCAACCCTGTCACATTTTTTGTTAAGGATCTTTAAATGCTTCAATCAAGCCACCCTTTTCTGTTCTAAACTCCAGTGGATGTAAGCTTAGCCTGATCATTGTTTCCACAAAGTGCAAACTTTGCGATGGGTTTGAGGTCTTGGTTTTCAAGCCGTGATTTCTTTAAAGATGGCCTAATGACAGTAATGGCTCTGGTTTAATAGCTCATGAACCTACATTGTGTTTCATGTGGTTTGCATTCCAGGGTCCTGTCATGGCCCTTTATTGACAGACCGGTGACATATAGTGGGGGTGGAGGTTCCTTGAGAAACTTTTGTGATGTAGATGTTAAGAGTAAGACCCATTCCCATCCATGGATCAGTGAATGAGTTGATGATGACTTGGTGGTCAGTTTCTGTATGTGCACATACGCAAGCATTGTCTGTATATAGTAGATCGATGTCTGATATTTGGTGACTTTGGTTCTGGAGTGGAAGTGGTGCAGGCTGAACAATTTTCCATTTTTATGTAAATTAACTACAGTCCAGTGGGCATTGTTTTTAATGAGGTGCAGCATTGTTGCGTTAAAAATTGTGAAAGGTGTTGGGGTATAGCTCAACCTTGTTTGAAACCAGTCGGCAGTGAGAATACTTGGTCTGTTTTAGGATTCACAGATTAAATCAAAGCTTGAGTGCCATTACGTAGCCAACTTAAGATGAATTAATTCAGCAGTCGAATTTGAGAAAGATGTATTATGAATGCATTAACGTATTTTAAAAGTTAGTTTCAAAATGAGCTTTTAACTTGTCTGAAAATTCTTCAAGGTGATTGATTGCTCAGTCTGCTTGATGACATCATTGGTTTTAGGTGCCAGAGATGTCCAATTTTTCCCACGACTGACCCATATCTCCCTAAACCTTCCCTATCCATGTAAGTGTCTAAATGTTGTCATTATACTGGCCTCAACTACTACTTCCATTTAATCACCACCCTTTATGGAAAATATTGCCCCTCGGGTTCCTATTAAATCTTTCCCTTTATCTTTTCATCTTCAACTTAATGCCCTCTAGTTATCGATAAGATTACCCTTCAGTCTCCTGCACTTCAATTAATAAAATCCCAACCTGTCCAACCTCTCCCCATAACTCAGCTCCTGGAGAAAAGGAATGGGAGACATTTCGGGTCGAGACCCTTCTTCAGTTTGAAGAAGGGTCTCGACCCAAAACATCACCCATACCTTCTCTCCAGAGATGCTGCCTGTCCTGCTGAGTTGCTCCAGCATTTTGTGTTTATCTTTTCCATACTCTTTGCAGCTTGATGGCACCTTTCCCAAAATAAGCGGGAAAGCAGGAAAGGGAAATTCTGCCCCACAAAGATCAACAAATCTTTGTTGATGATGAGCGGCACCAGATTGTAAAGTCTATGCAAGCGGCAAAGAGAGATACTGTGGCAGTGAGAGCGAGGCAAGTTGGAAATATGTGAAATTGCCTTTTGTGTTGTTTTTCTTGAAGAATGATATTTTATAATTCTTTGAAGATAATGTGGATAATTCCTTCTTCATTCTAAAGTGTATTTGTCATGGATTGCCAGTGTTTTCAGAATGTCTGAGAATCATGGCTGGTTGACATGTAATTTGAGATCAAATGGTCACCCCAGCAACCAGCATTAACAAGCCTATGATGAGAAGCTGTGTACAGAATGTCATCTGAGTGAAGACACAGCCTTTTATAATTGATAGTTAGCAGCTGATTTTCCCAATATGCATTTTTCCTCCTTCATGTATATCTACAATACTGGATGTTGCAAGTAAAGCGTTTTCTGAGTTTAAAATGTTATCATGAGTTAAATGGTGATTTGTGTTAAGTTTGTATATCTATGTTGGAACTGAATCTGGAACCAGAAATTGCTATGCCAGAGCATTTGGGATTGTGGTTGAAATGTGGAGCCACTACAACATATGGTTTTCCCTTTAGCTAAAACACAAACCTAATTTGGAAATTTTATCGTTCCTTCATCCACAGATATGCTTGACACAGGTTCTCTGCCTATCATAAGGTCATGTGATAGCAGAATTAGGCCACTCGGCCCATCAAGTCTACTCCGCCATTCAATCATGGCTGATCTATCTCTCCCTCCTAACCCCATTTTCCTGCCTTCTCTCCATAACCCCTGACACCCAAACTAATCAAGAATCTCTATCTGCCTTAAAAATATCCATTGACTTGGCCTCCACAGCTTTCTGTGGCAAAGAATTCCACAGATTCACCACCCCTTGACTAAAGAAATTCCTCCTCATCTCCTTCCTAAAGGAATGTCCTTTAAATTTGAGGCTATGCCCTTTGGTCCTAGACTCTCCCACTAGTGGAACCATCCTCTCCACATCCACTCTTTTACTCTTCGGTAAGTTTCAATGATATAATCCACTAATAAATAAATACACCAAAAATACAAAATATATGTGGTCTGCATACATTAAAAGATACAAAGCAATATGCTGGAGGAACAGAATGGGTCAGGCGGCATCTATGGAGTGAAATGGGCAGTCTATTTCTCTCTGCAGATGCTGTCTGGCCTACCGCGTTAATATATATTAATAATATATTGTGTCTCAGAAGAGCTTGTGTTTGATGTATGGAACCACAAGAGGCTGCAGATGCGGGAATCTTGGGCACAAAATAACCTGGTGGAGGAACTCTGCCGACCAGGCAGCATCTGCGGAGGGAAATGGACTTTCCATTTCACTCTCCAGATGCTGCCTGACTACTCTGTCTCTCCAGCCTATTGCGCTGTATATTTTTAATGTATGCAGGCCACAATCATTATGTATTTTTGGTATATTTATTTATTGGTATTGTAAGTCACCAAGTTTGTTTATTAATTTTCATTTGTTTCATCTCCTGTGAACTATTGGTATTTGTCAGAGGAAAGTATCAATGATTTAGCATATTAATTTGATTTTAATTACAGTAATGGATGCTAAATGCTTTCATAATATTGAGCCTTGCACAGAGTATGGGGTTCAATTTGCCCTGGTCCAGTTAAGCACAAGTTGAACGCTGTGCATCTTGACTAATTGATTGTATTTGCGGATTTGGGTCTTTTTAATAGGATTAACACTGATCCATTATTTCAAACACTAACCGCCTGCATTTATATGGCTAAACACCTTAACTCCCCCTCCCATTCCCTAACCCATAATGACCTTTCTGCTCTGGGCCTCCTCCACTGTCAGAGTGAGGTCCAACTCAAATTGGAGGATCAGCACCTCATATTTTGTTTACAGCCCAGCAGTATGAATATTGACTTCTCTAACCTCAAGTAACCCTTGCTTTCCCGCTCTCGCCATCCCTCCCCATCCTAGTTCTCCAACTAGTTTGACTGTCCTCCTGATTAAGTTTTACTTTGTATGCCTCGTTGTCACCTTCCCCTAGCTAACAATGATATATTCCACATATCTTTGATATTTGTCTACTTTGATCTCTTTTTGTCACATACCCCTCCATAAACCAGTGTCTCCCTCTCACCTGACTCTCAGTCCGAAGAAGGGTGTCGACCTGAAACGTCACCCATTTTTTCTACCCAGAGATGCTGCCTGTCCCGCTGAGTTACTCTAGCATTTTCTGTCTATCTTGCATATATATGTTATTTGTAATGCAAAAAAATATCTAAGGTGCTAGCAGGAATATTATCAAATAAATATTGACCCGTGAGGAGATAAAAGATAGGTGACCAGCAGCTCTATCTGGGTTGAAACTGAAGGCAGTCTAGATGCAGGGAGTAATGCAGAGGCAGGGTGATTTAGTAAAATAATTCCAGAGTTTATGGCCCTGTGGTTGAATGGTGGAATAGTGAAATCCAAGGATGTGCTAGATTTGGAATTGGCAGAATGAAGAGAGCCTACATGATATAAAGGATGGAAAAGGTCAGAGTTTATAAAGACCTGGTGCCAGGGAAGGTTGGCCAGGCGGAATATTAGACAAATAGAGGCTGAAGGCAACTAGCTGAGTATCTGGCATTTTTTTACCTGGATTAGATAATGTGTTTGACTTTTGTACAGTCCTTGTTTTAGAAACATTACATAATTTATGGTGTACACTGACCTTGCAGCTGTAGGAGAATTTTAATACTTACTAGACTAAGTGGGACCCGTTGGGTCCTAGTCACACGGGAGGCCTGGTCCCCCAACGTAACCCATTTCCCAATGCAATATTCCACCACTCACCTGTTCCCCCAACGCAACGGCGGGAGCGTTCTGTAGCCGGGGGACAGGGAGAGCATCAGACGGGGAGCGTCCTGCAGCCAGGGGAGGGGGACGGCTTCAGGTGGGGCCTGTCGGGGGCTGGTGGGGGGGGGGGGTGTGGGAGGGGAGGTTGTGTGTGGGGGTGGGGTTGTGTGTGGAGGGGTGGTGTGTGGAGGAGGGGGATGCGGGGGAAGGGGGTGTGCGGGGAGGGGGAAGGTGTGTGGGGGTGGGAGGGGGTTGAGGGGGGTGTGGGGGAGGGGGGAGAGGGGTGTAGGGGGAAAGGTATGTAGGGGGAGGTGGGGTGTAGGGGAGGGGAGTATAGAGGAGGGGGTGTAGGGGAAGGGGGTGTAGGGGAGGGGGGGTTGTGGGGGTGGGGGAAGGGGGTGTTGGGGAGGGGTGGTGTGGTGGGGGGAGGGGTGGTGTGGGAGGGGGGGTGTGGGCTCACCGGTTCCCGGCCCTGGCTCCGACCGCCACTCACCAGCTGCACGACCCGGCTCCGCACTCACCAACTCCTGTCCCCAGTGCCTGTCGCGCTCACAGCCCCCGCCGGCGAACACAGCCAGCCCCCGCCGGCAAACACAGCCAGTCCCCGCTGGCAAACACAGCCAGCCCCCGCTGGCAAACACAGCCAGCCCCCGCCCACGGACACAGCCCACACTTGGCGCCGGTGATTGACAGCGGTTGCCGGAAGAGGTGCGCCATCACAGCGAATAACAGACCAATAATTTTTGTAATACTTCGCCGATCGGAACAAAACTTGATGCGCTTGGAGCAGAGGAGAACGGTGAGTAAGGTGGCGGAAAAATCCTAGCGATATAAGATACCGTTTTTGCGCAAATTTAACAACAACGCAAACTGGAAGAGGACAAGATGAGAGTTTTAGTAATAGTATAGATGGATAGATAGAAGATACAGATAGATATAGTTCTTCTTCTTCTTGCGTATGGCGTGCACAGCCTAAAGTGTAGAACAACTTGTTCTATTTGATCTTATTTGATTGTGCACGCCACGTTGATTGCATTCGTTGAAACAGGGCGGACCAATTGAAGGTTGCTATCTCCCACCCCATAGATATAGATATAGATAGAAGATGGAAGATAGATAGATATCCATTGTTGTTTTAAATTGTAGGCAAACATATTACTAGAGACAAAAGTAGAAAGCGAATACTGAACATTTTCTAATCCTAAAACACCACTATGATATGTCTGTTGCCCTTCCACCTAATCTAGGTTTAAAAGGACCTCTTTTTTTCGTCAGATCTTGGCTGTGATTTTAGAGTCTGATGGTGCATTTTGCCTGAATACTGGGAATGAGCTCAATCCTACATTAGTATCCTACTGAGCAAGAAGTCTTCAAGGTTATTTTCAAGCTCATTGTAGTGCTTGTTTACTTATTTACCGCCTAACATTCGCACTTCAGAAATAAAAGCAAGAGGAAACTCCTGTGTTTTGAATAATGCACATGCCATTATATAGAATTAATGCGAATATGGCAAAATCTTAAACATCTTGCATGGATTGTAAAGGGGAACCCTGCAATTCATCAGACTGACACACAGAAACACACGTCTATCCTCGGAACAAAAGCGACTGCATTTCGATGCAACTACTGTAACTGCTGAACCGTTTTATCTTGCGTCACTTGTCTTTTCCGGGTGACAGTTAGTCAGCATTCCCAGCAGAGGGTGTCCTGGGAGTTTATTCAGTGTGAATGCAACAAGGATTAAGATTAAAAGCAGACACGGCTCCCCTGATGTTGCTGAATGTTAAAGAAAATGGCAGCTGAGCTCACCTTCATTGTCTGTGTGTTCACACCCATGTTAGAAGTACTGCTCTGTGTAATGATGTAATGGCCTTCTGAGAGTTAAAGGGATTGATATTACAGTGCTGTGCAGAATGATTGGTTTTAGTGCTGATGCATGACATTATACAACATGAAATATTAATTTCTTCCTGGAGAGAATGGTTTGCTAACCTTAACAAAACCAGTATAGTTGTCCTGTGCGGAGCCTCAAAACAAATTTTGAGTTGTATCAGTGCAGTGCCTTTGAAAATGTCCCCAAAAAGATTGTTCATTTCATTTATGTTTATTAGTGGATTTTTTTTTCTTCAGCATTACATATATTCAACTTCTCCTTGTGTGGAGCAGGAGAAATTGTTCTTGTATTGTTGACGATCCACTCTTTCACATTCTCCAAGTTGCTTGGCATTGTTTCCGCAGCCACTAGTGTTTCAAAACTAACTACTACAGCAGCATGTGCAAAAAATTCCCACAAGGAATTCACTGTTTGCTAACGTGTTATTTTTGGATTTCAACCAGATGTCAGATGGATGCTCAGAACTGGGATGACTTGCTGGGATCCATCTGTACAATGTTCCACTGTAGCCTGTGATTTGTGGTCTGGTGTGTGCTGTTACTGCCAGCCTTGGTCCAAATGTGAAAGAAAGGGCTAAATTCTAGACGTTAGTTGAGAGTGACTATCCTCAACCTCTGTGTCTGACTATGCTTGCTGTGAGGGATCCTTAGTGAAATTGACTTCAGCGAATGAGTAAGGGGAAACGTTTCTATGATCAGTCATACCTCAAACAAAAGTCATTAGGTCAAAAGTGATAGGAGCAGAATTAGGCCATTTGGCCCATCAAGTCAACTCTGCCTTTCAATCATGACTGATCTATCTCTCCCCCCTAACCCCATTCTCCTGCCCTTCTCCCCATAACCTCTGACACCCAAACTAATCAACAGTCTAATCTATCTCTGCCTTAAAATATCCATTGACTTGGCCTCCACAGCCTTCTGTGGCAAAGAATTCCACAGATTGGTGTTCATTGGGGGCCAGTCATCCCAGCAACAGGACATAATTGTGCAAGTTTTCACATTCATTCTGCCCCAGGCCCATCTATCATCAGCCACTTTTCAGAGTCCTCTTTGTCATGTCCGAAAAGGACTTGTCCATTGATGGCCATATCAGGCTCAATTCCATTTGCAGATCCTCGGGGACTGAAGCAACTGCATGCAGCAGGAACTGGGCTAGATTCAGGCATGGGCTTCCCAGTGACAAATCTCTACGGCACAAGCTTGGATAGTGATCTTTCCCAAGTATTTCTAGCCTTTTGCAGTTTTGTTTTCTGCTGTTGATGTTGTAAGATTACCATCAAAGGTCCACCACCGATCTTCTGGCAACTGGTGGTCCGGCATCTCCATTAATCTAGACAAAATTACGAGCATTCACCTGAAACCCCCCCCCCCCCCCCGTGGAAGTCCCCCTGAAAATGTGGTGCCTAGACCGGGTAAGGCAGCTGATCTCAACTTCATCTGGACTTCTGCGCCAATTGCCCTCTCCGGCCGGGCTCTCTAACTCCGGCCCTGCCAGAGCCAGCAGATCTGTTCCCTTAGCCAACTCCCACAGCTGACTTTGCGGACCGGTATCTCGGCGGCCTTGGCGGACCACTCCGGTGCTGTTGGACTCCTCTCGGAGGCCGTGACCTCTGTTGGTCCGACAAAACGGATAATCCAGAAATGCTCTGGAACCAAGGGTGCTGGAAAATTGGTGATGGACTTGTATTGAGTCTTCAGTCTCCTGGAGCATCAACGTTTGACCAGACTGGACCAAACGCATAAATACCATGGCAACAAGATCAGGTTAGAGGCTGGATGTTCTGTGACAGGAGATGCGCCTCCTGAAACCCCAAAGCCTTTTCACCATCTACAAGGCACAGCTCAGAAGTGTGTGGTAATACTTATGCCTGGATGTAGAGCTCCTGCAATAATATGAAGCTCAACACCACCTATGATAAAGCAGCCTGCTGGACTGGCACCTTCTCCAGCACCTAAACATTCCCTCTATTCGCGCATCATGGCTGCAATGTGCACCATCTATAACATGCATCGCAGCTGCTTTCCTGGGCTGCAATAAGAGGGTTAAAAGCACAGCATTATGGAACATTCACATTTGCAGCTTCTCTTCCAAGTTGCACACCAAATGACCTCAATGTGCTGCTGTTTGTTCATCTTCTGAAGTCTAATTTCTGGCAACTGCTACCCAAAACCAATGTTGTTCAGCAGAATGAGTGCAATGATTCATGAGGCAACTCATCACTACCTTTCCAAAGCCAATTAGGGTTAGGCAATGAATGTTGGGCTTGTCAGTGACGATCTGTTGAAGTACTTAAGTCAGGTGTGAGACTTTCGACAGTCCATTCGAGATCCCTATATTACAACCATGAAGTTTTGAAAGGTGTTTTGTGAATGCAAATTATTTATTTTCTTTGAGTGAAGATATAACAGTACATCACTGTCGGTGGCACATGTGGGCAGCAGGGTGGCGCAACGGTTGCTGCCTCTCAGTGCCAGGGACAAGGGTTCGATCCTGACTACGGGTCCTATCTGTTTGGAGTTTGGACGTACTTCTGGTGACCTGCGTGGGTTTTCTCCGATATCTTCAGTTTTCCCCCACACTCCAAAGACGTACAAGTTTGTAGGTTAATTGGCTTGGTATAAATGTAAATTGTCCCTAGTACGTGTAGGATAGAGAGAGAGAGGAGAGTTAGTGTGCGGGGGTTGCTGGTCGGTGTGGACTCGGTGGTCTGTTTCCACCATTGTATCCCAAAACTAAACAGGTAAAGGGCCACACTAGAAAGGTCCATCACAGGTGTAGGCCTACACTAGTACAGGCATTCCAGCTTCTATCGGGTTGCCCCCAGTCTCCGATGCTCTAGACTCGAGAAACTGATCCAACTTCCCCTTACAGCTATTGCTTTCCAATTCAGGCAATACCCCTGTGAATCATCCATGCCCCTCTTCAAAGCCTCCCACATCTTTCCTGCAAGCAGAACTGAACACAATGCTCCAAATGTGACCAAACCAAAGTTTTATATAGTTTTACACATGGTTTCCTGAGTTGTATACTCAATACCGCAACCAAAGTAAGCATATGTGGTGTACAACTTCACTGCCCTATCGACTGTGTTTCCACTTTCAGGGAGCTACAGGCTTGCACCCCAAAATCTTCTGTACATCAGTGCTCCTTCTTGGGGGGGGGGGGGTGGGGGCACCCCCATTTACTGTATCCTTTACTGGAGGCCTCACATCTTTTTATGAAAGAGAGTATTATTTAGATGGTGAGGAATCTGTTGAAATATAGAATGAACAATTCCGCAGAAGATTTAGTTTAGTTTAGAGATACAGTGCGGAAACAGGCCCTTCAGCCCGCCGAGTCTGTACCGGCCAGCTGTCCTAACACATTTACACCAAGCCAATTAACCTGCGAACCTGTACGTCTTTGGAGTGTGGGAGGAAACCGAAGATCTCGGAGAAAACCCACGCAAGTCACCGGGAAAACATACAAACTCCGGAAAGACAGCACCCATAGTCGGGATCGAACCCGGGTCTCTGGCGCGGTGAGGTAGCAACTCTACCGCTGCGACACCATGTTGCCCATGAAGAGATAGAGGTTAAATCAAGAGGTATTACAATTGTGACGTATTTGGTTAATTAAACACATTGATGACTCTATTTGTAAACATGGTTGAGAGGACAGTATTTGGGTAAAAGTGATTGGTATCAAAAATATGAACTGGAGGAGCCATAATATCCTTGAACCTGATCTGATATTTATTACTGTTATGGCTGGTGTGATTTTTCTTTGGGGGGGGGGCTCCTTTCTGTTTTTTTAAAATTATTTTGATGGTCCATTAATTTTAAAGTATAACTGATGCCTTTGTTTTATATAAATTTGGGGATAGAGTGGAATAGAGAGATTTGTGGGGGATGTGGAGCTGCAGAGGAATTGTACAGAAAAGGGTGCGATATTGTGCAAGGACATGGATTAAATTAATAGATTGTAATATTTCAGTGCAAGTCCTTCACTTTCAATCCTTTATGTACGGTATCAGCCTGGGGCAAGCTATGCACAAGGTCGGAATAGATAATGTCCTTCAGAAACCAGTGGAACTGAACTTTATTTCACCCTATTTTTTGGTCTGTCTGCATTATCTTAGGAATATTGAAATACTCCGATCATATTATAGTTCCCTGTCTTCATGTTTCTTTCCTGAATATATTTGGTGGGAATTTGCTAGAGTATCTTGCAGAGTGGGACATTTGCTACATAGAACATGGAATGGAACAGTACAAGCACAGGCCCTTCGGCCTACAATGTCCATGCCGAACATGGTGCCAAGTTAAACTAATCACGTTTCCTGCACATGATCTATATTCCTCCATTCCTCACATATCCATGTGCCTATCCATAAGCCTCACAAATGCCACTATTGTATATGCCTTCTCCACTACCCCTGACAACTTGTACCAGGCAACCACCATTCTCTGTATAGTAAAAAAACAACCTGCCCTGCCTATTTCCTTTAAACTCAGCCCCTCTTACCTTATTCATTTCCAAACGTGAGCAAATCCTATTCCGAAGAATCCTCTTGAGTAGCATCTCTACCACTGACACAAGGCATAATGGTTTAGAATTCCATGGACTATCTCTACTTCCCTTCTTAAACAAATGAATAACACTGCCCACTCTCCATTCCTCCGGGACCTTTCCTGTGATGAGAGAGGATGCAATGATATTTGTCAAGACCCCTACAATCTCCTCTCTTGCTTCTCTCAATAGCGTGACGTAGATGGCCTGGGGATTTATCCACTTTACTTCCCTTCAAGAGGAAGAGCAAAGCAAGAATTTCATTGTCCTATCAGGGACACATGACAATAAACTCTCTTGAATCTTGAGTCCCAACACCACCCCCTTCTTGACCTTAAAATGCCCTAGCATATTAGTATTCCCCACACTGATGTCACTGTCCTCCATGGCCTTGCAAAGTACTTATTTAATATCTCACCGACATCCTCTGACTCTAAAGGTACATTCCCTCCTTTATCCTTGAGCGGTCCTATATCCTTCAGCTTGTAAGTTCTTTGTCTTCCAAATTGCTGTAACTGTGAGTCGGTGATGGCGATGTGGATGGCAGGACGGCACGGAGATTCTTGATTAGTACTGGTGTCAGGGGCCATGGGGAGAAGGCAGGAAAATTAGGGTGAGGGGGAAAGATAGATCAGCCATGATTGAATGGCGGAGTAGACTTGATGGGCCGATTGGCCATATTCTTCTCCTGGAACATGAATTTATGAACATATATTATAGCTACCTGCTTAACCAGAGATTTAAAAACCCCACAAAGGAAGGTAAATTGTAGTAAGATTGTGTTTTTTTTTAAAGGAGGGAGCATGAATTGATTTAAGATAGAAAGGGAAAAACACAATAATAATGTACAATCTCAAAGCTTAATTCACTTTTTGAAAACAATAAAACTTCATAGTTTAAATTTCTTTTTTTGTTATAGACAGTTGGACAGGCAGGCTCTCATGAGTTCAATGTGTAATTAATGCACAGATTCAACAATTTGTTCAAAGTATGTTGAATCTGCACATGATAGTGCTGGTAGGTGAGGAGAAACTGCCCAAGTCAAATGATGGAGGGGCATACATAGATGCACCAGTTGTGAGATTCGCTAGATCTAGTTTATTTTATTTTATTTTCACGTGTACCGAGATACAGTGAAAAGCTTTGGTTGCGTGCTAACCAGTCAGCGGAAAGACCGCTCCACCATATCTTCCTACCAATTTGCAAGTTATTAAAGTTGTGCACCGTTTATGTACTTTTTCCCCCATTAAGAACTAGCCTCCAATGTATTGAAAATGTCAAAGATGGATCCATTATGTTTACATTATTTGGAACTTCAGTCTACCGCTTCTGCCAAAGTGTCATGGCTGCAAAGATCATGGCCACGGTGTAAGGTTTTGTGGGGGTGTAACGAATGTTTAATGGTAACAGTAACTGCACTCAATCTTTTATAGTTTGATTTTTGGTCATTGGGCCAAATTATTTGAAAGCAGATATTTCACAGCTGCCCCACACAGAGAAAAATTTGCATATTGCACTTAACAGTTAGAATAGTCATTGCTATTAATGCTTAACCAAATCCAGCATAATATAACCGGCTTTGTATGCAAAGATGAAGATTTTTGCAGAATTATCAGTTCTCTAAATTACTTGTACAGTGAGCAAATTCTATTGTGTAAGAAGGAACGGCAGATGCTGGTTTACATTAACGATAGACACAAAATGCTGGAGAAACTCAGCGGGACAGGCAGCATCTCTGGATAGAAGGAATGGGTGATGTAGAAACATAGAAAAATAGGTGCAGGAGTAGGCCATTCGGCCCTTCGAGCCAGCACCATCATTCAATGTGATCATAGCTGATCATCTAAAATCAGTAGCCCGTTCCTGCATTTTCCCCATATCCCTTGATTCCTTTAGCCCTAAGAGCTAAATTTAACTCTCTCTTGAAAATATCTAGTGAATTGGCTTCCACTACCTTCTGTGTCAGAGAATTCCACAGATTCACAACTATCTGGGTGAAGAGGTGTTTCCTCATCTCAGTCCTAAATGGCCTACCCTTTATTCTTAAATTGTGACCACTGGTTCTGGACTCGCCCAACATCGGGAACATTTTTCCTGAATCTAGTCTGTCTAATTCTTTAAGAATTTTATATGTTTCTAAAAGATACCCTTTCATCCTTCTAAATTCCAGTGAATACAAGCCCAGTCGACCCATTCTTTCATCATACGCTGCATTGAACCTACGCTGCATTCCCTCACTAGCAATAACGTCCTTCCTCAAATTAGGAGACCAAAATTGCACACAATACTCCAGGTGGGGTCTCACCAGGGCCCTGTACACCTGCAGTAGGACCTCTTTGCTCTTAAACTCAAATCTGCTTGCCATGAAGGCCAACATGCCATTAGCTTTCTTCACTGCCTGCTGTACCTGCATGCTTACTTTCAGTGACTGATGTACAAGCACACCCACTTCTCGTTGCACCTCCCCTTTTCCAAAACCAAAGAACTGATTGTGGACTTTGGAAGAGGAAGGTTGGGGACACACAATCCTGTTTACATCAATGGGACGATGGTGGAGAGAGTCAAAAACTTCAAATTCCTGGGTGTGCACATTTCGGAAGATCTTTCCTGGACCCAGCACACTGATGCAAGCATAAAGAAAGCACATCAGCACCTCTACATCCTGAGAAGATTACGGAGAGTCGGTATATCAAAGAGGATTCTCTTGAACTTCTACAGGTGCACAGTAGAGAGCATGCTGACTGGTTGCATCGTGGTCTGGATCTTGAAGTCCAGGAATGGAAAAGACTGCAAAAAGTTGTAAACGCTGCCCAATCCATCACCGGCTCTGACCTCCCCACCATCGAAGGGATCTGTCGTAGTCGCTGCCTCAAGAAGGCAGCCAGCATCATCAAAGACCCCATACCATCCTGGCCACACACTCAGCTCACAACTGCCGTCGGGAAGAAGGTACAGGAGCCTGAGAACTGTAACGCCCAGGTTCAGGAACAGCTTCTTCCCTACAGCCATCAGGCTATTAAACACTACATCCTCATAAGCTATGAACTACAATAGACTATTATTATTATATGTTATTATTATTGCATTGTTATTGTTTGTTTTCTTTTCTGAGTTTTTGTTTTTGTTATATTATTTATTATTACATATTCTGTTGTGCTGCAGCAAGTAAGAATTTCATTGTTCTATCTGGGATATAAGACAATAAATCTGCCTTCCTGTTCTTGCCACCAAAGTGGATAACCTCACAATTATCCACATTATACTGCATCTGCCATGCATCTGCCCATTCACCCAACCTATCCAAATCACTCTGCAGCCCCATAGCTTCCTCATCGCAGCTCACACTGCCACCCAGCTTTGTGTCATCTGCAAACTTGGAGAGGTCACATTTAATTCCCTCGTCTATCGTTAATATATATTGTAAATAACTGGGGTCCCAGCACTGAGACTTGTGGCACCCCACTAGTCACTGCCTGCCATTCTGAAAAGGACCCTTTAATTCCTACTCTTTGCTTCCTGTCTGCCAACCAGTTCTCTATCCAAGTCAATACCCTACCCCCAATACCATGTGCTCTAATTTTGCACACTAATCTCTTGTGTGGGAACTTGTCAAAGGCTTTTTGAAAGTCCAGAAACACCATACCCACTGGCTCTCCCTTATCCATTCTACTTGTTACATCCACAAAAAAATCCAGAAGATTAGTCAAGCATGATTTCCCCTTCATCAATCCATGCTAACTTTGACTGATCCTGTCATTGCTTTCCAAATGCGCTGCTATAACATCTTTAATAATCGACAAGCATCTTCCACACTACCGATGTAAGGCTAACTGTTCTATAATAGTAAGATTAAACGAGAACTTACCAGTTTGAAGTTTGATCTTTATTTTATGAGGAGTTACGATGAGGGATTACGTGAAGAAGACCCCGTCCAGCCGCATGCGCGTCAATCTTCAAAGCAGCGGTGTGAAATCACAGGTAATAGTAATTTAAGTATAATAGTAAGATTAAACGAGAACTTACCAGTTTGAAGTTTGATCTTTATTTTATGAGGAGTTACGATGACTACGTGAAGAAGACCCCGTCCAGCCGCACACGAGTCAATCATCAAAGCAGCGGTGTGAAATCACAGATAATAATTACTGAAGTATGATAGTAAGATACGTGAAGATTAGAACTACCAGTTGACCTTTTTGAGGGGTGGGAGTGGAGGGCACGTAGTGCCTCATCGTAACTCCTCATAAAATAAAGATCATACTTCAAACTGGTAAGTTCTCGTTTAATCTTACTATTTTACTTCGGAGTCACGTGAGTGAATATGTGAAGATTTTAAAGCTCTGATTTCATGCCGTAGATTCAAATCCAGGCGTCTCACTGCATTGATTGACTCTAAATGAGTAAAGCAATCAACAATGCATAACCATAACAAAGATGCAATCAGTTAATGGTTTATTTATCACAACAATAGTAACCCCTTTATCCCAAGGGGGAACTTAATACTGAATCCAAAACAGCACCACCAAATACCCCAGGTTCTGTAATCTCCTTATGGTAATACTTGTGAAACATCCGTTCACTTGCCCATCCTGCGGCCGCGAGGATATGGTCTAATGGGACGTCCAAATCTTTGGCCGCCGATGTTGATGCCGCCCTGGTGGAATGAGATTTAAATTTGTCAGTATCAATACCTGCATCAACCAACACCTGCTTCAGCCACCTTGAAATAGTCTGAACCGACACTTTCTTATGCGTTTTTTTATGGCTGATAAAGAATGCTGATTCTGCACCTCCTAAGGTTCTGGTGGCTTCAATGTAACAACGTAAATGTGATACTATACATAGACGTAGATCCGTAGGATATGCTGAAAAAAACAACTTACATCCTGTGACTCCAGGTCTACTCTGTTTGAGCAAATCATAGACATAGAATGTAATGGCATCTGCTGCTATTTTCATCCTGTCTATTCGTAGTTTCTGCAATGTTTGCACTCTCTGTGATGAAACCAGTGCCATGAGCATGACTACCTTCATGGTAATTTTGGCCAAGGACAGAGCTGCAATAGGAGTCCATTGACGAAGAAGCATTAGCACATCTCTTACATTCCAGATTTCTGTATACCTGGGTCTAGGAGGCTTGGAATTGAAAATTCCCTTCATAAATATGCAGAGAGGGCACTCCTTGCAGTATTGATCGCACTATAGCTTAACTGCAAATCAAAATAAAGAGTTGACAGAAACTCTAACACGTCTGAGATGTCTGCAGTGTGATATGTAATATTCTGCCATAAGCAAAACACCCCCCATTTCCTTAAGTAAGAAATGTACTGCTTCTGGGTACTATCCCTCCAGGCTGCCACAATAACATCCACAGTACGATCTGATAGTCCTCTTCCGAGATATGGCCTCCTTAGGATCTGCAAATCAACAAACCAATACGATCATGTAAAGGATGCAAATCACCAGTTACAGGGTGCACAAGCAGGTTTTCCTGTTTAGGAATAATCATAAGGGGCTTTGTGATCATTTTTAACACCAGAGGGTACCATGGTTGTGCAGGCCAGTCTGGTACCACCAATACTCCTGAAGCAGAGTACTGTTTGATCTTCTGTATACACCAACTAATGAGGCAAAATGGAGGAAATGCATACAGAAACATTCTACCCCAATGCAGCGAGAAAGCATCCACCGCTACTGCCCCAGGATCAGGTTCCCATGACACATATTTAGGTAATTGGTGGTTAAGTCTGGATGCAAACAAGTCCATCTCTGGCATCCCGAACCGTGCAACAATTTTATTACATTTGTCATGATCCAACATCCATTCTGTATTGTCATTGAATTTACGTGACCTTGTGTCTGCAACATATGTTGAATCTACCTGGTAGGTAGATTGCCGAATGTTTCTGGTAATACACCAGGTCCAAATCACGTTTTGCCAATCTATCACAAGATTCTGACATGATACCACCCATATGATTAACATACGCTACTGCCGTAGTGTTGTCAATCTGTACCTGAACATGCAAATTTTGCATATTAGAGCAATAAGCTTTAAGCCCATAAAATGTTCCTAAAAGCTCTAGGTAATTGATCCCTTGTTCTTGGAGCAAAGGTAATTCCTCCACATTCCATCTACCTCCACAGCTGGAAATAGTATTAGTAGCGCCCCAACCTAGAGCACTTACATCAGTCTGTAGAATAATGGAAGGTGTTTCAACCAGAATTTCTCTGGAAGCATTGGAGACACTCCTGATCCATTGTATTTAAGTAATAGCTGCAACTGGCAATTGCATCGGCCTGTCAAAATGCCCTGAATGTATCCTCAATGCCTGTACCTTTGCTCGCTGTAATTGCTGATAATGCAGTGGTCCAAACTGTACAGCCGGAAATGAAGCAATTAGTTTGCCAAGCAAGCTTGCTACCTGCCTAATTGAGGGTTGGTGCTGTGTAATGAGCTTAATACAACCTTCAATTAACTGCAGCCTTTTATCCTTGGGCAGAGTCACTACCATGTGTTCTGAATTAATAGTGAAACCCAAGTGATCAATTACTGTGCTTGGTAATAGTTTGGACTTACCTGGATGGATAATAAATCCCAACATCTCGAAAGTGAGCTTGATTCTTGACACTGATACTTCTGTTGTAGCCCGAGTGTCTTCCACAATCGGAATATCATCCAAATAGCCATTACCAAATGGTTCTGAGCTCTTAGTAGTGCTAAGATTGGTTTTTAACAATTTGGTAAATAGTCTCGGAGCTGAGGTTAAACCATTAGGCAATGCTTTAAATTGCCATAATTGACTCATCCAGCTAAATTTTAAGTATCTCCGATCATTACCATGCACGGCCACAGAGTAATATGCATCTTGAAGATTTATGCTAGCCATATAGCATTTTCTTGAAATTAGCTGTATGGCATTGGCAAATGTCTCCATTTTAAAATGTTTATACTGTACAAAAGGGTTAAGACTGGTCAGATCTAGAATAATTCTACACCCACCATCCTTTTTTGCTCTAGGTAAAACACTTGACACAAATTGGTGGTGTTGGTGAACTGACTTCTCAATTACCCCTTTTTTACACAATATTTCAAGTTCTGCCTGAATCTCCATATTCTCTTCTTTTGAGAAAATACGTGTCCGGCATGAAATATGCTGAGTAGGAGGATCCAAATATGGGTAGAATTCAATTCTAAACCCCACAATACTGCACAGTATAAATGCATCAGATGTTATTTTTTGCCATTCTTTTAGGAAGAATTGTAATCTTCCTCCAACTTGTAAGTGTGAAACATTTAATATGTCTCCTACAGGACCAGACCTACCTACCTCGGGGTTTGCCGATGGCAATTGTTGTCCCCTGTTCTTAGTGGGAATACTGTAACCTCCACGTGGCCCAGGAGCAATGCGCCAATAATGCATATATGGGAAGGACCAACTTGTTCCTTCACCGGCCCCAGTCACCACACGTCGGTAGGGAAACTGCCTTCGAATTGATCTGCCAAGCACCGGTGGTTTCATCATCCCCATGGTTTTTGCTTCTTCATTCAGGTCTTTTACCCTTTTGGCTAGATTCTCTCCAAAAAGCAGATTAGGCAATTGAATATTAGATGGCTTACAGAGCCCCGCAAACTTAGGGTGAATGTTAGGTCTTATAGCACTTTTACGAATACAGTTTATTTCAAAGTGCGCACTGCACATGAGCGCTAAGGCATCCTGTTGTGATGCAGACACGTGCTCCTCATCCAAGCCTCTGGCGAAAGCTGTAATGCCTGACCCCAGCAATTTCAACACCCGCTGTAATTTGTTTCTTGTGCACGTACTGCAATGCCCAAATAGCCCCATATTACATTATTCACCGCTGGGACTGCTAGCAGTGCGCAATTCTGCGGGGTTTCATATTTTTTGACAGTCTCATCCATGGTCAGTTCCTGAAGCTGATGGGAGAGCAAGTAATTTATCGTCATTGCTAATTCATCTCCCAATGGTTCCCCTGTTAGTCTGGGAACGGCAAATTTTTGTGTCAGACCTGGTATTTTAGGCTCTGTTAATGGGCTCCTGTACACATATGATTCGTCATCTGAATCTTGCTGCCCCGTAAAATAGTCCTCATGGTGGGGGCGATCTGGCATCCCTGCTTCAGGTGTTTCTAGCGCTGGCTCTCCCATAGGCCCACGCATAGTAAACCCTTTTTCAGGTGCTCCCCGCGTGGGCTCTGCTGTAGGCCCACGCATAGGCAGCCCTCTTTCAGGTGCTGCTGGCGCTGGCTCTCCTGTAGGCCAACGCCTATACTGTCTTCCTTCAGACATTGTTGGCGCTGGCTCTCCTGAAGGCCAACGCATAAAATGCCCTTGTTCAGGCATTTCTGGCGCTGGCTCTCCTGTAGGCCAACGCTGAGCCTGACCTTTCCCAGGCACTCCCTGCACTGGCTCTCCCGTAGGCCAACGCGGGCTGTATTCCTCCTGGAGTGGGTCTTGATAAATAATTTTCCTTATGAGGAATTCTAAATTGGCGACTCGAGTAGACATAATTTCTGCCTGAGGTGGGGGAACCTCCGGGTCTGACTCCTCAGAGTCTACTGGCCGCAAGGACTTTTGCCTGGCCTTGCGCCCTAATGGCGCTGCAACGGTACTTAACCGCTTCTGTAGTCGATGGCCTCGCTGCCACCGAATCCTCAAGCGGGCGCCTGCTACTCGCCGACCCGCGGTCTTCTCGAGTTTTACCTGCGGTACGCCTCCTCCCCTTACGCCGTTTCTCCATTCTAACTTGTGTTGTCTTACCACCACAAGTCTCTCCGAAGAAGGCGACCTGAAAGCGAAAGTGAAACCACTTACCTTCAGGCTTTTTAAACTTACCGTTTGGAGGAGCTCTGCTCCTCCACACACGGTCGCTGCGCTATGCGTCTGACGATATGACGCGTGTGCGGCTGGACGGGGTCTTCTTCACATAGTCATTCACGTGACTCTGAAGTAAAATAGTAAGATTAGAGAAGACTAGAACTACCAGATGACCTTTATGAGGGTTGGGAGCGGAGGGCACGTAATCCCTCATCGTAACTCCTCATAAAATAAAGATCAAACTTCAAACTGGTAAGTTCTCGTTTAATCTTACTATTTTACTTCAGAGTCACGTGAGTGACTATGTGAAGATTTCAAAGCTCTGTGATTTCATGCCGCAGATTCATATCCAGGCGTCTCACTGCATCGATTGACTCAGAATGAGTAAATAATCAATAATGCATCAAACCATAACATTGCTTTAAACGCATTAACGGTTTATTTTGTAAAGAAACAATAGCAACCCCTTCTATCCCAGGGGGAAACTATAAAACTGAACTCAAAACAGAATGGGCAAATACCCGCGGTTTGGCAATTGGTTTATGATAAAACGTTTGGAACATCAATTCACTGGACCATCCTGCGGCCGTGAGAATATGGTCTATAGGGACGTCCATTGCCCTGGCCGCTGAAGTTGATGCCGCCCTGGTGGAATGAGATTTTAAATTGTCAGTGTCAATCCCAGCATAAACCAGAACCTGCTTTAGCCACCTTGAAATAGTCTGAACTGACACCTTTCTGTGCGTTTTTTTGTGGCTAATAAACAATGCTGATTCCGCACCTCTTAGGGGTGCTGGTAGCCTCGATGTAATATAACAAACATGACACCACACACAGGCGGGAATCCGTAGGGTATGCCGAAAAAGTAATCTTACACCCTGTCGCCCCTAGTCTACTCTGCTTGAGCAAATCATAGATGTAAAAAGTGACGGCATCTGCTGACACTTCCATCCTGTCTAGTCGCAGCTTCTGTAATGTCTGCACACGTTGGGCTGAAACCAACGCCATAAGCATGACTACCTTCATTGTGACTTTGGCCAAAGACAGGGCTGTGACAGGAGTCCACTGACGAAGGAGCATAAGAACTTCGCTTACATTCCAGATTACCGAATACCTGGGCCTGGGAGGATTGGAATTAAAAATTCCCTTCATAAATCTAGAAACTAGAGGGTGTGTCCCCACAGAATATAGTTCTGATCCCATGGATAAGTATGAAGACAGAGCACTTCTGGCTGTATTGATCGCATTATAGCTTAATTTATGATCGAAATAGAGCATTGACAAGAATTCCAGCACGTCTGGGATGCCTGCAGTTTGATATGAAATATTCTGTCGTAAGCAGAACACCTCCCACTTTCATATCAAAGAGATGTACTGCTTTTGGGTACTATCCCTCCAGGCCACAGTGATAACATCCACGGTGCGATCGGATAGTCCTCTCCCCAGGTATGGCCTTCTTAGAATCTGCAAATTAATAGATCAATACGATCATGTAAAGGATGTTGATCGCCAGTTACCGGGTGCACCAGTAGGTTTCTATGTTTGGGAACAATCATATGAGGCTGTGTAATCATCTGCAAAACGAGAGGGAACCATGGCTGAGTAGGCCAGTCGGGTACCACCAATACTCCTGAGGCGGAGTCCTGCTTGATTTTTTTTTTGCAGACACCGACTGATGAGGCAGAATGGAGGAAATGCTTATAAAAACATTCCACCCCAATGCAGCGAGAATGCATCTACTGCTGCTGCCCCAGGATCTGGTTCCCATGAAACATATTTAGGCAACTGGTGGTTTAGTCTGGATGCAAACAAATCAATATCTGGCATCCCAAACTGAGCAACAACATCTTTAAATATGTCATGACTCAACATCCATTCTGTGTTGTCATTGAATTGGCGTGACCTAGTGTGTGCCACTATGTTGAATCTACCTGGTAAGTAGATTGCTGAAAGCCAAATGTCTCTGGTAATACACCAGCTCCAGATCTGATTAGCCAATCTATCACAAGATTCCGACTTGACTCCACCCATATGATTAACATACGCCACTGCTGTAGTGTTGTCAATTTGAACCTGCACATGCAAATGACTCTTGGTAGGGCAATAAGCTTTAAGCCCATAAAACGTTCCCAAAAGCTCTAAATAATTGATCCCTCGTAATTGCAGAAGAGATGCCTCTTGCCTATTCCATCTGCCTCCACAGCTGGAAAAGTATCAGTAGCACCCCAACCTAGAGCACTAACATCAGTCTGTAAGACTATGGAAGGTGGTTCAACCAAAATTTTCCTGGAACTACTTGAGACATTCATGATCCACCATTGTATTTCAGCAATGGCTTCAGCTGGTAATTCCATGGACCTGTCAAAATGACCTGAATGTGTCCTCAGTGCCTGTTCTTTTGCTCATTGTAATTGTTGATAATGCAGAGGTCCAAACTGCACAGCTGGAAAAACAGCCACTAATTTACCAATCAAGCTGGCCACCTGTCTGATGGAAGGTCGTTGTTCATCAATGAGCTTGATACCACCTTCAATTTACTGCAGCCTTTTATCCCGGGGCAGAGTCACCAACATGTGATCTGAGTTAATAGTGAAGCCCAAGTAATCAATAACTTTGACTGGTGTTAATTTGGATTTAGCTGGATGAATGATGAACCCCAATTTCTCAAAAGTGAGTTTAACAACTGAAACGGATGATTCAGCTGCGTCCCGCGTCTTTCCTACAATTAAGATATTGTCCAAATAGGCCATTACGAAATGACCCTGAGCTCGAAGTAGCCCCAGAACTGGTTTTAACAATTTGGTAAACAATCTAGGAGCTGAGGTTAATCCATTAGGCAGTGCTTTGAATTGCCATAATTGACTCATCCAGCTAAACTTCAAATATCTCCTATCATCGCAATGAACAGACACTGAGTAATATGCATCTTTAAGATCTATGCTTGCCATATAACACCCTTTGGAAATCAGCTGTTTAGCAGTAGGAAAAGTTTCCATTTTGAAATGTCTATACTGTACAAAAGGATTAAGGCATGTCAGGTCCAGGATGATTCTACATCCTCCATCCTTTTTAGACCTAGGAAATATATTTGACACGAACTGGTGGAGTTGATGAACCGACTTCTCAATCACCCTTTATTGCATAATTCCTCAAGTTCTGCCTGTATCTCCATATTCTCTTCGTGTGAGAAAATGAGTGTCTGGCTTGGAACACGCTGAGTGGGTGGACACAAATTAGGATAGAATTCAATTCGAAACCCTTCTATACTGCACAGCACAAACAGATCTGATGTTATCTCCTGCCATTCTTTTAGAAACAAGTGTAACCTACCCCCAACGTGTAAATATTTCCCACTTAAAATGTTTCTATCAGGAGCAAAACCACCTACCTGCATGGTTACATGTTGCCCCCGGTTCCTCATGGGAAAATTCATGTTTGCCCGTGTGCCTGTAGCAGGGCGCCAGCTGCGCATATTCAGGAATGAACGGCTCGTTCCTTCACCAGCCCTGGTCATTTGATTAACCCCACTGTCTTTGCCTCATCATCGAGCTCTTTTACTCGCTTTGCGAGGTCCTCCCCAAACAGCAGATTTGGCAGTTGAACATTGCTGGGCTTGCACAGCACTGCAAATTTAGGGTGAATCGTAGGGCATATGGCACTTTTTCCTCAAACAGTTCACTTCAAAATGTGCACTGCACAGAAGACCTAAAGCATCCTGTTGTGCTTCAGACAGGTGCCCCTCGTCCACCGTTCTGGCGAACGCAGTAATGCCTGCAGCAAGCAACTTCAGCACCCGCTGGAGTTTTAATTCTTGTGCCCGAACACCAACTCCCATTTGGTCCCATATTACATGGTTAACCACCAGTACTTTCAGTAAGCCACAATTAACCGGGGTTTCATACCTCTTTCCATTGTCAGCTCTTGGAGCTGATGGGAGAGTAAATAGTTAATCGTTATGGCCAACTCCTCACCCAAAGACTCCCCTGTTTCTCTGGGGATAGCAAATTTTGCTGCCAAATTTGGTATTCCAATCTCATGCCCTTCACCCCTTGGGCTCTGCTCACCCACTGATTCGGGTTCAGTGTAAACCTGACCCATCAAACTCTCCTCCGCCATGAGGGAGCGATTGAGCAGCCCTATTCCAGGTGCTGCTGGCACAGGCTCTCCAACAGCCCGGCGTGGACACCACTCCTCCTCCCGGAGTGTATCCTTTTCGAGCATCCTCTCCATCAAGAGCTCGATTTGAGATAACCGTGTAAGAACGGTCTCCTTTTGCGGAGGTGAATCCTCCTGGCCCGACTCGGAGTCAATGGGCCTAGCAGACTTAGAAGTTGCCTTACGCCACAACGGCGCAGTGACGGTGCTCAAAGGCAACGTGTCTGCAGTCGATAGCCCCCCTGCTAACGACGGTACAGGTGAACTAGGCGGGCACCCGCTACCCGCACACCCGCGGTCTTCCAAGCTTTTACCAGCGGGTCACCTCGCCTTCACCTTAGAAGCGTTCTGCATGTTGAACTCGCCCTGAAAAACAAGCCTTTCCACCAGAAAGCAACCTCCAACTAAGTTGAGCACTTACCTCGAGGTTTTAAAACTTACCGCTGGAGGAGCGCTGTTACTCCAACCGGTCGCTGCGCCATGCGTCTGACATAATGACGTGCATGCGGCTGGACGGGGTCTTCTTCACGTAGTCACTCACGTGAGTCCGAAGTAAAATTCCCTGTTTTCTCTCTCTTTCCTTTCATAAAAAGTGGAGTTACATTGGCTATCCTCCAGTCCACAGGAACTGATCCAGAGTCGAGAGAACATTGGAAAACGATTATCAATGCATCCATGATTTCTAGGGCCACCTCCTTGAGTACTCTGGGATGCAGACCATCAGGCCCTGGGGATTTATCTGCCTTCAGTCCCAACACTTTACCTAACACCATTTCCTGTGTAATATGGATTCCCTTCAGTTCCTCCCTCCCACTAGATCCTCGGTCCCCTAGTATTTCTGGGAGATTGTTTGTGTCTTCTTTAGTGAAGACAGAACCAAAGTACTTGTTTGACTGTTCTGCCATTTCCTTGTATCCTATTGTAAATTCACCTGTCTGACTGTAAGGGGACCTACATTTGTCTATTTCGGGTGACATTTCGGGTGAAGACTCTTCTTCAGACTCAGGGGAGGGGGAGGCACAGAGATATGGAAGGGTAAATTGTGAAAACGAGACATCAAAGGGGATGAAGATCAGGGAGAATGTAGAATAGATTATTGTTAGCCAGGGGAAGGTGACAACAAAGCATATAAAGATAAAATGTAATCAGGGTCAGTCAGACTGGTCGGAGAACTAGGATGGGGAAGGGATGGAGAGAGAGGGAAAGCAAGGGTTACTTGAAGTTAGAGAAGCCGATATTCATACCGCTGGGTTGCAAGCTGCCCAAGCAAAATATGAGGTGCTGTTCCTCCTATTTCTATTGATATCCATGTACATACAGTGTGATGCTGTAACATTTCTCTGCTTTGGAGTGGCATATCAGTCCGCCCAGGATCAATGCAAAGATTATTTTTATGCTTAAAACCTTGTTTCCAAAGAACTGTGTAATCTTACAAGCTATTATTTTACAAGCTGTTATTTTAAAATTGTAGCAGTATTTCAACAAAACGGCAGGAATTTGTGAGATCAAATAGGGCTGGTATTCTGAAATACAAGTTGGAAGCGACTGTTCGTCGAGTAGGGGGTCCTTTGACTTTTAAAGTATTTGCTGTGATGCCTACAAAGTAGGCTGCCTCTAACTACGCTCTGTAGTCAGGCATGAAGAATACCTGGCAAAATAGTCATCTGTTTGTGTAGCCTCTCAGGAATCAATGCCTTGAGGAGGGAGCTCAGAGTTTGAAATCTATGGAAGTGTGTGCTTCTTCATTAACTTTCTCAATTAACTTCTACAGATGAGTGTGCTAATCTTCTGCCATAAAGATTTCTATATTTGGAACATTTGATCTTTTAGGCATTTGATAATAAAGATTTTTTTCACTGTGTACACACGTGCCAAGGAGGAGTAAAGTTGGTAGTAAAAACTCTATGCACTGAAGAAGGGAAATACGATACAGTGGGTCATGGATACAATCGATTATTAGACCACTTCACTTTATTGAGTGTCACAAGTGTATGGCAAGTTACTGGAGAATATTCTGTGGGATAAGTTGTATGTGCATTTAGATTTAGACTGGCTGATTCGGTATAGCCAGCATGACTGTACGTTGTGCATGGAGATTGTGTCTTATGAAGCTGAGCTTATTGGATAAGTATCCAAAAAGGTTGGTGGGGTCAAGACCGTTAATGTTATCTATATGGACTTCAGCATATGGTCCTGCATGGTAGGCTGCTCTGGAAGGTTAGATGGCATGGGAACCATGGAGAGCTGGCTGACTGGATAGAGAATTGGCTTCATGGAAGGAAGCAGAGGGTGAAGGTGGAAGGTTGTTTTTCGGACTGGAGGTTTGTGACTTGTTGTGTGCCTCCGGGATTGGTGCTGGGCCCATTGCTGTCTATAGTTTAAATCAACAATATGGATCAGAATGTAGAAGGCATGATTAGTAAGTTTGCAGATGACACTAAGATACTGAAGATGGTTATCAAAAATTACAGCAGGATCTTTGTCAGTTGGGCAAGTGGGCCGAGGAATCGTTAATGGAATTTAATGCAGATAAGTGCGAGGTGTTTTGGGAAGTCAAACGAAGGGAGGACATTTGCAGTGAATGGCTGGGGCCTGTGAAGTGTTGTTGAGCAAAGGGGTCTAGGAGTACAGGTACATAGCTCCTTAACAGTAACGTCACAGGTTGATGGGGTGGTCAAGAAGGATTTTTCTATAATGGCCGTCATCAGTCCGGGTATTGATTATAGACGTTGGGATGTATGTTACAGTTGTACAAGGCATTGGTGAGGCCACATTTGCTGTATGGTGTTCAGTTCTGCTCACCCTGCTGTAGGAAGGATGTTGTTAAGTTAAAGTTTAGGGAGATATGGGCCAAACGTGAATATGGCGGTCTAGTGTAGGTGGTCGGCATGGGCAAGTTGGGTCAAAGGGCCTGTTTCTGTGTTGCATGACTATACTGGGATATAAAATCATTACTGAAAGGAACTGCAGATGCTGGAATCTTGTGTAGAACACAGAGTGCTGGAGTAGCTCAGCAGGCCATGCAACATGTATGGAGGACATTGTTGGGTGATTTCAGGTAGGGTCATTGACAGAGATGTTGCTTGACCTGCTGGGTTACTCCAGCACTGTGTAATATAGAAAAGGGCAGCCTAACTACAATAGTACTTCATTGCTAGGCACAAAAAGCTGGAGTAACTCAGCGGGTCAGACAGCATCTCTGAAGAAAAGGAATAGATGAAATTTCGGGTTGAGACCCTTCTTCAGACTAAATGCCCTGTCCCACTGTACGAGTTCATTCAAAGAGTTCTCCCGAGTTTGCCCTGATTCGAACTCGGAGATTTACGGTAATGGCCGCTCGTCGGTACTCGGGGCTCTCGTGGACATTTTTCAACATCTTCACGAGTCTTCCCGAGCTTACCGCATTTCCCGAGTACCTGCCGTTAGCGTTACGAGCCGCTAAGAGACGTCCCCTAGCTCCGACGTACCCGCTACGTGCATTCTACGTGCTTACCACGAGTTCGATTTAAAAAAAAAACTCGGGAGAGCTCTTGGAATGAACTCGTACAGTGGGACATGGCCATTAGTGTCAGGGGAAAGAGAAACGAGAGATATAGACAGTGATATAGAGGGACAGAGAACAAATGAATTAAAGATATGCAAAATAGTAACAATGATAAAGGAAACATTGTTAGCTGGGGGCTAGGTGAAAACGAGTTACGGACAATGCGACTACAGCTTTGTGTCTATCTTCGGTTTAAACTAGCATCTGCAGTTCCTTCATACACGTTTCTACTCTTCATTGCTAATGTTCTAACTCTTCTGAGATTGCATTTCATTACATCATAGACGGCTGCGTTACTGGGAAATACCGTGTTTGAAATTTGTTACAAGAAGCTGAAATACTAGAATAGCAGGTTTCAAATTGATTTTGTTAAAGTGTGGCAGAATAATACAGGGCCTCTGTAGGCGTGTAGTCCTCTGCTCAACTGATATCTTGCTGGAAATAAAAATTATTTGGGGAAAAATGAAAAATGATACCCACGCACTTAAAAGTAATGATCTTAATTTTTAGAACTAGAAAGCTTTCAAAAAAGGTGTAATGATCAAGTTAAGTTTTTACATTGTATAAACTAAAGTTAAACAAATTTACTCCAGTAGACTTTGATCTTTTTTTCTCCCTTCCAAGCACTGATTCTTCTTTGTCAAAGTAACCAGCAACTGGGTGTTTGCAGGCTCTTTCAGGAGCATCATAAATGTCAGCTTAATGTCTTTACCTTGTGAAATAAAATCACCAACCTATAGAATAACATATCAGACAAGCGACGAAATAGATTGTAAACAGTGTTTTTAAGTACATTAAACGGGAGGAAACATTTAGGGAGAAGATTTAGAACCTCGAGTCAAGGCAGCTGACGTCAGGGGTACATAGGAGGTCAGGTTGCATCATAAATCAATTTTATCTTTAGCTACAAGATTTTTCAGACCGGAAGAGTGGCAGGATGTAAATTAAGGAAGTAGCAATCAGGTAACTGGGTTTTGTTGGTTTTGCTGTGGACAGTGAGATTTTATTTGAAGTGTTTTTGATTTTATATCAAATTTTCAATGTTTGCAATGGCTTGTTTGTGTCATCTTGAAATCAATTTGAGAGCCAATTGTGAATATTGAGTTAAGATTCCACCTGTGCAACAGAGCAACTACCAAATCTGGATTTCTCTCTTAAAGTCACAGCTGCATATTCTCTATTTACATGGGTTTAGTTTAGCAAAATATAGATAATATCTCTAACGTTGATCGCATTAATGTCATGATATGCACAAGAAGTTACAAGAATATAAAGTAGGTTCAGCACATGACTGATAATTAACTATTTTAATAATTTGGCATATGTACAATACATTATATAAAACACTTTTTAGTATGTATTTATATATTCCATTCTTTAAAGCACTGTATCATATTTGCTAATATACGCTTGTCAACTAAATCACATTAAGTAAGAAGAGTACATTTGTTCTGTGAACAAATTCTGCCAAATATTGTACAATCAAAAGCCCCTTTTCCAACTTGTTTTCTGTCATTTCAGAATGTTAAAAGAAATGTTTTAATTTTTTTCTCAATAGTTTAAGTTCAAGTTTAGAGAAACAGCGCGAAACAGGCCCTTCGGCCCACTGAATCCGCGCTGACCAGCGGTCCCCGTACACCAACACTATCCTACACACACACACTAGGGACAATTTACAGTCTTTACCAAAGTCAATTAACCTAACAACCCTGTACGTCTTTGGAGTGTGGGAGGAAACCGGAGCACCCGGGTAAAACCATGCGGTCAAGGGGAGAACGTACAAACTCCATACAGACAGCACCTGTAAACAGAATTGAAGCTGGGTCTCTGGCGCTGTAAGGCAGCAACTCTACCGCTGTACCATTATGCCGTTCTTCATTTCTTCTTAATAGTTTCTTAATAGTTCCGTTGTCATGTTATGGAGGAAGTGTGGGCATTCCATAATAGCTGTTTGTTTTTAAAAAAAGATTGAGCTAATGCTGTCGCAGTTGTGCACGTGGAAAATATTTCAATTGGTTCAGGCCTTTTCTTCATGAATGGCAGTGTGGTTACCATGGGAGCATGTGTTATTCAGTAGATACTTCTCTCTGGTGGGGAAAGAGTTTTTTATTTCATTTTAAATATTTAATGCGTGATTTCAAGAAATCAATGTGTTGTTTTTGGATGAAGCAAAGCAACCTGAATATAAAATTCCTTTTGCTCAATAAAAGCTTTAATCATTTGTATGGAGCTTCTCGTATTCTCACCATTTTTTCAACGTGCTTTTTTTGTGTGTGTATAGAAATTTATCGAGTTTGAAGATGCGCTGGAACAGGAGAAGAAGGACCTTCAGACACACGTGGAATCTCTGGAGCTGCAGAGCAGACAGCTGGAGCTTAAGTCCAAGAACTACGCCGACCAGCGTAAGTTTAAATGTAGAAGCAAGAAACTGGAGGAGCAAGTTCACAGAAAAAGACAGCAAGTGCTGGAGTAACTCAGCGGGTCAGGCAGCATCTCTGGAGAACATTTTGGGTCGGGACCCTGAAGACTGATTGTGGTGGGGGGAAGAGAAAGCTGGCAGCGAGGAGGGGCAGGACAAAGCATGGTGAGTGATAGGTGGATATAGATGAAGGTTTTTTTTATAAGATAGACAAAAATGCTGGAGAAACTCAGCGGGTGCGGCAGCATCTATGGAGCGAAGGAAATAGGCAAAGTTTTGCTCCATAGATGCTGCTGAGTTTCTCCAGCATTTTTGTCTACCTTCGATTCTCCAGCATCTGCAGTTCCTTCTTGAACAAGGTTTTTTTATAGGCAGATGGTTGGATGAAGGCCAGAGATTCTTCACCACTCCCCCTTTCTTTCCCCTCTCTTCCTTGTGCCCCACCTGGACTCACACCCATTTCTTCCCTCTCTTTCCCTTTCCACCTACATTCCTTTCTGTGGCTGCCTAATTCGCAACTCTTCTATCCTTATCTCAATCCTTTTGTCTCTTCATCTCTGGCCTTTGTCCAATCATCTGCATATCAAAAATCCCTCTCGCCTGTATCGATCTATCACTCGCCACGCTTTGTCCTGCCCCTCCTCTCATCTAAGCTTTCTTCACCCCCCACCTTTCTTTCCCTGAGCTTAATCAGTCTGGAGAACAGCCCTAACCCGAAACATTAGCAATTCATGTTCTTCAGAGATGCTGCTTGATAGCACTTTGTGTAAGTTTAAATGTGTTTTTCAATAGAAGGCTGTAAAGAGAACCCTAACTTGGCAACTCCAACTTGTAATAATGTATAACCTTGATCTTAGTTAATTATTCCAAGGCACCACACAGGAGCTAATATGATACAAAATTTGTCAACAAACCATTTAACACAGAACATCAAACAGTCTAGCACAGGAACAGGCCCTTTGTCCCACATTGAACATGATGGCAAGTTAAACTAATCGCATCCACCTGAACATGATCCATAACCCTCCATTTCTGCACTGCCTTTCAGTGCCCTGGTTTGATCAAAGCGACTTTGAGTCCTGAAAAGCGCTATATAAAATAAATGTGTTATTATTATTATTATTATCCAGACTACGGGTCCTGCCTGTACGGAGTTTGTTCGCTTTCCCCGTGACCGGCTTGGGTTTTCTCCGGGATCTCCGGTTTCCTCCCACACTCTAAAGACGTACATTGGCTTGGTAAAATTATTAAATGTCCCATGCATAGGATAGTGCTAGTGTATGGGGATCGCTTGTCGACGTGAACTCAGTGGACCGAGGGGCCTGTTTCCGTGCTGAACCTCTAAACCGAAACTACATTTTGAAAAGATATTTGTGCAAAGTGGCCGAATGTTAATTTTTGGTTAGAGAGGAAGAAAGGATGAGGGAGGTAATTCCAGTGTTTGTGGTCCTGAGAGATGAAGCCACCAGCCATTGAATGAAGGAAATGAGGTCAGTGCCAGAATTCATAATTATATATGGACAATGGGAGTACGGATATCATGGAGGATTATGAAGGTTTGAAGACATTATGGACAGGCTAGAATGAGATGCGGAAGAGATTAAAAAATGGGAAGAGATTTTATAATGAAGCAATTAATATCAGCAGTACAGGAATGATGGGTGAACAGGACGGTGTAAATTAGAATTCTGATAACAGAGGTGAGGTTGTTAGTAAGAAAATAAATTGTTAGCCAATTGGTTATCCATTCCCTGCCAAATCTGACTTTATCTTATAATATATCATAGAACCTTGTTTCATCTGCTGCTGCTTTGGTTATTGTTCTAAACTCCATTTTATGGCTACTAGCTTCATACGATGAATTTCATCCACATATCTGTGCCAATACTAAATTTGCCTATGTCAATTTCCATAATACAACCTGACTCGTTTCCATTCAGCTCCTCTGCTATGACTAATCCATGTCAGACTTGTGTTCAGTCTTGACTCTACCTATTGTATTAGGCACATGTGCTGTAGCTTCTGTAAAGTTGAGGTCATCCCAACTTGCCCCAAGATGCTGTCGCCATGTACTCCTATGGTCACTGACCTATCCATTGCTCCAGTGGCAATGTCATGATTTTAAATTTTCCATCCTTGTTTCAAAGGTATTTATTACCTTGTAGCCTCCACCTTTGTGTCGTGTTTCAGCCATAAACTCTTCCGAGACACTTGTTTCCAACTCCCTACTGGAATCTAATTGCTCTGCTGCTGGTTTCTGCTGCCGACATTAAGCTTTAGAAACCTGATTCTAATTCCTCTCCACTGCGCCATCTCTCTTTCCACTCGTTAACACTTGCCATCCTTTTCTAATATCCTGTGTAGTTCAGTCCCTGATGCTGCTCTCATGAAGGAACGTGCCATTTTGCATTGTCAAAGATGCTCAGCAAACATACTGTAGTTTTATTTTTCTGTCATTGCATTGGTTTTGAGCTAAGCACCCATTCCCAGCTCTGTTTGGTCGTGATCTGGATAGACAGTATTTTTTTAATTTTAGATTTTTGCCCATTTGATACTAATTGAGAGCTAACAGATGAAAATCCACCCAACATCCACTATCACCTTTTATTAAAATTGTATTTGGTTATATAATTTCCATTCGGATGCATTTTGTTGCAAATGCCACTGTCTCAGTCTTTTTCCATTAAGATTTCAGTCTACGCTGTTTATCCATCACGTTAATGTCACCCAGTTCAATCTGCCTACTCTTGTTGATGATACCATCCCATAGCTTCTCCTGAGTCTTTGGTTATAGCAGCGAGAGTCCTCATTTGGTGGAGTTAGGAGATGGTGGAACTCATTTACAATGAGCAATTTTCCTGAACTTAAGGCAGTGAGAGGATAAATAGTAAGATTAAACGAGAACTTACGTAAGTTTGAAGTTTGATCTTTATTTTATGAGGAGTTACGCAGGTGATTACGTGAAGAACCCCGCCAGTGCGCCTGCGCGTCAATCTTCAAAGCAGCGGTGTGAAATCACAAAAAACAACAACCGAAGTAATATAGTCTCATACTAAAACGAGTAAGACAAGAACTTCCATCTGACCTTTATGATAGAGGGTAGGGTCGTGGTGGGCACGTAATCACCTACGTAACTCCTCATAAAATAAAGATCAAACTTCAAACTTAGGTAAGTTCTCGTTTAATCTTACTATTTTACTTCGGAGTCACGTGAGTGACTACGTGAAGATTTTAAAGCTTTGTGATTTCATGCCGTGGATCAATCCCGGCTTCTCACTGCATAGATTGACTCGGAACGAGAATAATCAATCATGCATTCATAATAACATTTGTACCACAAATGCAGTAATTCATTTCAATAATGAAATGAATCAGATCCCCTTTAAACCAGAGGAATTTACACAGAACTTAAAATAGTTTCTGCAAACAACCCCGCATTAACAATAGGCCGATGGTAAAAATGTTGAAACATCAACACATTGGACCACCCGGCGGCTGCGAGGATATGGTCGACGGGGCCGTCTTTTGCCCTGGCCGCCGACATTTCTGCTGCCCTAGTCGAGTGAGACGTAAAAACATAAGTGTTAATACCGGCAGCTGTTAAGACTTCTTTTATCCATCTGGAAATAGTCTGTATTGAAACTCTCTTGTGTGGTTTCTTGTGTGTGATCAAAAACCCAGTTTCCGTATTCTCAAATTCTTTGTGACCTCAATGTATTGTAATAAATATGTCTTAATACAGAGACATGGATCATTTGGATATGCTGCCAGCATAATTTTAAATCCTGTCACACCTGGCCTAATTTGCTTTAGTAGGTCATAGATATAGAATGTAACCTTGTCTTCAGTTACTTCCATACTGTCTATTTGTAATTTTCCAAGTGTTTGCACTCGTTGTGCTGTCACTCATGCCATAAACATGAATACTTTCATACTGAGCTTGACCAAAGGTAAAGACACACTTGATGACCATCACGAAGTAGTTTCAGTACCACACTTACATCCCAGATTGTCACGTACCTAGGTTTCGGTGGTTTGGAATTAAAGATTCCTTTCATTAGTCTGGAAACAATTGGGTGTGACCGAATTGAGTTTCTTTCTGAATCCAGAACCAAATATGAGAACAATGCACTTCTGGCTGAATTAATTGCACTACAACTCAGACCTTCATCATAATAAAGTTTTGACAGAAATTCTAAACATTTGAAATATCTGCAGTACTTTATTGCACATTCTTTTGTACCCAGAACTCTTCCCATTTCTTAATATAAGAAAGGTACTGTTTTTGAGTGCTCTTCCTCCAGGCTGCCGTAAGCATGTCCACAGAATGCTCAGACAGTCCTCGTCCCAGAAAAGGCATTCTTAAAACCTGCAAATCAACAAATCCAAACGATCATATAATGGATGTTGTTCCCCTGTACAGGGTGCAGCAATAAATTACTATTTTTTGGGACTTTCATCAACATTTGTGTTGTTAATTCTAATATCAACGGATACCATGGCTGTGTAGGCCAATCTGGTACTACCAATACCCTTGAAGCAGCATCTTGCCTGATTTTAAGCAAACATTGGCTTAATGAGGCAGAAAGGTGGAAATATATATGAAAACATACCACCCCAATGTAGCGAGAAAGCATCAATCGCCACTGCTCCTGGATCTGGTTTCCATGAGACATATCTCGATAGCTGATGATTCAAGTCGATGTCGGTCATTCCAAATCTGATGACCTCTTGATTCAACATCCATTCTTTATTATCATGGAACTTTTCGTGACCTGGTGTCTGCTATCGTTCATTCTACCTGGTAGATAGATAGCTGAAATCCAAATGTTCTTTTCAATACACCAAGCCCAAAGTTGATTAACCATTTTGTCACAAGACACCGACTTAATTCCATATCATTAATATAAACAACTACTGTTGTGTTATCAATTTGAACTTGAACATGCTTATTAGTTGTGTTAGAACAATAAGCTTGGAGCCCATAGAAACATCCTAGAAGCTCCAAATAGTTAATTCCCCATGTCTGCAGTAACAATGACTCTTCCTGATTCCATCTGCCTCCTCAGCTAGATGTTAAGTCAGTTGCACCCCATCCTGGTGCACTGGCATCAGTTTGTAATATCATGGAAGGTTGTTCAATCAGCACTTTGCTGGAACTGCTTGAGACATGTAGAATCCACCACTGCAGATCAGAAACAGCATTTGTTGTATGGTTCTATCAAAATGACCAACATGCATTCTCGGTGCCTGTTCTTTAAGTCTCTGCAGCTGTTGATAATGTAATGTTCCGAATTGGACTGCTGAGAATGCTGCTACTAATTTTCCCAGTACACGAGCCACCTGTCTAATTGAAGGTTTTTGCTCGTTTAGGAGATTACTGCAATCTTTAATCAAATCCACCCTTTTCCCTCGGCAAAGTAATATTCATTTGGACTGAATCAATTGTGAACCCCAAATAATTAATAGAGGTACATGGTGTTAACCTAGATTTCTGTGGATGAATTAGAAACCCCAAATTTTCAAAAGTTGATTTCACAACTGCAACAGATACTTCTGTTGACTGTTTTGTCTTTCCTATAATCAAGACATCATCCAAATATGCCATTAGTACATGCCCCTGGCTACTCAGCAAGCCCAGAATTGGTTTTAACAATTTTGTGAATATTCTGGGTGCAGATATTAACCCATTAGGCAGAGCTTTGAACTGCCATAACTGGTTCATCCATTTAAATTTAAGATACTTCCTATCTTCTGAATGAACAGACACTGAATAATATGCATCTTTCAAGTCTATAGTTGCCATATAACATGCTTCTGAAATAAGCTGTTTGGCAGTCACAAATGTTTCCATTTTAAAATGTCTAAATTGCACAAAAGGATTCAGATTTATCAAATCTACAAGAATCCTACATCCTCCATCCTTTTTTGATCGAGGGAATATATTTGACACAAATTGGTGACTTTGGTAGACTGATTTTTCAATAACCCCTTTTTTATATAGGGTTTCAATTGCAACCTGAACCTCCATCACTTCTTTTTGTACAAAGTGCAGAGTTCGGCTAGGAACATGCTGAACAGGCAAATCATAATTTGGATTGAATTCAATTCGAAATCCTTGTATATTATTCAGGATTACCACATCTGAAGTAATTTTCTTCCAATTATTATAGAAGAAATGTAACCTGCCTCCAACCTTTGGACTTAATCCAGTTAGTATGTTCCCATGAGAACCAGGTCCACCTACCTCTTGAGTCATTTGAGTACCCTGAGATTCCTGGGTTCTCCCGGAAGCACGCCCACTGGTTCTTGCTCCCGCTGCAGGCCGCCAACTACGTCCCTGCGTTGATGAGCGACTTGGTCCAGGATCCGTATGACGTCTGAAAGGATACTTCCTCTTTACAGACTTCACAACCATTGATGTCTTCATCAATCCTGTTTTCGCTTCATCTTCCAACTCTTTAATACGTCTCCCGAGATCTCTCCAAAGAGTAAGTTGGGTAATTTGTATATTACTTGGTTTGCAGAGTGCTGCGAATTTCGGATTCATAGTAATAATAATAATAATGGATTTTATTTACGGGCGCCTTATACCGAGGTCTCAAGGACACCATACAGAGATTTATAGAAAACATATAATCAGAATTTTTAAAAAATAAGTTATAAAGACCAATACATAAATCAGGGACAGAATTCCTTCCAAAAACACAAAAAAAAGAAAATCAGAAGCACAACTTGAGGAGAGAGCAGCGGCAATTTTACGCCAGCGTCCACTCCCCCCTCCGACCGCCATCTTGAACACAGACTAACAAATACAATTACAAACAATTACATACAAAAATCATCCCCCCCACAATGATTTCCACTGTGGGGGAAGGCACAATGTCCAGTCCCCAGCCCCAGTTCACCCAAAAAAGTCAGGCCAAATGAGGCCCCCGCTATTGCCTCTATGGAGGCCCGATGATCCTGGCCGTTCTCGCCGGGTGATGTAGCCCTGGCGTCGGGAGAGTCCTCCAGCAGCTGGGCCACCTGGAACGGCCGCATCCCTCACCGGAGGCCGTAACTACGGCTGGAACGGCAGATTTCCCGCAGGCGTCCGCAGCACCTGAAGCCGACAAGGCCGTGCCGACTTGGAGCTCAAGGCTCCCGGTGTTGGAGTCGGCGCCGCCGCCCGCGAATGGTCGCTCCAGTCCCAGAGGTGTTGAGCTCGGCGGTCCAGCTCACCGGAGCTCCAGCGCGTCGGTCCAGCGCGGCGACCCAGGCAAGGCCGTATAGCACTTCTCGAAGTGGGTGCTGCATAGCAACCCCAGTGCTTGCTGATGCAACTTCGTCATCTTTTGGTTGTTACCTGCTATTCTGGTAAAAGCAGTTATTCCAGAACCCAGCAGCTTTAATATTCTCTGCAACTGATTCCAGATACTCTTGCAGTCTCATCCATTTCATGCTGTTCCAGCTAATGGTAAACCAAGTAATTTATTAAGGAGGCCAGTTCTTCCTAATGGCTCTCCTGACCCTGACGGGGCAGCGAATCCTACTACCAGGGGTGGAACATCTGGCAGCTGCCTTTCATCGCCTTGTACAGCCTCACCGTCAGAGTCGGGGTCTGAAATCTCATGACCCGTAGCACGCTCCTCATTCCTGAGGGTGCATTCCATCAGCCCTAAACCAGGTGCTGTTAAGCTGCTCCTGCAGCTTGGATTACAGTACACTCCTTCCTGAGTGAACTTTTGCTCCAACAACCTATGAAAAAGGCTTCTATTTGGGCAATACGCTCGAAAGCAGTATCTAGCCCTGTACCAGGAGCTGTTTGAGCTGTTTCCAGCAGCTTGGCTTTCAGAACACTCCTCCCTGAGTGAACTTTGCTCCAACAGCCTGTGTAAAAGGCTTTCTATTTGGGCAATACGCTCTAAAGCAGTATCTAGCCCTGGAGCTTCTTCATTGCCTGGGACTCCCTCCGTTGGGATTTAAACTTTGTCTTTTGCCCGACAGGCGCTGACTGTGTTTTCACCAGCCCCAGGTCCACAGTCGCTATGCTCACTGCTGGCGACTGTACCGGGGTTTAGAGGCGGTTGGTCTCTAACCGCGGACTCCCGACTTTCCCGACTTCTGTCGGCTATGTCGCTCGCCTCTTCCCCCTGTCCGTTTTTTCCCATGGCGTCTGTGGAAAAAAATCGCCATAGACCCACAGTAAACGGACCTGGAAAACCTGTAAAAAAGTTTTTACTTACCTTGTAGTTGAAAAACTACAAACCACTCGAGGAGCACTGCTCCTCACGTCCGTTTGCGTCAAGGCGTCTGACGTAATGACGCGCAGGCGCACTGGCGGGGTTCTTCACGTAGTCACTCACGTGACTCCGAAGTAAAATCCATCACATTATGCAGATTTTTTTCAAAGGGCTCAGCGTTACGTTTGGTTTATTCTGTAGCTCCAATGGCTAAAATCGTGCACCAACTACCTTGGGATTATTGGAAGGGCAGATCATTGAAGCTCCGTCTTGACCTTGGGAAAACATGCAATGTACACTCCACTTGTTACTGCTACTTGCTGTCTGCCTGTAGATGGCAAAACATCATTTTTTTTGTGTCTCACTTTCATTGTTCATTGTTTTGAAAGAAAATTAAATTTAGAAAAGCACACATTTGTGGTGGCATGATGGTATAAAAGATAGAAACATAGAAAATAAAGAAACAGAAAATAGGTGCAGGAGTGGGCCATTCGGGTCTTTGAGCCTGCACCGCCATTCAATATGATCATGGCTGATCATGCAGAATCTGTACCCTTTTCCTGCTTTCTCCCCATATCCCTTGATTCCGTTATCCCTTAGAGCTGTATCAAACTCTCGCTTGAATACATCCAGTGAATCGGCTCCACTGCCTTCGGTGGCAGAGAATTCCGCAGATTCACAACTCACTGGGTGAAAAAATGTTTTTCCTCATCTCAGTCCTAAATGGCCTTGCGTTATCCTTAAACGGTGATCCCTGGTTCTGGACTTCCCCAATGGGGAACATGGCCTTGCGTTATTCTTAAACGGTGACCCCTGGTTCTGGACTCCCCCAAAGGGGAACATGGCCTTGCGTTATTCTTAAACGGTGACCCTGGCTCTGGACTCCCCCAATGGGGAACATGGCCTTGCCTTATTTTTAAACGGTGACCCTGGCTCTGGACTCCCCCAATGGGGAACATGGCCTTGCGTTAATCTTAAACGGTGACCCTGGCTCTGGACTCCCCCAATGGGGAACATTTTTCCTGCATCTAGCCTGTCCAATCCATTAAGAAATTTTTATGTTTCTATAAGATCCCCTCTCATCCTAAATTCCTGTGAATATAAGCCCAGTCAATACATTCTTTCATCATATGTCAGTCCTGCCATCCCGGGAATTAACCTGGTGAACCTACGCTGCACTCCCTCAATAGCAAGAATGTCCTTCCTCAAATTAGGAGACCAAAACTGCACACAATACTTCAGGTGTGGTCTCACCAGAGCCCTGTACAATTGCAGTAGGACCTCCTAGCTCCTATACTCGAATCCTCTTGCAATGAAGGCCAACATGCCATTAGCTTTCTTCACTGCCTGCTGTACCTGCATGCTTACTTTCAGTGACTGATGTACAAGGTCACCTAGTTCTCGTTGCACCTCCCCTTTTCCTAATCTGACACCATTCAGATAATAATCTGCCTTGTTCTTGCTACCAAAGTGGACAACCTCACATTTATTCACATTATACTGCATCTGCCATGTATCTGCCCACACACCCGACCTATCTAAGTCACCCTGCAGCCTCATAGCATCCTCCTCGCAGCTCACACCGCCACTCAGCTTTGTTTCATCTGTGAACTTGTAGATGTTACATTTAATTCCTTCGTCTAAATCGTTAATATATATTATAAATAACTGAGGTCCCAGCACTGAGCCTTGAGGCACCCCATAAAAGGCCTGTCTCACGAGTCTGCGGTCATTGGCGGCGAAACGGGAAGAATCTGCCGCCATAGACCGCGCACTCGTGAGAACGCACAATTCCGGGGCCGTGCGGCGGTGTTCCCAACACCGCATGGTGCTAAAATAAAACCTACACTGTTTAAAACTATATTCTTACCGCACAACCTCCACCAGTGATGCACGAGTGCGGCACGGCCGCCCGCACGGGCCGCCGCCAGTGTGGCTCGAGCGCCATGCGTCAAACCTCCACTGCCACAGCCTCCGCCAGTGAGGCACGTGTGCGGCACGGCCGCAGGCACAGCCACCGCTACAGCGCCGCGATCAGGACGGCCGCCGCCACAGCCGCCGCTAGTGAGTCACGTGCGGCGGGCCGACGTCATCGCAGTCAGCCCGCCCTTTTTTTTACTTACCGCAAGCATGTGGGACCAGCCGTATTTGAATTACTTGGCCCCCGCGCAGCATCCGTGCAGTGCTCCAGTGGATAGGCTCGGCGCTCTCGCCGTTGCCGTGCGGTCCCCGCTACCGGCGACGCCGCGCTTCACCGCCGATGACCGCAAACAGGTAAGACAGAGCCTTTAGTCAATAGACAATAGACAATAGGCGCTGGAGTAGGCCATTCGGCACTTCGAGCCAGCACTGCCATTCAATGTGATTATGGCTATTCATCCCCAATCAGTACCCAGTTCCTGCCTTCTCCCCATATCCCCTGACTCCGCTATCTTTAAGAGCCCTATCTAGCTCTCTCTTGTAAGTAACCAGAGAACCGGCCTCCACTGCCCTCTGAGGCAGAGAATTCCACAGACTCACAACTCTCTGTGTGCAAAAGTGTATCATCTCATCTCCGTTCTAAATGGCTCACCCCTTATTCTTAATCTGTGGCCCCTGGTTGTGTCCCCCAACATCGGAAACATGTTCCCTTAATAATCTTATATGTTTCAATAAGATTCCCTCTCATCCTTCTAAATTCCAGAGTATACAAGCCCAGCCGCTCCATTCTCTCAGCATATGACAGTCCCGCCATACCGGGAATTAACCTTGTAAACCTATGCTGGACTCCCTCAAAAGCAGGGATAGTCACTGCCTGCCATTCTGAAAAGGACCAGTTAATTCCTACTCTTTGCAAAGGTTTTTTGAAAGTCCAGATACACCACATCCACTGGCTCTCCCTTATCCATTCTACTTGTTACATCCTCAACAAATTCTAGAAGATTAGTCAAGCATGATTTCCCCTTCGTAAATCCATGGTGACTTTGACTGATCCTGTCACTATTTTCCAAATGTGCTGCTATTACATCTTTCATAATCAACTCCAGCATCTTCCCCACTACCGATGTCAGGCTAACTGGTCTATAATTCACTGTTTTCTCTCTCCCTCTTAAAAAGCAGGGTGACATTATCTACCCTCCAATCCACAGGAACTGATCCAGAGTCTAAAGAACATTGGAAAATGATCACCAATGCAGCCACGATTTCTAGAGCCACCTCCTTAAGTACTCTGGGATGCAGACCATCAGGCCATGGGGATTTATCTGCCTTCAGTCCCAATAGTTTACCCAATACCATTTTCAGACTAATGTGGATTTCCTTTAGTTCCTCCCTCCCTCCAGATCCTCGGTCCCCTAGTATTTCTGGGAGATTGTTCGTTTGTGTCTTCCTTAGTGAGGACTGAACCAAAGTACTTGTTTAACTGGTCTGCCATTTCCTTGTTTCCCATTACAAATTCACTTGTTTCCGACTTGTAAGGGACGTACATTTGTCTTCACTAATCTTTTCCTCTTCACATATCCAGAGAAGCTTTTACAGCCCGTTTTTATATTCCCCGCAAGCTTTCTCTCATTCTCTATTTTCCCTCTCTTAATTAACCCCTTTGTCCTCCTCTGTTGAATTCTAAATGTCTCCCAGTCCTCCGGTTTGCTGCTTCCTCTGGCCAATTCATGTGCCTCCTCCTTGGATTTAACACTATCCCTAATTTCCTGTGTTAGCCACGGTTGAGCTGCCATCCCTGTTTTATTTTTACGCCGGACAGGGTTGAACAATTTTGTAATTCATCCATGCGATCTTTACATTTTTGCCATTGCAAGATAGTGCTGTTTCCCCACACGGACAGCAAGAGGGTGTCAATGTGATCTCTGGGCCTGTCAGGTAGTGCTGGTCCTTGTGATCGCTTGTTTTTCCATCCGGTGCCCCAGTTTCCTCCCACATTTGAAAGAAGTGCTGGTAGGTTAATTGTTTAACGTGAATTTCCTTAGTGTAGGTTAATTGCTGAAGAATCAATGGGAGTAGATGGACATGTGAGAGGTAGTAAGTTCCAGGGATACAGGAAAATGACAAAGGATTGGGCCTGATGGGGTTACTTTGCTGGGAGATGTCACGGAACTGAGGGGGTGAATGGCTGCCTTCTGTGTCATATGGAATAAGTTCAGTTTCCATTCATTTGTTTCCCACCCATCGTGAATTTAATTAAAATCCGTCTGATTTCTAGATGCAGTGTGATTTTGTTAGATGGGGTTCTTTATATCGAATCCAATTAATACGAGTCTCATTCAGCTTTGTGCTGTCGTTGCAGTTACCAGACTGGAAGAGCGGGAGGCAGAGATGAAAAAGGAATACAATGCTTTACATCTGAGACACACTGAGGTAAGAGACCGACAGTCAATACTCGCATGAAAGCAGCTGACTTTTGACAGTGCGTAAGCCTGAGGTAGCAACAAAGTGTCATCATGGGGTGACTTGAGAGGTGGACTTTGGTGTTTTGTAGCAATGTGCAACTCCTCTAACCCTAAGTTGAAACACATGGGAATAAAGTTGCATGTTCAATGTTAAGTATAATTTTATAAGGAAGGCACCAATTGTCCTTCATAGAAACCATCGATTTTGTTGTTCCATTCTTTTCTACAAATGTAAATCTGGTGTTTTCAATAACTGGTCGCTAGTCTTTTCGATCAGATTACCTTAATGCAGCTAATCATATGATAAGTAAAAATTTAATTAATTTTGCTTCAGATTGTAGATATCTTGCTTTATTTATACTCTTGAAAAGTAATGTTGTCCCAAGATACTTTGAAACCATTCCCAATATTTCAGGTATTTTGTTGGAGTAAAGTGTTCTAAGTTGGATCAGCAGTGAGGCAGCTTCGAACATGTGGAACGAGCAAGAGTGGCAGCGAACAATGTTCAATCCCTTGTTGGGGTTGATGAGGCAGATTTACATATCTGCTCCCTGCATCCTGTTGTGATCATAACTTCACTAGAAATAGGAAGTATATTGTTGTAGGTTTCAGTAGTCAATACATGTGTCTTTAATTGTAAATATTTCTTACTTTCAGGCCATTTCTTTACCTGAGCTTGAATGGTTTTTTTCTGTTGTCCAGGTTTGTGTGTACTGGTTGGGTTTACATGGATAGATCGACGTGCAGTCACAAGATTCTAGGGCCAGTCTAACCTTGTAATTGTCCATTTTTCCCGATTTCCTTCCTGTTCATTTATTATAATCTTGATTCAGAAAGATAAGGTCCATATTCTTTTAAAGTTTGAAACATGTGAAGCAATTAAATCCCAAAAGGACTCGACAGGGTTGGTGCTCTCAACTCCACTAATCTTTATGAAGTTCTGAAATGTAACACTTGGTGGGGGCTCTGGAACCAAGAGGCATAGCCTTGAGATTGGATTGAAATGAGAAGGGATTTTCTTTCCTCTCAGAGCTGTGGAATATTCTACTCCAGGCAACTGTGAGTCATTAAGTATTTACAAAGTTGAGGTGGATTTTTGTGCAATAGCAGAATAAAGATTTATGGGGATCATGAAAGAAAGTGGAGATGAAACCAAAAATCTGTTCGGCCATGGACTTACAGAAGGGGTCTTTCTGAACAGCAGATCAGACTCGTGGAGCTGAATAGGCCTTATTCCTTATCTGGACTTCTGTTATGATTCCTTTCCTCCTTGGTTCCTTGCTTGTTTGTTAAAATACTTCATAGTTTGGTGCTGGATCACTCTCCCAAACCTTTGCTCAGCAAAGCAGGAAGCATGGGTGAGAAACCTAAACACTAAAAGAGCTTCAGGTGCCGGCAATCTGAAATAGAAATTGGAACGCTATAAACGCACAACAAGTCATCTGGGGAGAGAGAAACAGTTGTTGTTTCAAGACGATGACATTTCTTCAGAATCAAGAAAACATATTTTATAATGCAAAGAAAGACAAGGGATGGAGAAAACAAGGGTAATTTAACATGGCCCTCTCTTGATCATCATGTTCTCCTGGCCTCAACCTTATCAGGGACAATTACTTTTCATCATACCTTCCCCTTCTCTGAGACCTCATTCCATCAAAAGGACCAGAAAATGCAGTAGGCTGTTCCTTGGACTTGGGATCCAAAATCGATCTCTAACGTGCCTTGGAAGTAATTGTAGATGTAGTTTTACTCTGTATCTATTCATGCTGAGTTTACTTTCCAGATTTATATTCCCAGTACTGGGAGAATGATGATATTCATTTGAACTGGGTTTAGAAGGGCCCTGACCTGAAACGTCACCTATCCATTTTCTCCAAAGATGTTGCCTGATCCGCTGAGTTGCTCCAGCATTTTGTGTCTATCTTTAGAAATAAATGTCACAATTGAAATGGAGTAAAACGAAGACACCGGGGACTACAGCTGCTGAGGTCTGGAACAAAAAATAAACTGCTGGAGGATCTCAGTGGGACAGGCAGTATCTGTGGAGGGAAATGGATGGTCAATGTTTCTGGTCAAGACCCTCCAACTGGACAAAGAGTAGAGAGGAAGTACCTGTATAAAGAGGTGGAATAAGAGGTGGCACGCTGGATCCAGGTGAGGAGGTCTGTCTTGATCAAAAGGTGAGACCATTTAAGGTGAGACCAAATGCAAACTTGGGGATAGCACCTCGTATTCTCCCTGGGTAGTCTACAGCCTAATGGCATGATTATTGAGTACTCTAGTTCAGGTAATGTGCTTCCCCTCTGTCTCTGCCTCCCTCCTTATCTACCGAGACTCACATACCCTTCAAACACCCTACCCCCTCTCACCCAGTTCCTTCCCATCCACTCCATCGGCCCATCACCCACGCACTCATCTCATCGGGGTCCCTTCCACCCCATTGTTCCCATCTTCACACCATACCTCCTTTACTTGGTCCCACGTTTCCATCTGCAGCCTCTGGTTACCTCAACCGATCATGTTCCAGTCTCTATTGCTATCTCCTCCACCACCTGAGTCTACCCACCAATCCATCCCTTCTCACCTCGATCCACCAACTGCTTTCCAGCTTTTGCCCCACCTTTTTATACTGGTTATCTCCCCTCCACCCTCAGTCCAGATGTAGGGCCTTGACACAAAATGTTAACTGTCCATTTTCTTTTCATACTGCACCAGAGAGGTGGAAGCACATTCTAGACTGCCACCTCCATGTGATGGTAATGTGCTGCTTACGTGACCTGTATGTCCATCAAATGGATGGAGAAAAACGATGTGGCATTATTTTGGAGGAGGTCGGCTAATTGGTGCAACAGGTAGTGCCGCTGGCAGAGCTTGCACATTCTCTCTGTGACCACATGGATTTCCCTGGGTTCTCCAATTCCACTCAAAAATATGATGCAAGTTACACCTAGTGTCACTAGATGACTGGAACTGCCAACTGTATTCTGTTGTGCTGAAGCAAAGCAAGAATTTCATTGTCCTATCTGGGACACATGACAATAAACTTTCTTGAATCTTGAACTGGGGGGAGTTAATGAGTATGTGAAGGAGAATAGGCTCAGTGGTGGCATGAGTGTGAGGAGAACTCTCTGAGACTTGGCATAGACGCAATGCACCAAATGACCTGATTCATGAGAAAATGTGAGAACTTAAAACAAGTTTGGTGTCTAACTTTCCTTCGTCCTGATAACAGGTCATCTCTCTGAAATATTAACCCTGTTTCTCTCTCTACGGGTGCTGCCTGACCTGTTGAATGTTTATGGCATGTTCAGTATATATCTGGCATAGATTAGCAATTTTGCAGGTTGCTTCCTGCTGCCATGACCTTAAACATCAAAGCAAACATTATACATTATCACAAAAAATGTAGCATTGAATTTCTGGATACAGACTTTTAATTTTCCTTTCTAGTGCATTTTACATTCTAAACTCTTTTCAATGTCAACAATTGATTGAGTGACATGAGCACAATATTAATTCCAGTTATTCTATATTTTAACATGTTATTCCTTTCATTTCATTTTTGAAACTGCATGTCCAACCATATTTACATGAGCCCGAATCACACACTCCAATGAACTGATAATGCAGAGGGGTGAGATCTGTTGTACAAGATCTAAAATATAAAGATGAATGGAACTTGATGCAATGCTATTTAATATAATGGGTAGTGGAATGTCAAGAAATGGTATCCTCTAATATTTTTATAAAGTAGTTTACTGAATATACCAATAAAAAGACAAGAGAATGTTTTGTTTTCAGGAAGTCGCCCAATTTCTTGAGGTGTATGCATCACATAATGTCCTGGACAAGTTAGTCCATTCTGTGAATGGAGTGCTGACATGATTTGTAGGTTTACAAGGTTAATTCCCGGGAAGGCGGGACTGTCATATGCTGAGAGAATGGAGAGGCTGGGCTTGTACACTCTGGACTTTGGAAGGATGAGAAGGGATCTTATTGAAACATATAAGATTGTTAAGGGTTTGGACACGCTAGAGGCAGGAAACATGTTCCCGATGTTGGGGGAGTCCAGAACCAGGGGCCACAGTTTAAGAATAAGGGGTAAGCCATTGAGAACGGAGACGAGGAAACACTTTTTCTCACAGAGAGTTGTGAGTCTGTGGAATTTTCTGCCTCAGAGGGCGGTGGAGGCCGGTTCTCTGGATACTTTCAAGAGAGAGCTAGATAGGGCTCTAAAAGATAGCGGTCAGGGGATATGGGGAGAAGGCAGGAACGGGGTACTGATTGTGGATGATCAGCCATGATCACATTGAATGTCTCGAAGGGCCGAATGGCTTACTCCTGCACCTATTGTCTATTGTCTATTGTTTATTAGAATGAGGCTTCCTCTTTTTTTTGTGCGACTAAATAATTATTTTGTGTTGCAGATGATCCAAACTTATGTGGAACATATAGAACGATCCAAACTGCACCAAGTAGGGGGGAATATGCAATCAGACGGAACAATGACTGGCAGGAACAAGTAAGCTTTGTGTAATGCCAGCTGTTTTTGTGGTGATAGGTTGTAGGTGGTAGACTGCATGCACAGGGTGGCTTAGAAAAACATCGATATAAGTCATATTTTTAACTGCACTGACAGATCCATGAAGAATCCCCATGACTACCTGATTGAGCCTCAATTTTCAGTTTGGAAAATGGAATCGGAAACGTTTGTTTGTAATGTGATGTTATCACGTTACTATTTTCAGTGCATTTTACTTCAGTCAGTAAAGGAATTTGTACTGTCATTGTGTATGGTACTGCCATTGGAGAGTTTAACAGCAGTGGTCATGATGAATGTCACATCAATTTCTGTCAGGGTCAATTAATTGTCTTGCCTTTATTGGCATTTTTCTGTCGGGATTTTCTCGGAAATTTGCTATTATACTGCAAAAATCAAAGTGGAACTTTAGACGGACATTTTTGGTGTGATAGAGGAATGAATTTTCATCTTGGCAATATTTTATATAATACAGAGATGCCTGGGTGAGTTGAATGCTGGAAGATTATTTGAGAAACTTGCAGAAACTTGCATCATGTAGCTGGAGATTGTAAATGCCAAATTATCAAGCCCAAATCAAAATTTGGAAGGCAGGAGGCTTCCATCAGCTGTAATTAATGCTACTTTTATTGATTTCTTTAATAAGGAGCTGAGGTATTGGCACAAAGGAACAAGAGTAATGCCAGTTTCAGCATCATCGGGCATCAATTGTAGCCCTGTTGTAATGAAGTTATGAACACCTGGGTTTCACTCGGTGGTGTTTAGCAGTGACAAAATTACTTAGATGCGGGACCAAGTACTTCCTTAAATGGTATTGGTGCAGTGAGAGCAGATGCACACTTTTCTTGAAGAGCATTAGACAAATGTTCCTGTTTATTGCTTATGTTAAAAGTTGGGGAGCGGTTTGTCCATATAAATAAATACATGAGTTAATAACATTGGAAAGCAGTTGGAGGAATAGGATGTGTGGTCTCTTGAGCGGCTATGGACATAGAAAAGTACTGTACAGGTACAGGCCCTCTGGCATACCATGTCTGTGCTGCCAAGGATGCCAGTCTGACTAATCCCATTTGCCTGCACATGGTCTGTGTCTATTCCCTGTCTGTTCATGTGTCTGTCTAAATGCTGCTTAAACATAGCTTTTATGTCTGCTTTCAGACACCTACCATTGTGCGTGTGCCCGTGTGCGTGTGTGTGCGCGCGTGCGTACTGCTCAGCCTTTTTACTCAACCTGCACAGACTTGTATTTCTTCGTATGATTTTGGCCTCTACTGCTGGCCTGAGCTGCATCCCAAGTTCAACTTCCAACTTCATCATCAGTGATCTGTTCTTCCCACATCCATGCAGATAATTCATTTTAAATGGTGTCTTTGTTCTTCATTTGTTGTGTCGTTTGATTGTCCCTGGTGTTTTAGTCAGTGAAGCCCTTGTGCCTATTTGAAAGGTCAGATTCTTCAATGTTTTCTTTACTGACCATTTCCATCAGTCTTTTTGAAAGCTGAAAAATTAAATACTCTAACTAGTTTCCCACAAGACTGAATATGTTTCAGAACAGTTTGCAAATATATACACACAAATAAATAGCAGGACACAGCGAGGCAAATGAAATGATTGATTGGCATTAGTTATTGTATTTACTAATATTGAGTATGATTTAAAAGTAGGGGGGAGGTGGAATTTAAATTTGTATTTTCTACTCGACTGCCTGAAGCAACCAATTAAATTCCACTTTTGAGATAACATTAACCAGGCTTTCTAAAATTCTAAATTATCAGTTTCAGGCATCTTAGGTAAGCACATTTTAAACAATTATGAAAATATTCCAAGAGTAATTATAACATTGTTATCATGCCATTTTAGCAGTATTGTAATTCCCGAAAAAGACTGTCAGAATTGAATGTGATTGTTTTTGTTGAGTAGCCTTTACTGAACATTAAGATATGAACACTGGACATAACCTCAAGCATTGATAATCCTAACATCTATTACCACATTGTCCCTTGAGTATAAGTATAATTTAATTGGAAGAATATGCTGCTTCCCCTGCAGGCAAAACTTTTTTTATCATGGACCTAACGTGAATTTAAAATTGATCCCCCTGTAGTGATATATTCTGATTTGAAAATATAATGAATCTAATTGAAAGGAAAGTGGGTGTCAGTCTGACTTATCTGCATGAGTGAACCTCATTACAATGCAGGTGGTGATGCTGATTGGATCAATGACTGGTGTGTTGTGGTGAATTTAACATCTGGAACAAGGTGCAGTTGAATAATAATAATAATAATAATAATAGATTTTATTTATATAGCGCTTTTCAGGACACAAAGTCGCTTTACAATTGAGAGTCAGGAATAAACAAAACAAAATAGAGCAGTAAGACAGAGGGGAGGGGAACATGGGACTAAGGGTATGCAGTCCACTGAATAAGTCCACTGAATGCTGGTCTCTAGGTGACAAATATTGAGAAAGGTTTAGCCGGAGAGGGAGAAAGGTTTGCTGTCCGTTGAGCTTGTTCTAAAAACGTTCACGTTAAAACAACTCTAAATAGTTTTATGGGAAACAATTGTATTGGGAAATTGATAGCCTGCTGTTGTGAAGGCAAACATGAACTAATGTTTATCAAGAGAGGTCAAGATTTTGAATGGAGTTTCTCTGGAAGGCTTGTGAATTCCCACAACCCAACTATATCTGGCTATGCCATGAGCTTTGAGGACTTTTGCTTTTCTTCCACTGGAATCACAGTGGAAGAACTTTGAAAATCTACACTGAATGACACAGGGTGCGGCACGGTGGCACAGCAGTAGAGTTGCTGCCTTACAGCGCTTACAGCGCCAGAGACCCGGGTTTGATCCCAACTACGGGTGCTGTCTGCAGGGAGTTTGTACGGTCTCCCCATGACCTTGTGGGTTTTCTCCGAGATCTTCAGCTTCCACCCACATTCCACAGACGCACAGCTTTGTAGGTTAATTGGCCTGGTATAAATGTAAAATTGTCCTTAGTGTGAGTAGTGTTGATGTGTGGGGATTGCTGGTCGGTGCAGACTTTGTGGGCTGAAGGGCCTGTTTCCGCGCTGTATCTCTAAACTAAACTAAGCTAGATTGCGACCGTCAGGACCTGAATAATTCTCACTGTGCAACTACTTCTAAACAGCAAGGTCAGACTCTTAACTAATCCAAGTACCTTTGTTTAATTAAGGGATTCACAAACACCCTACACCTACTTTAATTAATATTAGTGGTTGGCATAAGATCCCAGCAATGGGAATTGCATTTGAAATGTAACTTCACATCTGGTTACAACTAAGCACTTAACCCAGAATGCAGGCATCACATTCATAAAAGTATCCAATTAGCCTCGGATTTATGTCGACAAATTGCCTTAAGAGTTCCCAAACTTGCTAACTGCAAATTGTTTCAGTTAATAATACAATATGTGGTTCCACCATTGAAGCACAGCATCTGGTCGTGTGATGAGTTGCAGTGGCTCCATATGCTCTTATAAACTTCTGGATAGGTCAATATCATCTTAAAAATAATTGGGGCCCGCGTCAGTACAGCGTTAGTGCTGAGTTTGTGCCAAAGTTTCTGATAATGCAATGCCGATCCTCCGGGTGATCTGCGGTTATTTTACCAATCTTTTCCTCACCCTATCTTTAGCTTCTGTAGGAAGGAACTGCAGATGCTGGTTCATATCTCTCTACATCACTGTCTATATCTCTCGTTTCCCTTTCCCCAGGCTCTCAGTCTGAAGAAGGGTCTCGACCCGAAATGTCACCTATGCTTTTTTCCAGAGATGCTGCCTGACCCGCTGTGTTACTTCAGCTTTTTGTGCCCATCATGAGCTTGCTGTATTCATTCAAGTGTGTAATTAGCATGCAAGATGAACCTCTTCTGGGAGAATTTCAATGGCCTTATCCCTTGCCATGGTATGAAGTGGCTACTACGTCAGATTATAGAAACATAGAAAACAGGTGCAGAAGTAGGCCATTCAGCCCTTCGAGCCAGCACCGCCATTCAATATGATCATGGTTGATCATCCAAAATCAGTTACTCGTTCCTGCCTTTTCCCATATCCCTTGATTTCGCTAACCCTAAGAGCTAAATCTAACTCTCTTGAAAACATCCAGTGAATTGGTCTCCACTGACTTATGTGGCAGAGAATTCCACAGATTCACAACTCTTTGGGTGAAAAAGTTTTTCCTCATCTCAGTCCTAATTATCCAGGAAAAGTTTGGAAGTTCTCCCTGAGTGATATCTCAGGGGCCAAGTAGGTGCAGGCAGGAGAGCAGCATTCATGGTGTTGGATTCATGCTGACTTCCAGTGGATGTGTCAAGTAATTAAAGAAAATCCTTGCCAGTTAATATGTTTATGATTTTGTCACTGATATCACTACTGGCTATTAGAGATTCAAAACATTTAAGTAGATTTCTACTCTGCCCTGTGAAAGTGAACCACACTGAAGCTATGTCGGTGAATTACCCTACACTGCATCATGTAACATTAACATTTTAGTAACTTAAATTGGCTGCAGAAGTCCTGCATTCATGAATATAAAAGAATTGTATACCTTTAGTATAGATAGTATACCTAAAAGAATATCTTCATGCTGCATTTTATGATTAACTTTTAAAATGATAAATAGGAAGTGTTAGAAAGTTTTAGCATTTGACCTGCTATGTTACAGCAACTATCTGTGACCTGGCATTTCTACACTCATGCTCTCATTGCGCAGTAGAATTTGTTTATGCAATGCTTGCTTTTTCTTTGTGTGTGATGTTGGGGCTTGTCCTACTGGGAGCCAGCTGGCTGTGCGTTTTGCTGGGTCTATGACCCTTGAACTGTGAATTAATTGTGTTCTTCTTGTCCTGCTCTCTGTGCTGTGCTGTTGCTGCTGTTGTGGCTGTTTTCTGTGTTACCACAGTCATCGCCAACCATGGAGAAAAAGGTAAATGCTGTTCTGTCATATCAACTCTTCCGTTTGTTTTGTTTCATTCTTCTTCTGACCCGAGCTGGGAACAATGAGATCTCTTCCAGCTTGGTGGTTTTGTAAAGTTGACAGACATTAACTATTTAGCACGAGTTCTCGCACGCCTAAATCTGATCTTGCCAAATTGCATATGAATTGAGTGTAGAATCTGGGTTTTTATTTGTTTAAAGTCTTATTGGATTGAAGATGAACTTCCAGATGCACAGTCAGAATGAAAGACGCATTTTAGCATCTCCTGGTCTTATTGAGGTAAATGAAAATGATGTTGATGTTGCATCAAGCAGTTAAAGGCCCTGTCCCACTTTCCCGAGTTACGCACAAACTCTCCCGAGTTTTCCTCTTGATTCGAACTCGGGGAATGTCAGGGAATGTCGGTAGCGAGCTCGTAGGAGGCCGTAGGAGTCCGTAGATGTTTAGTAGCAGCTCGTAATGCTAGCCGTAGGAACTCGGGGCATCAGGTAAGTCGGGACATTTTTTCAACATGTTGAAAAATGTCCACGAGTTAAAAAAAATAGCCCCGAGTACCTACGAACGGCTATTACCGTAATTCTCCGAGTACGAATCAAGGGGAAAACTTGGGAGAGCTCGTGAATAACTCAGGAAAGTGGGACAGGGCCTTAGCAATAAATAGTGTAGAAATGTTTTCTTCCAGAATGTGTGGTGTTTGTTTAATTGAATACATTGCAAGGATGATCAGGCACTGCAAAGGGAGGTTTGTAGACACAGGTTTCACATTGGATCGACTACAACTGAGTTAACTGGGTGGGTTAAGTGAAGACAAAGTCCTACTATTATCATGCCAATTAATATCATCCCACAGACCTTCATATAAAATGAATAAATTATGGAACTGAGTGAGTCTTTGACCTGTAGACTTCCATGGCTGTAATATGTACTCAACCAGAAATGAATGGACTGTGAGATAAATGAGCACTTATTTTTAATGCTGATTGAGCAAGGAATATTGGCTTTGAGAATTCCCAGCACTTTGTTTAATTTAACTTAGAGATATAGAATGGAAACAAGCCCTTCAACCCATCGAGTCCATGCCGTCCATCACCCATTCAGATTAGTTCTACGTTTAGCATCCACTGCCGACATGCTTGGGGCCGTTTTACACAGGCCAATAAACCTGCACGTCTTTGGGATGTGGGAGGAAACTGGTCACCTGGAGGAAACCCATGCAACCACTGGGAGAACATGCAAACTCCACACAGACAGTAACCGAGGTCAGGATTGAACTCAGTCTGTAACACTGTGGGGCAGTGAAGGTATGGAAGGTGTCAAGTATCCTCTTGAACTAGCATTGGTTTCCCATTGAGCCCTTGTGCTCTCTGATACATGAGTTATGTGTTGTGATCTGATGTGCACGGCTGAAAATAGTGAAAGGCACAACCAGCCATATCTCTTGCACTATTGTGTGTTTCTCTGTATCTCCTCTGTGAATACCTGTATCTCTTCTCTAGGTGAATTAAAGATGCCACATATTAATTTAAGGGAAAGCAATGGCAGCTTTAGTTAGAACATTTATGTCCCATCTAGTCTGCTCCCATTCCTACTTAATCCAGTTCCAGCAACTTATCTGCCCATTTCTTTCTCACTAAATCACTGGTCCATCTTTCCATCAATGCAGCAGTAAGCTCTGATGATGTTGATGTTCCCATAATGTTAAGAATAGTCTGTTGGACAAAATCAGCATGGTCTCACGTGCTGGTGCTCCTATGGATGAGGCTGGTTGCTCTTTGAAGAGATGATGTATCTAAGAATCCATTGCAGTTTGGAGGTGCCGATGTTGTGGAGCATGATCCATGTTGTTCAATATGGGCCAACGTTTAAGAAACAATTAGACGGATACATGGATAGGACAGGTTTCGAGGGGCATAAGCCAAATGCAGGCATGTGGGGCTAGTGTAGGTGGGACATGTTGGTCGGTGTGGGCAAGTTGGGCCAAAGGGCCTGTTTCCACACTGTATGACTTTCTGACTATGTTCCTTAACCAGTGATCCCAGAAGCAACTGCTGAGGTGTCAAGTTTTACCAAGTCACTTATTTTTATGAAGCAGGAAGGATAGCAATTCCCCGCGCCCATGGAAGATCTAAGGATTAATTGTGGTCTGCAAGAGACCGCCTGTCCAGAGAAAATCTTTACCGATGCCCATGCACTGATTTTTGTTGTAAATGAGTTTTGATTTCTCAGCAGTGAAACACTAGTGTGGCAGACATGCCTCAAATTAAAACTGGCACAGCCATGAGCAAGGTCAATACTTGGCATTAGAATTAGAGTGTCAAATGATGATATAATTAGGCTGAACGGTCGAAAATAAATTAATAATTTGTTTTATTTGTTGATATTTTGTGCTATCTTCAAAAACTATTTGGAAAGTAGAAAATATCTGTTCCTTTTCTTACTGTTAGCAAAAATTCAGGTATGTTAAGGGAGGGAAACAAATCGTGGATGAAGATGAAATTCAAATACATGTACTTGAGGTGGGAAATTTGTCAGAGTTGAAAATCGCCTTTCATCCGCATGCAAGTCAAAGTTCTGCGTCACCGACACTAAATGTATTTTTTTTTTAAGAATTCGATTTTACAAGTAATTAACCAAGTAATTATCCAGAATGCTCCAGAAAGCGAGATTCATAAATATTTGATAGGAAATCCACTGAGTGAAGAATATAATGTGAAATTGATTTTGGAAAACTTGCAGAAGTTTAAATCAATAAGAATGTAAGGGCAGCACTGTGGCATCATGATTAGTGCTGCTTCTTTACAGCTTTGGAGACTTGTTTTAATATGGACCTTGGGTGCAGGGGCTGTGGTGCTCTGGTTTTCTGCCACCTACAGTACATTCAGAAAGTATTCAGACCTCTTCACCTTTTCCACATTTTGTTATGTTACGGCCTTATTCCAAAATGGATTAAATTCATTTTTTTTATCATCAATCTACACACAATGCCCCATAATAAAAAAGCAAAAACAGGTGTTTGGAAATGTTTGCAAAGTAATTAAAAAGAAATAACTGAAATATCACATTTACATAAGTATTCAGACCCTTTACTCAGTACTTTGTTGAGGCACCTTTGGCAGCGATTACAACCTCAAGTCTTCTTGGGTATGAGGCTACAAGCTTGGCACACCTGTATTTGGGTAATTTCTCCCATTCTTCCCTGCAGATCCTCCAAAACTCTGTCAGGTTGGATGGGGAGCGTCGATGCACAGCTATTTTCAGGTCCCTCCAGATATGTTCGATCGGGTTCAAGTCCAGGCTCTGGCTGGGCCACTGAAGGTCATTCACAGACTTGTCACAAAGCCACTCCTGCGTTGTCTTGGCTGTGTGCTTAGGGTCATTGTCCTGTTGGAAGGTGAACCTCCGCCCCAGTCTGAGGTCCAGCATGCTCTGGAGCAAATTTTCATCAAGGATCTCCCTGTACTTTGCTCCGTTCATCTTTCCCTCGATCCTGACTAGTCTCCCAGTTCCTGCCGCTGAAAAACATCCCCACAGCATAATGCTGCCACCACCATGCTTCACCGTAGGTACGGTATTGACCAGGTGATGAGCGGTGCCTGGTTTCCTCCAGACGTGACGCTAGGCATTCAGGCCAAAGAGTTCAATCTTGGTTTCATCAGACCAGAGAATCTAGTTTCTCATGCCTTTTGGCAAACTCCAAGCGGGCTGTCATGTGCCTTTTACCGAGGAGTGGCTTCCGTCTGGCCACTACCATAAAGGCCTGATTGGTGGAGTGCTGCAGATATAGTTGTCCTTCTGGAAGGTTCTCCCATCTCCATAGAGGAACTCTGGAGTTCTGTCAGAGTGACCAAGGCCCTTCTTCCCCGTTTGCTCAGTTTGGCCGGGCGGCCAGCTCTATGAAGAGTCCTGGCGGTTCCAAAATTCTTCCATTTAAGAATGACGGAGGCCACTGTGCTCTTCGGGACCTGCAATGCTGCAAAAATTGTTTTATACCCTTCCCCAGATCTGTGTCTCGACACAATCCTGTCTCGGCGGGCTACGGACAATTCCTTCGTCTTCATGGCTTGGTTTTTGCTCTAACATGCACTGTCAACTGTGGGACCTTATATAGACAGGGGTGTGCCTTTCCAAATCATGTCCAATCAATTTAATTTACCACTGGTGGACTCCAATCAAGTTATAGAAACATCTCAAGGATAATCAATGGAAACAGGATGAATCCAAGCTCAATTTTGAGCGTCATAGCAGAGGGTCTTAATACTTATGTAAATGTGATATTTCAGTTATTTCTTTTTAATTACTTTACAAAAGTTTCGAAACACCTGTTTTCACTTCTTCATTCTGGGGTATTGTGTATTGTGTATTGTGTATCTGGGGTATTGATGATAAAAAAAAAAGAATTTAATCCATTTAAAAATAAGGCTGTAACGTAACAAAATGTGGAAAAAGTGAAGGGATCTGAATACTTTCTGAATGCACTGTATGAAAAATGTTTGTGTCAATGTTTGGTACATTCATTTTCTAATATAATTTAGAATATAATGTAATATAGTGAGTGGAAGGAGAATTGGGAAGGGGGGCAGATTAGTTGTTGGAGATGCAAGAGGAAAAGTGATTAGTGTAGGTTTCGAGCAGACGATTGCCTGATGGTCAGTACAGGAGTGGTGTATATATGGGTCTGTTTCGATGCTGTTACTCTCTGGATGTATTTAGTCTTGCAACTCCAGTACATATAAAACTGATGTTCAGCACTTAACTCCCCCTCTTCTCGTTTCTCTGAGTAGCTGGGACATCTTTGCTCCATAAACCGGCCCTCCCTGTAATTACCACCCTTTGAGCCTGCCTGCTTCTGTCATCTTTCCGATCCTACAGCATAATCGCAGGATTATAGAGCTGGCTAATTCGCTCCTCTCAGAGATTGAACATAAAAACTTTTGGAATGTATTTTCATTTTTGGATTAAATTAGTAATCCTTTGGGAGGTTCCATTTAAAAAGTCAACATTTGGCATTGTGCTCCTTACTGCGAATATTCTGTGTCATGTCTTCCAGATTATAGATACAAACAATCACAGTGGTGCAAGCTGGTAGAGCTGCTGCCTCACAACGCCAGAGACCCAGGCTAAATCCAGACCTCAGATGCTGTCTGTGTGGAGTTTGCACATTTTCCTTATGACCGCGTGGGTTTCCTACTGATGCTTCGGTTTTCTCCCACATCCCAAAGACGTGCGGGTTTGTAGGTTAATTGGCCTCTTTAAAAAAGAAAGTTGCTCCCAATATGTTGGGAGTGGATGAGAAAGTGGGATAACAGAACTAATATAAACGGGGTCATCGATGGTAGGCATGGAATTGGTGGGCTGAAGGGCCTGTTTCCATGCTATCTCTAAAGGTTAAACTGCAAAGGCTAAGAGGCCTTGAAATTGATCTGCACTGTGAAACACTTATTAAAGAGTTGTTACAATCACCAGTTAGGCTGTGTTCCTGCTACCACAACATTTGAGAGGTTACATGATTGCTGGGGTCACACTTCCCATCTTATCCTGCAGTGCTGAGAGGTCCTGGGGAGATGGAATCAGGACACTGATGTGGTGGAGATAATTGATGTTCCTTTGCAGAAGTGCCTGGATTAGTATCACCGGATGGGATGTGGAAATCACACCAATTAATGCAGCAGGGAATTCAGGCGAAACTTTTTAATCCAGGGTGATTGGAATAAAGAACATGAAGCATAAACATCAGCATGGAGCCATTGGACCGATAGCTCATTATATGTTATGTAAATATTATGTAATTTTGTGTATTGGGGTTCCTGGTATTGAAGACTTGAGTCTAATGGAAGACTTGAGTCTAATAGCAGAGTTATCTTTCGATGCTTGAGTTCAACTCAGTGTCTGAATACCTTGGGCTGAATGGATGGTAGCTGTCAGCAGGAAAAAGACTGGAATCCCTCGTTGAATCGTTAGCTCTGTTCATGAAGTGGTTATGGTAACTGTGAGAGCCAGTGAGTACGTCGGCAATTAGATGTAGAGTAACCACTTAACTATTGCCGTGGGATCTGTTCCACTGATGAAATAATCTCCAGGGTACGGGAGCCAAAGTCTAGAGGGCATAGATTTAAGAGGGAAAAAGTTTAAAAGGGACCAGAGGGGTAATCTCCAGAGAGAATGGAGAGTGGAACGAGCTGCCAGACAAAGTGGTCGAGGCGGGTACAATTACAACTCCATAATGTTATTATTCATGGTTATTTTTTTAGTTTCTGCAGTACCACTAATTTTTTTCTTAAATTATTATCTAATCCAATTTATTTTTAATATACGTAAAGTATGTTTTTAACGAATAGCACTATACCATTCATGGCCTTTTAAGCAACATCCTTTAAGAGCTGTAACACTGAATTGCTCTTCAGGCTGCTTGTGAAATTAAATATATTTTTGTGGCCGGCAGCTCCTTCAAGCAGCTGACCTCTTCTTTGTGACTGATCATAAGATTATGTCTTAAGGGATAGGAGTAGAATTAGGCCATTCGGTCCATCAAGTCTACTCCGCCATTCAATCATGGTTGATCTATCTTTCCCTTCTAACCCCATTCTCCTGCCTTCTCCCCATAACCCTGACACACGTACTAATCAAGAATCTATCAATCTCTGCCTTAAATATATCCACTGACTAGGCCTCCACAGCCTTCTGTGGCAAAGAATTCCACACTTTCACCACCATCTGACTAAAGAAATTACTCCTCATCTCTTTCCTAAAGGAACGTCCTTTAATTCTGAGGCTATGACCTCTAGTCCTAGACTCTCCCACTAGTGGAAACATCCTCTCCACATCCACTCTATTCAAGCCTTTCACTATTTTGAATGTTTCAATGTGGTCCCAATCAGGTCAGGAATGCTGTGGAAGAGGAGATATTCACATAATGCTTATGCATGTCATTTTGGTCTCAATTGACTCAAATGAGACGGGAGATAAGGGAAGATGTAAAAATATACTCGAGTCACAACTGCAGATGTTTAGATCCATTTATATTTTATATGTTCCCAAACATTCCCACATTCGTACGGGGCTGAAAACGTGACATCAGGTATAGAAGACACTGAAGAAGGTGCAAAAGAGATTTACAAAAGCTCTGAGATTATAGCTAGCTTAATGGATTGAACAGGCTGGGGATACTTTCACTATAATTGCAAAATCAAGTATTTATTTAAAAGACTTTCAGATTGTGAAAACACAGATTTTGGAGTAAGCTAAGCCATAATTAGGGGTGCAGAAATATCCAGTATTCACTGGAAATTTAATGGACAATTTACCAGAATCCACACAGGCGGTAGTTAGAATGTGGTGTTGAGATAAAGGATGTCGAAATGGGAAGTTAGATAAATGAACAAATGAGAAAGGGATTGATGGGGTAAAGAGAAGTGAAAGTCTTAAGCCCCTGTCCCACGATGCGAGTTCATCCAAGAGCTCTCCCGAGTTAAAAAAAAAACAAAAACTCGTGGTACTTCATCAAGAGTATTTTTTTACTCTTGGAAATTTTTCACACTGTTGAAAAAACTTCACGAGTTTCCGTGTTTCCCGAGTACCTGCCGTTAGCATTACGAGCCACTACGAGACATCCACGAGCTCCGACATACCCGCTACGTACATTCTACGTACTTACCACGAGTGATTTTTAAAAAAACTCGGGAGAGCTCTTGGGTAAACTCGCATCGTGGGACAGGGCCTTTAGGGAGCAATACATAGGGTTTGAAGGAATTGGGCTGTAATTCATCTGATTTCATGTAACATGGCAGATAAAATTGTAGCACGATGGCACATTTTGTAGGAGAGAATTGACATACTGTGTCATGATCAAGAAGGCATGGTCTTTCTAACACCATTTGTTGTGTTGCCATCTTGGGGAACAATCTGGTAGGTGTTGGCCATAGGAAAGGACTATCTGATCATTATCACATTGTTTGTGGGAGTAAATTGGCTGCATTAGTTTATTGTAGCAGAGCCTATATTTAACAAGAAATTCATGAACTGAGGTTGTAAAAGCCCCAAAGGAATGAAAGTTTTTTTTAACACTAAAGGCAACTGCAGATGAGTATTGATGTCTGTAAGTAAGCTACAGGCATTGACAATAGCTATTGCCTTTATTTGGGGATATTGTGATTTGTGGGAGTCTTTCGTGAAAGGAAGAGCAGAAACTTTCTTAAAAAGTTGAAGCTTGTGTTTATTTATTTTAACTCCAAAAGGATAGAGAGAGCCCATCACCTTCCAGATGTAACAAGTTCAAAAACGTTCAAAATGTGAAGGCATTGTTCTTGGATCTGGATATGGTTAGTCCAGAGAGGGAGCTCAAAAAGGCTTGAGAGGGCGCAGAAAAAATTCACGAGGATGTTGCTGGGATAGGAGAACTTGAGTTATAAGGAGGGTTTGATAGACTGGGACTGTATCCCTAGAACAAAAGGGACTAAAGGGCCTGTCCCACTTGGGCGACCTAATCCGCGAGTTCTGGCGAGTTTGCCCTCGACTCATACTCGCAGCCTGGTCGACACGAGGTCGTAAGAGGTCTTCGTAACTCTCCTTCATGCTCGAGAGTGGTCTCCGCGTACTCAAGGCCTCAGCTTGGTTGCAAAGTTTTTTCAATGTGTTAAAAAATGCCCGTGAGTAAAAGAAACGGTGGCCATGGAAAAAATCGATACTTTTTTTACTCGTAGGTTTAGTCGTAGTAGGTCATAATAGGTCGGCATGTTAGTCGTAGGTAATCGAGGATAGTCGAAGGTAGTCGAAGGTAGTCGTAGATAGTCTTCAACATAGTCGAAGGGAAGTCGAAGGAGATCGTCTTCATAAAGTGAGAGGTTACAGTCTTTCTCCGAGGGTAGGAAAACCTAAAATTAGAGGGCATAGATTTAAGGTGAGAAGGGAAAAATGTAATTGAGACCCAGGTGACATGTTTTCCCAGACAGTGTTATATATATGGAACAAGCTGCCAGAGGAAGTGATAGAGGCAGGTACAATTGCAGTGTTTAAAAGACATTTGAGTAGGTTCATGGATAGGAAAGGTTTCAAGAGGTATGGGTCAAATGAAGACAAATGGGACCAGCTAAGGAAGACATTTCTGTTGGCATGGGACAAATTAGAGTCAGAATAATACAGCATAGAAACAGGCCCTTCAGCCCAATTATTTTCCAAAGAAATATTTTATAAGTGTGGTCACTTCTAATGTTGGAGATGTGTCAGCCAATTTGCAAATGGCAACTTCCCGCAAGCAGCAGTTCTATAATGATCTGGCGATCTCTTGACTGAGGGATAAATATCCCTCCTTTACCAGAATTTGCTCTTCTTCAAAATGATGTCATGTATTTTTCTACATCTGCCTATGAGAGCTGACAAAGTATCTGTTTAATCTGAAGATGGCACTCCCACATCTCTTTCAGCACACGTTTAGAGCTGGTCAGAAGAAGGATCATGACCCGAAACGTTACCTATCCATGTTCTCCAGCGATGCTGCCCGACAAGCTGAGTTACTCCAGCACTTTGTGTCTTTTTTTGCAAATCAACATCTGCAGTTCCTTGTTTCTGCGTTCAACACCCCTTCAGTGCTGCAGAGGAATATCAATCTAAATTTTTGTGTGTCATCTCTGAAGTAGGACTTGGCCCAAGCTGAAAGTGTTACCAGCTGAGCCATAGATATCACTCCAATTGTCTTGTATATACTTTATGATGGTGTATTAATCCAACATTTGAAAATATAACTTTGTTTGATATGGGTATGTTGGATGAGTTTTACGTCCATCTGATAATGACTGTTGTGCAACATGCAAAAAACATGTAGGAGTCTGCATTTTGAATTAGCAGCAAATCTGCACGATTGGTAGTTAAAAGAAGCGGCCTTAATATTTGTCAAAACCAATGCAATGAGAGAATTTTTTGAGAGGATTCTTCAATTGCACATTGTTTCCCTTTTTCAGTAGGAAGGAACGGCCAAACACCTTGGGCCTCTTCCCAGTGTTGGATGGGAACCTCCGCGGGCAGCAAGTTGGCCGTGTTACTCCTGGTTCTGACAACTGGCATCTGAGTGACCTGAGTCAGCCTCCATCGAATTGTAGCCTGAAGGTGAGTGAGACTTGTAACCAGGCGAAAAAAAGCCATCAGGACCTTCATTCCTAGTTGAAACAATCTCTGAAGTTAGAAGAGTGGCATTGTTTTCTTGAGAAAGGTTGCTCCTTGGCTTTTAGCATCCTTTAGTTGAGTGGGATTTCCCGAGATATCTATTACATTCTTGGGAGAGAGTATGTTATGGAGTCTTTGTAAGGAATCAATCGTCTGTGCCCAGATACCTTTGTGCCAACATTGTATCTATTTTACATCAGTTTGACAGAGTATTTACTCATGTCCTTGTTGACAAGCATCTCTCAATGGTGCCACTTCATTGGTGATAACACAGTAGGAAAAAAACAAACCATTTCTTAATCTCAACTCTTTCGAACCTTGGGTTTTCATTTTCTGTATTTTGCAACTCAGTAGATCTTTTCCCGTCATTGCCTTTAGTCAGATTTAGTTCCAGCTTTGGAGAATCTGTGTGTCTGTGGTATCTGAATCTCAATTGAACTATCTGCAACAATATTTGACACTAATTTTGAGATAACATTACGAGGAAGTGGCAGCCAAAGGAAGCTACAAGAGTCTACATTAACATCAATTCTTCCTGGAGCTTCTAGGCACCTTATCTGTGACATTAATATTCTTTTGCATACCTTAGTCAATGTAAGAAGAGGGTCTTTCTTATTTGGGCTTTGTGCTTTTTGTGGAGAGAAGGAAAGGGTGGCGATTCGGGTCGGGACCTTTCTTCAGACCCGAAAAGTCACCCGTTCCTTCTCTCCAGAGATGCTGCCTGTCCCGCTGAGTTACTCCAGCTTTTTGGTCTATCGCCGGTTATGATTTATTTTATAAACACAAATCAAAAACATAAATTATGCTTGAGTCTAGCTTGTTTCATGCGTTATGTGCCAGAACTTAATACAAGAGATTCTATGGGGGTTTATGTGGGTTCGTTAGTTTTTGCCCCACTTCCAGGGTACGGCACTGTGAAGGTTGAGGTTTAGAAAAGGATATCTGTCAGTGGAGTATCTGTAGCCTTTCTGTGCCCTGCGGGTATGTTAGCAAGTACTTGGAATGAGGAACCTACTGGCCTCATTAAGGCAGGAGGAGGTCTTCTTCATTGAGGAATGTTGAGGTATGCAACAGCGTGCAGGCTGTACCTCCACAGATTGAAACGTTAGATAGTTTTAGTGAATTAATGGCCCCTTGATTTATTCTCACTGTTCCTGCAAGGGTCTTAATAGGACAAACATTCACAACTAAACTTGGCAGCAGGCATGTTGCTTCAGTGAATCAACATTGGACAAGCACAAGGCAGTCGTCAGTGAATTAATGTTGATTATGTCTCGTGACTAGAATCTTTGATGAATGTAAACTTCTTATCATGTTGATATTTCATCGGTGATCCCAATTATTTTTTATTAATTGCAATTGTTACCTGATTGCTATTCTTAATATTTACACTCAGTATCCTGTGTCCCTTGGCATTTCTAAACAAATTCAGTTGTTTTAATAAACCTGGATCTGATTGTTGCAGTTCTCTGTAGTTCTTATGGTGTTAGGAGTGATTTGGGCCAACCAGCAAGGTTTCCTTGTCTTGTGTTAGGATGATACATCGGAATCTGGGCAGTCGTCAGCTGCTGCCACGCCGAGTACCGCAGGAACTAAATCTAACACTCCAACGTCATCCGTGCCATCTGCAGCCGTCACTCCACTCAATGAAGTAGTTAATCCAATCTACAACGGGGACACCAAGGTCAAGAACCAGCGAAAGCGGGCGAAAGGTAATAGCAGAAACATGGAGGTCCAGGTCACCCAGGAGATGAGGAACGTCAGCATAGGTGAGAGGTTGCTCCTGTTCCCTGATCTTTCCGTGCTCATTGAGTTGCCACTGCTGAGCACAGGAATGTTTGCCAGTGTGCAACATTGTTGTAGTGCCCATGTCTGCGAGTTCATGTATTGGTGACAGGACCACCTAGCCTCACCCAGATCACACTTAGATTACCCCATGCGGTTATTATTCCCTGCAATCCATTGGAACTCTGCTGTTGTTTGTTGCCTGTGCTTACACAAACCCTCACATTATTCTCCATCTAAATGCACTGATTATACATTGCTTTTCTGGCGTGTTCATAAATTACCTCACACACAGGGTGATTACAGCTATGCTGCTAAATAAGTGATCAGGGGTGCCACCATCCAGCTTGTGCTAATATCCTTTTGCTGGAGGATATCATGTGCGCATCGTGATACGGCCACACCACTAAATTTGATGTAGAACATTGTCACTCTTTTGTAACTGTACAGTATCTTGTGTCCTTGCCTATAATACGCTGGTGAAAGGTACTGCTGTTGGAAAAATGGATGTTATTAGCAAATTAATATTTAATTGGGTGAAGTTCGTATTTGTAGAGTGCAAAATAAACCAGTGTGGATCGACACATATTTAATGTGTTCGTAGAGAAATATCTCAACAGGGTAAATAACCCCTGCTAAAGTACCCGGCTTAAATGCCAGGAATGTGAATGCAATATTATTAAGTGCCATTTATCTATGATTTTCACCTTTTAACTCTTTACAATATCTCACTGTATGCTATGCCACTTCTTTCATTATTACCATCCTGACGCACTGTTCCTGCCATATCAGTAAGTAATTCTTCAATCTAATACTCTCTGATATTCCATGTCCATACTTAGTTCAGGATTTATTTTTTACGCACAGAATGGTTAATGGTTTAGCACCACATCTCGGTTGTGAAACTAATTATATGTTTGAAACCATTTGCAGGGATGGGAAGTAGTGACGAGTGGTCTGATGTTCAGGAGATTATCGATTCAACCCCAGAGCTTGATATGTGTCAAGATCCACGCTTTGAAGGACGGGGAGGCAACAGGTAGTTTTTCAGATCCAGCATATTAGTGAAAAGTGCAGTGAGAAAGGCTCCGTCCCTCAGGGTCACCCCAAGGAAACTGTTGGTTTCTTCCAAGGTGCGATAGTCAGGAAAAAGGGCAAATCTTTTGAGTCAACCTTTGTCACAATTATTTTGCTCCAGAACTATTGTGGCTCCTCTAAAGGATAGAATTAGTACAGTGTAATACTGTATATTTTAAGTAACTTTAACTTTAGAGGTAACATAATCGAGGTCGAGGCCACTTTTGTCAGGCAATTGAACTCCCGGCCTGTTGCCCAGGGGAACTGTTTTCCAGCACATTTAAAGAACTGATTGTTATTCATCCAAACACTACTTTCATTTCCTCTAAGTCATTAGTTCCAAAAGATGCCAGGAACAAAGTTGTAGTTGTGCCTTTGGCCATTAAGGAAGCCATTCATGAATGAATGAATAATGTTATCATTACACAGTGATCTGCAGACTCGATCAAATAATTGAACAACATTGCCAATGGTTCTCAATCAGCATGCCTCTCAACTTTTATGCCTCTGTCTCCTTTTAAACTGTAATCAGACTTCCGAAGCAGAAGGCAGTATCCTGTACATAATACGTTACCAGTAATTAAATGGTTCAAAAGGTATGGCGGCAAAAATGATGGTTATATTCAACATATTCATATAATCCATTAATGAAAGCAATTGATTATTGAAAATGCTTCCCATCAATGCATAGGTAGGGAATGTCACCAGAGCATGAGTGTTTGACCATTTCTGGATCATAGTATCATGTGCACTCTGTCATCTTGCTGCTTCCCCTTATGTTCATAAGAATTAGTCCATTTGGCCCATCAAGTCTACTCCGCCATTCAATCATGGCTGATCTATCTTTCCCTCTTGACCCCGTTCTCCTGCCTTCTCTCCATAACCTCTGACACCCTTACTAATCAAGAATCTTATCTATTACTGCCTTAAAAATATCCATTGACTTGGCTTCCACAGCCATCTGGCAATGAATTCCACAGATTCACCACCCTCTGACTAAAGAAATTCCTCCTCATCTCCTTCCTAAAGGTACATCCTTTAATTCTGATGCTATGACCTCCGGTCCTAGACTCTCCCACTTGTGGAAACATCCTCTCCACATCCACTCTATTCAGGCCTTTCACTATTCAGTAAGTTTTAATGAGGTACCCCCTCATCCTTCTAAACTCCAGCGACTACAGGCCCAGTGCAGTCAAACTCTTGCCGACAAACGTTTGACACAGAGTATGTTGTACATATTTTTCTGTCCATTTTACTTGACTCCCAAGACATGCCATAATGCTGGTTAATGGGCTAGCAAGTTACAAGTTCCTCATTATCTCTGGTTAGAAAATAATATCCTTGGAAGGACAGACTATTTAGGTTGATGCTTCACTCCAGCTTGGTCTCACCTTATCCAGTGTAGAGATTCTCCAGTTATCTCTCAGTAAGAGTTATGATACAATGGTTAAGAACAAGGAACATAGAACCGTACAGCACAAGAACAGTCCTTTGGTCAACAATGCGTTGGCCTAACATGATGCCAAGACCAACTCTTACCTGCCTGCACATAATCCATATCCCTCCATTCCCTGCATATCCATATGTCTATCCAAAAGTCTCTTAAATGCCACTATTGTATCTGCCTCACCCACCAACTCCAGCAGCACGTTCCAGGCACTCATCACTCTTTGTGTAAAAGAAGAAAAAAAAGCTGTCTCTCACGTCTCCTTTAAACATTTACTAAAATGCATGTAGACAACATCAACTGGCCTACCGTCATCAATCACCTTCATCACCTCCTACGAAAAGTTGATCAAGTCGTTAAGACGTGACCTGCCGCGTACAAAGCCATGCTGACTGTCCCTAATTATCCCATTCTCTTCGAAAGGGAAGTAATTCTATCCTGAAGAATCCTCTCCAACAGCTCCTTTACCATTTGATATGTGGCTCACCGGCCTATAACTCCTTGGATTGTCTTCACTTCCTTTCTTAAATAAAGGAACTCGCTAACTTCCATGTCCTTCTCCTTGGTGAAAACAGACAGTTATTCTTCATGAACTTGTACCCATCTTACAATTCAGATCTGCTTTATATTTATGACCATCATGTGTTTTGTTCTGCACATAGATTCCATTTCAATGCAATACTTTGGAGAAACCCCCCCTGCTACCTAATATCAAATTGTCCAGAGAGTTTTGCAGAGTGGGATGGGGGGGAGGGGGGGGGGGGGGGAGGGGGGATTTGGGAGGTGGGAGGTGCTAGTGACCATTCTGGTGATATAGAGATGCCAATAGTAATGTATAACCATAGACGGGTACAGAGTGTCTGAGAACTTGAAGTGTGGTTAATGATTAGGAGGTCCAGGTAAAAAGGGGTTGCCGTGAGTTGCTCTGCTCTGGACACTTGGATGGTTATCTGTCTGCTGCGGATCGTTCACTCATGTTCTAATCTGATTATTGTAAATTGAATGATTCAGCCCCACACAAGGAATTGTAAATAAGGCATTTGGGATAAACACGGATTCGCTGTACCATGAGCTTTCCACTGCGGGGTCGGAGGTGATCGGAGATGTTGACGAGGGGGCAGACCTGCTTGGTAAGTCAAGTCTATGCCTTGGATTTGTAAGCTGTGATGACAAACACAACATTGATTCCACTGTACATTTCCTGTGACTTCCTATCAATATCTTGAAACCCAAGTGAAATTTTAACACATCTTTCATAAAATACCTATTCTTAGTAGAAATGTTGCATTTTCCTCCTTATTATACACAAGTATAGCTCATATTTTTTAATTGAATAATTTCAAGTTTTTGCAAGTTAGAGGAATTGCTTTTCCGCATGGTTTCTTTTTTTTGTGGTCGAGGTTCCAGTTTGTAAGGAGGCAAAGGTTCTGGACTTTGTTGCTCTGGAACAATGTCACAGTATAACTCAATCTATCACTCCCCTCAGTCTAAATGTGTAGGAAGGAACTGCGGATGCTGGTTTAAACCGAAGATAGCCACAAAATGCTGGAGTAACTCAGCAGGACAGGCAGCATCTCTGGAGAGAAGGAATGGGTGACGTTTTGGGTTGAGACCCTTCTTCAGCCTGTCCCGCTGAGTTACTCCAGCATTTTGTGTCTAATTTCTCTCAGTCTACTTCTCTTTATTCTGAGGAATTGCCTTAACTCTAGACAAGGCTTTGCCGTATGTCAGACTGATTTCAGAGTATCGTCACGTAGGAGCCACATATCTATCATATATAACGAAAACAATTGTTCTGCTTCAACGAGTTTTATTCAGTCACTAAATCTTATTTTTGCCATCATTTAATCGGAGCAAGAATAATTATTTAAAAGGCACTGAAACATGTTATGCCGATTGACATGTATGTTGAAGAATGTTTATATTTTTGAAATACATTTATAAATTTGGAGAATTAATGTCTGGAATTTACAGGTTTCAATTAAGATCTTGCATCTATCGGGTTTTTTAATGATTTTCTGTCGTAAACTATTTGAATATCGAACAAGTTTTATTGTGCATGATTTCATGTAAAAATAGAATCCTGTAAATTGTTAACTCTATGGTCAGTGGATTTTTTTTAATTTTGCCTGTTCCTTACACCTGCAACATTCACTGCACACGTTACATAAAGAAGGAGCATGCAAAATTATTTAATGCCTAACCAATGACATCCAACAATTGACCAATACAAAACCAGCATAATATATTTTATGTGTAGGATGGAACTTCAGATGCTGGTTTACACCAAAGTTAGACACAAAATGCTGGAGTAACTCAGCAGAAGATGTTGCCTGTCCCGCTGAGTTACTCCAGCATTTAACTCCAGCATTTTATATATGGGTTCACATGTTAATGGCATGTTAGGGAAAGATCTCTCGCTCTGGAGAAACAGATTTATCCACTGGGACACTCCAGTGTTTTATTCAACAGATTACTCTGATATCGAAGAATGCTCCTTAATTCATTGTAGTCTTGAAATGACTTGGAAAATTATGAGCGCATTCCTTTAGGTGCAGTTCTTCTGTGTTTAGTAGCTGGATAATGAATTCTAGGGAAATGATCTGCTTAATACAAGGAAACTGTGAGCTCTCTCAAAATATTTCCATCATATTTGCACAGATGAATTCCCATTATAAGGAAGGCCTTCCAAATTTACATTTTTGGCTATGGATTGGACAGAAAATAAAATGAAAGAGAATGGTTTCTTAATTCCACTACCATGCCACCCCTTTCCCTCATTCCCCACCGCCCACCCCAGTCCCCTGAAATCCAGTGAAATGCTTCAATTGAGAAATCTGAATAGTTTGACGAACGTTAATCGTTTTGGGCTACAGGGAGGAATTTAGTGCCAATATTTGCAGCCATTCTAAGCGTTCTATTTTCCATATTCACCATACCTGGTGAGACTGTTAAATAATTACCCAGTGTAGGAAAGAACTGCAGATGCTGGTTTAAATCGAAGGTAGTCACAAAATGCTGGAGTAAGTCAGCGGGATAGGCAGCATCTCTGGAGAGAAGGAATGGGTGACGTTTCGGGTCGAGATCCACCTAAACAAAATTGCGAAACTTATTTGTGATGTAAATTAACTACGGATAGAATCCTAAATACTAATAAATACTACTCGATATGCCACGAGGATGGAAATTAAATTGTAAGGTACATTATACAGAGTTCGGTTTAGATTCTGAAGTATTAGATGCAGTCTTTGTATCTTCATTCAGTCTTTGTACCTTCATGCGATCCCATGAAGGCTTTGGGACAAATTGACCAAAGTGATACTGAGGTTAGAGGGTTAATTTCTATACTGAGACTCAGTCGTGTGGACTAGTACTGCATTCCCCTGACACACAGTTAAGGAGTGATCCACTTGAGATGTCCAAGGAGGCCAATAGTATAGATGGAGGGAAATAATTTCTTCCTGAGCAGAGAGGGGGAGTCAGTAGAGGGAAACGTATTCTCTTTTCATAGGGAAGCAACAATATAACTAGATTTTCACTTTGTTGCAAGGAAGTACAGTGACATTTAGGGAAACTCACAAGATTCGCATCTGGTGCCCTGGGCCAAGAATGTCACTGCGGCAGCTGGCCGATTTAAATTCACATCATAATTAAATCTGGAATTAAGGAGATTTTGTCAGTATTGGTAACAATGAAGTTATTGGATTGTAAAAGCCCATCTGGTTCATTAATGTCCTGAAGGGAAGGAATTCTATCTTTGCCCAATCTGGCTTCCATGTAACTTCCTATTTGTTAACATGGTTGACTTGTAACTGCAGACAGCAATGCCAATGTCTCATGACTGAATAAATAGACATAATTAAACAGGTGGTGGAAGGTGCGAAGGCCAAACCAACGGAGACATTTCAAAGCTGGAGGTGGGATTTTAGGTGCAGATCAGTCATGATTTAGCGACAGAATAGGCTCAAGGATCTAAATGGCCTCCTTTATTTCCCTAAATTTTAAATTCCATTGATGATTTTAATCAAACATGAACTTTTGCATAACCTACTTGGTAAAATGGATGTTTGTTTCGAATCCTGAGACAAGCCACTGATTGGAATCCTGTCTTCCTATGTAAGGGGTGGGGGGTGGGGGTGGGGGGGCTTGGAGAGCTATTAAATTAAAACAAAATCTCATTGGTGCATTCTTCCAATTGTAAAAATAATTAATAACGTTATGCTGCATGCCAGCTGTGGATGATACGGCTGAGTTTTAACATTAAATATATTTGCACATCCAATCAAAGCTTATCAATGGTAATGTATTAATGATGGAGATCATTGTCATTGGTGCAGTTTATTATTTTACAACACATAGACACAGAAAATGCTCAAAATGCACAGTTGGTGTCAAGACTGTTTGACATTTTGGGAATGTATCCTTCAAAAATTGTCTGGGCATCAAATGCATGGCTTTTTTTAGTTAAGGTGGTTGATGTGACATGTATTTCCCATTTGGAGTTATTCTTTCTCATGATTTAAAATGGCCGTCTGTGTGCAGGTTACTGTCTAGAAGGTGGATCGCACACATTTACAGTAGACTAAATCTGTGCTAAGGTTAATACAAATCCAGAAATCGGAAGTTACCACAAACGTTGTGAGATTGGGATGTCCTTGCTTTATGAATGTATCAACATGAAATGTTTGCTTTGAGAGATGCTAAAACGCAACCTGTACACTCGGCACAGACTGTTGAGCAAACCGCAACGTGCTGGAGGAACTCAGTGGGCCGAGCAGCATCTTGATGGGAATGGATAAATGACATTCAGATTCTGAAATGTCTGAAGAAGAGTCTCAACCCGAAACATCACCTATTCCTTTTCTCCAGAGATGCTGTCTGACCTGCTGAGTTACTTCAGCTTTTTGGGTCTACCTTCGACATTTCAGATTGGGACACTTCCTCAGACTGAGGTCCATTCCGTCCACAGAGGCTATCTGACCCACTGAGTCTGTCCAGCATTTTGTGTTTTGCTCAAGATTCCTGCATCTGTGGTTCCTTGTTTGGATGCGCCCTGCCATTCAGTATAATTAAGGCTGTCCTCAACTCACGTTAATATTCCAGTATTCTAGGACCAGAGGCCATAGCCTTAGAATAAAAAGATGTACCTTTGGAAAGGAGATGAGAAGGAATTTGTTTAGTCAGAGGATGGGAAATTAGTGGAATTAATTGCCAAAGACAGCTGTTGAGGCCAAGTCATAGGGTCATAGTCATAGTCATAGAGTTATTCAGCGTTATTTAATACAAAGACTAAATAAAGCAACACATAGATTAATGCATGTTAATTGGAAAGTGCTTCTAAGTTGCCACGACTGAGGTTGCAGAGGACAAATGTATTTTTAGTGCAGATGTGGATGCAACAATATTTTAGGAACTTGATCCCAGTGTAATCTGAAATCCCGTTTGCCATTTGGGCACCTCGAAGGAAGGTCACAATGAGCACCAAGCAAGATGTTTGTTATGATTGCGATCGCTAGCCCTTGCTCTTAAAAACCCAAATCCTGCCACAGGACTTGCAGAACATAAAGCTGACACTGAGTAACACACATTACACTTGTTTTGAAGGCCATTTCCCGTTGAAGTAACGTCCATCAGGATATCAACAAAACTGCAGATTCTGGATTTCTGAAATAATAACAAAATGCTAGAAGCACGCAGCAGATCAGGTAGCATTTATGCAGAGTAACAGAATTATGTCTTAGGTTGGTGACCTGTTCTCTTTCCATAAATGCCACCTAACCTGCTGGGTGTTTCCAACGTTTTCTGTTTTTTATGTCCATTGGCAATTTACTTTGGGCATCTCCTGATATGATTCCCCCGAACACTGGTTTCTTTTCTCCATCATGTTTCGTACATGTGATGTCATCAATATATGTAGCTGATTTTGATTACATGGCAAAAAATGCACTAGAAGATCATAGCAAACAATCTGTGTAAATAATTCGCAGGAAAACAAGGATTTTTACAGTTTTGAACTGCGTTTCCATTAGAGTGAGCTACTTGGGACATTGTTTTCACGTTAAGAAAAGCATCCCCTATAATAGTTATTTGAAGTAACTATTGCTGGCATACCTCTGTTATGGTTGATACTTGTGTGAACTCGTAATTGCAGTTGGCTGATCCTTTGATCAAGGCACTAATGCGACCACATTTGCAGGGGCATGTGTTTGCATGTGATCAAGGGCCACCATTGAGGAGGCTCCATAGTTGGAGGGTGGGTGGTTCCACCAGGAGATCCATGCAGCGTTAGTCCCCCTTTCACACCCCAAGGTGCTAATCCACAAACCACTTGCTGTGGTTTAGTGGGTGGTAATGAGGCAGCTGCTGCTGCCGCAGCCATCTATAAATCAGCAGGTCATTAAAAAAAACAGTTTTAAAGCAGAGCAAACTATAATAACCACTTCTTAAAGCAAAGATCTCCCAATTGTGCATTATAATGTTTTTCCATTGTGACTGGATTCAACATCCGTGTCATACACAGCATGCATTTGCTGCACCAAAAATACTCGTAGCACGATTTCCAAGTATTTATGTCTTGTTTGTATTTTGAATCCTTTATGCATTGATTACTGCACAACCATTGCCACCTAATTTTCCTGCTATCCACACAGATGCACAAAGAAGCTTGAGTGTTTGTTTGCTAGTGCTGCTCTGTGGAGGAGCGGGGCCTCATTGCATTTAATCTTGTTTTATCTGCAAGAGGTTGTTGTGCTGAATTGGAAGGCCTGCAGTCTCTTCACAGGGAAACTGATAGTCAGCACAAACAGTGAAGCACAATGTCCTGCCTCGTAATAATTACGCCAACGCATCAGAGGCATGTGTTTAACTGTCCATTTGGATTTTTAACAAGTGCTTAGGAGAGCTCGAGTAGCTCATTACCGTCAACACTAACTGTTCCTTTGGGAAGCTCATCAATATGGTGAACTAGCATCCAAAACTGGGCAAATTGCAATGAAGCTATCTTAAAAGAAAATAATGGGTGATGCCGTGCAGAACATTTCTTGGCAAAGTGGTGCAGCTTAGCACATTAAAAATCATTATCCGTCTGAGCCAGAATTCCCCTTGTGCTTGCAGTCATAATTATTTTCTGTAAGACTGGGAGACATTTTATCACTTGGGGGATTTACGTTCTCCAAGATAAATTTTGGATTAATCAAGTAGATACGATATCAAAAGTAAAATATTCATGAATCATACCATTCCCCTGCTCTAATGGAAATCTTTTGGCTTTCCCCCTGCGTCATAGCATTGTCTCCAGGTGAGTTTCAATGAGGCTCAGCTGTAGTCTGTATATCCTAACTGCCCATATTGTCATTGTTGATGGCGAGATGTGAACTGATTTCTTTTGCAGCAGGTTGAGGCCAGGCCTGGCAGGAAAGGCCTTGCAGAACACATGCTCACTACTGGTGTAGCCTTTGGTATTCCTTGTTCACTGTCGCTAAAATGCCTGCAGGGTCATAGTTTTCTTTGTGATTTTCTTTTCCCAAACATGAATTATTGATCTTTTCTTTTGCTTTCTTTTTCCTCCCCCGCCTGTGTTCTGCTTGCGCTGGACATCTCCATAGGAGAGTTTTCAGGTGTGTATATTGGTGTTTGTGTTGGTGCTGTACACATTGTGACACTCCCCTCCCACTAGGCAATCACTCGGCTTTTGGCCTCTGCTTCTGTCAGGATTGCTCAGCCTGGCTGCGAACTGCAGTGACTCCTGCTTTTCTCCAGAGAGCTGGCAATGCAGCAAAACTGCTTTCTCATCTAAGATTGCTCAATGGTGTATAATGTTACGCCAAATAAGAGTTTTTGATTTTAAAATTAAACTGTGTTTAGAATTGTGGTCAGTATAAAAGTATTGCCTCTCTTCCTGTTTGGACTCCCTCCTACTGCGTTCAAAGCCCAATCTCAACCAGTAGTCAAATTTGGCCATTTTCCTCATCTGGGTAACACCAAATTTTCAATTAGGTGCTCATTTTATCAGAGAAAATCCTGAAGCCTTTAACACAGTTTCATCTGTTAAAATAATGATCATCCATCTGTAACTAAATCCAATGGAACACAGCTTAATCCAGGCATGCTGAATGAATGATGATAATGAAACTGATTGGGTTGTGGGAATTGGTGGATTAACAGTTTAAAGGAAAATTGGGTATATATTACTAAAGATTTGCATGATATATAATAATAATAAAGGCAAAAAATAAAGATAGGTGAGTGATTTAATGATGTAAGGAATAGATTTCACTTTTGGTTTCTTAATTATTGAGGTATTGTTTTAGTGTGGATTAGTCAACTTGTCTTATCGAAAATCGATTAAATCCTAAAATAATCTTTTGAAGTACAATTGTACCTTTTTTCAGAAAACTCTTCTGCCACAACACACTTCCCTCTGAGTGATTCAGTATTTATAGGTAATTTTAATGAGCTGGAAGGAAACTTACTTTGTTGTGGCTTGGTTTGCAGTTGTGGGAATTACCTGCTTGTCCAACCAATATCACTCCCTCGTACCCACCCACCAGTTTGGTACTTGCATTGAAACAAAGCATGAACCTACAACACAAAGATTTATTTTAGTTTAAGGAACAGTAGTTGAGAGGAATAAAGAGCTGCATTAACTTTGCATTAATTTTGAATGTCCAAAGACTAAGACAATTTTAATTTATTGTGCCTCATCAAACCCAGATTAACTTGTACATGACAGACATAAAGAAATACAAGGTCATCCTTTCCGCTGAGTAATCTATTGCAATCCAGGAGGCTGCTGTTTCAATTCCAGATCTGCTGTCCCGGCACAAAGCCTGCTCTGGATTGCCTCAAATTTCTTCATAGCTCGCTCCACCAGTGAAACAAGCAAAGATTGGACCAAGTGGAATCAAGGGATATAGGGAGAAGGCAGGCACGGGTTATTGATTGGGGACGATCAGCCATGATCACAATGAATGGCGGTGCTGGCTCGAAGGGCCGAATGGCCTCCTCCTGCACCTATTTTTTATGTCTATGTTTCTATAAGTTCCTGCTGCACTTCTGGAAGAGTTAAGGAAGTGGGGTGGAGAAGCTCTGAGCAAATTCTGATCCAATAATCGGCTGTTGCATGCCTAGCACAAGACAATTGCCTGCAACCATGGTGCTCATTCCAGGTGTTCTACTTGGATGGACTACACATTGCCCCCTTTCCTGTGTATTGCCACTTTTCTGGTTGTGAAATTGGACTTGACCAATAGCATGAAACAGCTATGCATCTTGCCCCTTGCTTGAATGTTGGAAAAGAAAACTGGGTGTTGTGTGGTACAGTGACCAATTTCTTTTTCTTTGCATTCAGACAATGTAAAGAAGGCTGCCCATTTGCAAAACAAGCTCATTTCGCACAACCAAAACAGACCAGTTAAACCCCATCCTTTACCCAAAGTAATCCACTTTATCTTGGGTAAAGTTGCATTTATCCTATTTGCATCTTGCGACTTTGGTAATTGAGACATCTGTGACATTGGAGGAGTTGAGCATTATTTTGCCTCACTAAATGAATCGCTGTGCAGTACAGCAGTTAAGTTTATCAGCAGTCAGTCCAGTGTGAAGGCTGAGAAACAATGAACTGGTGCATAACTGCTTCTTTCTCTCTTTTTGCTCCCTCCCCCCCTCGCCTTATCGGACTGCCCTCTTAGTGCGCGATGATTTCTTCGGTAAGGTTCCTGCCGCCGGTTTTCCTTCTTCCTTCATACACGTTCATACCCTTTTTTTTTCAGTAAAACGCAATCTTTTCCTTTTGCTTTGTAGCATAGCGTGAGGCTGGGGAAATGGTGCTGCTTGTTTTTTGACCCTGTGGCCGCCTGGTTTGGTTGTGTCTTTGTGTTCTGGCTTGTGACGTAGCACCGCTCTTGGCTGATTGGCTCCTTTATTTACATTACATTGTTTCCAACATTTTGAGTTGAATTTTTGACAAAGACCGAGGGTCATCAAACCGCAGACTGGTGCCGATGTTTCAAAGCTGAACCCATTGAACTGTCATTAAAGTAGAAACTGAGGAAGGTGGGTGAGGGGTGGGGACACACACAAGAGTGTCATGGATCATTCAATAAATTTCTGAATTGTTAGATCCAATTCAGGAATCCAATGCTGCTTCCTAAAACCCCAGACTGGTTGTTTAGGATAATAGTTTTGATAATAATAAGCAGTATAATATTTTCTAGGGATTGATCAATGGTATTTTACTATAGCCCAGTCAACATGATTGAAGACCATTTTAGTACTGTCGGCCTGAACATCTGCCAAACTTGTACGCTAAAACATTTTCAGTGATATCTTATAAGATACATTTTTCAGTAAAAATCAGCAAATGAGTTTAGTTTATTGTCATGTGTACCGAGGTACAGTGAAAAGCTTTTGTTTTGTGCTAACCAGTCATCAGAAAGGCCATACATGATTGTAATCGAGCCATTCACAGTGTGCAGATAAATGATAAAGGGAATAACATAAATAATGTTTAGTGCACGATTACGCCAGTAAAGTGTAAACAAAGATAGTCCAAGGGTTACCAATGTTATAGGATGGTTCAGTTGCCTGATAACAGCTAGGAAGAAACTGTCCCTATATCTGGAGGTGCACATTTTCATACTTCTACACCTTTTGCCCGATGGAAGAGGGGAGAAGAGGGAGTGGTCAGGGTGCGACTTGTCCTTGATTATGCTGCTGGCCTTGCTGTGGCAGCGTGAGGTATAAATTGAGTCAATGGAAGGGAGGTTGGTTTGTGTGATGGTCTGGGCTGCGTCCACAATTCTTTGCATTCCTTACTGTCTTGGATGGAGCTATACCCAAACCATGTAGTGATGCTGAAGGAAATAGCATGAAAACTTTAAAACTTCTGTCTAATTCTTTTACTGATATTAGCCGAAGAAATTATATTCCAAGTTGTTTGATTTTTATCAACGGTCAGCACTGGTGAAAGACTTCCAATGATGCCTGTAAAAGTGATGGTATTTCAGGGGGCTTTCCTCTTTAGAAGACCAATTTAAAAGGATTTAAATCGCTGTTGATGGATTTGATTATTGGAGATGATACTTATCCAGGGCAACATCCCCTGACTTGGAATATTGTACCACAAGAATTATAGAAAAACACTGTTAAAAGTTTAAAAAAAAAAAAAAATTCAAACAAATATTTCAAATATAATACTAAATTCAATTTTGAATAATACCAACCTTTTAAAAATGTCACCATTTTATGATGTTTGGTGTGCAAGCAATAAATATCTTGAATAATTTAGTACGGGGTTGTTGTGACTTGAAGTGAAACTATATCAGTATTGTTCATGTGTAGGAAGGAACTGCAGGTGCTAGTTTAAATCAAATTCACGTTTCACAAATGGATTCTTGGAGTGGCAGCTCAGTCCCTCAAGCCTGATGTGCTGGCAGCTCACTCACGGCTGGTGGGCTGGCAATTGACTCACGGCTATTCCTTGAAATTCCATTTCAAGTAGGGTGCAAGGCCACCAAATTCATATCCATTTTCCTACCATTTCAAGCAGGGTGCAAGGCCACCAAATTCAAGTGCAGTTTCTTACCACTTCAAGCAGGGTGCAAGGCCACCAAATTCAAGTGCAGTTTCATACCATTTCAAGCAGGGTGAAACCACCATAAAACCACCATAAAACCACACAAAACACCACACTCACAGTTCAGTAGACATTCAGTGTATTCAGTTGATTCACAGCTCAGACAGAGTCATGACCTCTCCCTCCCCCATCTTGCAGAGACTGAGCTACACCCACACTTCAGGGTTTTATAATCCCTCCCCCCTCCCACCGGAAAAGGTGTGGCCTTCATGGCATGATTGATAGGAGGGAGATTCTCAACATTTTTTAAACACAAATAACACTTTTATTTTTCATTGATGGGAAGAATCCTCTGCACATGATGAGCGGAGAGGGACTGAGAAAGATGGCCAAAAATCATAGCCCTGTGGTAGCGTTTTATCTAAAATCAATATACAGTGCAAACAGGAAGTTGTCAAGTTTAGACCACAAACCATTTGCAGTGCTTTTACTTCAACCCAAAACCCCCACCAATCATTTGCAGTGCTTTTACGTCAACCCAAAACCCCCACCAACCATTTGCAGTGCTTTTACTTCAACCCAAAACCCCCACCAACCATTTGCAGTGCTTTTACTTCAACCCAAAACCCCCACCAATGATTTGCAGTGCTTTTACTTCAACCCAAAACCCCCACCAAACATTTGCAGTGCTTTTACTTCAATCCGAACCCCCACCAACCATTTGCAGTGCTTTTACTTCAACCCAACCTCCCCCACCAACCATTTGCAGGGCTTTTACTTCAACCCCAAACCCCCACCCAACCATTTGCATTGCTTTTACTTTAACCCAAACCCCCCACCCAACCATTTGTAGTGCTTTTACTTCAACCCAAAACCCCACCCAACCATTTGCAGTGCTTTTCAACCCAAACCCCCACCAACCATTTGCAGTGCTTTTACTTCAACCCGAACCCCCACCAACCATTTGAAGTATTTTTACTTCAAACCAACCACATTTTCATTTTCAAACCACATTAAGGGCACTCAATGTCAGTAAAACCACACTCACAGTTTAGTAGACATTTGTTCAGTGTTATTCACAGCTCAGACTGAGAGACGTGACCCTCTCACTTCCCCCATCTTGCAGAGACTGACTGAGGCACAACACTTCCATGTTTCATAGTCCCTCCCCCCTCACACCAGCAGGGGCAGCAGAGAGAATGTCATCATTTTTTAAACATTAACAACTCTTTTATGTTTCATCGATGGGAAAAATCCATTTGTCCTGTACAGCGGAGGGGGACTCTGAGTAAGCTGGCCAAAAATCACAGCCGGAAGTCAAGTCGTCAAGTCACATTTATTTATATAGCACATTTAAAAAACAACTCTCGTTGGCCAAAGTGCTTTACATTTAGATACATAGATACATAGAAAATAGGGGCAGGAGTAGGCCATTCGGCCCTTCGAGCCTGCACCGCCATTCAATATGATCATGGCTGATCATCCAACTAAGTATCCCGTACCTGCCTTCTCTCCATACCCCCTGATCCCTTTAGCCACAAGGGCCACATCTAACTCCCTCTTAAATATAGCCAATGAACTGGCCTCAACTACCCTCTGTGGCAGAGAGTTCCAGAGATTCACCACTCTCTGTGTGAAAAAGTTTTTCCACATCTCGGTCTTAAAGGATTTCCCCCTTATCCTTAAGCTGTGACCCCTTGTCCTGGACTTCCCCAACATCGGGAACAATCTCCCTGCATCTAGCCTGTCCAACCCCATAAGAATTTTGTACGTTTCTATAAGATCCCCTCTCAATCTCCTAAATTCTAGCGAGTATAAGCCAAGTCTATCCAGTCTTTCTTCATATGAAAGTCCTGACATCCCAGGAATCAGTCTGGTGAACCTTCTCTGCACTCCCTCTGCGGCTATAATGTCCTTCCTCAGATTTGGAGACCAAAACTGTACGCAATACTCCAGGTGTGGTCTCACCAAGACCCTGTACAACTGCAGTAGAACCTCCCTGCTCCTATACTCAAATCCTTTTGCTATGAAAGCTAACATATCATTCGCTTTCTTCACTGCCTGCTGCACCTGCATGCCTACTTTCAATGACTGGTGTACCATGACACCCAGGTCTCGCTGCATCTCCCCATTTCCTAATCGGCCACCATTTAGATAATAGTCTGCTTTCCTGTTTTTGCCACCAAAGCGGATAACCTCACATTTATCCACATTATACTGCATCTGCCAAACATTTGCCCACTCACCCAGCCTATCCAAGTCACCTTGCAGTCTCCTAGCATCCTCCTCACAGCTAACACTGCCCCCCAGCTTAGTGTCATCCGCAAACTTGGAGATGTTGCTTTCAATTCCCTCATCCAGTTCATTAATATAAATTGTAAATAGCTGGGGTCCCAGCACTGAGGCTTGCGGTACCCCACTAGTCACTGCCTGCCATTGTGAAAAGGACCCGTTTACTCCTACTCTTTGCTTCCTGTTTGCCAGCCAGTTCTCTATCCACATCAATACTGAACCCCCAATACCGTGTGATTTAAGTTTGTATCCTAATCTCTTATGTGGTACCTTGTCGAAAGCCTTCTGAAAGTCCAGATACAACACATCCACTGGTTCTCCACTATCCACTCTACTAGTTACATCCTCGAAAAATTCTATAAGATTCGTCAGACACGATTTACCTTTCGTAAATCCATGCTGACTTTGTCCAATGATTTCACCACTTTCCAAATGTGCTGCTATCCCATCTTTAATAACTGACTCTAGCAGTTTCCCCACTACCGATGTTAGACTAACTGGTCTGCAATTCCCCGTTTTCTCTCTCCCTCCCTTCTTAAAAAGTGGGGTTACGTTTGCTACCCTCCAATCCTCAGGAACTACTCCAGAATCTAAAGAGTTTTGAAAAATTATCACTAATGCATCCACTATTTCTGGAGCTACTTCCTTAAGTACTCTGGGATGCAGCCTATCTGGCCCTGGTGATTTATCGGCCTTTAATCCATTCAATTTACCCAACACCACTTCCCGACTAACCTGGATTTCACTCAGTTCCTCCATCTCCTTTGACCCCTGCTATTTCCGGCAGATTATTTATGTCTTCCTTAGTGAAGACGGAACCAAAGTAGTTATTCAATTGGTCCGCCATATCCTTGTTCCCCATGATCAACTCACCTGTTTCTGACTGCAAGGGACCTACATTTGTTTTAACTAATCTTTTTCTCTTCACATATCTATAAAAACTTTTGCAGTCAGTTTTTATGTTCCCTGCCAGTTTTCTTTCATAATCTATTTTCCCTTTCCTAATTAAGCCCTTTGACCTTCTCTGCTGGTCTCTGAATTTCTCCCAGTCCTCTGGTATGCTGCTTTTTCTGGCTAATTTGTATGCATCATCTTTTGCTTTGATACTATCCCTGATTTCCCTTGTTATCCACGGATGCACTACCTTCCCTGATTTATTCTTTTGCCAAACTGGGATGAATAATTTTTGTAGTTCATCCATGCAGTCTTTAAATGCCTTCCATTGCATATCCACCGTCAACCCTTTTAGAACTAATTGCCAGTCAATCTTGGCCAATTCACGTCTCATACCTTCAAAGTTACCTTTCTTTAAGTTCAGAACCGTTGTTTCTGAATTAACAATGTCACTCTCCATCCTAATGAAGAACTCAACCATATTATGGTCACTCTTGCCCAAGGGGGCACGCACAACAAGACTGCTAACTAACCCTTCCTCATTACTCAATACCCAGTCTAGAATAGCCTGCTCTCTCGTTGGTTCCTCTACATGTTGGTTTAGATTACTATCCCGCATACATTCCAAGAAATCCTCTTCCTCAGCACCCCTGCCAATTTGATTCACCCAATCTATATGCAGATTGAAGTCACCCATTATAACTGTTTTGCCTTTGTTGCACGCATTTCTAATTTCCTGTTTGATGCCATCCCCAACTTCACTACTACTGTTAGGTGGCCTGTACACAACACCCACCAGCGTTTTCTGCCCCTTAGTGTTTCGCAGCTCTACCCATACCGATTCCACATCCTCCAAGCTAATGTCCTTCCTTTCCACTGCGTTAATCTCCTCTCTAACCAGCAACGCTACCCCACCTCATTTTCCTTTCTCTCTATCCCTCCTGAATATTGAATATCCCTGGATGTTCAGCTCCCAGCCTTGGTCACCCTGGAGCCATGTCTCCGTGATCCCAACTATATCATAATCATTAATAGCTATCTGCACGTTCAACTCATCCACCTTATTACGAATGCTCCTTGCATTGAGACACAAAGCCTTCAGGCTTGTTTTTACAACGATCTTACCCCTTATACAATTATGTTGAAAAGTGGCCCTTTTTGAATTTTGCCCTGGATTTGTCTGCCTGCCACTTTTACTTTTCACCTTGCTACGTATTGCTTCCGCCCGCATTTTACACCCCTCTGTTTCTCTGCTCACCCATTTAAGAACCCCACCACCTCTTATTCTCTGTTTATTATTGTTTTCTTCTTTCCCCCCTACATGTTGGGTCTGAGTGCTTTCCTTCTCTGCCTCCTGCCTCACACACTGTCTAATAGCTTTCTCTATTTGAGTCCCTCCCCCCAACCATTCTAGTTTAAAGTCTCCCCAGTAGCCTTTGCAGATCTCCCCGCCAGGATATCGATCCCCCTCAGGTTCAAGTGCAACCCATCCTGAGAATAGTATAAACAAACAAACTACATACATATATACATATAGCCCTCGCTTAGAGGACGTCAAGAAAGGCTTGGGAGTATAGATACGTTTTTTAGTCTTGACTTAAAGGAGTCGATGGAGGGGGCAGTTCTGATGGGAAGGGGGATGCTGTTCCACAGTCTAGGAGCTTTAACCGCATTGGCGCGGTCGCCCCTGAGCTTATGCCTAGACGGCGGGATGTTCAGTAACCCCAAGTCGGCCGATCTGAGGGACCTGGAGGTGGTGTGGTGGGTGAGAAGACGTTTAATATAGGTGGGGGCAAGCCCATTGAGGGCTTTGTGGACATAGAGGAGGATCTTGAAATTTATACGGAACCACACAGGGAGCCAGTGGAGAGAGGCCAGGATCGGTGTGATGTGGTCCCTTTTTCGGGTGCCCGTCAGGAGTCTCGCTGCGGCGTTTTTTCTAAAATCATGAAACAGAAAAAAGGAAGTGGTCAAGATCTTACTTTCAGTAATATAGATGTACTGAATCTTTTGATATTGCTGATGGTTCTTTTTAGCTCTTTTTTCTCCAGTGTGAAGGCAACTAAAGTGCACATCTGCTGTGTTTGCCACACCATTCCAGACATGCAACAATAAAACTCCTTTTAACACCATGGCAGCACGGTGGCACAGTGGTAGAGTTGCTGCCTTACAGTGCCAGAGTCCCAGGTTAGATCCTGACTACGGATGCTGACTCTACAGAGTTTGCACGTTCTTTCTGTGACCGCGTAGGTTTTCTCTGGGTGCTCTGGTTTCCTCCCACATTTCAAAGAGGTGCAGGTTTGTAGGTTAATTGGCTTCTGTAAATTGTCCCCAGTGTGTAGGATAGAACTAGTGTATGGGTTATCGTTGATTGTCATGGACTCGGTGGGCCGAAGGATCTGTTTCCACACTAGCTCTAAAACCAGATCCACATGAAAGAAATCAGCAAATTGCAGAGTTTGGTATGAACAACAACAACTTCACCAATAACCTTTAAGGCAGCAAATAGAGAGTGCCACATTCTGGAAAGGATAGGAGCAAATTAGGCCATTCAGCCCATCAAGTCTACTCTGCCATTCAATTATGTCTGATCTATCTCTCCCTCCTAACCCCATTCTCCTGCCTTCTCCCCATAGCTCTTGACACCTGTACTAATCATGTACTTTGTAAATATAGCACAAATTTTAAGTAGACAATTTAAATAAAAATTGAAATAGGCCAGCAACTATTTCTAACTCCTTGCAATTGTTCTCCGTTTGATGAATTCCAAGATGTGGCGCAACTGCCGCAACTTTTTTCCCTGTTGCTGGATTACAGGTGTCAGAGGTTATGGGGATAAGGCAAGAAAATGGGGTTCGGAGGGAGAGATAGATCATCCATGATTGAATGGCGGAGACTTGATGGGCCGAATGGCCTAATTCTGCTCCTATAAATTATGATTCTACGGGGGAGGCACAATGGCAGAGCCAGTAGAGCCACTGCCTCACAGCTCCACGCACCAAGGTTCAATCCTGACTTCTGGTTCTCCCTGGGACCACATGAGGTTTCTCCAGGTGCTCCAGGTTTCCCCTCACATCCCAAGGTTAGGTTGGCAGGTTAACTGGCCACTGAAAATTTCCCCGAGATTGTAGGTGAGTGGTAGAATCTGTGGAGGGTGGAAGTGATGAGAATGAGCGGAAAGTTAAACAAAATGATATGAAGGTACGATTATAAATTATACCTTGTCAAGAGTCAAGTCAAGTCAAGAGAGTTATTGTCATGTGTCCCAGTTAGGACAATGAAATTCTTGCTTGCTGCAGCACAACAGAATATTGTAAGCAAAAATACAGAACAGTTCAGTTCAATATACACATAAATAAGCAGATAAAGTGCAATAGGCTGTTACAGTTCAGAGTCTGTTTGTTGGCGAGTTTAATAGCCTGATGGCTGTGGGGAAGTAACTCTTCCTGAACCTAGATGTAACAGATTTCAGGCTCCTGTACCTTTCTTCTGCCCGATGGTAGCGGAGAGATGAGTGTGTGGCCAGGATGGTGTGGGTCCTGATGATGTTGGCTGCCTTTTTGAGGCAGCGAGTGCGATAGATCCCTTCGATGGTGGGGAGGTCAGAGCCGATGATGGACTGGGCAGTGGTTACAACTTTCTGCATCCTTTTCCGCTCCTGGACGCTCAAATTGCCGAACCAAGCCACGATGCAACCAGTCAGCATGCTCTCTACTGTAGAAGTTCGAGAGAGTCCTCTTTGACATACCGACTCTCCATAGTCTTCTCAGGAAGTAGAGGCGCTGATGTGCTTCCTTTATAATTGCATCAGTGCGCTGGGACCAGGAGAGATCTTTGGAAATGTGCACGCCCAGGAATTTGAAGTTCTTGACCCTTTTTGGAATGATTTATAATTGGTCTGATTGGTGCATACTCAGTGGATTGAAGGGCCATTTTGGGATGAAGTTGGGAAATCAGTGAGCAGCGGTCAACAAATTTGTGCCTCTGTGTTTGTTTGTGCAGAAACCTGAACATACTGACACTTATGCAGAGAAATTTCCCCACAAAATCCAACCCATGGTTTTAAATCCTATGTGTCTAGGCTTATTACCTGAAACGTCACCTATTCCTTTTCTCCAGAGATGCTGCCTGGCTCGTTGAGTTATTCCAGCCTTTTGAGTTTGTCTTACTTATATTATTAATGGGAGTTCTCTCTGCTAGCTGTATCAGATCTTTGGCAAGCTGGAAATGTGGGAATTACAGAGTATAGGGCAACATATTTTGCACTCTGAAGGAATGCCAACTATTTAAACATTAATAGAAGATATAATAAGCGGACAGTAATGGGAGGTGAAGAGGTCAGGGGGAAAGGTTAGGGATTATTTGTACATCTATTAAAGGAAATATATTTGGTTGTATCTAGATCAGAATTAAAGGGGATCAAACAACCTTAATGGTGTTCATTGAGCATTAAAGTTTTATTGTGTTATTTTTCTCTTTCCCTCCCCCAAATAGAGATCTTTTTTACATATGTTGGTGTTAGTGCAGTCTGAGCGAGAGATACAGCAAATCATCAGTTGAGATCTTTCTACAAGTCAGTGGTTGGATATTCCCTCTGATCCTTTCACTAAAACAGGCAGAGTTTCTGTGGCCGGTGGTAAACATAGGATACAAATAATATCTCGTAATTATCTCAAGCATTGAGGACTGTTACACAAAATGACAATTGTTGCTATAGAATAAATTATAGTTTAGATTGTTCGCCATGATCGCAATGAATGGCGGTGCTGGCTCGGAGGGCCGAATGGCCTCCTCCTGCACCTATTTTCTATGTTTCTATGACCATGTTTGCCTTTATCTCACAAGATCATCTGAAGTTGCTCCCCAACCACTAAACTCGTAGTGAGTTCCAAAGTTATCTCCAGACCCCATGTTCCACTTGCCATGCACCTTGGGTTACTAGAATGAATTTTAGGTGAGTTTTGAATAAAGGGTTTAAAAAAGATTTGCGGATGGTGGTTTAAAATCTCTTCATTCCCACTCAATCCTATCTCTGGAATTCTGTACTTTTAATCTCAGATGGAGTAACTCAGCAGATCAGGCAGCATCTCTGGAGAAAGAAAATGGGTGACGTTTTGGTTCGGGACCTTTCTTTAGACTGAAAGTAGGGGGGAGGGGTGAAGAGCTGGAAGCGAGGACCAATCAGGGCCAGCCACAAATGACCTCCGGCAGGGAGGTGATCTCAGGCTAGACTTTCATTGAAGATGAGGGCTGAGGCAAGGTAATGCTTTGGGACACGAAGAAAGCAAAATGTCCCCTCAGCTGATCCATCTCCATCTGTTAAAATGTTTGATGGCTCCTTGGGTCCACAAGCTCTGTTGACCCTCCCTCCCATCCTTTCAATGAGTCAGTGAAGAGACAGTTGGGTGTCTTCCCAGATGGACGGGGTTAATAAATAAAGGGTGCTGCTGCTTCTTGTCTGATTGTTTTTGTTTTTGATTGTCTGAAGGTGCATTGGATTTATAGTCACTCCATGTTGCCCTCTGAATTTTAACATTGGAAACAAGGGCTTCAGCTCAAAAACAAATCCTCCCTAAATCTCTACTTTTGTCTTCTTTATCGAACTTCGAACCCAACTCCTCAACAAAACTTTTGATTGCCATTCGTTATTTGTTACTTCCTTATTCAGCAGCTTTCCTTGTTAATATTTAAAAGCTGTGTATAAGCATAAGTTCTCATTGCTGGTCAGTAGGCCTCTGTTTCTTATGTTATTAATGTGTGGGTTTGCAGGTTTGGAGCAACCATATAACAGTGCAGAGGAAGACTAGAATAATAGCAAAAGTCTCATCTAGTGATAGAAAGTTTTAAAATATGAGTCACCAGGGCAGGCACCTCCAAATCACTGATTGTGAGGTTTGTTATTGGCTGCTGAACCATGAAACACAGTTGGTTGAATGGAGTGTAGATTTTGGAAAACTGAATATAGATCGCAATTGAATCAGGCTTTTGTTACTGAACAGGATTCAAAACCTGTCAAGTTGAGGAACGTGAGGTTTGAGCAGCTGGTTAAAAGACTGATAGGATCTCATGGAATAATTGACCGAGAGGTTGGTGGAATCACTGGGGTGCATGTGCTTTCTGAGGTTCATCGGCGATCAGAGGTCTACATGTTCCACTCACGCGCTTCACAGTAGCACCTGGTTTATGACTGTGCATATTTGTGTGAAGTGTGAGGGATTTCACACGTCATCTATTCTGCTTCAGTGAAAGTTGAATGAAAACCTGCTAGATAAAGATGGTTGAAATGGCCATCTTTATATGAGTGTGTGTGTGTATATGTGTGTGTGTGTGTGTGTGTGTGTGTGCGTGCTTGCATGCGCGCGCGTATAGATGTGTTTGTCCATGTTCATGCTGTGTCTTAATAATTTGAGGAACCTACATTGATATTGAATGGAAACAACTTGTGCCTCTTCCAGGAATGGGAAAGGAAGTTGAAAATCTCATCATGGAGAACACTCAGCTCTTGGAAACCAAGTAAGGGCTGTAATTTACTGTTGGGGTTACGCATGTGTAGACAAAGTCCGGCAAGCTGAAAAATATAAATGGTTGTGTTGCTACATGCTGGAATAGACTATGGACTCTGGTAGCTCAGGCAACTTTTAATGCAAAGTTGTTTGCTTCACATTGAAATTAAATTAACACATGCTATACTGTATTAGAATTATTTAGTTTGAGGAACTGGATAATTTAAATTAGATTTTGTAGAATTGAGATTGGGAAGTGATTCACTCTTGTTTGTCATTTGCACAAAGAATCTGCCGGATGCAATGCACAAAAAAAAATGAGAGTGTATAATGGAGCCTAATACTTTCTACTTGGAGGGTGGCACATGGAGCAGTGTTAGAGTTGCTGCCACACAGCGCCAGAGACCTGGGTTCAATCCTGACCACTGGTTCGATTCTGAACAAGGGTGCTGTCTGTATGGAGTTTGCACTTCTTTCTGTTTTCACCTGGGTTTTCACGGGTGCTCCAGTTTCCACCCACACTCGAAAGGCGAGCAGGTTTGCAGGTTAATTGGCTTCTGTCAATTGTCCCTAGTGTGTAGGATAGTGCGGGTGTATGGGTGATCACTGTTTAACGTGGACTTGGTGGGCCGAAGGGCCTGTTTCCACGTTGCATCGCTAAACTAAACTTAAAAAACGTTTGCCTTGCCTCTGAGTGTGAACTACCCTCCTATCCCAGTATAATAACAAAACAAATCTGCTCTGCTTTCATTGTAATGTGTGAATCAGTTCCAGTTCACTTTGCACTGATTTAAGAATATTCTGAAGGTTCTGTGTAGATAAAACACAATGCTCTGATTTAAGTTAATTTGTGAAATTATTACAAACTCAGATGTGCATCATCTGTGTGCAGTTACCAATCCCCACGTGGGAGAGGAGAGGCGTTGAAAGGGTTAAGAATCAATTTGAAGGTGAATACAACAAAAAGTGATGTGACATTTCAGAAGGGTAGCTCAGCTTATTATAAACCTATGTGGAACGTGAAATACTAAGGAAGTAGGAAATGGCAGGACAAGGTGAAAGGAAAGGGCTCATGAATTCAGTCATGAGATTGCACTCAAAAAGCTGCACCTGACTTGCTCTTTAATGGTTGTTGAATTTTCAGAACTGCAGCATAGATAGTAATAAAGAACTATGCGGCTCCTTAGGTCAACTATGCAGGAGTGTGGAGCTGAATCTTATGCCAGAACTGACCATTGTTGTCTCTGTAATGTGTATTAAATGTTGTGACTATAATAGACCATAATGTGCACTCGTACCTGCTCCTCACTGTATGATTATTGGCAATTAATCTTCACCTGAATGAAGATGAGAAGTTTTGGAATTCCGGTCACTTCAACTGAATGTGCTCACTGTGACCTTGACTGCTTTCAAGGAATGCCCTGAATATTGTGAAGGATGATCTGATTGCAAAGGTGGACGAGTTATCAAGTGAACAGGAGGTGCTGAAAGGGGAACTCGAGACCGCAAAACAAGCCAAGGCCAAGGTTGAGAATCGGGTGAAGGAACTGGAGGAAGAGCTGAAACGGTAAGATGGCGCAGTAGGATCTATTATTGATCCTGTCCATTGCAGCAGGGAGATCAGTTGTGCATCATCTGTGTGTGTTATGGAGGCACAGTTTAATAATGAAGCTTCCCCTGGCAGCTGGTTCCTTCAAGAGGGTCCAGTGAGACACACAGCTGATGATGTTGCAGGAATGTTAATGTTATTAGTCCCAATTAACCTCTACTATTTTTATAAGTATCCTGCACTTGCAGCATCTTCCAAGTGACTGAATGAAACGTCATCTCCCAGTTCTCAGCAACGCAAGGTTCAAGATTTAAATATTATCTGAGTTTATGTTTTCATTTTGTTATATGTAAGAAACATTACTTAAAAAATCATGCTGAAATTGTGTCTTAGCATTGGCTGACAGTGTTGAGAACCCACCCTACAGATATGAATATATGATTTAAAATGGCACCAGTGCAAAGCTGCTGGAAATGATGACATTTAATCTCCAGATGTCCTCTTTGCATTGTTTGCACTGGCACCCAGGACTCTGATATTTTGGGTCAGGAGATGGGAACAATGCTGGCACTGGCAACATATCAGAGGCTTTGGGGGCTTGTTAATGTGGAATCTACAGGCATGTTGTTCATCGGCTGAAACGCAAATACCTGACACTTTCTCCATATGGTTCCAAGTCGAAACAGCAATCAGATTCCATTTAAGAAGGAACTTGAAAATGGCAGCATTTCTGGCACACCAGACAATCCAGAATGGCACTCGTTACTTTGTATAAGACGACAGAAACATTGTGAACCTATTAATGCCAGGGGCAACATGTTAAAATCACCCTTATGAATGAATGTAATTCAGTAGTTGAACTGCGTTTACCTCGAGCTGTTCCTGCTCAATTGTTCCTCAAAGTTTCTGAGGGGACAAATGTTTGAACTCATTTTCAGTTGTAATTTATATGGACTTTTGGGGTTTAAGGGGATAATTTCAGCATCAACCTGGGCTTCACATCACAGGCATCTTGCCTGTCCCAGGGTTATTTTAAAAGTTCACTTTAATTCCGATGTTAATTTTATTTGAGCTGGACGAATATATTGTATGAAGTGTCAATAATAAAATGTGCATTTTGTAACTAGCATATTCTTGGACACTGATGACGAGTCATGACTTTGCCTTCACTGTCCAGGCCAAACAGTTGTAAGTCAAGTGTGTCGGAAGGAACTGCAGATGCTGGTATACACCGAAGATAGACACAAAATGCTGGAGTAATGCTGAGTTACTTCAGCATTTTGTGTTAATTATAAGTCATTAATGTTTCTTGCAATTGGTCAAGCCCTTCCCACCTGCTAAGTAAGGTACGTTTTCCCCCCACAATTCTAGGGTGAAATCGGAAGCTATTGTTGCCATGAATAATAAGGAGGGCAAAGAAGAGCTGGAGGAAGTAAGCGTAAGTATTCAAAATTATGTATCTTTGTTGTTAAGTCAATGAGTGATTTGAGGCTCCAATGACAAAAAGAAGAACCTTCATTTTCCTAAAGCTTCCACTCCAGTTCTAAGGATATTTGGTGTATGATCAGGGCAACGTGGAAACGACAGACTGTGGCACGAGGGGCTTGGTACACGGGTAGGTGGGTAGTTTGGGAAGTGGTGCGCACTTTCTGCTCTCACCCTCGGCTCATTCTCAATACGTGAGTACTCCTCGTCCGTCTTGAGCTGTCGTAGCCAGGGTCTCCCAGGAATTGACACTTCGAGGAGTTTTGAGAATGGAAAGCTGCTGCCTGGTCTCTGCAAGATAGAGTTAGTTCGCTAGAGCACCACTCTTGTCTGCAGGTTTAATGAGCAGATTGGCATTGGTGCGGAAGGACTGGGGATCTGTGCATTCGGAGCGGGAAGGCAGGAAAGAGTGGGTGAGGGGGGGGGGGTGGAGAAGTCACATCGACTGTTAGAAATGAAAAAAGTCGAGAGAAGGTAAAAGGTCAGGGGGAGGTATCCGAGAGGAAGAGGAGTGTTGGAGGCAGGAGAAAGAGTTATCTATCAGTGGTGGTGTGGGAGTGAGGATTCCATGCCAAAGGCAGAGATGATGGAAGGAGAGAACATCTTGGTGGGCTCGGAACTCGTTGAGATGCAAGTGAGGCCTCTGCTGAAGACAGACTGCTCAGCTTCGTAGACAGGGAGCTCAGGGGAATGGTGAAGAAATGTCACGGATTGGAGCTGGGGCCAGACACACGAGCAGAAGATTGTGATGCGATGAAGGCTCAGGACGGGAGTGGGAGGGGGGTTAATGTGGTGTGTGGAAGGGTTCTCACAGGAGCGGGAGAGGGGTTGGTGATGGGGTATGAGATGAGAGGTGGGTGGGGGAGGCTGAATGTTGGCGGCAGTGGACTTGCTGTCGGACTCCCACGCAGCACTTGGGGCCTTGGCTGGGAATGGAATGAAATACTTCATTGTCACATGTGACAAGGCACAGTGAAATTCTTTTCTTGCATACCCAAGGTATGCAAATAGTGGCCATCTACGGCGCTGACAAAGTTACAAAGTAGCCCTGCCGTCTCCTCCCTTGTTCACCCCTCCCTCCTCCCTCCCCCACGCCGGGTCCCCGTTGTCCATTATTCTTCCCCCTCCCTCATGGCAGTGGGCGTGGAAGGGGGCAAGTGAGCAGGGGGAGCTCTGAGTATGCTCAGGGTCCTTCCGTGATGAGCACCTATGACCTTGTCCACATTGTGTAGGAAAGAACTGCAGATGCTGGTTTAAATCAGTCTGAAGAAAGGTCTCGACCCAAAACATTGTAGACTGCCTCAGATAGTCATTTCATTAAAGCCAAATAGGGCATATATTTGAAACGAGAAATAAATTTTTGACTCTATGCCGAATAAAGCAGTAGAAATCAAATCAATTTTTCTTAACTTTAAAATTAAAACAGAATAGTATTGCACAGGTAAAAAAAATATTTCCCACCTGCAAAAATTGACCCGAGATGTGCAACACTGAAGATAGACACAAAATGCTGGAGTAACTAACGGGACAGGCAGCATCTCTGGAGAGAAGGAATGGGTGACGTTTCGGGTCGAGACCCTTCCCTCCAGAGATGCAGCCTGTCCCGCTGAGTTACTCCAGCATTTTGTGTCTAACCTCGTCCACATTGCCTGGCTCTGCAAGGATTTCCCCTTCTGTCCTGAAGAAGACCCCTTCTTTCCGTGGCCACTCTCTTGCTCCTGATATACTTTCAGAATGTCTTGGGATTCTCCTTAATCTAACTTGCCAAAATAAATTTTTAAGAAAGAACTGCAGTTGCTGGAAAAATCGAAGGTAGACAAAAGTGCTGGAGGAACTCATCGGGTGAGGCAGCATCTATGGAGAGAAGAAATAAGTGACGTTTCGGGTCGAGACAGTCTGAAGAAGGGTCTCGACCAAAAACATCGCCTATTTCTTCTCTCCATAAATGCTGCCTTACCCGCTGAGTTCCTTCAGCATTTTTGACTACCTGGCCCCTTTTTGCCCTCCTAATTTCTTTCTTGCATTCTTTTCTACACACTCTGTATTGCTCAAGAGATTCCAGTTGCCTATCCCCACCAAATGTTTCTTTTTTCCCTGATGAGTCTTTCGTCAGCCAAGAGTTAAGAAGCGTGTAATTGTCATAAAATGGAGCACTGAAATTCTTACTTACAGGAGCTCAACAGTACTCTGTAGATAAGATAATAAACTAACTAAAAAAGTTTAATAAATAAAATCACCCATTAGAGCACAAAACAGAACAGCCCAAATTCTCCAGTGCAACCAAAACAGTTCAGTTTGAAGCTTAATTGATGTTTGTAGTTAACAATAGTCTGATGTTTGTTGGAAAAAGCTGTTCCTGAACCAGGTCACAGATTTCAAACTCTTCTTCCCAATGGTAGGAGTGAAATGAGAGAGTGGCCAGGGTGGTGTGAGCCCGTGATGATGTGGGTTGCCTCCTTTGTCCTTTACCCTTTCCAGATAAAGTTGCCCTGACCTCTATTCTACCTTTGTTTTAAGTCCCACTTGTCAGTTGTTGTTTTATCAGTACGCATCTGCCCCCAATCTACTTTCAACAGGTCCTCTCTTATGCTGTGGAAATCAGTCCTTTCCCAATTCAAGACTTTAACTTGAGAGGTGACATTTTCTGTTTTTACGACTGCTTTGATACCCACGGAATCAGAGAGAGAGGGAGAGAGAGAGGGAGAGAGAGAGAGTGTGGGAGATTCAAGAGAGAGTTTCATATGGAACGATGGAACAATGAAATTCTTACTTGCTGCAGCTTAACAAGGTTACTATTATGTTTCTGTTAAATTATGTTCCCCCATTGACACTTCCACAATCTCACCTGCTTCATTTCCAAAATTGAGCTTAAATGCAGCACCCTTCACTCGTTGGAATTCCTACGTATTAATTTAAGTTTTTTGAACGCTCTTAACAAATTCTGCCTCATCGAAGCCACTAAGGCAATCCCAATCAATATTGGCAGGTAAAATCCCCCACTACATTAACTCTGTTGCAGTTATACCTTTAGGCACTTTATTCACATGTCTGCTCCTCCCGCTGTCTGTAGTATTCTGTGGTGATGCATATAACTATTGGTATCAAAAATATAATGCTGTCAAGCAAATAATATTTATCCTCTGTTTACATTATTCTCTTTGAAAATCAAGCTTGTACATTTGTTCATCAACATCTTATTCAGGAATCTTTAAAATAAACATGTTGCAGGTCAGTATGACCACTTGCCTGTGTGCTAATCACTACCTTTAATCTAATCAGTTGCACTGTGGTATTTCTCCTATAAATCACTGGGGTTGCGGTGACCGATTTTCCCCAGTGTTGCTTCTGAAGGAAGACAATATAAAGGTGAGACGGCGATGATGCAAAGGATTAAAAACAACAGGACTCCCTGGGGTACTGCTGCCAAATGAAGGCACCCAGGGACAAGGAGAATATCAAATAGTGAATTGGACATGGTTGCTAACACTTGCCTTCTGGCCATTTTACTGCACTTTAGTCTAGACGGCTTGTCAAGGGCGTGGGAGGAGAACACCTATTGTTTCTTCCAGTGGCAGAAGGAGACTTGGGGCAATGATAACAAAGAGATTAATTCAAGCAAGCATGTTGTGTCGTGATGCTGTATCCTGTCAGAGTTGCAGAGTGATTATAAAATGCCTCTCTGAACTGTGTTGGTGGTTGTGTGCTGCTGCTTTGCTGCTGCGCTGAAGTACATCAGGCTGCTGGTTTTTATCTGTTGTGGTGAAGCAGTGCTGTCGTTACCCACAGGACGATGTGCAGGTGGCACAGAGGCGTCGCTTCACCCGAGTGGAGATGGCACGGGTGCTCATGGAACGCAACCAATACAAGGAGAGGCTGATGGAGCTGCAGGAGGCTGTCAGGTGGATTGAAATGATCAGGTGGGAAAGCACATCAGCATTCAGTACTGTCTAGAGAAACATATTTTACCAAGTCTCAGTGGTGGGTTACATGATATGTGCCCCGGCACTCTCTATTATCTCTTTATTTTGACTATTGAATATAAAACGGAGCAATGCATGCCCGAGCCCGGCTGATATATGACAAATCTCATTCATAATTTGCCAACAAAGTTATTAATATTCTTGTCTAGGGCATGTTTTTTAATCACACAATTATTATTTTTTGGCATTGATTTTTGCCATTGACGTTTTATTGATGGTTGTGGGTGTTGTAGTCACGATCAAGATTTATTGGCCTAATTTCCCCTGAGAAGCTGATCTGAGTTCAGGGTCGGCATATTTCCAGAAAGGAGGCAAGGTAAGGCAACAAAGGGGATGTCAATTTGGTCGAAAAGGAAAAGGAAATGCATGTTGGGTTTTGAAAGATGAAATCAGGCAAGTCCTTTGAGGAAAATAAAGCAAGTAAGAAAGAGTTCAAACAGGCGATTGGGAGGGCTATAAGTGGCCATGAAATGTCATTGGTGACTCCGATTAAAGAAGATCCCAAGGTTTTTTATTGCCTTAAGACAAGGGGGTAAAAGAAAAAGGGTAACCAGGTAGGACTACTCAAGGATAAAGGAGGGAAATTGTTCTTGGAGTCGGGGGATTTAGGCGAGATACTTAATGAATACTTTATATTTTTTTTCATCAAGGACATGGAGGACTGTGAGATCAGTGTGGAGAATACTAATATGCAAGGGCAGTTGAGATCAAGAAAGAGGTCTTGGGCCTCTTGAAAAGCATTAAAGTGGTTGAATCCCCAAGATCTGATAGGATCTATGTCAGGTTGTTGAGGGAGGCAAGAGATGAGATTGCAGGACCCTTGATGAAGATGTTTATCTTCTCTAGCCACAGGTAAGCTTTTGGAGGACTGCAGAACAGCCAATTTTGTTCCTCTGTTTCAGAAGGGAAGTAGAGATAATCCAGGAAATTGTAGGCCTCATGCCATTGTTTGGGAAACTATTGGGGAGGATTCTTTGGGATAGGAATTAGTCTCATTTGGAAGAGAATGGGCTAATAAGAGAGAGGAAGGTGATCGATAAGGGCAGGATGGTGGATATTGTCTACATGGAGTTTAATGAGGCATTTGGTAAGGCCCTCGTGGTAGAAAAAGATTAAGGTGTATGGTGATGATTAGGATCCACGACGACCTGGTTATTTGGATTGTAAACTGGCTGACTCACAGAAGAGGGTTGTGCTGGCAGGGTGTTATTCTGGCTGGAGATCTGTGACCAGTGGAGTTCCACATGGATCTGTAGTTTGTGATCAATATAAATGACTTGGACATGGGTCCAAGATGGGTCGGTTTGTAATTTTGGAGGTGACACCGTGATTGCTGGGGTTGCACAAAGTAAGGATGGCTGTTAGCGGGATATAGATCAACTACAGAAATGGGCAAATAAATGGCCGATGAATATAAACCCGAGCAAGTGTGAGGAGTTGAAATTTGGGATATTAACTGTATACTTTCCATTTACATTCAATGTCGAGATGCTTAACAGCATTGATGTACAGAGGGATTTTGAGGTCTAAGTCTATAATTCCCTGAAAGTGGCAACACAGTAGAGTGGTGAAGAAGGCATGTGTTTGCTTGCCTTCATTGGTCGGGGCGTGTAACGTAAGGGTTGAGATGTTGTGATGCAGCTTTATAGGACTTTTGTTATGTCGCATTTGGAGTTTTGGTTGCTCCATTAAAGGAAGGATGTGGAGGAATTGGAAAGGGTGCAGTAGAGGTTGACTCGAATTATGCCAGGATTAGAGGGCATTAGCTATAGGGAGTGGTAGGACAAACTTGGATTGTCTTCTTTGAATCTTTGGAGACTGAGGAGAAGTATATGAAATTATGAGAGGCATAGATATGGTAGACAGAATTGACAATAAACAATAGGTGCAGGAGTAGGCCAATCGGCTCTTTGAGCCAGCACCGCCATTCAATGTGATCATGGCTGATCATCCCCAATCAGTACCCCGTTCCTGCCTTCTCCCCATATCCCCTGACTCCGTTATCTTTAAGAGCCCTATCTAGCTCTCTCTTGAAGGTATCCAGAGAACCGGCCTCCATCGCCCTCTGTGGCAGAGAATTCCACAGACTCACAACTCTCTGTGTGAAAAAGTGTTTCCTAATCTCCGTTCTAAATGGCTTACCCCTTATTCTTAAACAGTGGCCTCTTGTTCTGGACTCCCTCAACATCGGGAACATGTTTCCTGCATGTCCAAACCCTTAATAATCTTATATGTTTCAATAGGATCCCCTCTCATCCTTCTAAACTCCAGAGTACACAAGCCCAGCCACTCCATTCTCTCAGCATATGACAGTCCCGCCACCCCGGGAATTAACCTTGTAAACCTATGCTGCACTCCCTCAATAGCAATAATGTCCTTCCTCAAATTAGGGGACCAAAACTGCACACAATACTCCAGGTGTGGTCCCACTAGGGGCCTATACAATTGCAGAAGCATCTCTTTACTCCTATACTCAATTCCTCTTGTTATGAAGGCCAACATGCCATTCGCTTTCTTCACCGCCTGCTGTACCTGCATGCTTACCTTCATCAATGATGAATAAGGCCCCCCAGATCCCGTTGAACTACCCCTTTTCCCAACTTGACACCATTTAGATAATAATCTGCCTTCCTGTTTTTGCTACCAAAGTGGATAACCTCACATTTATCCACATTAAACTGCATCTGCCATGCATCTGCCCACTCACCCAAACTGTCCCAGTCACCCTGCATTCTCATAGCATCCTCCTCACAGTTCACAATGCCACCCAGCTTTGTGTCATCTGTAAATTTGCTAATGTTACTTTGAATCCCTTCATCTAAATCATTGATGTATATTGTAAATAGCTGCGGTCCCAGCACCGAGCCTTGCGGTACCCCACTAGTGTAGATCAGTGGCACTCATGTTATGAGTCATGCTTTTGTAGTTACGCCCACTAGCTTTACAGTAACCCTCCCTGCCTGGTTCCCACATTATTGGAAAAACGTGCTAGCATGAAGTTACCTGTGCTATGTCGTTAATAAAGTCTTTGGACTTTTATCATGGTGTAAGGCTTCAGTTATTTGGACAGCCGCAACACAACACCTAGTCACTACCTGCCATTCTGAAAGGGACTCTTTGTTTCCTGTCTGCCAACCAATTTTCTATACATGTCACTACCCTACCCCCAATACCATGTGCCCTAATGTTGCCCACCAATCTCCTATGTGGGACCTTATCAAATGCTTTCTGAAAGTCCAGGTACACTACATCCACTGGCTCTCCCTTGTCCATTTTCCTAGTTGCATCCTCAAAAAATTCCAGAAGATTAGTCAAGCATGATTTCCCCTTCGTAAATCCATGCTGACTCGGACCGATCCTGTTACTGCTATCCAAATGTGCTGCTATTTCATCTTTTATGATTGACTCCAGCATCTTCCCCACCATCGATGTCAGGCTAACTGGTCTATAATTCCCTGTTTTCTCTCTCTCGCCTTTCTTAAAAAGTGGGATAACATTAGCTACCCTTCAATCCACAGGAACTGATCCTGAATCTATAGAACATTGGAAAATTATCACCAATGCGTCCACAATTTCTAGAGCCACTTCCTTATGTACCCTGGGATGCAGACCATCAGGCCTTGGGGATTTATCAGCCTTCAGTCCCATCAGTCTACCCAACACCATTTCCTGCCTATTGTGGATTTCCTTCAGTTCCTCCGTCACCCCAGATCCTCTGGCCACTAATATATCAGGAAGATTGTTTGTGTCCTCCTTAGTGAAGACGGATCCAAAGTACCTGTTCAACTCATCTGCCATTTCGTTTGTTCCCCATAATAAATTCACCCTTTTCAGTCTTCAAGGGTCCAACTTTGGTCTTAACTCATTTTTTCCTCTTCACATACCTAAAGAAGCTTTTTCTATCCTCCCTTTTGGCTAGCTTACCTTCGTACCTCATCTTTTCTTCCCGTATTGCCTTTTTAGTTGTCTTCTGTTGCTCTTTAAACATTACCCAATCCTCTTGCTTCCCACTCATCTTTGCTACGTTGTACTTCTCTTTTATTTGTATACTGTCCCTGATGTCCCTTGTCAGCCACGGTCGCCCCTTACTCCCCTTGGAATCTTTCTTCCTCTTTGGAATGAACTGATCCTGTACCTTCTGTATTATTCCCAGAAATACCTGCCATTGTTGTTCCATTGTATTCCCCGCTAGGGTATCTTTCCAGTCAACTTTGGCCAGCTCCTCCCTCATGGCTCCCTCATGGCTCCATAGTCCCCTTTATTCAACTGTAACACTGACACCTTGTCCTTATCCTTGTCCCTCTCCAATAATAGATTAAACCTGACCATGTTATGGTCACTACCTCCTAATGGCTCCTTAACCTCATGTTCCTTTATCAAATCCGGTTCATTACATACTAAATCCAGAATTGCCTTCTCCCTGGTAGGCTCCAATACAAGCTGCTCTAAGAATCCAACACGTACGCACTCCACAGACTGCCTTTCTTGGGGTCCAGTACCAACCTGATTTTCCCAGTCTACCTGCATGTTGAAATCTCCCATAATAACTGTAGCATTACCTTTACTACATGCCAATTTTAACTCCTGATTCAACTTGCACCCTATATCCAGGCCACTGTTTGGGGGCCTGTAGATGTCCCATTAGGGTCTTTCTACCGTTACAATTCCTTAGTTCTATCCATACTGACTCCACAATGTCGCCCCCTGTTGGTGAGGGACTGAATTTCATTCCTCACCAACAGAGCTACCCCACCCCCTCTGCCCACCTGTCTGTCTTTTCGATAGGAGGTATACCTTTGAATATTCAGTTCCCAGCTCTGGCCCTCTTGCAGCCATGTCTCTGAAATTCCCACAACATCATACTTGCCAATTTCTAACTGAGAATATTTCTCTAACTGAGAATATTTCTCCCAGGGTTGTAATATCAAAGAATTGAGAGCATAGCTTTAAGATGAGAGGGGCATTGTTTAAAGATGTTTTTGGCTACGTTTTATTTAATGTGGTGTTGGATTGCTGGGACATGCTGCTCAGGGTGGTGGTGGAGGCAGATATCACTGTTGCATTTAAGAGGCTTTTGGATAGGCACAAGGGTATGGAAGGATCTTGTGCAGGCAGAGGAGATTCGTTCAACTTGACATCATGTTCGGCACTGGCATTGCAGGCCGAGGGACCTGTTCCTCTACTGCATGGTTCAATATTAAGGTGTTAGTGAGCATTGCATTGAATGTATTGAAATCATGGTGATGTAAGAACTATATAAACAATTTGTGCATGAAATGGATCTTTGTTAATAGCATAAATGCAGCTCAGTGTGAATCAGAAATCAACATGGACAGACCAAATCTCTGGTGATAACAGTGCGCAAGTCAGACTGCATATGTATAGTGTTACTCCTTTGTTATCAGCACACCATTGATGTCTTGTAAATTCCTTTGAGAATGTTGCAGGGAAGACTGATTTTGAATGATTCTAACGCCTATAATATAAAAATTGTGCAACCATTGCTTCTCTGAACAACTTGGAGCCATGGTTGACTTTGAAAGGGACACATTTAAAGGAATGAAACATAATTCAGGAGAAATTAGCTCGGAGAAATGATCTCGTTTGGGTGAAAATGAATATTTAAAAAAATTGAAGTTGAACATTTCAAGATATATATATATATATTTAAGAGGGATAAATTTGCGTTGAGTAAATCAGGTGGATAGCGGTAAAAACAGAAACGAGAATGCCTGATTAAAATCTTTGACCTCTTTAGAATGATGTAAATACAGTAAATCGCTAGTTTAACAGCGGTAAGGCTACATACTTTGAGAAGGCTTTTGACAATATATTATGTGAAAAATTACTTATTAGACCAAAAAACAATCCGTTAGGATATATAATTGGAAGCCAATTTGGTTAATGGAAAAAGAAGGATATATCTGAGATAAGATGAATAATCCTAGTATGGGAAATAATTGAGTTAGATCCTACAGGTTGGTTCTTGAATCTTGCTGTGTCTAATACATCAATGACCTGGTTGTCAAAGAAAAATGTAAATGCTGACGAAGAAAGGGAGGGCAATGGAACAGCAAGATTTATTGATTAATGGTCATTGCGATTGCCAAGACAAAGTATGAAACACTGATTTAAGGATAAACATAAGTTTATTGAATTGCCAGAAAAAGCCAAAACATAATGGATGGATCATCGTTTTCAATGTCCGAACAATGTGACAAGCAATTAAGAAAGCCAACGTGTTTAGATATTTTTCGTAAGACCATGCAGTCCAAATCCCTGGCGGTTACAGAGCACAGATTGTACTTCATTAGTAGGAAGTTATTGACATTCGGTTGCCACAGCGCTGAAAACTCCATTCAAAATGATTTAAAAAAGATCATTTGGATTGATTCTAATTGCAAAGGCCATGAGCTATAAAGAAAAGTTGGAAAACTTTGATCTCCAAGGTCAAAAAGATTAGCATGGCAATGGACAAAGCAAAATTGTTAAAAATATTGTAGGGACTAGGAACTGCAGATGCTGGTTTACAAAAAAAAAGACACAAAGTGCTGGAGTAACTCAGCTGGTCAGGCTGGAGAACATGGATAAGTGACGTTTCGTATCGGGACCCTGTTATTGGATCTCGGTGATTAAATTGTGAATATATATCCAACGCAATCTGGAAAAGCAGAAAAGATACCCAAATTTTAGATGGGGTATTAGGAAGAATTTCTCCATCAGAGTATAAACTAATATTTTGAGGTATCTTGATAGAACCATTCAAAATAAAACTAGAAAATGCAGGAAGAGTTTAAATTGCAGGAAGAGTTAATCTTCCTGAAGGATAGGTTTAGTGATCTGAAGAGACTTTCACTTCTCTTAAATCTGCTCTGCTGAACATGGTTTATTCATATCAAATGGCAGGCAGACCTCTCATGCATTGGTGTGGCTATTCCATAGAAGCCATGCAATGAGTCTCATGGCTTTCTCCATGTACATCTTTCAATTACATCTTTCACAAGTCAGAGTCCATGGAAGGTGTGGAGAGCGAAGAGCTCATGTTAACGAAGAGAATTGTGCAAAAACCTTACGGTACTGCTGTCACATATTAAGTGCTGTGTTTCTAACTCGACTGGAAGTTTAGTAGTACTAGCACTTAGAAAGATTTAATACTGCTGTCAGTTCAGTTAATATAAATGTTCACTTTTGCTGATGTTGCAAATATAACTTGCTGAGTAATTTGAGTGTGCGGAATAGCCAGCAGCAGCATTACTGGATGTGATACTGGAGTTTGGCATCGCTCCAGGCAGCAATGGGATTTCCAGTAGATTTGACAAAATGGATCGAAATGGTAGTTCAGTAGTTTGCGTTGCTTTGAAGTAAGCCTCGTGCTCTCCTGGGTCTAACTTCAACCACTGTTTTAAACATATTACCTGCAATCGAAGAGCCAAATTCCACTTATTCAGGAGCACTCCACCAATTTGACACCAATTTGGTTGGAATCAAGTAGACATTGGACATTGAGATTAAGTGTGTGTACAATGTGATATTTACTCGTTCAGTTTAGTTTATTGTCACGTATACGGTAGAGTGAAAAGCTTTTGTTTCGTGCTAACCAGTCAGCGGAAAGACAATACATGATTACTATTCTATATTTTAATATATTTGTTAATATTCAATAGAGCATCTCGAGAGTATCCGACAATCCCGGAGAAGAAAAAGTCAGGAATCTGGCAATTGTAAGTACTTTTGTATTGGAGATTAGCACTTAGAATAAATGAAAAAATCTATTCAACGTGCCTGTTTATTTTGCTGAATAATTAACAGGCTTTTTTTTCATCAATAGTTTCAAGATAATCAAAATATCACGATAGGCATGTGGGTAGCTCACTCCCAGGAGTCTGTAATGGTCTTGTTTGTCAGACTGCTTGAGGATGTGAGCAGATCTTAAAGATAGATGGTAGTTTATGAGCCTCCCTTCCACAGTGGGGAGATGCTCGAGGGTCTTTCCATATATCCGTCTCCTATGGATAATCTAAGCAATGTTGGGATCCAGGAATCGAGATTAAGAGAGCATTCTCTGTTTATCCACTCATGTTTCCTCAAGGATCTTTACTGAGGACTAAGCTTTTCATCATAAATGTTAATAGCTTGGACAAAGGAAGTGGTCATCGATGGTTACAGATTTGTCGATGTTACTCAGTATTGATTTTCAAATGCAGTTGTAATTAGCTTTTAAAGATGACAGTTTAGTTTAGTTTAGAGATACAACGTGGAAATAAGCCCTTTGGCCCACCGAATTCATACCGACCAGCGATCCCCGCACTTAAACATTATCCCCGCAATTAAACATTATTGTCTATTGTCTCAGAATTAATAAATACCAGTGCACGGGTGTACAAGATAATGGGAAAAAAAAATATTGCCCTTTAATTTATGGTGGTTGGAAACCGAGAGGAAATGCTGGTAGATAAAGCTGGTAGACAAAGTCCGAAGAGAGGAAATGCTGCTTTAGTTGTGGAGAAACCTGGAAATCTTCATCTGAATGAATGTGGTCTAGATTTACATCCAAAATCAGGAGAGATGGATTGGTCTTGGAGCTTAGATTGTGGAGCTTCACCAGAATTATCCAGAGGCCTGAAGAGATTAACACTCAAAAAGTATTATGCAAGTGTGATTTGAATTCTTCAGAAATAGAAGTCTGAGGTTAGTTAAGATTGTGTTTTTTTAAATGGTAACGCATTCAGTAACATATTCAGCTGAGAAGCAGCTTGGTGAAGTAGAGGTCCAAGATAAAAGAGCAATAAAAGAAGTGAAATCAAGAATATTTTTTTCCACACAGAGGATAGTGGAAATCTGGAAGGCTATCCTTCAAATGAGGCTAAATCAGTAGAAGCTTTCAAGACTAAAACAGAGTCAGTTTGTTCATGGTATTAAGGGCTGTGGAACAAAAATAAATAAACTGAACTGAGGTACAGATCAGCTGGGACTTGAATTTTAGTTTTGTTTAGGGGTACAGCGTGGAAACAGGCTCTTCGGCCCTCCAGATTTGCACCGACAGACACATTAACACTATCCGACACACACTAGGGACTATTTACACTTCTACCAAGCCAATTTACCTACATACCTGTAAGTCTTTGGAGTGTGGGAGGAAACCAAAGATCTTAGAGAAAACCCATGCTGGTCACTGAGAGAACGTACAAACTCCGTACAGACAGCAGCCGTAGACGGGCTAGAACCCGAGTCTCCGGTGCTGCAAGCGCTGTAAGGCAGCAACTCTACCGCTGCACCACCGTGCTGCACTGAATGGTGAAATGGATTTGAAAGGACGAATAAGGAGTTTTTTTCCATTACTCTGAATATGGGATTCAAATTGAGTTTGTGGGAGAGAGTTTTGAAAGTTAAATTGTGCTTTTTGTTAGTGCCCAATGTGATGATAAATGATAAATGTATATGGGGAAAAAAGGGAAAACTCCTTTTCACAGCTGCCGTTTGTGATAGGAATCTGGTGGACATTCTGTCTTTGGATCCTCACCCTCGTTGTTTTCTTATCCTCCAGCTTCAGCCGCCTCTTCAGCTCCTCCTCTACTGCTCAGCCAGCTAAGAGACCGCCCGTCCTTCACTACGCTGCTCCTAACACCTATGGTTCCTCTGGCTTCACCAAGGGCCGACGCCACACCATGTCCCAACTATCTACAACAGACAGATCTCGTGCCATGGATTTCCTGCCTGAGGTGTAAGTGACAGCAAAGAGGTGCCGCCTGTCCCACATGCACAACACTGACATGCAGCCCGCTCCCATGGCACAGGGTTAATACTCTTTGTCATTTTCATTATCTTTGCTGTTTATTTTCATTATTCATTTGCTTTGCTGGTTATTTGTTTTGCTCTTTCATTTGTAATAATTGGTTACTCTTAAAGAAAGATTGTTTGCAAAAGTCATGCTGTCATTTATTTTACATGAAGAGTTGGAATTCTGACAGTTTAAAGAAGTCATCTCATCTTCAAGACTCTCAGAAGAGGGGGTTAAAATATTTCTGGGATTGCATACATTTCTTTGCGAAGACTTTCATATAATTTGAGATGTTGATTGGAGTATCCGGGTCAGACAGTGTGAAGAAAATGCATTAATATCCATCTTAGGTCCAGTCATTAAATTGGCATGTTACTTCAAACCCTGCTTATACTGATTGACTCGGGAGGACTTCCCAGCTAAATTGCCTGGTGTGGTCAATTCTCTATTTCTACAGTAAGCAAGCATTAAAAAATCAACTCACAAAGAGTTTTTACAGACTTTTCTATCATGCATGTTAAAAAAAAAGAGGCCTGGTTGGGATTTTTCTTTAAACAAAACCAGAAACAATGTTTTTAATTTAAGGGTCCACGTTGATCAAGGAAAATTTTGCAAACTCCATTGACAATCGAATCCTTTAATTTGCATGTGGGAATATTTAGGTGTTGATTTGGGCGAGTTGAACATACTTGGAGTGCAGCTACATAGTTCCATGAAATTGGCGACACAGGGAGAAAGGGTGTTAAAGGCCATGTTTGGCATGCTTGCCTTCATCTGTGTGTTGAGTGCAGAAGCTGGGACGTTGTATTACAGTTGTACAAGATGTTGGTAAGGCCACATTTGGAGTACTGAGTACAGTTCTGGTCACCCTGCTGTACGAAAGATGTCATTAAACTTGAAATGCTGCAAAAAGAAATTCATGATGCTGTTAGACAAAAATGCTGGAGAAACTCAGCGGGTGAGACAACATCTATGGAGCCGAGGAAGTAGGCAACATTTCGGCCCAAAACCATTAGGGTTTCGGCCCGAAACGTTGCCTATTTCCTTCGCTCCATAGATGCTGCCTCACCCGCTGAGTTTCTCCAGCATTTTTGTCCACCTTCGATTTTCCAGCATCTGCTGTTCCTTCTTAAACAAAACTTCATGATGCTGTTACGGGGTCTGGAAGGTTTGAGTTATGGGGAAGCTAAATAGGCCAAGATTTTTTTTTCCTGGAGAGTAGGAGGCTGATGGGTGACTTTGTAAAGATATATACATTCATGAGAAGCATAAATAAGGTGAAGAGCCACCTTATAGTCTTCCCCCCAGGATAGAGGGGTCTACAATTAGAGTTCACCTTAAACTAAGGTCAGAGGGGAAAGATTTAAAAGGGACCTGAGGTACAGGTTTTTCCACACAGAGATGAGTGGGTATAGGGAATGAGCTGCCAGAGAAAGCAGGAGAGGCAGGTGGTACAATAATAATAGTTAAAAGATGTGGGCAGATAGGACATGTTTGGAGGTGCAGGCAGGTGGAACAAGATTGGTTAGGCAACTTGGTCGGCATTGATCAGATGGGCCAAAGGCCTTTTTGTGGGCATTATGGCTCTGATTATGTTCAAATGAAGTTAAGTTGATGCTGCTGTGAGTTTATTATTTGGATTGGTAGTTTGAATTGGAAGTTCAGTTAATATTGAAATTTCTGTTTCAATTTTTATGCTGTTGTTTGTATTTAATTAATTTAACTTTGTTGATCAATATCAACAATGGATTGATATACCACCATAGCAGTTAGAACCCCCTAATTCTTCATTCTAATTTTGTGTTATCAAAAATGTAACTTGGGGATTAACATCGTTTTTGAGATGGATTGGATTAATTGCAATGCAAAGAAAATATCGTTAGTATACAAAGTGTGAAATGGCAATTTATATATTTAATGTCGTAACTGCACGTAACTGCACAGCACACAAATATTGACGAGGCTATTGAATTTTTTTTTAAGGTGAGATAGGTCACACTTGACTTGTGTTTGGGGAAACCTGGAACCAAAATGGATGCAGAAGATTTTTCCATATATAATTTCAGCTGTCAATGGTCAAAGCTCCGGAATTCCCTCCCCAGACTTTGACTTTCTACCCATCACCACCGGTGGATGTGCCTTCATCTGCCAGGGTCCAGAGCTCAGGAATTCATTCCACTTGCCTTCCCTGGGCCTCTGGTTCTCCATTCCGCTTTAAAAGGTTACTTGAAGTCAACCTCTTTGACAAAGCTTGTGGTCATCAGTCCTGATATCCCCTCGTGTGGCATGGTGCCAAATTCATTTCAATTAAGCTCTTGTGAAGTGTGTTGGTAATTTAGCCACATTGAGATGATGTCACCACGCAACTTGTTACTCCTGTAGGGCCATTCCTTCAGTTTCCCTTCTGCAGTTGAACTTTCTAGCCCCTCGTGCAATCAGTGATCTTCAGTCAAAGTCTAAAGCTTGGGCATCAGTGGTGCTTGTGGAAATATAGGGACTTCCATTTTGGGCCATAAAGGGCAGGCAGTATGTGCATACTGCAAGCACCTTCAAGTTCAATACAATAATAACCTGGTAAGATGTTTACGTAATGCCGAGAGAGGCATAAATAATGGACAAGAGACAGGGGAAAAGTCTCCTGCTGTTTGAAATACTGAGTTGAGATTTTTGACATCCACCTGAGGACCCGTGGTTTAACATCTCATTGTAACGGCAGCAGCTCCAGCATTGCTAGCGTCTCTCAGAACTAAAAGCTAGATGCACGTCCCAAGATTCTGGGGTCAATGTACAAGTGTTTCATTCAGAGACGGAACTGCTTCTAATTGACATTCTCAAACATTTGGAAAATAAGCTTTTGTCTTTTGTAAAGATTAAAACAAAAGCACAAAAACCATTAAGGCTGAGCCTACATGAGATGAAGTGAATTTTCTACTGTTGGGCACCTTTCTCCCTCTACTGCTTGAAAGTGGAAGGATGGCTCAGGTAGTTCATTGGTGCCCGGTGCGCACTTGATTGGAATCTACCATTGGCCCTTGCATTGGTGAACAACTCACTCGTTTGACCCCAACTGTCCATGTTTACCTGCGTTTGCAGAATCTAAATCACTCTGCTGTCAAAATGGCAATAAAGATGGAATGTTGTATCTGTGATGGGCATTATTTTAAAACTGTTACCGATTATTTATTTGATCTTGACGGTAGTCATTTTCAGAGCAATGGGCAATGCCAAATGGCTTAATAAAGTAGGGCTCAGAAGTCACGTTACGTGCTTCAAAAGTTGCCATAGACCAGTGCTACGAAGTAGATGTCCTCCTACCATAATAGTCCACTCAACACTATGGCGGGGTGTGGGGGATGGTGGGTGCGTGGGCTGGCATGCTGCAGCAAAGGCAAAGTTTCAGCTGAAGGAAGCTTGTGACGTTGCATCCCAGTTCAATTGCTCCCAGGTTGAGGAGTATCAGTTGTGTGTCAGTTGCAATGGATCGAGGGGTGGGGGAGGGGGGGGGGGGGTGGCGAGGGATGGATGAGGCTGAGGATGTGAGTCTGGAGGTGCAGAGCCTGAGTGAGTGTGGCTGGTACTGTGTGTCAGGGTTCATCGTAAATCCTAAAAGATGATCTATCTGCGAGGTTCAAAGCATTGAAGACCAGGATCAATGTAAGACAGCTCCCCTGTTAATTGACACTAAAGCAGGCATTGAATGCTTTAGTTGGTCAGACACACGTACAATTAACCGAGCGATATGATAATGTGACTTGAACTGCATTTGGATGTTCCAGTATCTGTTAAGAGCGGAGATTGACCTCATGATTCCCATTTGACATAAATGTAAATACTGCTCACTCCCATCTGTTGTATTAGAGCGAGACAAGAGGAAATTAGGAATTCTTACTTTTAGATAATGCTTTCTGGGGGCTCTTGCAAAAAAACACGTCATATTTTTGGACACCAGGGAGGAAATTTCGCCAAGTATGTGAACTAAGTAATAATTATATGATCGCTGAATGTGATTTTGCTAAAATTCTATTGTGCCGCATATATGAACTTTGGGCCATGCAATAGGTTGTAGCCTGTTAATTTTTTCCCCCTTGGCAAAGTGCTTATTTAAGAGTGATCAGTTGGCTCACTTATCATTCTCAAATTGGCAGGTACTCTGTAAATCCCTTCTAAATAACCCCAATGTACTCATTTTAACGTTTACCTTTAAAAGGAATAATTTCTCACTTTCACACGACTTATTCTGAACGTTGCAGGCGGATGTGGTCTGTAAATAACTTTAATGTTAAAGGGAACAATGTGGGCAATTTCTGCACTCACTTGGTTATCAACCTGTTCTGTGTGGCGGAACAGAAAATGTCTTTATTTACTGATTTCCATCTTTAGTAGTGTGCACTCTTACAGACAATCTTTCTTTTGGAGAAGTGTGTGTTTTTGTTTTCCATTTTGTATGTTTTGTTAATTTGAAATTTATGTTTTTTTGTAGACAGAAAGTGCCTATGGAGGAGAAGAAGCCAGACACAGATAATGAACAAGTGTACGGTCTATCAGCTCCTTGGGGCTTTGTAACAGGGTTAGGGGTTAAAGTTAATGGTGAACTTGCTGATCTTGGGTGCTTAGAGTCCAGCAACTCTTGAACTTTGTGCATTTAAAAGTGGGGTAACTGTGGCATTAGAAGCGGTGACGATCAGAGATTCCACACGGGCATCGGGATATTGTGGAGACTATGATTCGGTACAAACTTCTTGGTTTGTGAAGAAAAGCTTCTTCATCACAAGGTTTACTGGATTGGTTTTGTGAAGTCTTCACATCAAGCTGCCTCCAGTTTGGAGGGAGGTGTAATCAAGACAACTGTGGGATGCAATTGTTAGACCTGGATAGGCTCATGTAATATTTCAGTAATGAGAAGGAAAGCAATTGTTTTTAAAGTCTTCAAAGCACTCATAGTTATCTGATGACTTGTTGCAAACAAGAAGGGAAAACAAAGTACCATGCTGGCTGGGATTGCAATTTAAAGAAGTGTGTGCCTGATAAAGGGCCTGTCCCACCTTCACGACCTAATTCACGACCTCTGCCAAGTTTGCCCTTGACTCATACTCGCAGCATGGTCATCAGGAGGTCGTAGGTAGGTCGTGATGCTAGTTGTAGGTACTCGTGGCATCAAGTAGGTCGGGGCGTTTTTTCAACATGATGAAAAATGTCCATGAGTAAAAAAGGTTGTGAATTAGGTCGTGAAAGTGGGACTGGCCCTTTAGTCTATAAATTCCCCAAAAATGTTTGTTAAAGATACCTTGGGTACTGACCAGTTGGGAAGTGATCTGAGCGAATGAATTGCTCATCAATGGGGGAACCTGTCAGAAGTAGAAACGAGAGAGTTAGCTGAGTTGGTTAATGCATTGTATGTAGTTCAGGGTAAAATTACTCTTAACATTTTCAAAACCGTAAAAGTACGGCTGAAAAGACAACTTCATTTATGTTGGGGTTGTCCTGCAATGGCCTGGGAATTGTAGTGTAAGTGTGCTCAGTGGTCAGTGTGTGTAGCGCACAAGGGCAAGGAAATCTCTGGGGTCAGGGGTTGGAGAGCACGTCAGACCTTCATGCGGTGGGGGGGGGGGGGGGGGGGAGAGATTGCAAAATCTGCTCCTTGTGGGGCTGGCAGGGAGTGATGGTGAAGGTTGTTGCCCCATAGTTGGCGTGTTGTTGGGGAGGGCAGAGCTTGTTGAGTTGAGGGTTGGTTGATCACATTATAAAGGGGCTGGGGAAACATAATTGGATCAGGTTTTGTCTGGGGAATAGCAGTGAGACCATAGCACTCTGAAATGTACATCGAAACGGGATTTATGTTGTCTGCTCATTGGAAATTGCTGTTTATCACGCTACATTTTTCTAAATACGTACAAAAATGGCATTGTGCCCTACGACTCGGCATTGTTACAACAGTGGACGTAACCAACAGGCACAGACTAAACATGTTAGAACGTTTTGAGGCTTAACAAGGATACAAATAACAAATTGCTGCCAAGTATCCTCTCCTGTCGTGAATATTATGTTTACAAACATAGTCTTATTTCTCAAGATTTCATTTATTTAAGATATTAAAACAAACTACTTCCTATCAGTATTATCCAATCTTTCTTTCCCTTTTATTTTTCAATCTCTGTACCCAATTTGACATTGAATTCATTATTCTGTCATATTCTGGGTCAGATTCTGTATTGTTCACTAACATTCTCATCAATCGGGTTAGATTTGAAGATGCAGTTATTTTCTCTGTACCAAAACCTCCCAGGTGTTTGTGGAAAGTGCTGTGCTTTGTGGATGTTTGTTGATGAAAACTGTGAAAGGAAAAGACTAGAGGTGTGGAGGAGTTTTTTTTTGGGGGGGGGGAGGTGGAACTGGGGAGTCTAGACTTTTCTAGTGTATTAATTAGCTTGCATTAGTTCAACAGTACTTAATCAAAAATGCACCCTGGCATAATCTTGGCAAGCCCAGCTTGGATGGTTGCTTCAGATTCTTTGTTTTAGTTTGGAGCGGTCAGACGAATTTTAAGATGAACCACCATGGAGATGGAAACAAAAGCAGTTTGTGATAATCTATAGAAAACCTGGAAATGTTGGAAACAAATCAGCATTTGTGGAGATCAGATCAATGACCTCTCATTATAAAAATGTTGTCATAACGCTTTGTGTAAAAGGTTTAGCACTGTGCAGCACAGGTGAGGACTGATGTGACTGAATATGGGAGGATGTGGGAATTGTGTGTCAAGGTAGTCTTGAAGATCAACCATGACTTTAATGGATGGCAGAGCAGGAGAGGGCAGGTCACCTCGTCCCACTTCCATTTCTTATGTTCTTTGGGACTTTCAGGTACAAAGGAAACACTGCCGGTCAGAGTATGTTTAAATCTGCAACCACGTGGATCACCATTCTTTCATAAGCATTTAAAAAGCGTTTTTTCAAACTTTTGTGAAACAGTGAAGTGACTGTTGTCTTTCCTCGTAGCGACTGCACGTCAAGTGCTCGGCGGGAGTTGAAACGCGAGCAGTACCGACAGGTGAGGGACCACGTCAGGAATGATGACGGCCGACTCCAGGCTTGTGGCTGGAGCCTCCCTGCAAAATACAAACAGGTAGGAGTTCAGCTTCTCACAACGTATCTCCAACTCCCACTTCCCCTTCCCCCATCTACATTCCTTCCTCTGGCTTCACAATTCACAAGGACTGAGATGAGGAAAAACTTTTTCAGCAAGAGGGTTGTGAATCTGTGGAATTCTCTGCCACAGAAGGCAGTGGAGGCCAATTCACTGGATGTATTCAAGAGAGAGTTAGATACAGCGCTTAGGGCTAACGGAATCATGGGATATGGGGAGAAAGCAGGAACAGGGTACTGATTCTGGATGATCAGCCATGATCATATTGAATGGCGGTGCTGACTTGAAGGGAAGAATGGCATAATCTTGCACCTATTTTCTATATTTCAATCCTTTAATCTCACAGCTTTTTTTCATCTCTGTCGTTTGTCCAACCATCTACCTATCAAGAACCCTCCTTGCCTGTGTTCACCTATTACCTGTCATGCTTTGTCCTGCCCTTCCACTCTTCCAGGTATCTCCCCCCTCTCCCCCCCCCCCCACAATCAGCCTAGAAAGGTCATGACTCAAAACGTCAGCCGTCCATGTTCTCCAAGGATGCTGCCTAACCCGTTTCTCCAGCACGTTGTCTTTTTATCACTGCCTTAATATGCTTCTGCATGATGTTGGCTCAGAAGCATAAACTGGTCAGGAAGAGGGTTCCTCGGATCAAGAGTCAAGAGTGTTTAATTGTCATGTGTACTGATAATGGAAATTATTTCTAGGTGCACGTAACAGGTAGAAAAATATCAAGAAATTAATAGCCCGGAAAATAGTGCAAAATACTGTAAATATTCCATAGCGCAACCAAAGACACAGTCCATGTACTTTCATTGTTGTTGAGGTTAATGTTGTGCAGGGTTTAAGAGCTTCATGGATACCGGAAAGAAGCAGCTCGTGGAACTGGTGCTGATTGATTTCAGTATCATCCTGTCTCATCCTCCTGATAGTTGGAATGAAAAGAGAACATAGCAGGAGCTGTGGGCCATTGGTGACATGAGCTGATGAAATCTGATATTAGAATACAAATACTAAAAGCATTCATCTCACATATTCTTGTGACATACTTTAATAGAAGAGCAATAACAAAATGGTGCCCACAAGAAACATCCACTTGAAAGTCTATATCTGGTGCAATATTGTAGGAGTGGTTCCTTTAGTAAGTCACGTTTCATTTGCAGCTCAGCTCCAGTTCCCTGCCTTTGCTCCATTTTCATTTCTGTCTAATCATGGATGCTACAGTTTCACTTTCAGTTCTATTCATGATTGGAAAGCTTACCTTGATGTGAATAATCAGGTGTTCTGCATCCATGGGAACAGAAATGTGCAAACTAACTATAGGCTTCCCTGGAAGATCCCTTGACTATCAATGGGAAGTTCTATTGTTCGGCAAGAAAAGTGCTTTGGGTCCAAGAATGCAGGCAATCGTAGTGTTACGGGAAGGCGCTGGGGTGCTTGCACTCATGGAAGGCGATCGTGTCGTAGTTTTCCGTAACCCGAAGCTGCATCATTGCACCTGTGTTAAGAAACGAGAGTTGGAAGGAAACTGTGCTGATATTTTGTTTTCTTACACATATTTCATGAGGGCAAATTGTGTTCATTATCTCAGATTTTTGGGTAAGGATATGTGAATTGTCTGAGGGGCAACTTTCTGTAACCTAAATTACCATAAAGTGGGGGTCACCTGTATCATGAAATTAGTGTGTTACCTGAAGCTAATGTAGTTTAGTCACACTGCCGTCAATGGGCTAATGGAACATACATTCTGAGGTTTTTCTGCTCAGATACATCCAGGCATGCAGCACACAGCAGTCACCGCAGTCTCTCGAGATTAACTACTGTTTGCCCCATGGTGCATAAATGTAGTCTGCAAAAAGACTGCAGAAACCAAGCATGGGCTGACAAAGAAGGATTCATTCAGGAAGAGGAATCTCAAAATATGCATTTTGAGATTCTAACTTTTTCCTGAATTTCGTACCCACTGTTTTGTCAACCTCACCACTGTCCACCACGCCAAATGTTCATTCAAAGGGGTAATAAATCTGAGAAATTCTCAAGGTCTAAAGTTGATGTAGATTAACCCTTATTAATCCATGCCATTTATAATCTCCACTACACATATGTGCATGCCACCCTTTATATGGTATTACGGTACTACACAGCTTTACACTATCAAGGTCAGCCCGCTCTCTCTCTCTCACAAGTCACGCCAAGCTAGATGAGAATGGCTGGCAGTTTAATGTTCCTGTTTGCTTATGGAATAAAGACTGATCTTTCACTATGTGTGTGTTGTTGTGGATCAATGATAACATAGTGTCAGAAATGGGATTCAAATCACGCCTCCAAATCAATGTTAAACAGTTGATAACTTCCCTGTGGTCTAATTGATTTCAACCACAGAACCACATGAGCAGAGTTTACGGTCCGCTCCAGTAGACACAAAGAAAGTTGACTATGGGGACCCAGCAATCTCTACTGCATAAAATCCCTCTTTGCAATATCATTTTTTTATTCATAAGTTCATAAGTTATAGGAGTCTTCTTCTTCGAGTCCGTTGCAATCTCAGATGTCATTCTGCCAGTATCTGGCGCAGGTCACAGCTGGTCGAGTCGGTTCAGCCAGGTCCTGGGGGCTGCACTGGGGGGCGTCGTCACACTCCAGTAGGTGGGACATTGTCTGTACTGCTCCACAGCTGCATGTGTCTTCTGCCTGGTAGTTCCATGCTTTCATAAGTGCGTTACACCTCCCCTGCTCCACTCGTAATCTGTTGAGGGTCTTCCAGGTTGGCCATGGGAGGTCGTGCCTGCTGGCGAGGCATTCAGTCGGAGTGATTCCTCTCTCCATCCAGTCGTGGGCTCGTGTGTTGAGCTGGTTCCATTCATCTTTCCAGATGTTGGTCCTTGCTGTTTCTTTGGTTGTCTGGAGAGGTGGGACTGTCTGCAAGAAACTGCTCTAGATTTCAGTCGGGGTGGAGGTGCTGTGTGTCCGTGCAGGGGGTGCCTGGTATCGATCTCCTGTGCTCTCCGCTCGTCTTGGGCGATGATGGATCGTCTGATATGGGGGGGGGGGGGGGGGGCAATACCAGCTAGGGCGTAGAGGCACGGGACTGGCGTTGTCTTTATGCATCCCATGATAATGCGGCAGGTGTCATTGAGGGCTGTGTCAACCAGTTATAGGAGTGGAATTAGGCCATTCAGCCAATCAAGTCTCCTCTGCCATTCAATCATGGCTAACTCTCACCCTCAACCCCATTCTTCTGCCTTCCTCCTCACAGTTCTCTGACACCCGCACTAATCAAGAATCTATCTATCTCTGCCGTAAAAATATCCATTGATTTGGCCTCCACCGCCTTCCGTGGCAACAAATTCCACAGAATCACCATCTGTAACTAAAGAAATTCCTCCTCATCTCCTTCCTAAAGGAACGTCCTTTTATTCTGAGGTGATGACCTCTAGTCCTAGGCTCTCTCTTCCACGTTAGCTTTAGATGTCTGGCTTTCAGGGACAGTTTTGTCATTATCGCTGAACCAAAAAACAAAAACTAACGATCACTCTTTTCTTAATTTTTAACCAATTTCAGAAAATTTGAAAATACCAGAGTAAATATTCTGACACCCACATTCAGTGATCAAAATTAAAATGTATCCTTATTATATCAATACCTCAAATATTTTGCAATAACTTTCTGATGAAAACTGTCTCAACATGTATAAAATTATTTATCTAAGGTCCCATGGGATTGTTAAGTAATACGTATAGCTTAAAACACCATTGAAAGATCAGTAAGAAATCAATAACCATGCCATAACATATTTTAAAAAAATCTTGAATGTTTTTATATGAAAAAAATGCTGAAAATGTGATGCCTGGTTAAATATTTCTGTTCTCATCAATTCAAGGTCAAGCTTTCAGGGTCACATGAACCAATTAAGGTACAGTGAAATTTGAGTTACCATACAGCCATACTAAGTGAAAAGCAGCAAGACACACAACCACATAAAAGTTAACATAAACATCCCGTCATAGTGGATTCCACATTCCTCACTGTGATGGAAGGCAATAAAGTTCAATCTTCTTCCTCTTTGCTCTCCCGCAGTCAGGGCAGTCAAACCATCCCCAGTCGGGGCCATCAAAGCCCCCACAGCTGACAATCGAAGCCCCCATCGGGGTGATCGAAACTCCCACGTCGGGGCGGTTGAAACTCATTCTATTCACTCATTTCTATTAATTTTCTATGGGAGGTTTCAGCTGCTCAGGAGATTCCTGCATTCCTGCTGCTGGCTTTCCACTTTCAACAGTGCAGGGACATACTCCCGAAGTTGTTGTGAAATATCCCTCATTATCACAGTCAATGCAGAAAACCTAGTTATTATTCTCATTACAAATTCTGAGACCCCACTAACACTGATTATGCATCACTGCAAAGGAATGTTAAATATCAAGCACCTTATAATATTGTTTAAATCCAATTGGGATGACCTTGTTCTTTCTCTAGTTGAGTCCTAATGGCAGCCAGGAAGACAATCGCATGAAGAATGTCCCTATCCCCGTCTACTGTCGTCCTTTGGTTGCAAAAGACCCAACTATGAAGGTAACCAGAAATTATAATGATTGGATTTTATTTTATACTGGTTTGATGCTAACTCTGATATTTAACATGTACTTCAAATTTCTGGGATGCAATGTGATTGGTACTGCGTCTTTCAGGGAATTTTTTTGGGGCCCTTAGAATTATTAAATAGTTGTGAAACAGAAGCAGAACATTCAGTCTGTTGAATTGACCAGCTTTAGACTTCAGAGATACAGCGTGGAAACGGGCCCTTCAGCCCACCGAGGTCCGCGCTGACCAGCGATCACCCCGTACACTAACACACTAGGGAAAATGTACAATTTACAGAAGCCAATTAACTTACAAACTTGTACGTATTTGGAGTGTGGGAGGAAACCAGAGCACCCGGAGAAACCCCACGCGGTGACAGGGAGAATGTACAGCACCCGTAGTCAGGTTCGAACCCGGGTCTCTGGCAGCAACTTTACCCGCCTCTCCATTGTGCCGCTCCTTCCCATTTAACTGACCCCTTCCTGTAGTCATGTAAGTGATTTTCTTTCGAGTACCTTTTCTAAGTGAGTTCCGAACCATTTCCACTTTCCGAATAAAGTTTAAAATCTATTCCTAACAATCCGCATCTGTCTTTTCCCCATATTTGAAATCTGTCTTAAGAATCTCCTTGTCTTTCCCGTTCTGAATGCTGGTTTTGAGAAGGCTACTCCAATGTTCTGTAAAGACGTGTTGTGTTTATATTGTTGCAGCTTTGGTGTGCAGCTGGTGTGGACCTGACTGGTTGGAAGTCACATCGCATGGATAACGGCAACGCATTGGGCCGCTCGCGCAGCTGCGATCCCCTGTCCTCCGACGCTGAGAAAGATGTGAAGAACAGCAGCAGCCACAGCTCCCCCGACAAAAACAAGAAGGTAAACCCAGTAGCATGTTGGTTTGGCCGGCAATTTTAAAGAGGTATGTGGCCGGTAACACTGATTGGGCCAAGGTGCTGTAGCAAAGTAACTCAGGCAGCGTCCGTGGAGGGAATGGATAGGCAACAGTTTGGGTTGTGTCCTTTCTACAGACTGATCCATTCCCACCGCAAATGCTTGCCTGATCCACTGAGTTACTCCAGCACTTTGTGCTTTGCTGAAGGTTCCAGCATCTGCAGTTCCTTGCGACTGCATTTGGTAGTACTAGGAATGTCAACCATTGTGGTGGTAAGTGGCATCACTGATTGGATACTCCACCAATTCTCAAGAGATGCATGATGCAGCAATATCGGGAGGAAACATAAAAATAAAATGCTCCTTCTGTTAACCTGGAAAACCCATGAATTTATTCTGTAAATGCACAGTGTTGGTCATTTTAACCTTTTGTTTCAGTTTAGTTTATTGTCACGTGTACCGGGGTACAGCGAAAAGGCTTCTGTTGCGTGTTATCCAGTCAGCAGAAAGATATACACGATTACAATCGAGCCATTTATAGTGTTTAGATACATGATAAGGGAATAACGTTTAGTGCAAGGTTAAGCAGCAATGCCCGATCAAGGATAGTCCCGAGGGTCACCAAAGAGGTAGATAGGAGTTCAGCACTGCTCTCTGGTTGTGGTGCACTGCTCTCGAGTTGTGTTCCTCTTTTCAAGGTCAAGAGCTTGATTCGACTGTTTTACAAGAATATCAAAGATATATTTAACCAAGTTAGTGCAATGTTGTTGAAGTTTTAGTTGTGGATCTCTTGATAACTGTTCCTCTTGTTCCTGTATCCAAATGGATGGAGAACAACATATCACAGCACATAATCCTCCGAAATTTCCGCCACCTCCAGCGGGATCCCACCACTAGCCACATTTTCCCATCTCCACCCCTTTCCGTTCCACAGAGAATGTTCCCTCCGCAACTCCCTAGTTAACTCGATCCCTTCCCACCCAAACCACCCCCTTACCTGGTACCTTCCCCTGCAATCGTAGAAGATGCAACACCTGTCGCTATAATTCCTCCCTCGACTCTATCCAGGGACCCGACAGTCCTTTCAGGTTAGGCAGAGGTTCATTTGCACCTCCTCCAACCTCATCTACTATATCCATTGTTCAAGATGTGAACTCTTATACATCGGCGAGACCAAACGCAGACTGGGCGATCGTTTCGCGGAACACCTTCACTCAGCCCGCGTGATGATTATGTACCATCAACCAAGGCTGTAACCAGATTGTGTCGTCACTAATTCAATTGTGGTTTGTGGGAACTTCCAGTGTTCAAATAGGCTGCTGCATTTCATTAGTTTAGTTTAGTTTATTTGTCTTGTGTACGAGGTACAGCGAAAAGCTTTTGTTGCACGCTAACTAGTCAGCGGAAAGCCAATACATGATAACAGTCTAACTATCACGGTGTTTCGATACATGATTAAGGGAATAACGTGAATAACGTTTAGTGCAAGATTCATCCCGCACATTTCGTTGGTAAGTGCTGAGGTTAGTAAAGGCATGGTATCAATAAAAGCATCTTACTGAGACCAATGATGCCTGAAGCGGACCGTGCAGGGGAAGCAATGCATAAACCATTAGTTCTCCTGCTGGCATAATTATCACATCTGAACGTAAACATGTGTTGTTGATCATTCTGGTAGTTATCACCCAGCTGGGATAGTTTAACCCACCCACAGGCTGGTGTTGTGCTGTGGTATACCCACAGAGGCAGATCTTTTGCTGACTTTCTGATTCTCCCTCAGGTCACAGTGCGGAGGATGTCTCCAGCCGTGTGTGGATCTGCACTAGCACCCACTCCACCAGTAAAATTGTGATCATTGATGCCAATCAGCCTGGCACATTATGGACCAGTTTTATAGTGTGCAACGCCCATGTTCTGTGCATCACTAGCATCCCAGGTGAGTGAACCTGTATCTTCAGGCAACGGCCATGAATCTGTGACCATGACACTTATCTCTCAGGACAACTGGACCAACAGCATGTAATCGATGTTTGATGACAAAAAATAATGTAGCATGGTTATAAGCCAAACATCTTCCGGGTAGTTTTCTGTATTTGTTTTTATCAAATCTCAAACCATTGCAGTACAGCAGCATACAATTGTTTTTTTTTTCTGGGGAGAACCATTCATGAGAACAAGAATGTCCCAAACAAGAAAATCATGAAGCTCTCAGTCCAACTCTCATCCAATATTATGCTTCTCATGGAATCCAATGCTGGAGTCTCTGGCAGGACTGGCACCAAATTAGGTCTGGAGCATGTTGAGTTTCACAGGAGAGGAATGGCTCCGAGGGTAAGAGGCAAGTTTCAGGTTATTTCAATATTTTAATTAAATCGTGTCTATTTAAATGGCATTATATATATATATAATATACACACACTCATACATACATACACACGCACATATACACGTCTCACACACACACACATACTGTATATTTATATATGAATTTAATAATTTTGGTATTTTCCAGTGCTTTATATCTGTCTTACCTTTAAAAGGATTTTATTTTTAAATTATTTAATGATTTGAATCTTAATAGTAAGGTTACTTTAAGAATGTTTTTTGAATATTTGTGTGAACATTAGGGGCAGACTTTTGAATGTTTTGCCAGCTGGTATCATGGGACCATGAAGCATAGGACCATATCTTAATCAGGTCTCAAACATATTTGGGGCCTGGCTGGCTGTTTAAAAATAAGACATTTCTTGTGGGCAATGAAAGCTTTTTCTGCACACCTGTTAATGCGGGCCAGTAGTGTGGGTTTCGGAGTTTGCTGTCCTGACATTGTGGTGAATGGGACTGTGGGGAGGTAACACTTCCCTTCCCTCAGATATTGTCATCCCTGAGTTCAACCTGAGCCCATCTCAGTGAGGTCAAACTGGTCAAGGATCACATCGCAGTCCAACTCAATGTTCATTTATCAGTTTACTTACAAACATTGCACCAACATAGAATAATATTCATTTTATCATTAACTTTTGCTCTCTGTTCTCTTTAACTTGACGATTTTAAACACTACTCACTTTGGTGATCATTTTGAACTAACTCTGTTCCAATGTACAGGTGACTAATCCTGCATGTGGTTCCCTTGCAAGTGCTTGCCCGAAATCCTCCTCCTTTATATTATAAAAGTTAAGCCATGTCAATTTGATTATTGCAATTCAAACTTTGATATCATTTTATCTTAATCTTGCCTCTTTGTTATGAGTCTGTGATATGATTCATTTTTTACATAGAACATAGAACATTACAGCAGGGGAACGGGCCCCTTAGTCCCACCATGTTTGTGCCGAACATGACGCCGAGTTGAACTGATCTAATCTGCCTGCCACGATCCATATCCTCTATTCCCTGCCCTTCCATGTTGGCTGTATAAAAGCCACTGTCGTCTCTGCCTTCACCACCACCATCACTACTGGCAATCCATTCCAGGCACCCACCACTCTCTGTGATAAAAACATCTCGCCCTGCACATATCCATTAAACTTTACCTCTAAAATAGACTCACCTAGCTACCTAAGAAGTACAACATGCTGGAGTAACTCAGCGGGTCAGGCAAAATCTCCGGATGAAGGAACGGGCGACGTTTCGGGTCAAGACCCTTCTTCAGACTGAGAGTCACCCCCTCTCGCCTTCTAACTGTGCCCACCAATGTTGGACATTTCCATCCTAGGGAAAAGGTTCTGACTGTCAATGCTTACATCTGTGTCAATGATTTAGTCCATTGTTAACCCAAAGGAACGCCTGGTCTTTTTACCAACATCAGGCAAAGATGTTTTGATGGAAAAGTTCTGCGTTTATTAGCGTTTCAAAAAGCTGAGGAATGGATTGTATTTCCAAAACATGTAAACTGATTTTGCAGATGAAACAAAACTAAGAAGAGTGTTTTTCATTCACTTGATCAGCTGGATCACGAGGATACAGATAGTTATATTTAAACAAGTCAATGTTATTAGTGGGGTTTGATAATCCTGTTTATTCTTGGGTTAATTGATGCACACCCTGTTTGTGCGTCTCTATATATAGTTCCAATGTTAGCTTGCAGCTGTTTTAAGATTTCTTTAAAAGCCTTGGATACGCAGCTATCTCAATTCTTAGTCTGAGGACACAAATCATCTTTATAGTGCTGCTTCCTGACTTCTTAAATTTTGATTCCTCTGGAGTTAACTACATTTTACTGCATGTCTGGAAGCAGGAATGAAAGGATTGGAGCAAAAATGAAGAAGCGCAGAAAGTTTAATGAAATCTAAATTAGTTTAAACTGTGTTTTGGAATATTCTTTCTTTTCTTAGCTGTGTTAAATGATTAATCGTGCTAAGATTTGTCAAATATTTTGAGCCTGGATTCATTCTCCTTTGCTGCACTCCTGGCCTGTTTTGGGAATTTCTGCAATTCCAATTATGCATTTCTCTGACGGAGAACATTGAAATGCAGAACTGAAGTACACGGCCTCATTTAAATATGTTATCAGTGAAATAAAATAACAAAAGTGAAAACAGAAACCGTTGTTGAATTAGAGGATCAGAATTTACCAATGTGCCTACACTGGAGACACTTTGTTTAGTTTAGTTTAGAGATACAACACGGAAACAGGCCCTTTGGTCCACCGAGTCCGCGATGACCAGCAAACCCCGGACACTTTCACTATCCTACTCACATTGGGGATAATTTACAATTATACTGATTAACCTCAAAACCTGTACATCTTTTGAGAGGGGGAGGAAACCAGTGGAAAACGGAGAAAACCCACGCAGATTACGGGGAGAACGTACAAACTCTGTACAGACAGCACCCGTAGTCGGGATCAAACTCGGGTCTCTGGCGCTGTAAGGCAGCGACTACCGCTACGCCACCGTGTGAAGTACATTATGATCACAATTGAGATTTGGGATCATAATACCTATCTACACGTTGTACAAATTTAAACATTTAAAATTTCTGTTGGGAAATCTTAGGAATGTGTTTTGCATTTTTTCATCTACAATAGAGGGAAATTGTAGGAATTACATTAATTATTCCCCAGAATGTAAATGGCCTGCCTGATCCAACTCAAGACTGCCATAAGAACATAGCCATTATAGCCTCCCCCCCCCCCCCCCACCCAACCAAATTATTTGCTTTGATTCTGGAATCAGTGATAACATAATTGAGATAAGAGTATCATGACCATTCTCTAAAAAACTGTCATGCACAATTTCCACATCTGTCAGCCACAGATTGTCTGCACTGGTTATTTGCACTAGTTTTATGGTTATTAGTTTATTGAATTTAAAATGATATTTATGGGCCTATTAAGCTGCGGCAAGTAAGAATTTCATTGTTCTGTTCTCGGTACATTTGACAATTAAGCACTCTTGTCTCTTGAGATTAGGAATATGATGTAATTCTTTCCATAGTCTCAATGAGTGCAGATCTAACTCAAGAAGCTCAATGCCATCTAAGATCTGGTTGAATAGCGTACGGTTTACTTCCCCAAAGACACAAAGTGCTGGAGTAACCCAGTGGGATAGACAGCATCTCTGGAGAACATCGATAGGTGATGTTTGTGTTAGCTGTGTAACAATCCTGCAATTCCCAATCCTACAGTGTTGTGGATGGACTGTCGCCCAAGTAACACACTTCTTGAGGAGGAAGGAACTGCAAATGTTGGTTTACACCGAAGATTGACACAAAATGTTGGGAGTAATTCAATCGGACAGGCAGCATCCCTGGAGAGAAGGAATGGGTGACGTTTCGGGTCAAGACCCTTCTTCAGTCTGAAGAAGGTTCTCAGCCCATAATGTCACCCATTCCTTCTATCCAGAGATGCTGCCTGTCACCCTAATGGGCCTGTCCCACTTAGGTGACTCTTTAGGCGACTGCCAGGGACTAAATTTAATGACATTCACCTACGACACCTGGCGACAAGCTACGACAGCACCTACAACAACCTACGACAGCAAAAATTGTCGACACTGTCACCTGTCGTCGCCCAAAAAATCGCCTAAGTGGGACAGACCCATAAGTTACTCCAACATGTTGTACTTCTTGAATAGCTAGATTTGGGCACTAGATGGCAATGTTGCCCACATCTCAATAATGAATAAAAGAAAAGGTTTACCATAGAGTTGCACAGGTATTTTATCGAAAATCCGCTCATTAGAGGCATTTTGCCTATGTTTCTAAGTCATGAAATTGGTGAGGTTGAAATTTTGACTGAAAGTTTTCCTGAACCTTGTGAAGTAGATGCAATGGAACAGGTTCCCCAAAGTGTAATTATATCTACACCATGATGAGACTAATCTATTCTCTTTCTGTCTTTGTGGCAGCTGCCAGTGAGAGTGACTATCCTGCAGGGGAGATATTTTTGGAAGGGGACTTGAATCCAGATGACTCCAGTGGAGCAGAAGGAGTATTGGCAGGAATTACCTTGGTCGGATGCGCAACCAGGTGTAACGTTCCCCGGAGCACCAGCACATCTAGAGGTGACACCCCAACATCTGACAAAGGACACAGTGAGTAACAACTAAAGTTTTAAAAAAAAATGTTCTACTTATTTGCTTCTGGTCCTTGACTGGAGAAATGGTTCACGTTTATCTAAAGTATCAGAAAGTATATCAAGATCATTTATGTATTTACTGTTGAGCTAAGTAAGATGACTATTCTTAACATTCGCACTCTGGAGCGTGCTATTAATACTTCAGGAAGAAAAACTTGAACATCATCTAATTTTTAACAGAAAAATGGCTAACAGAGTATGAACATTTCTTAATTTCATCATAGATCCCGGAAGTAGACAGATAGCTCATATCAATAACAAATACCGGTAAATGCACTGAGTGATACGCCACTCTGAGAACTGTTAGACTACTTGCCCAAAGAGTTGATTTCTTCCTAAACTAACAAAGTTAAACTGTTAAATTAAAAAAGTTAGGCTAAACTGGACTTGACTCACACATGGGATCATGGGTCATCCAATGACCGCGTGGGTTTTCTCCGAGATCTTCGGTTTCCTCCCACACTCCAACGACGTACAGGTACAGTGCCCTCCATAATGTTTGGGACAAAGACTCATCATTTATTTATTTGCCTCTGTACTTCACAATTTGAGATTTGTAAAAGAAAAAAAATCACATGTGGTTAAAGTGCACATTGTCAGATTTTAATAAAGGCCATTTTTATACATTTTGGTTTCACCATATAGAAATTACAGCTCTGTTTATATATAGTCCCCCCATTTCAGGGCACCATAATGTTTGGGACACAAGGCTTCACAGGTGTTTGTAATTGCTCAGATATGTTAATAGCCTCCTTAATGCAGGTACAAGAGAGCTCTCGGCACCTAGTCTTTCCTCCAGTCTTTCCATCACCTTTGGAAACGTTTATTGCTGTTTATCAACATGAGGACCAAAGTTGTGCCAATGAAAGTCAAATAAGCCATGAAACAAGAATAAAACAGTTTGAGACATCAGCCAACCTTCGGCTTACCAAAATCAACTGTTTGGAACATCATTAAGAAGAAACAGAGCACTGGTGAGCTTACTAATCACAAAGGGACTGGCAGGCCAAGGAAGACCTCCACAGCTGATGAAAGAAGAATTCTCTCCATAATAAAGAAAAATCCCCAAACACCTGTCCGACAGATCAGAAACACTCTTCAGGAGTCGGGTGTGGATTTGTCAATGACCACTGTCCGCAGAAGACTTCATGAACAGAAATACAGAGGCAACACTGCAAGATGCAAAACACTGGTTAGCTACAAAAATAGGATGGCAGGGTTATAGTTTACCAAGAAGTACTTAAAATAGCAACCACAGTTCTGGAAAAAGATCTTGTGGACAGATGAGACGAAGATTAACATATCAGAGTGATGGCAAGAGCAAAGTATGGAGGAGAAAAGGAACTGCCCAAGTTCCAAAGCATACCACCTCATCTGTAAAACACAATGGTGGGGGTGTTATGGCCTGGGCATGTATGGCTGCTGAAGGTACTGGCTCACTTATCTTCATTGATGATACAACTGCTGATGGTAGTAGCATAATGAATTCTGAAGTGTATAGACACATCCTATCTGCTCATGTTCAAACAAATGTCTCAAAACCCATTGGCCGGCGTTTCATTCTACAGCAAGACAATGATCCCAAACATACTGCTAAAGCAACAAAGGAATTTTTCACAGCTAAAACAATAGTCAATTCTAAGTCTGGGCTAAGTCAGTCGCCCTATCTGAACCCAATTGAGCATGTGTTTTATATGCTGAAGAGAAAACTGAAGGGGACTAGCTCCCAAAACAAGCATAAGCTAAAGATGGCTGCAATACAGGCCTGGCAGAGCATCACCAGAGAAGACACCCAGCCACTGGTGATGTCCATGAATCGCAGACTTCAAGCAGTCATTGCATGCAAAGGATATGCAACAAAATACTAAACATGACTACTTTCATTTACATGACATTGCTGTGTCAAAAACATTATGGTGCCCTGAAATGGGGGGCACTATGTATAAACACTGCTGTAATTAACATTGCCACCATGCCGACCATGTTCCACGATTTTTTTACTGTGAATATGATGTGTCAATCTGCATCAGAAAATCCCTTCATTCTATAATAGACCTCGCTAACATTCTGCCAGTAAGCTGAGAGTCCAAAACAGGCATAAAGAGGCAGCTGGGCAGCGGGTGTTGAAGGTGCGGCACGGTTTGGTACTTAGTTAATTTACAAGCAAGGAAGGTGGTCGGGGATGTTTGAAAGAATAGGAAATTAGAGGTATAAAAGGCTGCCGCTGACACTGAATTCGAATGACTGCATTGCATGTTATTGAAAGATGATTAAATACTTTCTGCATTGAGGAAAAGGCAGGAGAATGGGATTGAAAGGGAAAAATAGATCAGCCATGATTGAATGGCTGAGAAGATTCGAATGGCCGAATGGATTAATTTTGCTCCTCTGTCTTATGGTTACAGCAGTGTGGTTTATGTGCTTTTTCATCATAAAGACAAATTGCCAATCGTGTCTATCCTACCTCACAGGTGAAATGGCTCCCCTTAAAGGCGGAAAGGTTAACCAACCGCAGTCAGCTGAAGAAGCAACGGAAGCAACAGAGGCCACAGGGAACGGAGTCACTGATGCAGAACCAGCATTAGCACGGCCCAGTGCCTACACAGAACACGTGTTCACAGACTCCGCACGGACAGACGACCAAACTCAGCTCAGGTAATGGTGATGGACGTGGACAGGGCTGGCCCATCACTCGGTGAAGGAAATCAGTGGGAAGTGGTAACGTTGCAATCGTATGAAATTAGGAGCGCAATGTGCACCTTCAGTATCCATGACATAGTAAAGGGCATTGGTTATGTGCAAAGATCATGCTATGGGAAATAACATGTGCTGTTCTATGTTACGAACCTTCCAACGGTCTACACTACAGAATGATAAGCTCCTAATGGTTTTCAACCTTTACATTATTTGTCTGTGCCTGCTGCCAGATGCATATTGGTGAGGGGGAAATATATGAAACCTGGAATCAGATGTAGTCCAGGTGGATAAGTTGGGATAGATGAATAGCGACACATTGCCTTTTTCCCCCACCAGGAAGGTTTCAAGGCCCTCCATTTCTTCCTCCAACAGAGACCCAATTAATTTCCCTCCACTAACACTCCTCCGCTGATGGAACTTGTCCTCATCCTCAACAAGTTCTCTTATGACTCCTCTCACTTCCTCCAAGTTAGCCATGGGCACTCTCAACTGTCTATGACTGCCTTTCTGTCGGTTACATGGAACAGTCCTTATTCCAGGCATTACTCTATCCCTCTATCCCTACTCTTTCTCCGCTACATTGATGACTGCATTAGGGCTGCTGCCTTCACCCCTGCATAACTCGTGGATCTCCCCCCCTCTTCCGCCCCCCCACAATAAGGCTGAAGAAGGGTCATGACCTGAAACATCACCTGTCCTTGTTTTCAGGGATGCTGCCTGACCTGCTGTGTTACTCTGGCACTTTGTGTCATTTTGCCTTTTCCAGTCTCAGTTAACTAGTTTGGAGTTCTGGAATACCAATAAGAAAGGAAATGCCGTGGAGAAAAAAATTCACTGCTAGATCAAAAGTCTCTGCATAGCAATGGGGGGTTAACTGTAATGGTGCAGGTAAAATGTATTGATAAGGTTTTGACTGTGCGGGGCATAGTCAATATATGTATTCACCGTAATGGTTCATTATAATTGAAAGGATTCATGAGTTATTTCACTTGACAGTTTAATTGCAACAACTGAAATAGTTTGTTATCTGAGGACATTAAATTGATGTAGGAAAGTGGACACAGGCCTCACAGGTTGGTTTTGCTGGTCACTGCTGAACGAATTGTAACTGCAACCTCATATTCCTATCTACCTGTTTCACTCATTGATACCAAGAAAGCAGCTCCCTTCGAAAATATTCAAAGATCCTGCTTCAAGTGCTTTTTGAGGGAGAGACTTCCAAAGATTCATAATCCTTTTGAGAGAAACTATTTTGCTTCTTCGCTGTCCTAAATATTTTGCTTCTTCACTGCCTTACACTGGTTCTAAATTCTCTCTCGGCAAGCAAAATGTTCTCCATACACAGCCCATCAAGAACCTCAGAGTCTTGTATTTTGATCAAATCCCTTTCACTAAGCAGATTAGTGAGTATAGAAGTTGGAAGGACCTGCTGCAGTTATATAAGACGTTATATAAGAAGTTGGTGAGGCCGCATTTAGAGTATTGTGTTCGGTTCTGGGCACCATGTTATAGGAAAGATGTTGTCAAGTTGGAAAGGGTGCAGAGAAGATTTACAAGGATGTTGCCCCAACTTGAGGGCCTGGGCTATAGGGAGGGGTTGAGCAGGCTAGGACTCTATACCTTGGAGCACAGGAGAATGATCTTATAGAGAACGTTCTCCCCGTGGTTGGGTTTTCTCCAAGATCTTCGGTTTCCTCCCACATTCCAAAAACGTACAGGTTTGTGGGTTAATTGGTTTGGTAAATGTAAAAATTGTCCCTAGTGGGTGTAGGATAGTGTTAAGATGCGGGGATCGCTGGTCTGCACAGACCCGGTCGGCCGAAGGGCCTGTTTCCGTGTTGTATCTCTAAACTAAATTAAACTAAAGATGTACAAAATCATGAGAGGAATAGATTGGGTAGACACACAGAGTATCTTACACAGAGTAGGGGAATTGAGAACCAAACAACATAGGTTTAAGGTAAGGGGTAATTTTTTCACACAGGGGGTGGTGGGTGTATGGAACGAGCTGCTGGTGGAGGCAGTTGAGAGGTACATTGCAACGTTTAAGAAACATACAGATTGATAGGAATAGAAATACTTTATTGTCACATGGGACTAGGCAGAGTGAGATAAAGTATACAAATATAATGTATATAAATAGCAGCCACCTGGGGTTGCGGGACAAAAGGGGAAGCTGACAAAGTTACAAAGCACGTCAGCTTCCCCTTTTGTTCCGCAACCCCTCCTCCAAGCAGTTCCTCCATGCCGCGTCGCCATTGTCCTTTGCCCTCCCCCAACCCTCCCCGTTGTCCATTGTTCTCCCCCCACCTCCCCCCTCACGATGGTCCCCCCCCCCCATGCCGGGTCCTCCATTGTTCTTCCCCTCCCCCCTCATGGCGGTTCCTCCACGCTCTCATCGACCATCGACGGTGGGTCGACCCGTAAGGCATCGTCGCCGAGGGCCCATTGTCGCAAGGCCTCACCACTGTTGATGCCCCACTTCATGCCTTCGCGGTGTCGACCCGGGCCCCAGCCGCAGGCTACGTCGGCCGCTACGCCCGACCCAGGCTTCTACCCGCGAGACCCTGGCTGGGCTCTGACCCGGGCTTCTACGCGGCAATCCGGGAGGGGGCGAGACCGCGGCATCTCGATAAAGGCCTTGTTCCCCGTCCACAGCCGCGGCCCCACCATCGGGAAGCCTTCTGGCTGCGCGGCTCATCGGGATAGATGGATAGGACAGATATGGGCCAAATGCAGGCAGGTGGAACTAGTGTAGATGGGACATGTTGGTCGGTGTGGGCAAGTTGGGCCGAAGAGCCTGTTTCCATGATGTATGACATTAAACTACACAGCCACACCAGGATTTAGTCTGATAAACATTTGAACTCTCTCACAACGCATTAACATTCTTCTATAAATAAGCAGATGAATACAGTTCGCAGGGAGTCAGTAAGATGGTCAGAAAGATCCAGAGAAGGTAGATGCATGGCCTATTGAGGTCTCAGAATGGACTCAGCGATCTTCACAATTATGAAGCATTTTAATATAATGGCAAAAAGGCACTGATTTGTAGGACTGTGTGCTGGCAAACTCTCTGGCCCTTTCATATCCCCTTGTGAACCTTTTTTATGTCATCATTCCAAAAACAAAATCAGATGAATGGACCAGATGGATGTTGCTAACACTCTATCCTAGCAATAGGTGTGTAATTGATTGTGCATGACAGTACAAAGCAGACAACATTGATTCAGCTAGTTCTTCCACATGGAGATCAGTTAGATTTGTTTTATAGGCATTTGCATTTGTTTTACGTTATAATCAAAAAACAAAATGAGTCCTGGCCTGTTTACAATTTCTCTTGAAATTAATTCAAATTGTTGCTTGATCATTGAACAACGATATCACCAGATGAATTTCATTAGCAGTAAATTCAGCTGAATAACTGATAAGTTAGGGAAAGCAAGAGCTATAGCATCTGACTGATTATTTAGTTTTATTGATTCAATGTGTAGTGTAGGGATTATCAGTGCCTTTAGGTTACCGGACTGACTTGAAACTAATTGTGTGATGCATTATGAAATACAATTTAATGACTCAGTTCCATAGTTGAGATTGAGGAAATATTTTATACAATTAATTTGAGCTCTTAAATTGTGACCAAGGTCTCCATAAGTCAAAGTTCTTGCTCCTTGCTAATTTTGGAATGGTTATGCTGATCATTGAAGCCCAGCAAGATAAGGAGCATCATCCTTAAACATTGGAATTCTTCCCTCAGCTTCTCGCCTTCAAGACTGAATACAATAGACAATAGGTGCAGGAGTAGGCCATTCGGCCCTTCGAGCCAGCACCGCCATTCAATGTGATCATGGCTGATCATCCCCAATCAGTACCCCGTTCCTGCCTTCTCCCCATATCCCCTGACTCCACTATCTTTAAGAGCCCTATCTAGCTCTCTCTTGAAAGTATCCAGAGAACCGGCCTCCAGAGAATTCCACAGACTCACAACTCTCTGAGAGAAAAAGTGTTTCCTCGTCTCCGTTCTAAATGGCTTACCCCTTATTCTTAAACTGTGGCCCCTGTTTCAGGACTCCCCCAACATCGGGAACATGTTTCCTGCCTCTAGCGTGTCCAAACCCTTAATAATCTTATATGTTTCAATAAGGAGTAGGCCATTTGGCCCATCAAGTCTGCTCTGCCATTCAATCATAGCTGATCTATCTTTCCCTCTCAACTCCATTCTCCTGCCTTCTCCCCATAACCCCTGACAAGGCACTAATCAAGAAACTATCAATTTCCGCCTTAAAAATATCCGCTGACTTGGCCTCCACAGCCTGTCACAGTGCCACCTCATCATCTTGTCCTCTTGTCATCTTATTCTCTATAATGTCACCGGATGCCTTTTGGCCCATTGATCCCATTCAGCAGATTGCTGTCCTTATATACCTGTAACCCTCCATCTTATTGCCAGTTAATCTACCAGCACATATTTGAGAATGTGGAACACAACATGCTATCTTTGCAGAGCCAACACCTCACAACCAGGACCGATCCCGAGTCGCAGGAGCTGTGAGGCAGCAGCACTAACTGCTGTGTCGTTGTAGCACCCAACTTTGCTGCGAGAGCAATAATCTATAGGAACGGGCCTCACTGATTTTTTACTTTGTATTGAATTAACCATTAACCTGCACGAGCAGACATGTACTCACGGGCACCATCTAATCTAAAGTCTTCATGGTCCGAAAAAAGGTGGAAACTTTAAAAATTGTAAGCACATTTAAATTTTATTTTGATACATGGCTGTACTCTAACGGTTCTTGAATATATTATTTATGTGAAGCCTCAAAGCGCCGTGTGGAAAATGTTTTTTTTTCTTTTCATTTCAGGGAAAACGGCCAACCCAAGGAGGAACAGAACACAGGCCAGCCAGAAGTGGAAGCCAATGTTCGCACCAATGGATCGATCACAAGTGCAGCCCCTACCATGTGGCTGGGGGCACAGAATGGCTGGTAGGTCAACATTGCACGGGTGTGTCAGGTGATGCTTCACACGATTCCCATTGATGATGAGTCTCATGGTGAGGAAGGTCACACTCCGACAGGTGAATCTCATTCACTCTTCCCAGGATCTTGAAGTACCGACGGACGAAGTCACAATAACAGTTATAGTTTAGTATAGTTTAGGGATTTCTTTATTGTCACATGTTACTGAGGTACTGTAAAATGCATGCTATCCATCAATCATATCACACATTAGTACAATAGATCCTCTTCTGAAACAGCATGCAGACAGTCATCATGTTTGGGCACAACTTGCCACTTTCAAGTCTCTGAAACGTCCAATCTTGGAGTTACGTTGAATAGCTCACCCATGCTCTATTCTATTAGTTTCCTACTGTGTACATGTGTTTATATTTGGAAGGATTAGGCCCTTTCACTGCATTGTGGTGTTTGAGGTTGTAGTAGATATCATACTGAAGATAGACACAAAATGCTGGAGTAACTCAGTGGGACAGGCCGCATCTCTGGAGAAAAGGTATGGGGGACGTTTCGATCGAGACCCATCTTCTTGAATGTTATACTTATGTTTTCTGTGGAGAGTGGTGCTTAAATATGTAAACTGCAGTGGTCTGAGATGGCCTCTTAATGGCCACCTGTCCCCATCTTTAAGGAAGATCAGTGCTAGGATCTTCGAAAAGTTTATAATGGAATATGAATTTGCTTGTTCACCGGAGACAGCCTGCAGTCAGTAGGAATGCCTGATGCTCAGAGCATCATCTGTTTTATGCTGGATAATTATATTTTTTTACAATGTTTACATTTAGATTCATCCATTTGGCTTCCTGGCATGTCTTGTTTAGGAGTTTTGTGCATTTTCAAAATAATTGACAGCATAAATAAAGAACTTGAATTCTGGATTAAAACTTGCCTGCTTATTTAAGGTCAGGTCAGAAGGCGTTGCTATTGCTCAACTCTGTACTTTCATCATTTTTTAACCAGGTGCACATCAGAAAAACTATCCAGAAAGTACCCTTTAAAACAAAATTAGGATCAAATTATTCCAAAAGAAAAAAAAAGTTGGTGCTTTAAGTCTGAAATAAAAGCAGAACATTGTGGAAGTAGCCTGCAAGGCACACAGCAGATGAAGAGAGGGAATTAGAGTTAATGTTTCATTACTACTTGGACAATTTGGAAATCAAACCTGTTGTAAGTTGAAGTTAAGATGGAAGGGTGAGAGGAAAGGGAAATATCTGATAGGGTGGAGACCAAAGGTGACTGAATAACTCGTGAGGCAGTGCCAGTTGAGAATGGGCGGTAGAAGATCTCAGAGCAGCATCATGATGAGTAGATAACATCATTTAATAATGTTGTTGTAAGGTTATTTGTTGGATAAATAATAGCCAGGATAACCTCCATTCTTCCAATGGTGCGAAGGTACTTTTGCGCCTGAAGACAGAGTGGTCAGGTGGAGCGTTGATCATCTATCGCATTTAAATGACCAGATGGCTCGACCAAGAATGCTTGAAGTGTGAGAGTAGCAAATGTGCTCAAGTCTCGAGTAGCTCACAATCTTGTGACTCATCCTCACTGGAGAATAGAGACCTTTACCTCTTCTGAGCTGATGTCAATGTGCCAGGTACAAATCCGCATGTTCTGACATCCTATCCAGCTGTACACAAAGAATATTAAAAAGTATGCATTATCCTTTATATACGAGCCTTGGCTTAACATCCTTAACATGTTTTTGTGCAAAAGATGAAACTTGTTTGTGCACTATTGATTTAATGCTTTTTAGACAGTTGCAAGGCTGTGTTGTGTAACTATATTGCCAGCTCCGTGTATTCTCAGTATGCGCTGTGATTGTAACAATGTGTGGTATCTAACCTTTCTGTATTGCTCCTTATGTTATTAGCCTTTATGTGCATTCTGCGGTATCCAATTGGAAGAAGTGTCTTCACACCATCAAACTGAAGGATGCAGTCCTCAGCATTGTGTAAGTTGCAGCAGAGAGCAAATCGTTTTAGGGATGATCTTGATTAGTAAAGGGCCTGTCCCACTTGGGCGACCTAATCCGCGAGTTCTGGCGAGTTTGCCCTCGACTCATACTCACAGCATGGTCGACCCGAGGTGGTAGGAGGTCTTCGTAACTCTCCTTCATGCTCGAGAGTGGTCTCCGCGTACTCAAGGCCTCAGCTAAGTCGCAGCGTTTTTTTCAATATGTTAAAAAATGCCTGCGAGTAAAAAAAGATCGCCATGGAAAAAATCAATACTTTTTTTACTCGTAGGTTTAGTCATAGTAGGTCGGCATGTTAGTCGTAGGTAATCGAGGGTAGTCGAAGGTAGACTTCATCATAGTCAAAGGGAGGTCGAAGGAGATCGAAGGAGGTCGTCTTCACTCTCCACTATTCGGTGTCCAATTTTCCCGAAGTTAGTCGTAGCTAGTCGAAGCTGGTCTTCAACATCGTCGAAGGAGGTCTTCAACATGTAATTTTTTAAAACTCTTCTAAACTCGCCAATTAGGTCGCCCAAGTGGGACAGCCCCTTTATTCCCTCTTCTCCTGCCAGTGCCAATGTTAGCCCTGTCTAGAAAGGTTCCTCTGTGTGTCCAGGAAATTTGCAGCAAAAAATATCTATTGTTTGGAATTCTGACTATGAACTTTGTGTGATGGAGAACAGATTCAATGGGAAGCATATGGACAAATATGGAGTGCAGGAAGATGAGGGGTGGTCTTATAGAGATACAATATATAAGATCTTGAGGGTAATAGATAGGGTGAATGCAGAGTTTTTTACCCAGAGTAGGGGAATCAAGAACCAAAGGACATAGGTTTATGGTGAGAGGAACCAGCGTGGCAACTTTTTCCACAGAGGGTGATGAATAAATGGAATGAGCTGCCAGTGTAAGAAGTTGAGCCAGGTACTATAGCAACATTTAAAAGACATTTGGATAGGTATATGAATAAGAAAAGTTTAGAGGTATATGGGACAGATGTGGGCAGGTGGAACGTGTAAATGGGATATCTTGGTCAACATGGCCAAGTTGGGCTAAAGGCCCTATTTACGTGCAGTATGACTCTACTTCTGAATTTGAACCTGGGAAGTCCAAAACCTTTCCAGCCAGTATTGAGGAGGCCTCCATCAAGATGCCGATAGCCAGTGCTGTCCAGAAACTGTCTGGAGAACACTAACACTAGGAAGCTATTTATGACCTAATTCAGGAACTGGCGGCTGGTCTGGGGATAGATTATTTAATATTTTAAGTGTGTTCCTAGCTTAATTGGTATAGACCTTTTTGAAGCTTCCTCTACAGACTATATATTGACCTCTTTCCCATTTTTGCTTATAGACATGTGAAAGGGCGTGCTCTGGTGGCTCTGAATGACGGAACATTAGCTATATTTCACAGAGCTGAAGGTGAGTACATTTTCTAAAAAACAAATTGAATACAGTTGTATAATTCTTTGTAAAAATAAGGAACTGCAGTTGCCGGTTTACAAAAAAAGACACAAAATGCAGGAGTAACACAGTGGTTCAGGCAGCATCTCTGGAGAACATGGATAGGCAGCTTTTTGGGTTAGGACCCTCCTTTATATTGATGTTCTCCAGAGATGCCATCTGAGCCGTTGAGTTGTTCCAGCACTTTATGTGTAATTCTTCACCCATCTGTGCCTTTGTCTAATATATGTGAGTTATTAAACAATTTGGAACTTTCTCTATTGATACTTTGATTTTAGATCGGTAATGGCTGCACAAATGGTGAATTAATAGATGGACAAATTTTTATAAATTCTGCCAACAATTTGTCAAAATGATAAAGCATAGATTTTTATCATTGTCACAACTTCAAAAGTTAAATGAGCTTGTATCTTTCTTAAGCAGGGCTGAGCTGGAAGTAGTGGCCCTGGCTTGGAATTTTGTCTCGGAATGCAAGGGATTTAAACAAAATACTGTGTTTCATGTAGATAATTTAAACTTTTGCAGCAATTAAATGGTTTGGCTGAAACTCTTTTTCCATGGAGGAGCCGAACCACCCAACTTCCAAGGATTAATTAAAATATTTTTTGGTAATTTTTTTAAGGAATTAATAATTTTTTTAAAACATTTTTGTTCTTCGTGCAATTGCTTAGGACATGTTTATCTTTTAATCTTTTTGCAAATCTTTGAAGGTAAATGAGTCTGTGAAGTAAGGGAAAGAAATTGCTAGAAAATAATATTCAATATATTAAAGGCAATAAGATCGGCATCACATTCAGCATAGATGAGTTGGGCCAAAAGAACTCTGTGGAGGCCGTCAATGGATATTTTTAGGGCAGACATAGATAATTATTGATTAGTACAGGTGTCAGGGGTTATAGGGCAAGGGCAGGAGAATGGGGTTGAGAGGGAAAGATAGATCAGCTATGATTGAATGGCGGAGTAGACTTGTTGGGCCGAATGACCTAATTATGTTATAACTTATGTAAAGGGCCAGTTTCTCTGCTGTATTTTTCAATGATTCAATGAAACGTTAGCAAATCCACTGCAAGTTGCTTATGATTATGTGTGTTGTACTTCCTAACCGCAATGTTATCGGTATCATTTGTGGTACAATAACACTCTGATAATCCTTGAAAAAACTCTGATAATCCGCCATTCAATTGTTGAGAAATCCTGATGATATAATATCTGGCACGTTATGTTGATATCTGCGCTGCGTTTCAGATCACCGACCCTGCTTCTCGCGTTTCTGTCATTCTCGCACCAGAATTGTGACAGAGGTTTACCTTTTCAGTCTTTCCTCATCTGTAAGGATTAGTCAATAAATCAACATTAAGATTTAAAAGATCTAGACAGTGTTGCAATGCAGTCTCCTGAACGCATGCAAAGTGTACAGAAAAACATCAGATGGTTCTGCATTGTACATTATCAAAGAAGTTGAGCGCAGCATCGAGATCAGTTACTCCAGAAGGGAAATTGTGGAAAAGTGATCGCCACACTAATAGTCATCAGTTACAGAAACAAGATGCTTTTTTTTCCTGACAGATGGTCAGTGGGATCTGAGCAATTACCACCTTATGGACCTGCGACGTCCAAACCATTCCATTCGTTGCATGGCCGTGGTGCATGATAAAGTCTGGTGTGGCTACAAGAACAAGATCCATGTCATTCAGCCTAAAACAATGCAGATTGAGGTAAGTGTGTGGTAAATCTGAGTTAAATAAAGTTGTGATGATCACAGGTTGCGAGGGGTACATGTTGTTTACATGGTGTTGAAAGTACCTCTGTGTCTAAATGCTTTTCCTTGTGTCCATCTACACACATCTGTCTAACTATTTCTGTGCCCTCTCTATACCTGCCAGGTCTCTGTATGCCATAGTTATATAGCACAGAAAAAGGCTATTCGGCCCAACTTGTCTGTACCGATCAGGCTGCCTACTTGAGCTGGTCTATGCCTGCATTTCCCTCATATCCATTTAAACCTTTCCTATCCATGAACCTGACCAGATTCAGGTGAGAAATATTCATTTAAGACTTCTACCATCTACCAATCATAAACCCTTGCTCCCTCTCACCTGTATCCATTTATCTCTAGTCATTGCCCTGCCCCCTCCTCTCTAGCAGCTTTCTCCCACCAACTACAATCAATCTGAAGAAGGGTCCAGACCTAAAATGTCACCTATCCATGTTCTCCAGAGATGCTGCCTGACCTTCTAAGTTACTCCAACACCTCATGTATTTTTCTGTAAACCATTCTAATATTACCACTTTTTTTCTGCAGTGTGGTGACCAGACAATGTACATAATACTCCAAGTGCAGATGGACCAATGTTTTGTATAGGTGCACATGATATCCCAACTCCTATTCTCGGTACCTCGTGTATACATTCTTCAGGCTCTGAAGAAAGTTTCTGACCCAAAACGTCATTTATCCATGTTTTATAGAGATGCTGCCTGATCTACTCCAGCACTTTGTGTCGTTTTTTTGTAAGCCAGCATGTGCAGATCCCTGTTTCTCTATATTTTCACACAGGTCTGAATTAATTTCCATCTGCTACCACGTAACCCAACTTTCCAACTGACCCATGTCCTTTTGTATTCTTTTACAACCACCTTAGCTATCAACAGCTCCCCAAATGTTTGTGTTTACCGCCCTTAATGATCAGTTCACCTACATCCTCATCCAAGGTAGACACAAAATGCTGGAGTTACTCAGCGGGTCAGGCAGCATCTCTGGAGAGAAGGAATGGGCGACGTTTCAGGTCGAGACCCTTCTTCAGACTGATGTCAGGGAAGGGGGCAGGACAAAGATAGAATGTAGGAGGAGACAGTAAGACTAGTGGGAGAACTGGGAAGGGGAAGGGGATAGAGAGAGAAAGCAAGGGGTATCTGATGTTAGATTTGACTCCAAGACTGAGTGGCGCAGAGCCTGGAAAGATGCCAACACCAACAATGGAGAGGTCATCACAGACCCCACAGTGAAACCACCGGGTTTTGACCTCCATCGCAAGCAATGGCTAACCCTGAACAGAATCCGTACCCTCCATGCAAGAACAGCCCAATCCGTACCCTCCATGCAAGAACAAAATACTGTGTTTCATGTAGATAATTTAAACTTTTGCAGCAATTAAATGGTTTGGCTGAAACTCTTTTTCGTCATCCACATAAGTGGGGGATTTCAGACAGCCCTGCTTGCGACTGCGGACATCCAGACCAGATCATCCCACACATCGTGAATGACTGCCCACTGAGGCTTCCCTGGTGGCATCAAAGCCATCCACCCAGTAACTGATGCTGTCCTGGCCTGGATGTCTACCCTTGATCTACAACTTTCGGCTGTGCACACCATATGCAAGAAGAAGATCTGAAGTTAGAGAAGTCAATGTTCATACCGCTGGGGTGTAAACTACCCAAGCAAAATATGAGGTGCTGTTCCTCCAATTTGCGCTGGGCCTCACTCTGACAACGGAGGAGGCCCAGGACAGAAAGGTCAAATTGGGAATGGGAGGGGGAGTTGAAGTGCTTGAGCCACCGGGAGATCAGGTAGGTTAAGACAGACTGAGCGGAGGTGTTCAGCGAAACGATCGGCGAGCCTGCGCTTGGTCTCGCCAATGCAGAGAAGATGTACATTCTCTTCCAAATGATTTATGTGCATGACAGACAACATGGGGCAGCACAACCCCTGCATTACACCACTTGTTACAATCCTCCAGCCAGAAAAGCACCTCGACTGCTGCCTGATCCTCCGATCACAAAGCCAAGTTTGGACCCAGTTTGCCAACACATCTATGGATCCCATGTGTCCTGACATTGTGGACCAGCCAACCACGTGGGACTGTTGAAAGCTTTGCTAAAGTCCACGTAAACCATGTCCACCACCCCCCTTTCATCATGTTTCTTAGTTACGTCCTCAGGAAACGGAATCAGATTTGTATTGCAGGATCTCTGCCGCACAAAACCATGCTGACTCTTTGAATCTGTCCCTCCCTTACCATGTGAACAACAATCCTGCCCCATAGAATGTTTTTCAATAATTTAACATCATGGCATCATGCTCATACACTTGTAATTTTCAGGCCTTCCCCTCGGTACCCGGACGTGGCGTCGAAGGACGAGAAGCCGAAGCCGTGGCGTTTCAGCTTCGTTTCCGTTCGGTTATTTGGCTTCCACTTCTTTGCTTCGGCTTCTCGTCAGGCCACATGAATCGGTATCTTGACACTTCCTCCTTCCTGACACAGACATGTACCACTATATCAGTGTACCTCTCCCAGTGGCATCTTCCTCACTGTTAGCAACACTGCCAGTTTACACACCACATATGGACATTCTAATTACGGTTAACCCTTGCAATAAAGTGCCACAGGGTGGGGGAGGGGGGGGGGGGGGATGGTGTCCGTTGTTGCTGAATGTCCGCTATAATCGAGTGAGGGGCGTAAAGGTTGACCCAAGGCCGGGAAGGAAGTAACGCAGCAGTGGAGGGGAGCGGTGGAGGAGGGGGAGGTTTAAATAAGCAGGAATTCACAGGCCGGGACGCCACAGAGCTTGCTGCCCCACATGCGGGTGTTTTCAGGGACGGGCCAGGTACTCACGCTGCCTTCATGCTCCTCGATCTCTCCACTCCCACGGGCGGAAGCTCCCGCCACATGGCGCCAGCTCATCGGCTAACTGGCGATAGACGGGGGGCAGTGCAAGGGGAGCCTCGGGCCGCTATATCTGAAATCCGTCATATAGTGGTCTGTTTGTATGACGGTTTACTGTATGTTATTCATAGCCAAATGGTCAATGTATGGAACAAACGGTAAGATTTCCAACACTGATTCTCGTGAAACACTGCTGGTCACAAAAACAACTCTTCACCATCACCCTCTACCAATCTACACAGAAATCCCTTGTTTCCCACATGGAACCTTGTCAAAAGCCTTACCGTACTTTATGTAAACTATATCTATCCAACTGCCCTCATCAATACATTTTCTTACTTCTTTGAAAGAAAACCAATCATCCTGTCAAGAGAGGATGTCCTCCTTCACAAAGCCATGCTTTCTTTGATTAATCCCCGCATTTCCAAGTGTACCTTAATCCCACCTCCAAGATTGTTTTCCAAATAACCTCCACCCCACTGACTCTAGACATGCAGGCCTGTAATTACCAGACTTCTCCCTTCTCTACTTCTTGAATGTGGCACCACGTTTGCTGTCCAGCAATAATTTGTCATCACACCTGAGGTGCGAAGATTTAAATTCTCTGTCTGTGCCCCTAGAATATTCCTCCCACAACAGCCAGAGATGCAACTCTTCAGGCTGTTGGGCACCTATGCTGGTGGAACTTAGATCAATAACGCAGAACGGGATTGGAAATATATTGCCAACAAATTAAAATTACGCCTTATGTGTTTGATGGAAATAATTCCTTTTTTATGCCAGATAGTTTCAATAATGAATTGACTCAACTATTGAAAATAGTAGAAAATAAAATAATTTCATTTTATTCGTAGATTTTTTAATCGTTTTTCTTCCTCGCATTTCTGAATAAAAATAATGGATTAGTTAGAGCCATTACAGTCCTTTATCCCTGGTTCCTCCTTCCTGCTGTGCTTTATGCAAATCCAGTTATTTCATGTCAGCTGGTCCAATTCCAGGACTTAATTTGGAAAGAGTACCGTTAAAATAGTAGCTGCCTTTTACGGGCAAATTTCAAAAGGGTGTCAGAAATGCACTAACTAGCAGGGCTGAGTGCAGGTTGAGTGATGTGGAGTTTGTTTCAGAGGCTTTGTTGATGGAGCTACACAAGTTGTACATTTTTAAAATATTAGTAATGACCACAAGTCCACGTTAGCTTTACATACTTTCTGCGATTCAATGGCTTCTATACTGGTGGAATGTTAAGAGTGGCAGGCAAGCAGCATCTGGAGGAAAGGAATTGAGACCCTTCTTAACTCGAAACGTCATCTATTCTTTTTCTCCAGAGATGCTGCCTGACCCGCTGGGTTACTCCAGTGTTTTCTGTCTATCTTCGGTGTCCGTGCGAACAAAGTTCTTTCTTTTTGGCTGATGCTCAGAGGTTTTATTGTGGTTGTTTACAGCTTAATCCCACAGTAAGATGAGAGTTTAGAACAATAGTTATGGTGGGATTTACTTAATAGTACTTTTCTCCATGTAATGACTTAATAATGATGGATTTTCTATTGTATCCCACTGGACTTTCCCTTAACTAGTCCTGAGCATTCTGGGCTGTGGTACAAGACAGAGGCCATCTTTTTGCAACCCTTCCCCATCTCTGCAACCGCCTTGCAGCATTTTACTGCCTCACAACTTCCTGATTTTACGCATCCTACTGTTTCTTTATAAAACCTTATCCCCAGAAGAAGCTTCTAATGAAACCGACTGTGTTCCAATCTCGCAAGCAGCCTATTTTGACAGTGACCCTGCTGAGATGAAAGAAAAGTGTTTCGGCAGCAGAAGTGATAAATCTGCATTGTGCACTGTCTCTGGAATATCAAATTATCTTTTGTTGTTTATACGTAGATGTTTCAGACATCCTGCTATAAACCAAAGGAAAACCTGTTAGTCATGGAGTTCTGTGAATTTAACCCTTGAGAGCTAAGAATGCCTTAAACAGCATTTTAACCTTGATGGTACGTAGTCCATCCCCAGGTTAAGAATGGCTAATTTATGGACATCCCTACATACAATCAAACTCTCTTAACATTATTAAATTAAAAAATCTTGCTTGCATGCATACATACATACATACATACATACATTCCTTCATATGCCCAGCAGAACTAGTTCCCTCTCCCTCTCCACTTTTAGTAAGTGTTTCCTATCAGTGTTATGTGCTTTTGATGCCATTCGTCACAGACGGCATCGGTAAAAGTCACCATATCAAGTGACTTGTGTGTATTTTCCGACCGTTGGACAAATTCAACTGGGACATCTGTAACAAAGGAACCTATTCATTGCCTGGGGACGGACAGTAATTTGAGATCTATTCAGTGCTGGGGATTTGAATAATAGCAGGAAGAAAATGATGCAATATGATTTCATCCTCAAGCATACAGCAATGAAATATTGAGGTGCAAGTGACTGCAGATACTAAAATTGTTTAGATTGTTTAGAGAAACGGTGTGGAAACAGGCCCTTCGGCCCACCAAGTCCGCACTGACCAGCGATCCACATACACTAGAACAATCCTACACACACTAGGGACAATTTACATTTATAGCAAGCCAATTAGCATACCTGTACGTCTTTGGAGTGTGGGAGGAAACCGAAGATCTCAGAGAAAACCCACGTAGTCACGAGGAGAACGTACAAACTCCGTACAGACAGCACTCACAGTCCGGACCTGAACCCGGGTCTCTGGCGCTATAAGGCAGTAGCTCTACCACTGCGCCACTGTGCCGCCCTTGAGTAAAACACAGTGTTGGAGTTACTCAGCGGGTCGGGTTGCATCTGCAGAGGGAATGGACTGGAGATGTTTTTGCTTGGGATTTTTCAGTCTGAAGAGCAGTCCAGACCTGATATGCTACCTGTCCATTGCAACAATTAAATATTGTAATCCATTGTCTACTGTATTCTACATTTTAAAATACTTACCTTTGGGAACTATGGTTAAACCGACATTTAAGTTACAGTTAAGATAACATTTATTCAGTTGTTTAACATTAATGTACACTTATTTCTGCCAAGGTGTTCATTTTGAATTTTGATTCCCAGTAATTGAATTGGAAAATGAAATCTAGATCAGACAAAAAAATCATTTGAATACCATACGTGTTAAGTTAAGCAAATATTGCAATGGACCATTCAGTCCATCTGAGTATTTATCGTTGATAAGGCCATTAGTTACAGTCATAAAGTCCAGAAACAGGCCCTTTGGCCCAACTCATCCATGCTAACCAACCTGCCTAACCAAACTAGTCCCACTTCCTGATCCCACTCCAAACCTTTCCTACCCATGTACTTTTTACCAAGTGTCTTTTTAATGTTGTAATTGTACCCATCTCAACCATTCACTGTGGTAGCTCGTTCCATGTACACATATACTCTGTGTGCAAAAACCCGCCCCTCAGGTCCCTTTTAAATCTTTTGCTTCTCAACTTAAACCTAATAAAAGTGAGTTTTAAACGTCCCTGTCTGGGGAAAAGACCCTATGTGGCTCATAATTATATAAATTTCTATAAAGTTACCCCTCAGCTTCTTACATCCCTGGGATAAAAAGACACGGCCTATCCAAGCCTCTCCTTATAACTCAAATCCTCCAGGCCCGGTAACATCTTTGTAATTTATTTTGCATCTTTTCCAGTTTAATGACATCTTGCCTACAGCAGGTTGTCCACAATTGTACACAGTTCTCTAAAGGTGGGCTTGTCAATATTTTGTACAGCTGTAGCACGATGTCCCAACTCCTACACTCTGTACTCTGACCAAACGCTTTCTTCACCACCCTCTCGTGGATCTATGTACCTGCACCCTATCTCTCTCTCTCCTCTCAATCACTGCCCAGGGCCCTACCATTTACTGTGCAAGTCCTGCCCTGGTTTGCCTTACTAAAGTTAAAATGTACTCCAGATGCCTCAATTCTACTACCTTCACCTGCCAATTCCTGAAGATTGTTATAGGTGGATAATTTGACTTGGTTGCAAAACATGCAACATAGCATGCATGCAGTATAGAATCAACCTCCATGATTTTGCCCAAAGTAATTTCTGTGGAAGAGAAAGTGAGACAGATTGTATGACAGGCAGCCAATTCAACATTGATGGTATCCAATGCGTTGAAGTTCCATTTCCATCGAGGTTCTCTGCTTAAGCTATTAAGCATAGCAAAATGGGATGGAAAAAGTGATTACTGAACCAATTTTGTTTTACCCCGAACATGTGGTAATGCAGTTATCACTGTGTGTGTAGTTAACTTTAACAGAAGATCTTTGGTGGCTTATTAAGGCTAACAGAACTCTGAGATGTGCTATATGCTCAATTATAATCTCTTTAACCATCCATAAAATGTAACTCTATTTACCAGTATAATTATATTTCTATGTTATGAAGTTTCGTGCAGCAGTGGGAAATGCAGGTTTGGGCAGTGGGGGTCAGGGGCATGTGGAGGGGTGGGGGTGAGTGTGGAGGGGTGGGGGGGGGGGGGGAGTCTCCTCAGTGCGTTATGTACACTTTCCCTCACAATTGCCTACATGTTTTGACTCGTGTCGTGAGTGAATCAATGCCAATGCAAGGCACAGACTCGTTATTCAGTCAGAAAGTGCAGCATATCTGAACTGAGCGTGATTTGGAAAGTCTGTAGTGAGCTTTGCGCGACCAGTAAAAATGGAACAAATACACACAGCACAGAAAACTCGGGCGGGATCTGCAATGCCCCAGTCATGGCTCATTAATTCACGTCTTGTGGTTCGGCCTCTGTGTTTGTTCCTTTACGGGGAGTTATAACTCAATGCTACAGGATGCACATTATGTTTCAGTCTGTGTCAGTAATGTAGAGAGGAGGGTTGCACACATTGATGGTGTTATCGTGTGCACAGGTAATAACAGGTGCAACAGGTGAATCAGGCCCAGGACGTGTCTGGGTGACTTTGTGGGGAGATTTCCACCACCAGATTCTTACTGTCTTGTTAATTGTACTGTACCTAACACTGTAGAAACACTCCATATTGCCCCGGGAATCAGATTGGCATTGCCAAAAATGGCCTTGTATTGAGTTCATAATAGCTGGCAGAAGGGAAAATTATTATCCTGTGTTTATGATTCTGACTCAGTTCCCAGAGGTGAAAGGCCAAGTCGGCTAACCCTCTCTATCACCTGATCCATTTTGTTTCCAGTAATAGCCCTGTCCCACGGTACGAGTTCATTCCAAGAGCTCTCCCGAGTTTAAAAAAAATCAAACTCGTCGTAAGCACGGAGAATGAACGTAGCGGGTACGTCGGAGCTTGGGGACATCTCTTAGCGGCTCGTAACGCTAACGGCAGGTACTCGGGAAGACTCGCTAAGGCAGGTAAGCACGGGAAGACTCGTGAAGATTTTTCAACATGTTGAAAAATGTCCACGAGAGCCCCGAGTACCGACGAGTGGCCATTACTGTAAATCTCTGAGTTCGAATCAGGGCAAACTCGGGAGAGCTCTTGGAATGAACTTGTACCTTGGGACAGGGCTTTAAGTGTGTAGTTCTTTGATGCTGGTGCAGCAAGATGGTTGAGAGAAAGTTGTCAAGGTTTTAGTCACAATACAATATCTCAATGTCATTCTTGAAGGAGCTGCAATTGTGGAATGATCTACTGATTGCAAACTCTTACTTTCCTACAGAAGTCTTTTGATGCCCATCCAAGAAGGGAAAGCCAGGTGCGCCAGTTGGCATGGATTGGAGATGGGGTCTGGATATCAATTCGCCTGGATTCCACTTTGCGCCTCTATCACGCACACACACATCAGCATTTACAGGATGTTGACATTGAACCTTATGTCAGTAAGATGTTAGGTATGGTTTTGCACTCTCTCCCTGATACTTTGAATATGTTACTGATTTAAACATTGAATTTATTCCTGTGCCATAACTTACAAAAATATTAACCAAAGTATTAAACTAAAGTGTTTAGTTTCCTGGAGTTAGACTGGTTTATAGATACAAATGAGTGAAAGTATATATAAAAAGTACCCCTGAATTTCAGTGAAAGTTCATCTCGGGTTCAGGAGAACAGTTCTACACAATTTCTCTGGATGGTGGGGCATTGGCTGGGCTTCAGCAAATACCTGCAGAATATTTAGGCAAGGATCACCCATCAGTCTTTTTTCATTAGATTATATTTAAATTGCTGCCGCAGAAATGGCGTCAGACACGTGGTGATTCTTGTGAGCTGCCGAGGTGAGGTCTCCTGTGTGATTTTACCGGTTGTGTGCGAAACAAAGCATTTCACTCACTGTACGCGATATGGAAAGTCTGTGGTGAGCATTGTGCGACTGGTACATGTGACAATGAAGTATCATTGATTTAAAGGGCCATTGAATCACTGCTATGCATTACATTTCTCGTGTGCTATTATGAGCTGAACGATGACTAATTCTTTACTGTAATTGTCAGGAACCGGGAAATTGGGATTCTCCTTTGTGCGGATCACAGCTTTGCTTATTGGTGGAAACCGGCTCTGGGTAGGAACTGGAAATGGAGTCGTCATCTCTATCCCATTGACTGAAAGTAAGTTGATACGGTCTGACTTGGAAAGTAGTGGGGATTTTCTGTGTTACTTGAATGCAGAAGGTTTTTTTTTCCCTCCAATAAAATCATGAGCATAAAAGTGGAGTAACTCAGCGGGTCAGACAGGATGTATGGAGAAAAGGAATAGGTGAAGTTTCAGGTCGAGTACCTCTTCAGCATATATGGCCTGTTATTATTTACTTCCAGATGTGTCTCTTGAATATTTAAATGTTCTATTGTAATTGTAAATATGTTTGGCACTATAAATGTATTTCAATGTCGTCCTTTCACATGCCTGAGTAGGTGCTGCCAATACATTTATCGTTCCAAGTCGAAAGTTTTTGATAACATTGGAGTTCTTCTGCATGGACCCTTTCCAAAATCAGAAGCCGTCATCTGCTGCAGTGTTTTGAAATCATGTAAATCAGTAGGTTGCAGGTTTACATGTGGGAATATGCTGGAATGAGCAGAAGGTGTTGATTGAACTCGGCAGCCAAGACCACACAGTGGTGTGCTGATCCCAGCATCTGCATGTCTCGTGCATCACGAGAGTGACCCAGCAAGACTTGATCTCATCTCATTTACAAACAAATTATTCAATATAAAATGCTGTCTACAAATAAATGCTTTAAAATAATATATGCCAATTAAAAAAAAGAAAAGACTATTAACTAGGGCTGCCTAAAATGAATTAGGATTCACTGTGAGCTTAAAAATATAATGTAAGCTGTAACAAGTTCAGTATTAGTGATGTCAAGTTATCAGTTTCGAGCTGGCCATGGATGAATTTCTGATCTAGGTGGGTTTCATCAAAATCAGCAGTATTTAGTTTTGGGTTAAAGTTGTCCCTGACAATCAGGAAAAGGCTGCGTGCGTCACATGCTGGGATTAGAGTTTGGATTGGAGATAGACAAGGAAGATAGCTATCATTCTTCTCACATCAGGGTGACAGTTGAGGTTTTATATGTGTGTGGGCAGTTGGGGGACTCGAGGGGTCCTGAAAGTGGGTCTCATCCCTGCAGGATGGTGGCAGATGGATGACTGACTCCCCATCACGCAGTCTGAAGAAGGGTCTCGACCCGAAGCGTCACCCATTCATTCTCCCCAGAGATGCTGCCTGTCCCGCTGAGTCACTCCAGCATTTTGTGTTTATAGATATTCGATTTAAACTAACATCTGCAGTTCCTTCCTACACATCCCCATCACGCAAGACTGACCTGTGGGGAGTGGGGGGCTGGGCTGAGGTGGCATTCAGTACAGGCTCACACAGTCAATTCAATTGGCACTTGAGCACCAAGGGTGCTTCTCTGTACCCTTGCCAATGTAATCACACCTTTCCTGCAGTGTGACCAGGATTGTACATGTTCTCGCGCTGTGGATGCCAACAATTATGGAATACATTTCTAGGATCACTTCCAAGCTCTTATTTTCTCTGCCAAAGCTGATAAAGCAAAACATTGCTTTATTAAACACCTTCTCTCCTTGTCATGCTATCTGTGGATGTACATCTGTGGATGTACAAAGTGTAGATTTTCCCCACATTCATCATTAATCTGCCACTTATTTTGTATTCCATTGCTTTTATGCACCTCCCTAAATGTGTTGCCTCTCATCTCTCTGGATTATTTTCTTTTCTGACCAGATCATTTCTAGCCTCCTTCAGCTGACCTCCTCTTACTCACATGGCCAATCTTGAGACAACCTCCCGTGGTATAAATATTCAATCAGAGCTGAGCCAATTCTGATCTGAACAGTCAGTTCAAGTTGTTAAAATACATCACCGCTTCACCATAATAAATACAACACAAGTAGCCAATATGCAGTAGCACAAATTTAATAAAATGTAGTTATATTTGGTAAAAATTCTCTGGAAGCAGGACATTTATTTGTGTTTGGTGAGTTTGCTGGAATATCAGCTGACAGTGAGGGGCATCTTGGATCTTGCTGAATGTAGAGAGCCAAGAATGTGTCTGCTTAACCAACGCAACTGAAAAATAGAGAGAGCAACAGATAAATTAAAAAGGTGAGTAAATGAATGGATTAATTCAATGTTAATACACAGATGCTGCAACATCACAGAGCTGCTGGGCAGGTTATGGATAAGGTGAGGGGTTGGCAAGGCTGCACATGATTCACAGTTCACAGGGTAGCTCATCTGGGTCACAGATTGCTGCTCACTTTTACATTAATAACACGGGATGATTCAAATGTGTTTTTTAAAGCAAATTCCAGACCATTAGTGTAAAGTTTGATGTAAACTTCAGTTCGCAGTGATCAAAGCTACCAACCTGTTTGAGTAAAATATGCCAGTTCAGTTGCATGTTGTACTCTGGTGTACTCTACAAATGCAGGAGCACAATTCACAACAACCCATTTAACTATTAGTATAATATTGGTAAGTTATTAATATTCTAAAGCACCTATTAAATAAAATTATGAGTTTGACGATAAGAAAGTAATTGATTATTTGAATGCCATTCGATTAAAGGCTGCTAATACAACTTTCTTGTGTGCGAGCATGTGCATGGATGCATGTATCTGTCTGGATGAATAATTGTGTGCTTGCGGTCTTTATGTATTTTTCTTGTTACTAATGATGGTCCTTCTTTATAACGTACAGTTATTTTAACTTTCCCTGGTTGCTTAAACACTGCCCGCACTAACCAATATTGACTGGTTGTGACTGACAAATGGATTGCTTTTGAGAATTTTGATGTGAAATCCTTCTGTCGTCATTCTGTGGTTGCCTGAACAAAGCCAAGCACTTTCCGATTTACAGGTCTAGAATTATTCATAGTGCAGTTTTAGGATAGAGGATTCTTCATTTGCAAAGAATTCTTCTCTCTGTATCTTTCGTATCCCATCACTGTAAAAATAAACGGCAACTGTGCAGGACTTGCTCAATCATATTATCGAACATTTATGGCACAGATGCTGGTGTTTTTGGCCTGTTGTGTTCATGTCAATTGCAAAATGGTTTCCCTCAGGAGAGATTCATCCTATTTTAAGCTCCAGCGGAATCACAGGTGGCACAGTGGCGCAGCGGTAGAACTGCTGCACTGTCGCGCCGAGACCCGGGTTTGATCCTGGCAATAGGTGCTGTTGGTACGGAGTTTGTACGTTCTCCCTATGACCGCATGGATTTTTCCCGGGTGCTCTGGTTTCCTCCCGCACTCCAAAGACGTACAGATTTGGAGGTAAATTGGCTTCGGTAAAATTGTAAATTGTCCCTAGTGTGTAGGTTCGTGCTAGCATACGGGTTGATCGCTGGTTGGCATGGGCTTAAGGGCCTGTTTCTGCGCTGTATCTCTAAAGTCTAAATCACAAATATCTCTAATAAATATACGCGATGAATTAATTCCATTTCCTGTGATATCTCCTAGGTTTCTCATCCTTCATAGAGGTCAAGCACTGGAGACCAGAATTGCCAAATGGTTATGAGTTAAATATATTCTTGGAACTAATTTGGGAGATGCTGGGTAGGCTAGGACCTTATTCCTTGGAGCGCAGGAGGGTGAGGGGTGATCTTGTCCTGAAAAGCGCTATATAAATAAAATCTATTATTATTATTATTATTATAAAGGTATATAAGATCATGAGAGGAATAGAAAGGGTTAACGCACAGTCTTTTATCCAGAGTAGGGGAATCAAGAATCAGAGAACATAGGCTGAAGGTGAAAGGGGAAAGATTTAATAGGTGGGACAACTTTTTCACAGAGGGCAGTGGCTATGTGGAACGATCTGCCTGAAGAGGTAGTTGAGGCTGCAACTATAACAACATTTAAAATACATTTGGACAGGTACATGTTCAGGAAAGATTTAGAGAGATATGGGCCAAATGCAGGCTGGTGGGATTAGTATAGATGAGGCATCCTGGTTGGCATGGGCAAGTTGGGCTGAAGGATCTGTTTCCGTGCTGTATCTAAGACTCTGTGACTCTAATTCAAACGTAGAAAGTTATGTTAAAAGGTGCAAGAAGTCAGGTCAGGCAACTGGCTTTAATATCCCAATTCCAAATAAGATTCAGATAAGAAGAAGACTCTTAAAGTTTGGTAGTCTCCAACAACATCTTCTGTGCATCGGAAATGTCGATTTAAATTATTGTGTTAGTAATTGAAATGGTGTATGTGTGTTATATCTTTTGGATCAGTTTTGAGAATAGTGTACTGTAACTTCATGTCTGGATCCTTATTTGAAGTGAATAACGGTGGAAGTATTATGATGGCATTATTTGAATGTTCACAGGCTTGACTGCATTCAGTAATACCCCTTTGTTCCTAATTTCTGCAAGTTTTCTGCCTTCCCATTCACTTTTCCTCTTCCAAAATAATTGCTTTCTCCTTGGTTTGTGGCTTCCTGGGGACTTTGTGGTACGTGACCAACATGGATTGTTGAGGCCAAAAGGCATAGACTGCAGGCTGTGTTCCTGGCTTTCACTGTACATCAGCATGAGCAAACGCAACAGGTGTAGTTGCACATGATCATGACTAGAAAGCCTGGCTCATTGCCCTTCCTTACCCAAGGTCAAAGACCCATTATAGCACCTTCACCACTGCCAGAGCCACAGCCAGTGAAGTCAGAACAGATGAGAGCTATCATACCTTGTAGAATGACTGCATAATTGAAATTCCTTCATTATATTGGATAATTTGATATTCTTAAAAAAAAAAAAATTCTTATTGAATAGTTTGAACCAAAAATGCACTTTGGAGGTTTATTATCTAAGAAATGTTTTTACTTTCTCAGAGAGAATACTTGTAATCAGTGAGCATAGTGCACATGCCCTTCTTCGATCCCTTCCTAACCCCAAGGTTCTCCCGTTGATGGCTGTGTGTGATCTGCTTTTCTGACCTTCCCTCCACCCTTCCCTCTCTGAATCTCTTCTTCTGCCTTCCCTCCTCCAGCTGTAGTTTTGCACCGAGGCCAACTGTTGGGGTTCAGGGGTAAGTTCAACATCTGACTGTTTTAGATGTGTAATACTTTTTTTTAAATTTCAGTTTTTCCATCATGCCTCACTTCTTGCCTGCCTCTCATTTGTCAAGTTGTGAATTTTACACTCATACTTTTGTGATAAGTTCTTTGTTCAAATCAAACTAGCAAATTTAGGATTTTTTTTTAATGACTTGGTTCTGATATTTCTTTCTTCGAATTTAAAAGTGAAAAATACATTCTTGTTCTGCTAGCTAAAATGGAAAATATAATCAAATTATTTTCATGAAAGACTGACTTGGCTAAAAGCTCCAAGCTCCAAGGCTCCAAGTTAACAAGGTGCCAATTTATCCAAAATGGACTAAAAGTTTCATTTGACATGAGGCAGTCCAGATCAGGAAGCAGTTTGTTTTTGAAGGTTATTCTAATGTTTAACATTATAAAGTTAAAAAAATGTTATTATGGTAATGCTACCATGTTTAGAATAGAACAGGTATTTAGTTAAAACCAAACTCAATTTGATTTATTTGACATAGAGTAAATAATTTTTCTTAGAAGGCAAAAACTAGGTAGGATTCTGCTGTTCAGATGATTCTAACTGCATGTGAGCAAAGCAAACATGTCTGAGGGTAAATATATCCTTGATAGGTAGTGAAGGACTGGGGCTATTGACAGTATTTAGAACATGTATCTCCCAACTAGTTCTCTATTTGCTTGTGTGGGTGATTCATAAATGTATCAAGTGGCAACTCTGCTTGGAGAGGGAATAAATGCCATGGTCAGGTGCTGTGCACATTGACTAAGTGTAGAGCACTTAATGGTAGCCATGGAACACTTTCTCTACTTCTTGCTGTAGCTCTTGATTAAGAGAAATGAGCCATTCAATTGAAATATCCATTGTTGTAGTTGAGTTGAGTACCAAATAATCCACTGTTCCTGCCCATATATTTTTTCCCTGGAACTATTTATCCACAGCATTGACAACCAATCGCCCCTTAATGAAGTGTGTAGAGAGGAGCTGCAGATGCTGGTTTAAACCAAAGACGGACACAAAAGGCTGGAGTAACTCAGCGGATCAGGCAGCTTCTTTGGAGAAAAGAAATAGGTGACGTTTCGGGTCGAGACCCTTCTACAGACTAAGAGTCATGGGAAAAGGGAGCAAGAGATATAGACAGTACTTAGGAGAAATGAATGGAAGATATGCAATAATTAAGGCAATGCATGGCACACAATAGGCCATTTTTTAATGTGGGATAGGTGACCACGGGTAAACAGACAAAGGAATTCAACACAATGACAGTAAAATGAGTACCACGACTAGGGTGGGGGAGGGACTGACCACCACTAGCCCACCTCCAATGGGATCCCACCACTAGCCACAACTTCCCATCTCCACAGGTGATCTTAGGTCTATTGGGTACATTGTTATCTGGTCGTTACTCAACATTTTTTGTTTAATGTCTAACAAAGTGAAGCCTGTTTTCAGATTCACAATAGTTTTGAGAGCATCTTAATGATCAGAATAAAATGGCGGGACAGTTGGGTTTGTGGGGAGAATTCCAGAGTTTATGACCAAGGCAGCTGAAGGCAAGTCAATCTGTAACCAGAGGGGACGAGAGCATGATTGCATTTAAACAAGAAGGAAAGTTGTAAAATAAAGCTATTGGCAGTCAATACCTTGCTGAGTCAATATATGTCAGCAAGAATATAGGATGATGGGTGAACGGAGAAAATTGTAGTAAAGGTAACACAGGTGAGCTCAAATAATAGAGGAAGTGGGAATTTAGACGTAACCAAGACATAGATAAAAATTGACACTGCAGACGTGTTGAGGCCGAGTGGAGACAGAGACGTTGATGTGAATTTGTGCTCACAAGCTTCTTTTTGCTGCAAAATACAACATCAGACTTATGAACCGTTTAGCTCAGAGTTGAACACTTGGTAATGAGAAAGATGGAGATGAGAGGAGACTTTTAGTTGGAGAAAACACCCTCCAATACCAGATGTCAAACAAAGTGTGATACTGTCAGAGGCAATGGGGAGGAGATGGGAGGGAGGCCTAAGATAGGAATATGTAGAGTGGGATATTATTAGTGTACATTTGAAATCATGTGTTTTTAACAATGTTGCTATGGTTGTAATTGTGATACAAGGGGGATCAAACTCAATGAAATATTCCTCTGCTTTCCTTATTAGTTGAATAATGGTGTACAGAGTCTTATCTTCATGCCACAGAGCAGCTTACTGACTTAAAATTGTGGCCAAATATAGTGGTTTATATTAGATGGTAGTTCCGTTGAAACACATTGGAGAGTTACAGAGCAGGAATTTACTTAAACGATGCTCCTGCACCCAATTGTTGATGTTACGGTCCAGGATTTAGGAGATACCAACCAAAGGAGCAATCAATCACTGATGGATAACCCGAGGTGGCTAGTTCTATACTAAGCGATGATAGAGGCAGATGCTTATGAACAGGTTGCTTCAGCATAGAAGGATGTGTAAAGTGCAGAAGAATACCTGAGGGGAAATGTACAAGCAGTGATTTTTTTAACAAGTGGATTGCTTGAGGCAAGTGGATTAGTTGTTAAATCATTGAAGCAGAATGCCATGTAAGCCATTTAGCGTAATAATATTACGCTACTTATCCTGAAGCTCAAGAATACTATCTAATCTTCATTGGTAATGCATCTTGTCTGGTGCATTTTCCAGCTTTCTGTAATAGTGCTAATATATATAAAAGTTATTACTAATCTATTTTGTTGCATAAAGAATGTTTTTAAAAAGGAAATCTAAGAATTGTAATTTATGGTCATTCCAGTAGTTCTTTCACCATGCTATCAATGTTATGCTGCTTTTAAGAGCAAGTGTAGTCAATACTTCAGTGTGATCTTAAGTAGACTTCCCCTTCAATACCTCAGCCATAGAATCATCCCTGTTCCTAGCTCTTGATCCATAACCCCTTGGTTTATTACCCTCAGTGGAGCAAAACACTGGCGCAGCTGGAAGAGCCACTGTTTCGGCATCAGCGTCGTGGGTTCAATTCCGACTTTGTGTACTGTCTGAAGAGTTTGCATGTTCTCCTTGTGACGGTGAGGGTTTCCTCCCACATCCCACACCTGGGTTGGTGGGTCAACAGGCCACTGTAAATTGCAACTAGTGTGAGTGGTAGAATTTGAGGAAATTGATGAGAATATATGGAGAATGGTTTAAAAAAAGCATTAATGTCGGATGATTGTAAACGAGTGGTTGATGGTGAGTGTGGATTAGTTGGGCTGTGCTGTAACTCTCTACAACTATTACTCATGCAGGTATTTTTAATTGTCTTGAGTCTTTAGGTTGCTTTTTCCCTATCCACTAATACAATCCTGGTGAAGCATTTTTAATCAACCACCATTGCAGTTCATTGCTCTACTCGCTTAGAGGACAGCATTGTTATTTTTGTTCCGAGTCCTTATTTCATGATAGGCGGAAGCATAAGGCTGATTTGGCGGTCAATATATTTGCATCTGGGTTTGAGGATTGTACTGTTGTGTTGGTTCTCATGGTTAATGAAATAGGGCTCCTACCTGGTGATCTACATTGTAGTACAAAAGGAGTATTGTATTGAATTGATGTTCATCTCATCCTTTGATAAAAGTGCTAGGGTGAGATGTTATCCATATTTGAAGAGAATGTTTGAGCATTTCCATTTAGCTAGTATCAAAAATTAAACCAAATGGCTGGGTCATTTATTCAATCAGAATAGTTCAGAAATAATCATTTGTTTTGCTTCATTGCATTAAGATGTTATATAAATGCAAACAGTACACATATTTAGTAGCAACTGATATCCTTGAACCTAAAAGTAGTTTAGTGGTATTAATAACATTACTGAACTCAGTGCTTAGATAGTTAAACATGTAAAACCATGCTGGAGGCCAAGAGTTCATGAGTGAATTCAACCTGGAAGCGGCTGTATGGTGTAATAACAATTCTTTTATAGCTAGTTTTATGGGATGTATGTTGTCTGGATTTACAACTTCCCACAGTTTTATGGAATGAGATCTTATGGCATGCCCACAGAAGAGGGACTGAAATTGGACAATCTCAAGGACAACAGAAGTGACACCTGTGAGGGATATAAAGGCTGCAGAATCAGACTGCGGTGTTTTTCTAAAGTGTGGAGTGAAATGCAGGGGAAGTATAGCTTGAGAATAGACTATCCCGACAACTCAGAATGGTGACCTATTTAACTTGGATTTGATTCAGTCAAAGGCAGATTTACCTGGCTGAGATTGTATTTGGGATCGACTGCTAGATGTAGAGATAAATCTGTGTGGTTTGGGTTAACTGACTTGACATACTGCTACATTGCAACAATTAATGAGAACTCTGGTGAGATTGTTTGCTGGTGAGCTAGGTTTTCCTTAAAGGTCAGAAAAAAAGATTAAATCAATGTTGTAAGAACACCCCATATGATGTTTGAAAAGTTAATAATTAATCAAATGGTGACAGAGTTATAGTGTCACACTGGAGAGTTGAATAATTCCACCCCTTCCATCTTCAGTGCCAACTGTACATTCCATTATAGGCTGGATTGTATGTTGTGGATTTTCTCATGTTGTTCCTTGGTGCTTCAATCCCAATATGAGACGTCTGAGTGGTTAGGAGGCACTTGCCTTCCATTAGTCTCCAAACATGAACCAGTCTCCATACACATTCTGTCCATGTCAGAAATAAACAGCAGTGATTAGGCATGCCTCCACTTGAACTGTAACTGGGATTAATCCTGAACCATCTCAGTGCTTTTTGTATTGGTATATTTTGGATGACTCCTAAATGCAAGGTGAGCATTCTTTTCTCCAGGCTATTACAACAATTTACAGTGCTATTTGTATTTCATCAAAGCACAGTCATTTTCATCATTCCTGCTGGACTTTTCCTACTCTTGGATCAGTTTTTATGGGCAAAAGGCCAGGATTTAGCCACATAGACTGGCTGGCCACAGCACTGTGAAGATTGAGGATGAACTCATGGCTGTAGTGTCAATTGTGTTTGTGTTCCTTCAAGGTCTAAATCGTGCAATTACAGCCTGCAGAAGGCACAGGGCACTCGAGGGAGAACTCACTTAAAATCCAGCACTGCTCAGAACTCAGCTTCTTCAAACTACCAGAAAAAAAATAATACTTCCTTTGTGTCTTATATTGAACTGAAAATGAGATTGCTGACCTGGAAGCTGTTTTCTTTCATGTTTTTTTTCAAGGTCTAACTAAGGGAGCATCTCCAAACTTCACAAACCTAATAGAATTGATTAGAAGTTTAGATCATTTACTGAAGAGCATGTTTGCAGAGTGTAAAGAATTGGGCTTTGTGTACTTTTCGAGGCTCAGCCACTGACTTCTAGGACGTCAGAGGATTTTTTTTTTCAGACTTCATTTTATCTATTGCATTCATCTCCTTAAATAATGGTTCTGTTTAAAAACTCTAAACGTTCTCAGTAATGTCACAGTTTTATTTATTACCTGCTAGTTTTAAAATCATTCTATAAAATAATACTGTACAAAAAGTAAATGAGATTTGAGTTACCGATTGTCTGCATGAAGTTTAGAGATGCTCCCTGACTGACTGCATGTACTGCTGTATAACTAGTGATATCTATAGTAAATTCTCTTTACATCATACAGGGTTCTCTGAAGTTTCTCTGTCATCTCTTTGCATGTGGCATGTTAGTGTGAACTATACCGTTTTAGACAACAGTATCTATTATGTTTTTAACACTACAATGAAACCTGAATAATTCGTAGCACAAAGGTATTGGTTGTCTTTCATAAAATAACTGGTAACCCACTATTGTATAGACAACAGTTATCCTGTAAACATAAGATTCCTCATTTTGTTTACAAAACCTTTACCCGTGTAAAGCAAGAAATGAACAAATTAAGTTGTGGTGAAATGTCTATTCCAATCAGATATGACCTTTTACATAATTGATCACCAATTCTTCAAACCTCACTCAATTATCCAACCATTCATCAAATTTCATTCCACATTGATACATTTCCTTTAATAAAAGTTTGTTTTCTAACAATCATCTTATCGCATACCACAATATAACTCCTTTAATTTCATTACATCTACATTTCCTGATGGTATAGCTTAAAGTTGTTCAAGCCAACTTGCTTTTAATAATTCCCTGTGGCCTGTTCTTTATCAATCTCTACTTTGCTGCATTCTTACTATTTCAACTTGAATTCATGGATTTTTATCTACAATTGGCTTTAGGCTGACAATCTATATTTGTAGAGTTTATTTTACTTTGCTTTCTTAATCAAACCCACTATGTTGCTTTCTCTTTCTGGTAATTTTCTTCTTTTTTTTAAGTTAAACAATTCAGATTATTTGCAACATGACTATCAGCTTTCTTGAATATTAGCATGAGAGTTGGTGAACTCTTGAAATTCCAAAGATGAAATTAAATATTTGGTAAATCTAATACCCAGGGATATTTAATATGAATAGTTTATATTTCTGTAGTTGATTTACCCAAACAGGTTTCAGTGTATTGTAAATCACTATCCTTTCAACTTGTAGAATCGTTCTCGTTAATTCTAAAACGCTACAATTGATGTATTTGTTGCAGCCAATAAGACATCACCGACCGCCAGTGAAGGAGCCCGCCCTGGTGGAGTGATTCGGGTTTACGCGGATGAAAGCAGTGACAAGGCTTCGATTGGCAGCTTCATCCCATATTGTTCCATGGCTCAAGCCCAGCTCTGTTTCCATGGCCACAGGGATGCTGTCAAATTCTTTGCATCTGTGCCAGGTAAATTCCTGGTACCAACCTCCCTTTTCCACTGTTCACTATTGAAAAGTAGTTTTGAAATATTCAATTACTATGATTCTTCCAAAGATAGACACTAAATGCTGGAGTAACTCAGCGGGGCAGGCAGCATTTCTTAACCTGTACCTGTCCCGTAACCTGTCCCGCTGAGTTACTCCAGCATTTTGCGTCTATCTTTGGTTTAAACCAACATCTGCAGTTCCTTCATACATACTATGATTCTTTTTTTTTGACCCATTGTGGGGAAGTTGAGTGATGCAGAACAACATGAATTTCTAGTTCCTCTCCCTCCTTTGGTGGTGTGGACACAACTTTGTTTCTGATAATTATGCTGCCCGGAAGATTTGGAATAAGATCAGCATTTGCACATTAGAGGGACTGAAAAACCATGCAATTACAGCCTGCAGAAGGCACAGGGCACTTGAGGGAGAACTCACTTAAGGCCCTGTCCCACTTTCCCGAGTTACTCACGAATTCTCCCGAGTTTTCCCCTTGATTCAAACTCGGAGATACCAGCCGAAGGTACTCGGGGCTATTTTTTTATTCATGGACATTTTTCAACATGTTGAAAAAACGTCCCGACTTACCTGATGCCCCGAGTACCTCCGGCTGGCATTACGAGCCGCTACAAAATATGTACGGACTCCTACGGACTCGCGACGGACATTCCCCGAGTTTCAATCAAGGGGAAAACTCGGGAGAATTCATGAGTAACTCGGGAAAGTGGGACATGGCCTTTAAAATCCAGCACTGCTCAGAACTCAGCTTCTTCAAACTACCAGAAAAAAAAAAAAACTTCCTTTGTGTCTTATATTGAACTGAAAAGGAGATTGCTGACTTGGAAGCTGTTTTCTTTCATGTTTTTTTTTAATGTATCTGTGGCTTGTTCTGCTAGGTAATGTCCTTGCAACGTTGAATGGCAGCGTGTTGGACAGCCCTACAGAGAATCCAGGACCAACTGCACCCGAGCAGGAGGAGAGGAAGCTGCAGCCTGTTTTGGTTCTCAGCGGAGGAGAAGGCTACATTGACTTTAGGATTGGTAAGGCAGACTTGGGTTGCATAAGATTGCACTGAAACAATCTTTAGTTTGCAAGTTATCACTTTTGCTATCTCATTATATCTTCAAATTCCTGTTAAATAATCCAGCCTACACAACCATGTTAATTGTCCTAATTTATTCTGCTCTGCTAATTGGGCCAGTTCTTGCTATTCTTTGAAGATGGACACAGAATGTTGGAGTAACTCAGTGCATTTACTCCACAGTGAGTTACTCCAGCATTCTGTCTATTTTCAATGTAAACCAGCATCTGCAGTTCCCACCTACACATGTTTTGCTATTCTTTACTCTCTACCCTCCACATTGCACATTAACACCTCTCACTTATTGCTATACTTTACCAATTTTTATTCAGTTGTAATGTTTCATTCTATTTTCAGTAAAATATCCGCAGGCTGGAAAAGAATGCTCACATTTGCTGATGTTATATATGGATGGATGTTTGTATCTAATGTCTTTCTGCACTAATTTGACTAAGGAGGAAACATATAATTTCCAGGTCATAATTTGTTGTACTCTTACTTGGTAGGGTTTTTCCCAATTTCCTGAGTCTAGGACTAGGGGGTCATAGCCTCAGAATAAAAGGACGTGAGACGAGGCAGAATTTCTTTAGTCAGAGGGAGGTGAATTTATTGCCACAGAAGGCTGTGGAGGCCAAGTCTATGGATATTTTTAAAGCAGATATAGATAGATAGATTCTTGAATGGTGTGGGTGTCAGGGGTTATGAGGAGAAGGCAGGAGAATGGGGTTAAGAGGGGAAGATAGATCAGCCGTGATTGAATGGCAGAGTAGACTTGATGGTTCGAATAGCCTAAATCTGCTCCTATCATTTATGAACATATAATTGTAACTATAGATCCAAGTCAAGCTTGAGATGGCAGTAACTTGTGTTTGCCCACTGCAAAATCTTCACTGCTGCACCAAACTTTTCCAGTCCATGGGTCTAAATGAGTTTGATAACTGGCTACTATGTCCATCGATTCTGCAAGCAGTTTTGAGGTGGTGCAACCCAATGTTTCATCATCTGGCTGCTCTAATGAATTTTTAATAGTTCATTCTGTTAAAGGCCTTTTTCAATTGTCACTGATGTTGATGTTGCAACAACTGAAATAGATTAATATAATTTAAAAAAATGTAAACACCCATATAACCTGCGCAAGTTTGTTAAAATTATTAAATATAGAAAAAAAGCAC